>CM076581.1:1323991343-1324717756 GCA_034641835.2 Pinus albicaulis
TTAAGCAGATGAAGGAGAAAAGATGCAATGAAATTCCAAGAGGTTTTCAAGAAGAGGAAGGGCCATGCACTTCCTATTCTTAAAGAGGAGAAGACAAGAAGCATGAGGGACACTTGGAATCTGAAATTCTAAGTGAATACCTTGCTGAATACAAATCTAAACCTAGAGCCTTCAAGGAGAATCTAGCTTTACCATAATTCATTCAGCTGGAGGAAGAAAGGAGACCCTACAGCAATGGGATGATGAGAGGCAATAGATTTCTATTGTCCACTTTTGATGGATCACTCACATGTGCAGAAAAGGCTTGGGTGATGAAGCTAGAGGCAGTATTCCTACTAAATCTAGTAGTATATAGAGAGGATGTAGAAATTGCAGCGCCGAACCTTGAAGGTGAAGCAAACACTTGGTGGTTCATCCATTTGAGCCATGCAAGACTCACTACTCTTGTTGAGTTTTCTCAAAGGATGATTAGGAAATTTGGAAAAGAGAAATCAAAGGAGGAGAAACTCTCACCACCATTGGAAGAGGCATGTACTAGCGCTGTTATAATTCTGGAGGATTAGCCTTCATCTTCAGCATTTTGGGAAGCCAACATATATGAGAAAGGAACTCTTTCAGCTCTACAAGAATGTTCCAAATTTCACCAAGGTATGCTTAACTTTCCATCTCTTGTCATTTCAGAAAATCTTATGGAGGGATCTACATTATTGTATACTGTTGATTTAGAGCAATAGAATTGGACTGCGTTGTACAAGAGAAGTAGTCAATAAAAGAGGACCCATTCCTTATGGGAGCAACCAAATGGCAGCTTCATTCATGAAGCAATGGAGGAAGAAGTAATATATGGTAGACATCTTTAGATGAGAAATATTTTCTCCTTTCTAGATGACCCTTTCTCAATGAGCATTCCCCAGCTCAAAGAGAGACTTCTACCTGTAGTAGATCCAAAACCTTATTTTTTTTGGAGGGCCATTGATGAGGAGAAGGTCTCATGGAGATATCTCATTAGAGGTGCACGTCAACACATCATGGAGTGAAAAGTTCTTCAACAATTTGAGGATGTATTTCCCTCATCCCACTTGGATCCTTATGGATTCAAGAAGGACATTGATGAGAGGTATTCTCTAGAAGATCTCCAAGGAGTTTCATTTCAACATCCCATGAAATGTAAGAGGAGAAATTTAATTTGGGGGGATAGTAGTCTTCTTTGTAGGAGTACCAAGATGAAGAAGGGTAGGAGATATCATAGGTATGAATGGATGTGGATGGAGAGCAAGAAGCTAGAAAGGTACTTGAAAATATATGATACTAGGCAGTAGGAGGCTTGGCTGTGTTGGCTACTCTTGAAAGAGTTTGGCCATCATATGACATATCATATTTCTAAGGGTATGTGGGTGGAGAAAGTATGGTAGGACACTTGCATCATTGGGAAGCAAGGAGTATGGACACATTGTGTTGATATGACATTATTCATATCAATCACCATGTTTCACCACATGATTTTTATGATGGAGGTATGAGGAGGCAGCAAAAACTTTTGTTTCTTTGGATGTTCTTGGGAGAGCAAGGGAAGATTTGCTCTCACACTTTGCATGATGTTGCAGGAGTAGGAGATGGCACTATCATGGTGCAAAGGGGCTACTCATTAGCCTTGGATTATTGGGAGGTACTTCTTCTTTGGAAGGAACTTCTTATATATAGCAGCATTGTGGGAGATGTCTTTGACAAGGAGCATGTCAAAGAATGGAGCTATGAGTTGGCAGGAGCCTATTTGCATAGGCCAACAGCGTTGTCACATTGGAGCTTGGACTTATTGATGGAGTGTCCCCAGGATCACTTCACATTTGATGCACTTGGTGGAAAAAGAGGAGGTGAGAATGATGGAGTAGTGGTTGGAAACATCTATTACAGATATATGATCTTCTTAACTTGGGTTTCCAAGCATAAGAAGGGTGATCTTCATGCAGCACATGGTTCATTCCTCTTCATGTGAGTGTGTCATACCACTATGGAGGAATTATTCATATACATCTTCTTACATCCAATACATGGCAAGAATCTTGGTTTTCTGACATGATATTTGCATTTTCTTACCATTACTATTCAAAATTGGGCCAAATTGTATGATGGAGACAACCATCTTTTATATGGCCTTGGGCAAGTGTTTTATACTTTCATGTATGTTCAGTTGATGTACCCAACCATTTACTATCCATTGGTATATTTAAGGACATACATAATTATCCATGTATTAAAAAACAACTTGCCATAATATTTTCTGAAGCAGCAATTTGGAAAATTGTGTTGTGACTACTTGGGAAACTGTTGGTACTTTCCAAAACCACATGAAACCTTCAGTATTTCCCTCATTGAGATTATAATCATGATTTCATTTTCTGATATTGTTTTTATCTTTATGGGGAGCATGACTAGGAGAGAGACACATGGGTTGTATGTGTCCTTTTGGGAAGAGGATTCCCACTCTTTCTTCATTACATGTTCTAATGGGAGCATGGGAGGAGATATGGCCACCACAGACGAACGCTTGTTTCTTTATGAGGTGGGCCATGATATTGATGGGATGCCATATGGTGATGATTTCCTATTCATCACATATGGAATGGTTTGGGCTAGCATGATTCATAACGTTGGAGAGGGGATCTTTGGAGGTCTAGTCTTCATCTTGCCACTTGAGGGAAATATTATTGCAGCCCAAGATCAGCATATACTCTACACTTATCCTAAGTGGAGAGGAGGATAGCATGGGGTGGGATATTTTGTCTACCATGTTCAGATTTTCAGCCCACCTACATTGCATGAGCTCAAGGTGGAGGAACATTTTCAAGAGTTGCCATGGTGGGAGGTGACACATTTTGTATGGATGATAGCTTGGGGATGGAGGATCCGCATGAGAATGATGTTTCCCAATACATTTTAGATCTTATACCTCAAGGGACCTCTGGAAAACACCTCATTTCCTTCTTTAGTACTCTATTCGTCCAGGAACTATGTCCTTTCTTGCAGAGTTGTAGTGTGAGGGTCAATCCCCTCAACCTTGAGCTTGTTTATTAGGGAAAGGGCCAACCCTTCTCCTGGAAGGATTGTAAGAAGGATCCTCCTTCATTTATTGTATATTCAACTTTATATATACAAAGCTTCAGTTATACTTCGTTATTGAGATCCAGATCTGTAGATCTAACGTTTTGTGCTAGTGCTTTCATGAAACCCTTGTCGGGTTATCTTTCTGATATGTAAAAGGAGCTAGATCTCCAATTTTCTCCATGCTATGATTGAATAAAATATAGATCTATTTTTTATACCATATTACATCTAAAAGCCTCATAAAATTATGCTTTGCATGCTTCAGAAAACACTGTATAGGTCAAGTCATGGGATTTCAGTGTTCTTAAGCCATATCTGGACTGGAAGATCTATTTAACTTGGCTAGTGTGATTTGATTTTCTCTCTTTCTGTATGTGAGATGTAAAATTTATGAAATAAGGGATCCAAGTCCCATTTCTCACATTTATAGCGTAATTCTCTAAAAATAACGTTTTTGTAGCACATATTGTTGTATTTCCTCACTTTGGGATAAAATAGTGGGACATATTTATTGTCGTTGTACATGTAATTGATGGCTATGTGTTCTATACACATTTTATGAGTTATTTCTGATTGCTACTCCAGTTTTTTGTTCCTGTATTGCCGCATCCCCATTTTTGGATATTACACCATGCATTGGTTTAAAATTTGGTATTGGCCACATGTCTATCTTTTCCTGAGTTTGTAGACTAATTAACAGAAACTAGGATGTTTTTTCTACGAACTCACCTAACCAGTCTTTAGCGAATCTGCTAGAATTATAACGGAAACCGTTACGAAATCATGTTTTTTTGCACCAATAAAGGAAATGGTGAGGTATCGAGTCTTTAGAGGTTAAAGGTTATTCTAAGGTCATGTGATCAGTTAGAAGATTCATGCAACATGCTTAATCATAAGTGGTCACTCATCATTTCACTTAACCTCTCCCATTTTTCCTTATCCCTCTCATATTAGAAATTTTCCTTTCAAATTCATCCTTGAAAGTTTTTGTATGTCATCGTTCCTTACACCTCTTTGTATAGTTCTTGTTATCACCATTAAGAAGTCCAAGTTTTTTTGCAAGCTTCTTCTTGTGCAATTATTTTCTTGGCAGGTATCATAGCATCAAGAAGGCCAATACAATGTTAAGGGAGATGGCCATGTAGAAGAAGACTAATAAAGGGGGCTCGTGTGTAAGGTATGAGCCCATGGATCTAAAATTTCTCAATGAAGTTTCTAGATTTGCAAAATCCTTCATCAATGTTGGATGCATGAGGTTCTGCCAAAAATTACAAGGTTTTCATGTGCAGGTTTCAAAATAATTTGCAATGAATTTCGTGGGCACCACATCAAAGGTTGGTATGCTGAGTTTTGTGGTGTCACCTGAAACAATTTCCCAAGCCACAAAAATTTTGAGGATGGGAGAAGAGTGGTTCAAAGCCACTGAGTTAAAATTACAGAATTATGATGAATTCATGAAACCTGAACACATTGGAGTAGATATGACATATGGAATCCCAATGAGCTTCCTTAAAGAAAACTACTCCAAACTACTCTTTGTAATTCAAAAATACTACACATGTGAGGGGATGTTCCATGTGGTTTATCAGTATCATTTTAGGCTCTTGATACTTTTCACTAGTAGGAAATATCTAGACCTTCCATTTTTCTTATTTAGAAGCCTAGGAAAGATTTCAGACAAAGTTCAAGCTAGGCCAGAAGGTAGTGAGACTTTGATTTCTCATCATGCGTTGATTAAGCTACTGGTGTTGGATGAGTCGAAAAAGTTGAACAATGACTGGGCTACATTATTTTTTCTTATTGGTTATTAAGTAGATTCTTTAACACATAAGAAGACACTTAAATCAAAAGCTAATCCTTAAAGAAAGAGTGAAAAACCTATAGCTGAAATAGAGGGTGTAAATGTGGAATAAATGGAGCCCATTGTAGAGCCCATGGATGTTGAAATAAGCATTGATAGGAAATAGAATTTCAACAGCCTACACCTGCAAGTAGTAAGCCAAAGATCAACAAGAAGAGTCGTGGAAGGGTAAAAAGAAACCAAATATTGGGGAAAGGCAATCTTGAGGATATTCTTCAAGCCATAGACATAGAAGAGACTCTAGTGGTCAAAGTTGTAGATATCCATATTCTCTTTCCTAATCAACAAGAAGAATCGATCTGATGTCCCTATCTATTGGTAACTAAATACACATCCTAAACTGATAGCAAGAGGGAAAAGGTAATTGGACCTAGTTGAACTAGTTGGACCAGGTGGTCTCCTTTCTAGTGTTGTAAGAAAATATTTTTGAGCCTTTAACATTTTTGGCACTAGAAGGAGGGCATGAATAATTTTTGTCTATTGGTGTTTTTGTATTTTCAGTTTTATTTTAATCACAATGGATCCTCTCAAACTTCAAATTTTGAGTTGTATCTTTGGACGTGCATCTACCAATACTCCACTAGAAATAGTAAGACACTTATCAAAGGTAGAGTTTAATGGTAAGAAGAAATTTCCTGCATTTAATCATGCTTTACAATTCATTCAAAAAATTTCAAATTATGATTTTCAAGGAATTTTTGAAGTTATTTTATGCAGGATTTCACTCTTACATTCTTGGGAAAAGCCACACGTTGGTGTTTATCTCTTCCAGTTTCCTCTATTCACAATTGGGATTAATTTATCCCAATTTTCCTTTGTAAATTTTATGGATATGACTATGACCATATATGTTATGAATTCAAATTTTTACGAAGGTTTTTAAATGAATATTTCATTTATTTTACCATCACATTTTCGTTTAAAGTGTTCAAGTTTCAAAGTTGAAGACAAACATTCATAATTTGAATTAATAGATTGGTTTGAATATATTAGTTCTCTTCCTTGCATTCTCGTCCCAGATGAAACAATTGCAAGCTTTTATGACTATCTTTCATCTCCTAGTAATATTATCAAAAAATTTGATGTAGAGGTGCATATTAATGATGATGAAGTTTCCTCTACCATGTACGATCAATTCCTTAATTTAGTGCACACTTCATATAGCATTAATAATGACTATAATGCAATCTCACATATCACTGAATCTTAATCACAAAGTTTGGAAAATTTTGCTAATAAAATGAAAGAAGATATCAATAACAGTCTTGGAAAAACAACTGCCTTGAAATCAGAAAATCAGCCTGAAATAAATTCATAAAATCAATTACTAAATCAGCAAGTACATGCAGAAATTCAAGTTTACAATAATACGCGATCTCTTGTACAAATTTCCGAATTCTTTCATGATGAGCAAAAGAAAAATTCAAGGCAGCTAAATATTCTTCAAGAAATCATTAGAAGACAAATGAGTGATCATAAATCTGAAATTTGAAATGAAGAAAATGTACAAGAGTTCACAAGTAGAGATATTGTTAAACTCATTGCTTCTAATTCTCATTTTCACCTCTATCCTGGTATTTTTTTTTTATAGAAATTTATCCCCTCTTGAAATTAATTTTATTCAAGAATACAAAGAGGCTAATATAAATAAATTTCCAATTTGTTTTTATTAAGATAAATAATCAATCATTGATCATTCTTCTAGTATTAATGAACATGAACTCCATATTCCTTATTGTTTTCATACATCGGATGAGATTGGAGGGAGTCCTAGAGATTTTCATGGAGTCATTTATGATAATTACTATGACATTAAGGATGTTGATTTGTCTTCTTCTCAAGAGAATCCTCATGAGAAAATTAAAATTATATGTGGGATTGAAAAACACTCTAATTCATAAATTGTTTGAACCAATTCTCATTCTCAAGAAAAATGAAATCTTCATTATTTCAACATTCAAGAATCAATCCCAATTTATGATTCTTATCGTGATCAAACTCTCATTCCTATTCATACTCTTGATCTTCTCTCTAATTCACAAGTTGGTGTTGGAGATCATTTTAATTACATTACTTTGCCCAATCCTTGTGAAGAGGAAATCACTTCCAATCAATGCCAATTGTGTTATAACAATAATTGTATTATTATTGTAGATATTAATTTAATTTTATCATTGTTCCTTCACTTATTTTGTTTAATTTCAAATTTGTTTTATGTTTTCATTTTTCATTTTTTAGATACTTTATGTTGGCATATTGAGCAGTTCACAATCAAACACTCAATTGATGGATTGTCTGAATGGGAAGATTAAATTTTAAATTATAATCATGAACATCAAAAGATTTTACTCTTCCAATTCCAATTGATGGTTATCTCTTCTCAATTTCTTATTTATTCTCAAATGCAGTGCCAACAAGAAAGTAAATTTTCACAATATTGCCAAAAATCTAATTTAGTTAATGATCTTCTATTGAATATAGCATATTTCCATCCATTTTTCATTGACCCATTTGAAATATATTTGGAAGTTTTCCCTCACAGAAGATTATTAATAATTTAAGATATGTACATAAGAATAACAAAATTTTACAAGATATTGTACATCTAAAAATTCATTTTCATAATGCGGCTTGTTATACCCTCTTTTGAACATCTCCCAATCATTAATGTAAATCAATCTAGATTTCTATGATCCGATTGAAATGCAGCTAAAAGGGAAATTTTAAGAGAATTTAATTGTAAATAGGTTTTTTCTGTAAGTAGATTAGAAATTAATGTACATACTAGATTCAAATCTATTTTTTCCACTACATTTTTTTTTCTAGTGTTTGATATGTACATAGAATCTGACATCCTAATTAAAATGAGAAAATGGTTACATTGGAAGTATGACTATACCTAGTCACGTTTCCTTCCATTCGGTTAGAAATTAGGGATAGATTAATTTTAATCTATATTCCTTTTTTAGTTGCATTTATTTCATTATTTTAGATTTTTAATAAGCAAGTAATGAATCCAAGTTTTTGGCATTCCCTTTCATTTGATGACAAAGTGAATTAGAACATATTTGAAACTTATGAACCACTTGATTGTCTTTTTTTTACAAAGCTTCATCATATTGATCATGTATGAAGAAACTCCAAAGAATTGATATGGATTGGGAATCTTTGGTTCACAAGTACTTCTAAAAAGCTCATAATCATCACTCTTGTCCTCTGATGTAAATTTTAGGTGGATGAAATCTCAAAGTTCATTACTTAGAATTTTAGACTCAATAAGTATATGTTGTCGAACATATGTAAATTTTGAGAAATGCATGAGAGAATTTGAAGATTCACGAGGTAAACTTACAGTCAAAATTCTTCCAGGCATGCATTAATAAGTTCATCTTCATCTATTGTTAGGTTTTACTTTTATAGTTATTTTTTATTTTTGCTCAGTTTCTTTTACAAGTCATCATTGACTTGATTACGAAGACTTGAAATAATAAAGAAATCAACCATTTCTAAATTGGAAACATGTTTAGAGAAGAATTTATTGTTTCACCAGAATTTGATGATTCTTTAATTTTTCTTATATTAATTGAAACTCCAATACTTCTAATACATTATCAAAAGATTCATATTAGATCATTACAGTATCACAAATCTCCTCATAAGAAAGGTTTTATAACATATTTATCTAATCGAATACTCTCGATGGTTAATTAAATTATTAAAAGTCTTTTTTTTAAGGCGAAATTGAGTTGTGCGCTTTCTTTTGAATTAAATACTATAAGATTTTTCAGCCCCTTAAAAATTCCACCTCCCATATCACAGTTCGCATATTAAAAG
Organism: Pinus albicaulis; assembly: GCA_034641835.2. Lineage (NCBI taxonomy): Eukaryota > Viridiplantae > Streptophyta > Pinopsida > Pinales > Pinaceae > Pinus > Pinus albicaulis. The sequence continues at coordinate 1,324,000,141 of CM076581.1, forward strand.
TTTTCGATTGAGCATACTCCAAATATTTATGCTATCTAATATTCCTGTCACTCCTAACTTCGATAAACCTTTCCTCCCGATATCACCAATTATCCATATCACTACACCCAATACCACATCATCCATATCGCAAACCTTTGTATCGCAACATTTTATCGGAAGAATATCTTAAGAATTCCCAATAGGAAACCTCCTATAAAGGACCTATGATATCCATTCCCACTCATTCTCTGATAGATTACTTTGCCAATATTGTGATGTTCATACAACCCCCAAACCTGATATGAAATTTAATTCCAGTTTTAAGAGATATCCCATCCATTCATAAATCTGAATTTTGGTTGGGGCATATGTTTAAAAGTATCGATTTTTCAGATCCGATATGAAATGAAATCCACATAATAAAACTATTAGATCTGTTCCATATTGCACATTGGTGTATCGATAATATTACATCCCGTACTCATTTCAAATCCTCTGATTTTCGATCTCCGATATTCCTAAACCTCTGATCTTTGATAAACTTCTCGCTACTCATATCAAAACGTTCATATCAAAACTTTGAATTAGTTGTTATCCTTTTTCACTCCTGATATCAAACCCCCAATATAGGACCTCCAATATTAATTTTTTATTATATTTTTAAACAAGGCCTATCAAAAGGTAAGCATATCATGTGTTTCAAAAACATAATATTTCTGCGATATTTCTCTCCGATTACGCTTATTTGTGTATAAAATTAGGTTTTATGTTTTTACTTAGCGATATGAGTAAATAATCATATTCTTCCACTCATTGGTGAAACTGGAATGAATTGCTTACATTCATTATTGCAGCAAGTTATCTTATCCGTGATTATATCTATGTGTGTTCCAAAATCTTATAATTTTTCAAGTTTATATAAACCATTGCATCACACTCGCCAATTATTTTCCCTTTAGTGATGTTCCTTTCTTCCAAAGGGACTGAGAGCCTCTAAATTAATGAAATTTGGAATCCCAATCCTCTGCTTTTCATTTTTTGATTTTTTCCTCATAATTTAAAGGTTGCTAGCTTATTGGATTCTTAGGTTTGTATTATATTAGAAGCATTCAAAGAAAATTATGGTATTTACCTCTTCGATATCCACATTTCCTTTTCGTTTACTATTATGTCCATAACATTTAGCAAAGGAAATGACCCCTATTTCACTATCCTTAGTGGAATTTTGTGGTCTCATAGTTTTCCAAGTTGATTTTGACTTCAAAAAAGGTTTTTGAGACATGTGACACCCAATTTATTCTCATATTTATTAAATATCAAATTCCTCTCCTAGAAGCTTATTTTATAAGTAAATTTAAGCGCTCTTGCAAGAATTTTTAAAAAACTTCAAATTATCTCATTATCCAAATGAAATTCATTACAACTACTTTATAAACTCTTATGGAACTTTTAACCTCTGATACATGAATGTTTGATGTTATACAAATACAATGTTCCTAAATTATACATTTAACAATCATTCCTTATTGGACATGATTAATATCGTAAGTTTTTTTGTAAAAATTACACAAAATTTTTTTCTCCAATACCTTGCTTCCCTTTAATGTTCTACATACCGAGACGTCTTGTATCGTAGGTGAAATTTAATTAAACTTCCGACAAAAAAATGTTGCCAAAACATTATGAGGCAAGGTTTGTATTTATGGAAGTTTTGATCAGAAATACTTTTGGAAAACTTGAGCTCTTACTTTTCTCTTTGATTCTCTCAAAAACTCGGAACTTCAAAATATCAGATTATTTCTCGTAGGTCTCTACTCAATTCATTCTGATCTTTCACTAGGTTCAAATGAAGTTTTCTTTGGTTATCTTTATGTTAAAAATATTGGATGTGTTTTAATAACAATTTCATCAAATCCAAGTATTTATACATCAATAATACTTTGTTACCATAGGGATATACATTTTTCATGGTGTATGCACCTAGGCCTCTTTAACGCCTCTCGACAATCTGCTTCGCTAATCAGAAATTTCATCACATGGGGTTTGTTTATGTTTTTCCCTTGAATCATTATTGGATGCATATCTTATTATCTCAATCATATTTTAGTGAGAATTTTCAATTACTATGAAGGCACTTTTGAGCAACCACCTTGGTAATGCAAGTAAAGATATTGGAACATGGTTAAACCATTTTTAACTTCTCGTATGTTTGAATTTTGATAATTCAAGGCCTATCCATATACACACTTGTATCACATTATCTTCGATTTGGTCTTGATTTTAGACAGATTATGAAAACCATGGAGTAGATATGAAATGTGTAACAAAGAGAATATTCATCGCTACAATTCATTAAGAAGCATATTTTCATTCTCATTTTTTATGGATTTGATTTATTTTTTATTCCTTGAACATGAAACATTGTTTTCTTTTATTTTTCTACTTGCTTTAGTATAGATTCAGTAACTGATGATTTTGGGTCAATTAGATTTCATTCAATTCAAATTCTTCATGGTTTTATTTTAATTAAAAGAAAAGGTTACCTTTTGTTGGAGAAAATGATATCTATCAGGTAATACTAAATGAAATCTCCAATGGTAAGTTTCATATGCCCACTTTCGTTCATTTTCATTTATTTCCTTTTTGTTTTAATTTTTAATTTATTTATTTTTTATCTTAAACTCTGTTTTTACAGGTCTTCATGAACCTTTCACACCTCCACCAGATCATATGTAAAGTTGTTTCTCCTTTTTTCTGGTTTTCTTTCAATTTTTTAAAAAGAAATAGTAATGAACCTCTTCTAAGTGGCTAAACTAGGAAATTTCTGAACATTTATTCTGTTTGTTTAATCATTTATTTTATTATAAAATGATTAAGATGTTTTTTTGCAGTTTTTTGCGTTGAAAAAGAAAATTTACAACACATTTTTTTTTGGCTGAATTTAATTGTCACTGTTATTTGAAGACCAAACGCTCATAACTCTGCAAGATAAATTTATTAAAATATTAACATAGGAAGGAACATATAGATTTTTATCTTCTTTTAATATTTTTTTGAGATATTTGTATGATTGATCTTGTTTGGCTTGGTTCTCTAAATTTATATTTTTCTTTCAACTTTTACTTGATCATTTTTACATTTTTGAAGTTTGCTGATTTATTTTTGGAATTATTTTCCTTTTTCTTTCGATTTTGTTTTTATTATGGTTTATCCACTGTAGAAATTTGAATAATTTTCTGAATTATTCACCGAGATTATCCTGGTGACATACTATTTGAGCTTCATACATAACACATAATCTCTTCTACGCATTAATCATCACATGCGAAAATAAAAACAACAAGTGGTATTGAAAACATTCACATGCGCACATAGAAATTCAACACATATAACACTGTATGTATACCGGGAAAAGCTTACAGCTGAAAACCCCCTACTGTATGTATATTATAATGAAGAAGAATCATGTAACAATCTCAGTAAAATACTCCTCACAAGTACTCAGTACTGTATCCAAAAGTTACACACAAACTAGCTCAGTTTTGAACAAGTCACGGGTTCAAAACCCCTCCACTGTTTGCATGCCTCTACTGCGCAATCCAAGATGAGAGAATGGATGGAATGAATTCGAATTCCCTTGGATTTAACTGCGCAATCCTCATTGGAAATATCCTCCAATGATTGTGAAAATCTCATGCACACTATAGTCACAAATGATAGTAGACTCCACCCTTTCTCCTACCTCTTCCACTGGTCTTCACTGAACTGTACATGCATTGAGTTAAATGATGTGTTCTTTAGTTGAATAATGAGTTAATAATTAGTGAATTAATTAATAATTAATTCACACCACTCATCTCTAGTGTATTAGCCAGTTAGACTAAATACAACTAGTTCAACTAAGTTAAAACGAACACAACTCCATCAACTGTCTCATCAACTCCACCAAACTCTGCCACTTGAGTCCTAACTGAAGTCAACCATGCAATAGCTCAACTAACCCATAGGAAATTCGAATTTCCTTCTTCCAACTGCATGTGCCACATCTGTAGCTCGAACTGAAGTGCTCCAAGAGGATAAGATAAAGTTTATAGTCCAAATATTATTAAGGGCTAATAATATTTGACTGTTCTATTTTTAGACAGGCAGTCTAAAAATAGACTTTGACCTGTATGTCTAAAAATAGATGTCCATATATTTTTACCAACTTGACCAATCATCCAAGAATAGCATCCCGCAACTCCTAGACCATGCTCCATATGTCTAAAAATAGACATAGTCTAAAAATAGGCTTTTCGACAAAAATCACATGTGTGGTCCCCACCTAGTTTAGGTGATCACTTTCCAACTAGGATCAAGAAAGATGTTTTAGGAGGCCTCCTTCACTGTTTCTTGTTGCCATTTTCAACACTCCCTCTCAACAAGACAGGACTGTCATTGCATGCAACATGCAACTCCATGCATTCGCCCTGCAACCTTCACAAGCGCCATGCAACTCCATGCATGCGACATGCAACTCCATGCATTCGCCATGCACCCTTTGCGTGCGCCATGCAAACTCATGCATGCAGCGACTCAATGCATGCTTCTGCCTTTGCATATCTAAGCGAATAAGGTGGCTCGCTCGTCGACAAGGTCATCTATCATCCAAGTGTTCGACCTGCGCGGCTACGCATCGCCCGGGGAACCCGCGACATTTGAACTCTTGCACCCATGCACTCTTGCATAGCATCAGCTAGGTTCTTGCTCGATGTCGAGCACTGTCACTTTGATGCGCATCAATCCGGCCGATGCTACTGATAATTCCCAGTCATGGTAGCCGGGGTTCCAGTTCATGAGATCACACCATCTCCATGAATCACGCGAGAAATCTCCACCGGGATTACTCTCGGCACGTGTCGCCCTGCGTTGTGGTGTGTGCATGCCTCCCTACGCCGCGCGCGGTTCCTGCCGCCCAGGTGGTGTCTCCCCACACTCACCGCCGATCCCTCCCAGCTGACTGCTCACCCGAGGTTCACTTTCACCTGCATGCAAAACTTGCTCCCTCTCAAGCTTCAGTTGCATGTCTTTCTCCCGCTTCCCAACAGTAGAAAGCTCCGTAGACATTCCATCTACTTCAAGTCTGTAGAGATTCTTTGCCCGAATCCCAACCTTCTTGACTTGTCCCGTTGCCTTGTGCCGAAGGAAAACTTTCTCTTCTCTAAAGACAACTTCATACCCTTTATCCTCTAACATTGTGACTGAGATCAAATTCTTTGTTAAACCTGGTATATGCAATACATTTTGTAAAAGAATGAGTTTACCTGACTCCCTCTCAAAGGTTATGGTACCAATGCCAGTCGCATTGTATCGTCCATTGTCGCCCAACTCAACATGCATCTGGAGATTTTTCTCCACCAAGTCACTGAAAAGATTCACATCTCCCGTCATGTGAAAGGAAGCGCCACTATCAATATACCACCCCAATCCCAATGCACTAGAAACCATGCATGCAATCAATGAGAAGTCCAGCTCAAATTGTGAGGCAAGAGCCTCACCAGCTGCAGCTGCAGCAGCCTGCTTGTTCTTCTTCTTTTGTGGACAATTCGTGGCATAATGTCCATGATCGTGACAGTGAAAACACTTCACTTTGGACATGTCACGCTTTTTACCATCTGCACCGGATTGATAAGCCTTCTCCTTGCCCTTCCCCTTCCTTGCTTTGGCAGCCAAAGCGCAATATTCTTCATCAGATACCTTTGATGAAGATCCATCCCTGGTATTCCGCCTTATCTCCTCTTGCACAAGATCTGACCAAAGTCGCTCCCATCCTGGCAATTTCTCCCGACCATTGACAGAATCCTCATAGGAATGCCAAATCTTCGGAAGACCAAGGAGAGCCAAGCTCACCAAGTCCTCATCATCCACACTAAATCCTATACTCCCAAGTTCATCCCTGCAGTGGAAAAACTTTGTCAAGTATATTGGAATAGTTTCATTCTTCTCCATCTTTATTTTCCTGAGTTTATCCTTGAGCGCCAACTTCCTCTGGTCGCTCTTGCTCTGGAAAAATTTTGTCAACGCTTTCCACATCAAGTATGGAGAAGCTTTTCCATGCAGGCTAGATACTATGTGATCCTTCACGCCCTCAGCAATCCTTGTTCTTCATCTTCTTTTTACGAGCTTCAACAACCGACATGATGAGGCTTTGGGACTTGACATCTATGAAATCTTGACCGTTATCATCTAACATACATAATACTATCTCCTAAACAGAAATATGATTCTGGTACCCTTCAAGAAGCATACTCCAAATATAATCCTTGATGGACATTTTGACTCCTTTTGAATTCTGCTACTAAAGTCCAATTCCGGCAAAACTCCGTACCCAGATCTGTGTGAGAACAAATTATTTTCTAGCACGATTGTTGTAAGAAATTCTTGGATATATCACCTTTCGGAAAAGGATGGATCCGAAGGCTACGGCCACATTCAGACTCACAAAATAAACTTGGTAATCACATGTAATAGATCCCGATGATCAATTCTCTTCCTCTGATACCATGTAGAAATTTGACTAATTTGCTGAATTATTCACCGAGATTATCCTGGTGACATACTATTTGAGCTTCATACATAACACATAATCTCTTCTACGCATTAATCATCACATGCGGAAATAAAAACAACAAGCGGTATTGAAAACATTCACATGCACACATAGAAATTCAACACATATAACACTGTATGTATACCGGGGAAAGCTTACAGCTGAAAACCCCCTACTGTTTGTATATTATAATGAAGAAGAATCATGTAACAATCTCGGTACAATACTCCTCACAAGTACTCAGTACTGTATCCAAAAGTTACACACAAACTAGCTTAGTTTTGAACAAGTCACGGGTTCAAAACTCCTCCACTGTTTGTCTGCCTCTACTGCGCAATCCAAGATGAGAGAATGGATGGAATGAATTCGAATTCCCTTGGCTTTAACTACGCAATCCTCATTGGCAATCTCCTCCAATGATTTTGCAAATCTCATGCACACTATAGTCACAACTAATAGTAGACTCCACCCTTTCTCCTACCTCTTCCACTGGTCTTCACTGAACTGTACATGCATTGGGTTAACTGATGTGTTCTATAGTTGAATAATGAGTTAATAATTAATGAATTAATGAATAATTAATTCACACCACTCATCTCTAGTGTATTAGCCAGTTAGAATAAATACAACTAGTTCAACTAAGTTAAACCGAACACAACTCCATCAACTGTCTCATCAACTCCACCAAACTCTGCCACTTGAGTCCTAACTGAAGTCAACCATGCAATAGCTCAACTAACCCATAGGAAATTCGAATTTCCTTCTGTCAGCTGCATGTGCCACATCTGTAGCTCGAATTGAAGTGCTCCAAGAGGATAAGATAAAGTTTATAGTCCAAATATTATTAAAGGCTAATAATATTTGACTGTTCTATTTTTAGACATGCAGTCTAAAAATAGACTTCGACCTGTATGTCTAAAAATAGATGTCCATCTATTTTTACCAACTTGACCAATCATCCAAGAATAGCATCCCGCAACTCGTAGACCATGCTCCATATGTCTAAAAATAGACATAGTCTAAAAATAGACTTTTCGACAAAAATCACATGTGTGGTCCCCACCTAGTTTAGGGGATCACTTTCCAACTAGGATCAGGAAAGATGTTTTAGGAGACCTCCTTCATTGTTTCTTGTTACCATTTTCAACATCCACTGAGATTTATATGGAAGGCCTTTTTCTCACCAAACAATGATTCACATACATGGGAAATATTAACTCTTCCTATTTCAGTGAATTTTGTTTTTCATTAAAGGCATATCCTTATGGAGCCATAAATCCCTCCGATTTAAATATTTTTCATGGAGGACCACATCATTTCTAAGTGATTGATTTTATTTTTTCAAGGAAAGAATTGATTTTAGTTTAACACAATGAATCCCTACTAGCCCTCCTCTTTATAAAGCCTCTGATTGATAGTCACAAGAAAAGAATTTGGAGTCAACATTATGAAAGTATTATTTCCATTAAACATAAGTCTCTATTAACATCCAACCTCTTTCACTCAAGTACATCATAAAATAAAATCTCGCTAATGCGCTTATCGAAGGGGTTATTAAAAGAGGAGGCATGGGAAATACATGTAAACTCGTCGGAGCTATGGACACTCGCTCGCAGCGGGACTAGGCTTGTATGGCATAAAAGAAAAATTCGTGAGGGTATTATTCAAGCTTTTTTGTAGTGAAATGATGTCAAAGACCATTCATAACAATGGATATATGCTTTATCAAAAACTCCTACTTGTACCTTCTTCTATTTATCATATGAGGTAATATTAAAATAAAATTTTCCCAAATTTTGGATTCATGAATTTTACTCAAGTTTGATGTAAGTAATTATATTTACAAACTCAGTTGCTTAATATTTTATGCGGAACCTATGGAAATGTTTTACTATTATACGATTTCATCATTTCCATTATTTTTAACCATTGGGTAAATTAAAGTTCATTATCTTTAATCAAAGATAACTAGTTCTTCTCCTATGTTTCGCCATTGTTGCAGGTAAAATCAACACCCCCCATTTTTTATTCATTTACTTCAAATAATGGGGACCCTTTCTATTCATTTTTACCTAAGCACCTTTTATGAATTCCATTAAGTTAATTGTTCTACAATTCTGTCAATTTTTCATTTTCTTCGGATTTCTATTTTGATTGTTTCTTTGAATTCAAATTTTAGCAAGCTTTTCATCGATACTTGTTTCGCCTATTTTGGCTAACCAACTTGTAAATAACACTCCTATGAATTTTTATCATTTTTTCATGAGGGTTAAAAAATGTATAAAATGTTTAATATTTCAATTTTTGCAATTAAAATAGTCATTCATTGTAAATATTAACTCTTAGTTAATTTTTATTAATTTTTTCATTTTCACTAATGGTCTTACAAAATGACCCAACCAAATTGTAGAACAGTTCAAAAAACTTGTTTCAGGATCTTGAAAATTTATTCCAATTTCTTATTTCAAAACAATTTCCAATCCCGAAATCTCAAAATAGCCAAGTGGTTATATTTCATTTTATAGAATTTTTAATTCTACATGTGCCCCACTCCACATCATCTCTTTCCTTTTGAAATCCCGATTTGAAAAAATTCAAAATAAAAGAACATGAAATAAATAAATAATTGGATAAAAAAAAATGTGATTTAAAAAACATGCGATATAAAAATTGCGATATCATATATCACATATTTTTTAAGCAGTCATTTTAAAATTTGCGATAAGCAATTTTTACTTTTGTACGATTGGTTTTTTTTAAGCCTATATGATTTTTATTATGAAGTACTACTTCATGACACTATAGTGGGTTCGTCGTTCTTAAAAGAATATACCTTTCGGGCAAATAAAAGGGTTACACGACGATATTTTCAGTGGCCTCAATTAACTTTCTTCCTCGATTTGCAAAGCTATATTTCGCTTTCTGTCTTTTTGTCAAGACCTGATAAGCATGGCAGAGCAACCATGTCTAAGATAGGTCGTGGGGTAGCACAACGAACAAGTTCAGGATGTCACGTCTTCTTCCACTATATAATGTTTCTGAATCATAATTTGACTCGAATTTCATTCCGGGGGACCATGGAAAGTACTGTGTGGAACAAGCTTCCAAATGATACGCAAATTCTAGTGCTCCTATGGCTCCCCATATTGGATTTACATAGATTTTCACTCACCTGCAATTATTTCCACTCACAATTATCTGATCCATCCTTCGATGTCCACTATGATTAGCACCGCCTCACCCACATTGTCTTCGTTGCTTCAATTCAGCCTTAGAATCGCATGCAGAAAACAGTTTTAAACTTAATTATTTGGCAACAAGGAGGGAAAGCTATGTTTAGGTGGAAATTCCCACTTTTCAATTATTTTGACGGATCCCAGTGGGTGTTGAAATTTTACAGTGATAGGTTCATCTGTTTCAGAGGGCCCTTTAAGAATTTGTTCAAAAACAACAAGTTATTGGTGTTTAACCCTCTCTTTCCTCGCGAGGTTAGGGTTTTGACTCTTCCTGCAACATGTGATTCTTAGAATTATTTGCATGAAGCAATCGCCTTCGACCGAAAAAGTGTAATCTGCAAGCTCATCTTCTGGTGGAACCTATCAGCGCACAGATTTATCACTTTTGTTTACAAATTCAAAGAAGGTACATGGAAAATGATAACTAGATGCAATGGATGTGGTGAAAATATCTTTATTCAACACAATGCTAAACTCATGAACGAGCGATTCTTTTGTTGGCTCTGCATTGACTTCATTTCAATAGTAAAGATGGTTGTTATGTGTGATGTGGTTGTTGTGTTTGATGTGCAAGAAGAGACGTGGAAAAATCCAATTCCTCTAGGTAACGGGTCTTTTATTTGCACCGTTATGCATGATAAACAACTATGTGTGCTAAGAAAAACATATGAGCAGCAAAAGATGAAACTTGGGCTATGGAAGTTTGATATGAAACAAAGAGTGTGGGGACTCGTGAAATTCATACCACCTAAGACTACTGATCAAACAGATTATCATTATGCATGGGGAGGTCCAGGATTCTTCTGCGTTGAAGAATAAAAGACTAGAATGAAGAAAAGGTGGGTTTATAATATTTCATGTCATTCCTGGGAAAGATTAGAGCATCTAAGAATACATCAGAATGCTGGATGTTTTGAAGGAAGCTTGTTTAGGTTTGGTGCCTTGCCTTAAAGACTCTGGATTATGGACTCTTAGGCGTGAGGCTTCAATAAATATAATCTATATTAAGGTTAGGAAAAATCCATAGAAATACATCATACACACTTGATGGCAGAGCCCTCAATCTGGAGAAAAGAGGATTGGGGCTTCTCGCCTCAGACTACTAGAGAAACAGAGTATTGGGGAGTTCTTATTTTGGGATTTAGTTATTAGATATTGGATTTTTATTGGTGATTGAATTTAATTATTAGATATTGGATTTTTTTGGTGGTGTAATCCTAAATTACACTGAAAACAAACTAGCATTTAGTTTCTTATTAGTTAGAGGAAATTAGGAATTGTTTCTTCTTATATATTGAGTTTTTCTCTAAATGATATTTAATTATTATATATTGAATTTTTGTACAAATGATACATAGGAAAATTTTGTATTCAGGATTAGAGATTTATATTAGTCATTCAGTACAATCTATACAGAATACAAAACTCCTTTAAAGAATTAATGCTTCCATGAATGAATTCTATATAAAAATTTTGAATAAATCACTGCCCGCATGAATGAAAGCTTGTATAAACTGTAGTTTATTTTTGTGAGTTTTATGAATTATTTATTTCTGGGGTTTTATGAGAATGTTTTTTCACAAATTTGTTGTTGTTAACTAGTAAGGGTATGAGTAAGATATCAGTTGATATATGGTGTTTTATTGTTGTTGAAGTTAACAAAAAGTTCCAACAAATTTTAGTAATTTTTTTTTATATCCACTCTTGTATTAATTTTATGCTTTTGTTTTGAAAACATATTTAGTATATATGATTTATATACATTAATATTAGTTAGTTTAAGATTTATTTAGTTAAGAAATTAGATATAATTTTTTCTTCTTTTAAGAATTAGGAATTGATTTGAATTTTTTTTATGGCTAACCAAGTTCACATGTTTCTGAAAAAATATTATTGCAAATGAGAGAAATTCCAATTGAGATTTCCCATTAGGTTATTTCCTTAGTTATATGAATTTTTTTAGCATATCAGCTATTTGGGGCTAGAATAGGGTGCCCACATAATAAATGGTGCATAATCCATTACACTTATCTAGGTCAAATTCATCTAGATATTGATCAACCTCAACATAGACTTTAGAGTTAATCTCGAGCTTGTGATATTACTCAAAAGGCACTTGAATTTGGCTTTGCATAATCTATCTGTACTCAAAAGTCTTAGGTTTTGTATCTATGAATATCACTTGTAAATGAAAATTCATTAGGTCTGATTTAGTCTCATGAAAAAGATAATATTAGTTTCTAGAATTACTAAGGAAATTGTGATTGATATTCCTCCCTAGTTTCAACATCTATGAGTTCTAATTAAAAAAACATAGAAATAAGATTGTCCAATAGCCAATGAAGTGTATCATAAGTGTGAATGGGAAAAAGGATTAGATTCAATAGTAGAGTGGTTAGCCTTTTTTAGCTAAGGCTAACCCACTTCTTAATGCTAGCCCACTTCTTAATTGGGAAGAATATTAGAAAAAGGGTGACAACACTAAGGTGGAACCTCTTATAAGTTTTTCTTCCCCTCTGAGTAGTCCTCTCTACGAACCCTTAGAATATCACATCCTCTTCACAAGGAACTCTTAAGAAGTCTTTATATACAATCATATAAATCTCAACCTCGTCAACCTTGTCAAACTTCAGGGATTCTGCGCGAAATAATCCTAACACCTGCTCCTTTATGAATACATGTCGAACCGCTCTTTGGATGGCTAGCTCTTCTCTACAAATGACCCAAGGCATTTGAGTTTGGGTACCCGATTGAGTATCGTTGTAGACACTACCCATGAGCTAGAGTTCTTACATGAAGAGTGTTGCGAATGCAATGAGGAAGATAATAGTTTTGTTCTTAAGGAACAGAGCTCATTAAAATTAATGGGATACACTTATAATTTCATTAAAACCATAGGTTGGAATGAGTAGTTAGTGATCCAATGAGTAATAGACTGATCCTATTTCTCTACAGTGTTCCAACTTCTGACACAATAACCCACCCATCCTACTAAGTTTCACTGAGAAACTTAACGGGAAAGGAAACTCATTGGGAAACACAATGATTACTCGACTTGATCACCTTTTGATCCCCATCTACTTGCAACAGGTTTTTAATTTCAATTTGACAATTTTTCCTCATCCTTTGGAGGAAGCGCCTTATTTTCACGGAATTCCAATGATTCTTCAGTTATGAACCTCAATAGTACAAATACGAAAACTAAATCACATGAGGGTATTCCATCTTTGGTGATTTTTCTCATTTAAAAACTAAATCGCATGAGACTCTTCCATCTCCAGTGAGTTTTCTCATTTCTCAGCGTAGCTGGCAGTATTAATAAAACAAGGGATTTACAACAAGCCTGCAATCATAATTAAATATTTCTTCTACACTAAGCATCTAATCACATCTAAGTCCAATGAGTAATTGATTGATCCTATTTCTTCTCTTCATTCATTCATGAAAGTTAATTTTATATCCATGTCTCTGTGCATCTATTAAATAGTTTGTAAAAAATGTGTCTTGGCTATCTAATGTGCCATAGAACAACATAATAGTTTGTTTGAATCCTTCATTTTTTCAAATAGCAATCAAAATTTTATTGGATCCTTCAAAATCATTAATTTTAATTTTGTTTAAAATATGGGTATATTACATGTTAGTTGGTGCCTATTACCAATCACTAAATTTCCCACTCAACTTCATAGGAAAGGCCTAATTTTATCTATATGGAATTTTTTTCCTCTATGGTATCCTCTATATAGGCTGCAACATGTTTGTTTTCATAATAATTTAAATCCAAAGCAATGTGCAATGGTATATCCTTTGTGGCCAAATTTCTTGTTGGATGTTTTCGGGGTGGATAATTTCTTTGGTTCAAACTTCTTTTCATTAGGGGGTTCTTTGTGGGAAGGTCAATGGTTTCAACAAGATTATGATTCCAGTGTTGAATCCATTAAAAAATAAATGTTCTTGTATGTTCTTAGGATCATGAAGCTTGTTGGCGTGAAAGTGCCAGTTCCATCAGTCAATGTTCAAAATTCATCCTCTCAAGGTTTCAGTAAGACTCGTGGCTTTCTTTTTTACAACTTTAAGGTGTTTTCAAGAGAAAAGTTGAGGGATCTCCAAAGAACACTAGAAGTTCTCCACACCCTCCATAATATTTCTTCGCAAATCTATGCTTCTTTGGAAGTTGTAATGGTCAAATTTCTAGGTACATATATTTCAAGAATTCCATCCTGTTTGTGGAGGATTCTGGTATGATTGTTCCTTTTTTTCCTCCAAGGTCACATATTTTAAATGTAAGTTATAATTACATTTTTCTTTTGGATTTTTAATTATTTTGTTTCTGTAGGCTATGTTTATTTATACTTGATGAGGTTGATAGGAGATCGTCTATTTATTATTTTTTCAAATTTCCTTTTGATGCATCTATATTCTCTTTCCAGGCTTTGAGAGAGAAGAACTTTCATGATATGGATTACAAGTTTTCTTCTGAAACATAGTCTAAAAAGTTGAATCTTTGAAGAACTTAATATTACAAAAGTTTGAATTTTTTGTTGAAACTTGGCACATTATATTTCTCTATTTGCATTTCACATGTTATTTTAACTACCTTTGATTCAAGTTAACATTTATCATACAAGCTTCGTAATATTTTGTGCAAAACTAGAGTTTTCTCCTTTTCTTTCTGTTAATTGATGATTTATGTTGCAAGTTTAAACATGAAACTGACTAGCAATGTCTGTAAGTGAACCTAATGAATTTCAACGTTGATATAATTTTGAGTTCTATTAATTGATGATCCATATTGTGATTTTAACCACACACTTGACTAGTAGTATAGATGAATGAACCTCATGAATTTCAAGGTTGATGTATTTTAGAGTCGGGTATCATAAGACAAATTATATTATTTGAATGTCAACTATAGTAGGGTGCATAAACGATGAATCTAGACATTGAGGGAAAACTAAGGGCATATCCAATCTTCAATACACTATGAGAAATATATTTCTATTTTAAGCTATGTTTTAGAAGATGGGAACAAGTTCCCTTGCTCATGGAGTGGGGTTACATGTGATGACTTGATAAGAGTTGTGGGCCTCAACATTAGTAGTAGCTTGGATTGCTAGACAAGGTGTTTCTCTTCTTACATGTTTGAAGCATGGGATGGAAATAACAACCATGTCTAACCATGCTCTAGGTTTCTACACTTTTCCACATTTGAAATAAAGCTTTCAGCAAGTTGTTCAAGATCTTGGATTTTCCCAAAATTTATCCCTCCAACTACCCATATCTTCTGCTTCATCGCTTCAAGGTATGATAATTTTAAATCATACATATACATATTCCAATTATTATAATATTTCAAATTTCTCTACTTCGTGTGCATTTGATCAAGCAGAGTCTCAAATTGTTTCATATTGTAGTAGACTTATGAATTTGGGGCCAAATGTTTTTGCATTGAAGGCACACCATGTTGTTGATTTAGATGGTTATCTTGTAGAAAACATTGCTACACAAAATTATAGAAAAGGTTGAAACCATAGAGTGGTTGGTGCGACAACTACTCCGCATTCATATGAAAATTTATAGCCTAGATCTCGGGGAAGAAAGGTTGCAACTTGTAGGATGGTGACTGAAGACAAGGAAAATAATGAAAGTGAGAAAGACAAAGAAATCAAACTTGAAGAAAAAGATAAAGTAAGCAGTCTTGTAATAACCATGCACCCACCAAACCTTCCTCTTGCTAAAGAGGAGCGATATAAGGTTCATATGGCCATTACTCTATTGGAATATAACTCATGTTTGTTGTTATATGACACACTTTCGAATCATGGTCTTACGCTATTTACGAGTTGGTTGGTATTGGGGATATTTCGACTTAATACCAGCTACCTAATTTATATTTTTGGTATACCTTCCCAAGTGGTTATTGTCATTAAATCCTAGGGATATGTTGTGTTCATCTTCAAACCAAGTTTTTCTTTCATCATGTATGTATAAATGTACTTATTGCACTTAAGGCTTTAGAACTGCTCTCCTTTTGAGATGGTTGATTCACAACAAAAAAATTATACCTTAAATTTTTCATTATAAGAGTTTCAAGATCTTTAATTTTCAATGCAATTATGTTGCATTCAAGTTTTAAATTAGAACATATCCATCCTTTTCTTCTGATCTATCATCACTTTCTAGTTATCCCCAGGCATCAAGCATCAAGACTTAGTGAATTTCGTACAATGCTCCATTGCATTACTCTACATTCATCTACACTCCTATCGGCATATCTTTTCACCCTTTTGGTGCAAATTCTAGTTTAATTTTACTTAAGCCTCCTTATTCCTCCTGCATCCATCACCATGACCTCAACCAACCTTCATCCCTTATCACTCCACCTCACCCATATCTCTCGTCCCTCCTCCATTGCCATTAAAATTCTCATGGCATGTTAAGTTAGGTTTGGTTCTTTAAGTTTTAAATAATATTGTTTCAAAATAAATTATTTTATATTTTTATTATAATATTTTATATCATAACTATAATTTAAATATTATAATTTTAATATAATTAAATTATAAAATTAATATAATATATTTATATTTTAATCATTTATTAAATTATTTTTTTTAGATTAATAAAATTATGTTCATATTTAATTTGTAATTAATTACTTTAAGTTTTTTAAAATTAAATTAACATTAATTAATAAATACATGTAATTTAATTTAGGATTAGAATTTAATTTAAATTTCCATTTTTAGTTTGATTTTTCATATTTTTGGCAGTTTTGATACCTCAACTTTGGGAACTCATAAGTTGAGTTTTACTTGGCCAAATGAGGCCTAAGACGTCTCGTTGGATAGATAAAATCATGGAGAAATTTTTTTAAGTGGTTTCATTATCATACTTGATCATTTATTGGGTATAAAATTTAGAAGAAGTTCAAGCTCCAAATTTTTAAACCAAACTATTTTTCTGAGTTTAATTTTCTACATTTTCATTTTCTCACAGATTCTACTGAGTGCAGATTAATTCATCTATGTTCTCCTTGACCAATTAGATCCTCACATGAATAAACAGACAGATAAATTTCCTTTTCATTTAATTATTTATGTAAGTTTGTTTGGATATTTTTTATATTCCATATTTGGTATTTTGATTTTAATTTGCATTTTTAATTAAATTTTGATTGTTTTTGCAGGGAAACCGTTGAATAAATGAGAAGAAGAAGATTTCAATCGATGAGAATGATCCAACAAGATAAGAACGGGATTTTGGGCCAATGAATATTGATTGAGAAGAACTACTCTTCAACAACTTTCTTATTGAGAATTGTTTTTTGAAAAATCTATAAATAGAAGATTGTAGAGTGTAATAAAGGGGGCTTGTCTTCTTTGAAATCCTGTAATTCTTTAAAATCACTACTATAATGAAGGATTTAGATTTTTAGGGGGAGTGGGGATTCGAATATTTGGGGGAATAAATCTTGATATTGTTGTGTCTTCATTTTTTTGTAGAGATTTTTTTATTATTATGTATTGCTATGGTAAGGAGGAGGCCATTTCTGCAAGAAGAGATCAATTGCAAGCCCATACGATTGTGCACTACTTCCATACTATGAGGATCTATAATTTTATTTCATTTATTAATAAAGGATTATTTTATTTAATGATGTTTAGCACTAATTTTTAGATAATTTAATTGAAATAAATTCTCATTTCAGTCTTTCAATTTATATTTAGAATGTATGAGTTAATAATCAAATTTATGCACTATTGTTGAATCTTGAGCATTAACTCATTTAAAAGGCTACTTAGACTATTCTAAGGGCTTAATTTTACTAGATATAATATGAAAATTGAAGTTTTCATAGGAAAAAATAGTTATAATCTTAGATCGGAAAGCTATCTTACGATTTAGGATAATAATTGTTTTCTTGCATACATGATGTTTTATTCGAACTAATTCAGTAATTCAGCATGAATCTTTTTTAGTTATTATGCATAATGATAAATAAGGAATTGGATATATTTTCAATAGGCTCTTATGTTAATATTTACTAAGTATTTAATTGCTAGTATTTATGTTAATGAGTAATCAGATCTTGTGAGTTATCTCCTTGATCTAGTTCCTCCACCTTAATTCCAATTCTTTAAAGCTTATTTTCCTTGTTAAGCTAATTGGCTCTCGATTGAGAGAAATATTTCCCTTTCCTTCAATCAAGATAGGTTGTATTAATTTCATCTTATATTAGATCTTACATGTGTTATCATAGCCTTTTCATTCTAAACGTCCTCTTTTTAAGAGGAAAAAATTTAGAGTGGGTTGGTTGTGTTATTAAAACAACTTAAGGGTCTTTCTCTTGTGTGATCAACATTAAGAATCGATCTGGTGTTCCTGCCTGTTGGTAAATAAAGGCACATCTTTAACTGATAGAAATAGGGAAAAGGTAACTGGGCCTAGTTGAACTAACTAAAACCATAATTGAAAATGGAAAAGGAGCTTCTTTAAGGTCCAGACCATGCGCTATCCCTTATAATGTTGTAGGCAGAGATTTTTGAGCCTTCAATAGGATGATAGGAAAACTGAAGGAAAAATAGAGGAAATTGAAGAAAATAGAGGCCTCAATGATAAAAAAGTCTTTTGAGGATCAATTCACAGTTATTGTCAGTTTAATATTTTGTCAGTTCAGTTTTGTATCTCTCTCTATGCTCTCATACTCTTGCACACATAGAGAATTCTTGGAGCACTTTGACATTAGAGAAAGGAAGGCATAAGAAGGATAAGGGAGCAAAGGAAAGAAACAAAAAAGAAAGGAAAATTTATATCAAGCAACTTCAATAGGAATAATTAAAGGTAACATATTTCATGTGTGATTTCTTAGCTGGTTTGTAAATGCATGGTATGTGCATTTGTGATTTCCTTGTTGGTTTTTCAATGCATGTTATGTGCATGTGCATTTTTGGTTCTCTTGTTTTCATTGGCATGGGTTTTTCCAAGTGTGACAATGGTTTGAACTGTTATTCATCAGTAATTTTTACCTATTTAGATGACTGAATGCTTATCCTAGATTTCTAGAAACAAAATTCAAGAATCTCGTGAGTTCTAGAAATCTCACTGCCTTCATTACCCTTATGATAATTTTCTCATTGTTTTACTACTCTACCAAGGCATGGCCAATCTCTCACTCCCATAAGACCAAATCATGGAATTATGTCCCTTAGTCTCGCTATGTTTTCCACCTTTGACTTTATCACTCTGTTTCTAATTACCTAAGCCTTCTACTTTTCACCTTGATTTGCCAAGTAGCCCAAACCTTTTCCTCTACTCACCAAGTGCCTCAAGCAACGGTGATTTTAAACTTCCTTTATAGGCTCTTTAGATAAATAAAATATTTCAGTTTCTTATATGGCAATGCATAAAGAGATTTCAAAACCCTATTTTACACCTCCAAACCTTGATTCAAGTTTTCAGTCAAACACCTAGTCCAAAGGACATCCCAATAGGTCATGTAGGGTCTCCTCGGTTATGCATTGCTTTGGTTCCTTAAAATCACTATTTTTACATGTTCCCAAAGGTGAAATCAAATGAAAAATAAGGTGAGCTCATGATTGTCCAAAGTGTATAAAAAGCCTTCAAAATGACCTCCTTGATCAAAGCATTGAGTCTGCAAAAAGACAATTGCCTATCTTGAAGCATTTATGCAGGAATGCTTTACTATGTTTATCAGCAGAAGAAAGGCAGGGTAAGAAGCTAAAACTCCTCAAGGACATCCACAAAAGAAGAGAAGCAACATGCCTAAGTTCACAAAGAGGATCATGTCTTCATGACTAATTGGCTAGAAGGTGCTGCCCAGCAAAGAGCCCATACAAAGGATCATGAAGACAAAGGTACATAAGCACAACTGTGCATAAATTAAAGATTCATTGAAGCAAGAAATCAAAGTGAGAGACCTCCTTGATGACAACAGGAAAAGATTAAAAAATGATGTCAGGGAATGACTTATAAGTCTTATTTAGGCACACTATTTCACTATACCAAAGGGATAAATTCTGAAGAGTATCAATATGAAGGAGCCAAAACTATCAAGAACAGTCAATATTCATCAAAATGGTCAAAGAGACAAAGCAGAAGATCAAAGTGTCCAATAGAACATCAAGAAAATCATGAATTTTCCTATGAAGTGACCTAAGTTTCCAAGATTCCAAAAATGACCAAGAAGCCAAAATATTGTGTTGTGACACCTACAAAAGATTAGAAGTGGTCAATGAAAAACACAATATCCATGGTGTATAGCCTTTGGCAAAGCATATGTATCATTGTCAAAAGCATTGAGAAGGAAAAGGGTTAAGTTCTAAAATAAATTACTCAAGGGCCATTTTTTATGTTTAAAGTCACCACCTACAAAGAAAAGAAAATACCAACAAAGGAGATGAAAGACCAAAATCAAAACATTAGTAAAGTGGATTTTGGTTTTAAATTTATTAAAATTCCAAAGGTATAAAAGCATTGTCTATCACTCAAGCACTTTCCTAATTTGCAAAAGAGGGTGTAGGGCTTTTCAAAGAGAGATTTTGAAATTATGGCAGATATTCGGGCAAGAAAATCGGTGCTACGCTCCTGTAAACTTGTGCTATGCACTGTGTGTAACCCTTGTGCTTTTTTCCACAGGATTGTACACACCTATAATGGTGCGCTACGCGCTGAACCCTTCAGTATAAGAGCTACCCGACACGACGTGCAAAGGCCGCCTAAAAACCCGGTTGCTACGCACAGGGGCGTGCAGAGTATGCTCGATAGCCTGGCCGCTATGTTCAATGGCATGCACGACTGCCCGAAAATCCAATGCTGCTACGTGCCCACCTGTTCAGCGGTTGCCCAACACTCCATCCTCCCAAAACCTCGTGCAAAGGCCACCCACACTATGTAGCTTGGCGTGTAGAAGATGCCCAACCCTGCATGTAGAGGTCACCCGCCTACGTGTTTAGGAGGACACGACTGACCCGCGCTACGCTACTATGTTGTGCATTCAGCCAGTGAGTTTTTAAAGTTGTTTCAAGCCATCCAACTGCCTTAGAAACTCTCCAAATTTTTTCTGGGCACTCTTCAAGGTTTCTATAATAGGTATTTAGTTTTTATACCCCCTCTCATGCTGTTTTTAAAGGGTGAATTTAGAAAGAGAGCTACGAACCCTAGGGGAAGGAAATACTTGGTCTCCATGATAAAAAGTGGTTTTCTTGCCAAATAAACCTCTCCATTTACACAACTGACCTCCATACTACTAAGCCTTGACACCACTGCATCCTCACCATCTCACTCACCATCTTCATATCATTCCACAACCAGTTTCAAGCTTTTTATTTCAAGGTAAGGGGAAAAAGAAAAAATTCCTAGAGAAGGCAGTGTTGACAATGGTGAGGAAGATAAAAGGCCTAGATAATAGAAAAGAAAGGGTGGGAAAGAAAATAGGTTTGAGCCTATAAACACCAAATAATTAACAACCTCTCCTACTATAGTTTCATATTTCCAAGAGGTAGGATGCTATGAGTTCTGTGAGAAAGTGCAGAGAGTCCAAAGTATCCCTCAGTTGACCAAACTTTTTGTCCTTATCCTCCATGACCACTAAATACATCTGGCTGGAGTGAATTTTGATTTGACCACCAATGTAATCTTTATAGCCACTGGAATACCTTGTATGGGAGAAAAATGATTCAAACAGGTGTATTTGGACCTAATCCATTATCAACCCTTCTTTAAACCAAGTTGCCAAGTTGATTGCAAAACCATTTTCCCCTTTTCTCATTTTTTGGACAGATATGCTCCTTTAAAGAAAATCATTATGAGATAGTTTACCTGTTAGGGTAGGTTTTCGAGAATATATTCCTACCACATAAGACTACTTATGCATTTCACTAGGGCCAAACTACTAAATTTTCCCTACTACCTTTATAAAAGTATTACTAAAATTTCATCCATTGTGTGAAGGAGACATCCTTCACAACAAATTCAAAGTCTTTTCCACCATTCCCTCATCAAATGATTGTCTTACACCAATTATAGCAACAATGCATCCCATGGGAAGTTCTCATCGCCCATGGTGTTTTCACAAATCTACAACCTCTTCCTCTGCAAAGCTTACCCTCGTTATCCCATCCAACTTCCTCCACTCCTCCATCACCCTCCACTGAACATGATTAATCATATTCACATGAATCCTCTCCCCAAACAAACCTCCCTCTTTCACCTTCTCCTAAATCCTTAGAAAAATAAAGTAGCAGTGACAAAGAGGAAGAAAACAGTGACCAAGATGAACATGCCAGTCAAGAAGAAAATGATATTCAAGAGGAAGAAACAAATAATGAGGGAGAGGAAGATGAAAGTGAAGAAAGTGATGAGCAAGAGAAAGATGAAAGTGAAGAAAGTGATGAGGAAGAAGACAAAGAAGAAATTTTTGATGAATAAGAAAGTAGTGACAAAGGCAGTGAACCAAAAAGTGAACAAGAAGACAAAGGCAGTGAGCTATATGAAGATGAGGAAATCAATGACAGCCCAGGGCAAAAGGAAAATTTTGAAGAGAAAAATAGTGAAGGTAAAGAAGAAAACAGTGAGCCTAATAGCAGTGCCAAAAAGAGCAATGAAAAATATGAAAATAGCAGTCAAGAAGAGACAGAGTTTGAAGAAAATTGCAGTGGAAAAATCATTGTGGGTATAGACAAACACAATGAGGAAGAAAGTGATAGTCAAAGTGAAGGAGAAACTAATGAATATGCCTATGACAGTGACCCCACAGAAAATGCAAGAAATAATACAGAGAATGAAGGTGCAGAGACCGAGGCAGAGTTTGAAAGTGAAGACAGTGGGTCAAATAATGAAGATAGTGTGCCAAACAGTGAAGGGGCTAATGACAATCATAATGAATAAATCCTAATGGTTGATAGCCTTAAAAAAAGTGGCAACAATGATCCCATGACCTCAAAGGGCAGCCAAGAGGATGAAAATGCACCAAGCAGTGATGATGACACCTCTAACCATGACAACAAAGAAAATGATGATGTTGTAAACATGGAGGATGAAAATGTAGAGGACATGGAAGAAGATGAAAATGGTGAAGATCAAGGTAGTGATACTAGCATAGGAGGAAATGAAAATGTCTCTCAAGAAAGAAGTCTTGATATCACCAAAGATGAAATGAAACATGCTAAATCTTGTACTCTCACTTACCAAAGAGGATCAAGGCAAGTGTTTGCTGCCTCTAAGAGGCAAGGGACCTTTCCATCTACTTCAGCTCAACCACTAGACAAAGGTGAGAAAAAAGTGGAAGAAGAAGAGGAATATCATGAAAAATAAAGAGAGTTTGAACTTATTCACATAAATAGTTATGATGAGAATGAAACAATAATTTCAAACTCCCTCCTCCAAGACAGGAATGCACAAATCAAGGAGTTGGAGGCTGAATTAGAAAGAGAAAAGGATGTCATTCACTTCTATCAGATGCAAAACAAGAAACTGAGTTCCCAACAGGCTATCCATTTAACAAGAACACTCAGGTACCGGAAAGAAGCTTAAAGGCCATAGGTGAAGTTTGAAGAGTTCATGGGAACATATGAGGAGAGTAGTGATGAGGAAGGTCAAGCTAGAAGGAGACCTAAAACTATGGGTCTAAAGAAAGCAATGGCAAAGCAGAGGGAAGAAGAATCAGCCCAAGCAGAACAGCTTTCCCTATAGGAACTACTTGCACTAGAAATTGAACATGATAGGGAATCATGGCTTGAGAGGGCCAACATATACCTTGAGGCCAAGTTGGAGAAAGCTAATAAATACCTGGATTTACAAAGAAGAATGACCAAGCATTATGCCAAAAGAAACCAATTTGCAAGGGAAAAACTCAAAAGGCCCAATTTGAGATCCAAACACTAAAAAGAGAAACGAGTCAAGCTAACCTTAGTGTTTTGGCTCAAGCTTATCTACAGGTCTCCCAAGACCCATGAGGCATACTTCCACCAAATTTAGGAGATTTTTTATAAGATTTTGTTTTTTGCAAATTTTGAGGCTAAGAGCGCAGCACACCTCATGCTACGCTCCTTTTCAGGGCATCCCTAGGAGGAAAGGCTTTCATTTTTTGGTTCCTCATCACTCATATAACATGTTCAAAAATTTTCAGCTCAATTGGAGTTGTTTTGGTCACCCGAAAGGGTAAAAAAAACTCACTTTTGCATCATTCTACCTACTTTTCAGGACATGTGTTGCGCTCCTACCAGTCTTGGAATTTTCACTTGTTGGACAAGCTTCGGAGGTCATATTGGAAAAAAAAGGGTAGATCGGGAAGGTAGAGTTCAAGGGCTTTATAACGAGCCATCACAGAGCCTTTTCTGACATCAGAAAGGCCTTCAAAACACTTCTGTAAGAAAACCCATCTTTCTTGTTCCTGTGCTGCGCTCCTCGCATAAATTTCATTTCAAAACACAGTGCTACACTCCTGTGGTTGAAAAGTCAAAATGTGTGTTTCGAAAGTTTTAGGAGACTTGTCAGAGCCTAAAGATCAATTTATTTGCTATAAATGGCCAAAAAGATATTTATTTTAGATATTTTGTGCCTTGGGCCTTGCAAGGCCTCAAGGGCAATAGAGATACTTCTGCTTAGCCAATGGACTTCTAAAAATCTATTGGGTTTTTCTCCTCCTTGCTTGTTATATAGAGCATGAGGATTAATTGTAAAAGAGGGCTTTTGATGTGTTTTTAGAGTATATAAATGGTTTTTGGAAGTTGAAGAGCAATTTGGTGTTGTGGAGCTTGTGGATGATTTGCCTTGATCGATGTTGATGAAGGCTTGCTTGTAGGATCCTTGAGTTTAGTTAATGGTGATGTATCTCTTATTTGTTCATGTTTTCTAGTTGATCATATGTCCATATTTCTATATTGCATTAGTTCAAAAGAGTATAGGATCAGAAATGTTGTTTGAGGCACCTCAGCCCTCATGTTTGTCTATTGTCTTTATGTTTTATTCTGTTGGGTTAGCTTAAGGAATTCTTAGTTGCTCCTTAGGCCCACCTAAGCTTGTCTATTTCATTATTGGATTAATATGATAGTTTAAAAATATGATTCACAGTAAGACCTGCTTGTTTTATGCTATCTAAAATATGTCTTGAAATGATTTGAAAATGAAACTATTTGTATCTACCATTCAAAGTATGCATTTCCATTTAATTAAGTGTGCAAAGCATTTGTCATGTCTTGAAAATTAAACAAAGTATTTTGGTAACAGTTTTTGAGTTTATGTGTGAGGGAATGTTAATTAAAATTATTTTTTAACATTTTAAATCAGAAATAAACAGTAGCATAACTTCACCATAACAACACAACAACATGATGAAGCAGTTCACCCCTCATGGGCTACATCTGTCGAGTCCAAGGCTCCCAATGGGCATGTCCTTGCTCTATTAAGTTGCTCAAATTGGTTTTACAATGAGAAATAAGCCTAAACAGACTGAAACAACTGTGAAATTGAATTCATAAGACAGAAATAAGCTAAGAATGGATTTTATTTCACCTCATATAGTGAAGTGTAGCCCAATGTAGCTCCATTTCCCTTATGGCCCTAATGGATCTCCAAGCTTCCCTGAAGAAAAAATGGTTGAATAACACCTTTGTTAGCTTTGCAACCTGTCCCAATGACTCTAGAATGCTCATAGTACCCAAAGCTGACCAAAATTTCATCCAAATTGGTTCAATATTGGAGAAGTTATGACCTCCACAATTTTATGCGCAATGTCTCTTGGAAACTCCACCAAATCTAGATGAACTCCAGTTAGGCGTGCTAGAAATGGCACAAGTGCTAGAATTGGTGGAATACGCCAAGTTAGGTGGTAACTGTCAATGGTAACATTTAAATCTGGATAATGTGGTCACATGTGAGGTCTAACCCGCTAGCGGAATAAATGATAACCATAACGTAGAATTAACCGTGCGGATAAAGTGTCGGTCACATTTCCATTTTAGCAGCTGAGTGTAACGGTTAGATAAAATGCTAGAGCTAAGGCCTGGTTATGGAGTATGGTTGCATACCGAGGGGGCTAGCCCTGAGGGTCTAGCCATACGTTTCCACCGGTTTGAATAGCTCGAGCCCTTGATTTTGCATCATGGTCATGGGGCCTTTCCTCTTAAGCCCTGGGGCTTAACTCCTTGCTCTGTCAGCTAAAAAAAAAACGTGAAGACTTGATTGACCCATACTCGTTCAGATTGGGTTGACCTCCGCCTATTTAAAGAAATGACTCGCCCAATATTTAATGACCTATCTACATTCACACCTGCATGATGACCCATAAACTGCTGACCCAAATGCGTTCAGGGTGACTCGACTCCGTTCAGGTCTGGTCGGGTCTACCCACCAAAATTTTTTCTACACAAGACTTGAACCTTGGGTTTGGGGCCATGTGGCACTCTCTGATGGGGCCCCAAAAACCATATAAAAAAATAAAATTTTTCCACATAATTTTTTTTGAAAATGACAAATTTTTGTGTTCAAAAGTCCTCTTTTGAAGGTTATCGGGGAACCTCAAACTTCAATATCTTTCACATAAAACATTGGATTTGAGTCCCATTCACAGCACCAGAATCGCAACAACGAGGCCTATCCGGTAGTTCAGGTTACAACTTATTCTAAGAAATTCCAATTTTGAGCATTTTTTTCCTCTTGGACATGATCACCTTATCACACCTCCACATTGGGAAGATTTTGGACCCCAAAAGCCTTCAATTACCTGTTAAGAAGATGAGGGTATAGATCCCTCACCTTTTCCACCTCCATCCATTTTTCCTTACTCGATTTGCTACCGTTAAGACCAACTCGAACATAATCAACATTTCCCCTCCTTGAAGAGCATGTCCTTCTATCAAGGATAGCATCCTCTTTCATCTCATCAAAAAATTCTAGCAATAAATCCTCTATGGATGGAAGCTAAATGTCACTTTCGTAATCAAAAATTAAAGGAGGTTCATAAAAACATAAATTTTCCACATTCACAATGGAATACATTTGCATATATGAAGTCAAATCTAGTAGAAAAGCACTATTTCCAACTCATTTAAGGATCTTTAATGAACCATAACGAATAGGCTTTAGCTTGTTACCTTCTCCTTGCATTTTTTTCTTACTAATATGCAGCCATACCTCATCTCCTTCTTGAAACTTATGATCAACTCTGTGTTTTTCATGCCTCTCCTTGTACTTGCCTTGACTTTTTTCAAGCTATTCTTGAACTTACTGATGTATGAGATGAATTATTTCAATGAACATATGACCTTTTTCAATGTCACTATGCCCATAAATGGAAACATCCTTCCCAAGAATGAAATATAAAGGTGACTTAGGAAAATACCCAAAGAAAGCTTCAAAAGGTGAAGTATTTGTAGAAGAGTGCTTGGCTCAGTTGTACACATGTTGAATGTAATGCAAGTGCTCATCCCAAAGCTTGGGATGATTGTTGCAATAACCTCTCAAAAGATGTACAATGGTTTTGTTCACTACCTCTGTTTGGCCATCTGTTTGCGAATGGAAAGCAGTACTCTTCTTCAACTTGGTTTCCATCATCTTCCATAAAATGGACCAAAAATTCACAGCAAATCTGGAATTCTTATCACTAACAATAGAAGTAGGCAAGCCATAATGAACCCATACATGTTGAAAATATAAATTAGCAGTTTGTTCACCAGTTATAAATTTTTTACATGGCATAAGAATACACATCTTTCTGAATCTATTAACTACTATATAAAGATAATCATGCTACTTTCTAGATAATGGTAGACCTCCAACAAAATCCATAGAAACACTTTCCCATGGTCTAGAAGGTACCATCAATGGCATATTTAAACCAAGCTTCCTATTGCTAGGCTTGCTTGTAGCACATAATGAACAACCTCTAATGAAACGTGAAACACTATCTACCATGTGAGGCCAATAACAATACCTCTATAAATGTGCCACTATTTTGCTTACCCCAAAATGTCCAGAAATAAGAGAAGAATGAGCTTCTCTCATGATGCTTAGTCTCTCCCCCTGTGGTATACATAAATTTCCCATATGAAACAAAAAATTACTATGCAAATGATAATCATTCTCCTCAACATGATTCCCTTCACTCAAGTTAGCATACACATCCTTAAAATCAACATCTGATGGATACTGTTCTATGTACCTCTCATGTACAATAGAATCATTCTTATGTAAATTAGTAGCATTAATAATAGGCCTTAAAAACATATCAGCAACTGTACTGAAAATACCTTTCTTGTACCTTATTACCAAGTGAAATTGTTGTAGGAAACCCATCCATCTGAAATGTCGTGACTGTTGTAATTTACTTTGCGACTACAAGTACTGTAAAGGCTAATGGGCAGTATGAACAACTGTTTATTTGACCATCAAATAGTGTTTCCATTTTTTGATGCTTTGTACCAACACATACAACTCTTTATCATATGTAGGATAATTCGCAACACCCATTAAATGTCTCAGAATCAAATGTGATAGGCTTACCATGCTGTAGGAGAACTGCATCCATGGCGTAATAACTAGCATTGGTCTGAATCTCGAATGGTTGTCTCAAGTTCGGTAATGCAAGGACTAGAGCTAAACTTATCTTGTCTTTCAACGACTCAAAAAATTTATGTTTCTTTCCTTCCCATTGGAAATCATGCTTCACACTTGTCACCGCATGCATAGGAACTTCTATGGCAGAGAAGTTAGAAATAAAATTCGTCCAATACTGAGATGCACCCAAAAAAACTTCTTACCTCTGTAGTGGATTTGGGATTAGGCAAATTCACAATGGCTTCTACCTTATAAGGATCAATTCTCAAATCACCTCCTCCTACTATGTGTCCCAAATAAACCAAAGAAGTATTTCCAAATTCACACTTTGACATTTTAAGAAATAACTGATTTTTCTTCAAAATATCAAGTACTTTCTTCACATGCATGACATGCTCTTCTCTAGTCTTGCTGAAAATTAAGATTTCATCTGATTAGAAAATAACAAAATCATCAAGAAAAGGACGTAAGACATCATCCATTATCTGCATGAAAGTTGTAGGTGCATTGCATAAACCAAACGGCATAACAAGCCACTCAAAGAGTCCCTGTTTGGTTTTAAATGTTGTCTTCCAAATGTCACTTTCTGCAATTCTAACGTGATGATAACCACTATGTAATTCTAACTTAGTGAAATATTTAGCATCTTTCAGTTGATCTAACAAATCATCTATCCTTGGGAGTGGGTTATGATTCTTTACCGTTATCTTGTTCAATGCCCTGAGGTCCACACACATGTGCCAAGTTCCATCTTTCTTTGGAATCAATAGTATCGGTGACCCACATGGTGAAGTGCTTGGTCTTATGAATCCTTTGTCCAACAAGTCTTTAATTTTCCTCTTTATTTCAGCATTCTCCATGATAGACATGCGGTACATGCCTATGTTAGGAAGAGGACAATCTTGATGTAACTGGATTTCATGCTGAATCTCCCTCTTAGGAGGTAAACCTGTTGGTTCCTAAAACATCTCATGATGTGCATCAACTACATCAACTACATCTGATTTAAGCCTCTAATCACAATTTTCAAATGACTCATGATTCACATCAACCTTGGGCTTAACCATAAGAAGTACAAAACTCTTACTAGAATTCACTAGCCTTTTTACCTGTCCCACATTTACCATCGCTATATTTTCCTTCTTGCGATGTGCTCTGACAATGAACTCCTTGCCATATTTAAAGAGATGATACTTATTTTCATGGTGATGGAATATCGCTTTCCTGTCAAATAAGTAAGGACTTCCCAAAACAATTCCTGATATATCAAGCGATACTACATCAAGTTCAACTGTGTCAATACAGTGTGCAATAATCGTGAAATGCAATATGCACTTTCTTGAGACTTGTAAGTTTGCATCCTTGCATATCCATCCAAGTGGATATGGCTTGGGATGTGGAATAGTCTTAATTTTAATTTTTTTGACCAGGTATTCTAATATGAGATTTTCTTGTGACCCACTGTCAAACAGTGTGTCAATTTTTGTATGTTTTGAGACTACCCTCACATGGAACAATTCATTTCTTTCTTCCTCATTTGGAGTTTAAACATGACAGTTTGAAGTACTAGTGCTTGGCTTAGTTTTAGTTTCCTTTCCCTTCATACTCTTCAAACCCATGGCTGCAATTTTTTTTCTTCGCCTGAATGATCACCTAAGTCTTATGGTGTAGTTGTAGTAGCTGCAGTTGTCTTCTTTCCTTTGTTTTTGTTAAACTGAGTTATTTTTTCAAGATGTAGTTTCCAACAGTTTTTATCTTCATGGCCTTCTCTTGAACAGTGTTTACATATCACTTTCTCACCCTCTTGTTTGACAGATGCATTCTTTTTTCCTTTTCCCTTAAAGGCTTTATCTTTGTTTTCCCCCTTAAAAGGTTTGTTTCTACCCTCATCAAAAAAAAAATTTCCTCTAGCCTCTAAATGCATAGCTTGTACACAAACTTCATCTAGACTAGTAGGATTGAACATTAGGATAGTATGTCTAAGGTGGTTGTGCAAACCACCTATATATTTCAACAAAGTATCTTGACTTTGTAAGTCTACCCCTAATAAGAGTGCTCTTTGTCTAAACTCTTGGGTGCAGTCTTGAACATTTTGTCCCTTAAACTATCTAAAGTTTTTCCAGTTCATGATAGCCTTTTGTAAATGAGCTAATGGATAAAATTGCTTTTTAACTGCAGTAATAAATTCAGCCCATGATAATGTGATCTTACCGTGTTTTTTAATTTCATCCTTGGTCTTGGCTTCCCACCATACCAATGCTGCTCCATCCATTCTCAAAGAGGCTAACTGTATCTTGGTGTCATCATCATGGAGGTTCTATATCCTCAAGTAAACTTCCAACTATCTTATCCAATTGTCAAGTTTCTCTGCATTGACTTCACTGTTAAACATAGACAACTCAAATTTAACATCAAGATTTAAAAATGGACTTTTAACAATTTTTTTAGACTTGTGAGATTGATTCAACAAAGTTAAGGATGACGATGTAGAGGAAGAGGATGAATATGGGGATGGTGGATCACCATTTCCTCCGTGTATTTTCTTTGACTTGTCATCACTTTTATTTCCTCTTGAAGAACCCTCTCCTTCTTTCTGGGTTTTATATCCTTCTCCAACAAACCTATCATTCCTTTCTTGGAAGAGTATCCTCACCATCTCCGTCATGTCCAAGAAAGCCTTTTGGAGCACCCATTCCTCTTCTTTCGGATCCATATCTTCAGGAGTTTCTCCCTCTCTTAAATACATGCTTGATGCTGCTTCTATGGCTCTTGGAGGTGGCTCTCTGGCCCTTCTTGGTCGAGGATTACTTTGTGCACTAACCAAGTGTCATTCACCTCTCTTGATTTTAAGCCTAGTAAGCATCAAAACTTTCAAACAATCAACTATATCTTTGCACAAAAAAAATGTTGAGTTAAACTATAGCTCCTAAGGCTCAAATCCTTAGCTCTAATACCATCTGATGAAAATGAAACTATTTGTATCAATTGTTCAAAGTATCCATTTCCATTTAATTAAGTGTGTAAAGTGTTTGTCATGTCTTGCAAATTAAACAAAGTGTTTTTGTAACTGTTTTTGAGTTTATGTGTGAGGGAATGTTAATTAAAATTACTGTTTCACATCTTAAATCAGAAATACATAGCAGCATAACTTCACCATAACAACACAGCAACATGATAAGGCATTTCACCCCTCCTGGGCTACATTTGTTGGGTCCAAGGCTCCAGATGGGCATGTCCGTGCTCTATTAAGTTGCTCAAATTGGTTTTACAATGAGAAATAAGCCTAAACAAGCTGAAACAGCTGTGAACTTGAATTCATAAGACAGAAATAACTGGGAACTAACTAGGACCTTCTGAGTTAGTGACAATCTAAGTACCCCTTAAGACTCCAGAATCCCTTGTTAAATAGTATCTAGTGGTTTATCGCCACCTCATCGCCACACTAACATAATGCCAATCACGGTGGGACCTTTTTGAGTAAGTACCAATATTAGACATCCTTAAGAAATTCAAAAGCCCTTTATTGAAACAGTATCCTATGATTATAGCTACCTCATCACTATCACTAACACAATGGTGATCATGATGCAAACTCTAATGTCAGTGACAATCTAAGTATCCCTTAGGACTTCAGAAACCTTCATCAAATCATAGAGAACTCAACAGATAGCTAAGAGTAGAACCTGGTTGTTTCACAATCCTAGAAAAATGATGACCCAACTGTAGTACACTCATAGAAATCTTAGAGTTACTTAAGAGAACTCAGAAAACCCCAAAATATTCCTATATTAGCTTTTTGTAAGTATTGGTAGTGGACCATAGACACATATCTTCAAAACAACTAAAAATATCTAGCTGGCAACTCCACTAGCCTCCAGTAGGCCTTCTAACTTTACTAGTGTCCATATACTCCTGTAGGATTGTGTCAAATCATCCCTGAGAAGTTTAGAAGCCTAGTCACACACTGTGCAAGTTCAACAACACCTAGAGAGGTCAGCCTTCTGCAAGCAGTCATAAACTTTCAGCCTCTCTAAATTTTTAGTTTGAAATTTGGCTCCGCAAAGAATCAGTATGAGATCCCATCCTGGCCCAAACCCTCCTACTATAGTTTATGACCCAAAAAATATTTTGTGGCAAACTTCTAAAACTGGAAACTTAACTAATAATAGGACCATTCATAAAGCAAGCTCTGTACCTGAACATCTTACAGCCTTGCAAGACCCCCAGTTTGACTTGCATCACACCATAAACCTTTTCAGAACCAAGTCACAAAATAGGACTAACCATGTCGACCTTGAACCCATAGATTTGTAGCAGAGTTCTAGTAGAGAAGCCTCTCCTTCTACCCCACCTGATTTTGAGCTTCTCCACCACTTCAGCTCTTTCCATACCAAATCTTCCTAGAATTAGTCTGCTGGTCCAAGTACTTTCGCCACACCCATCCATATCACCGTTGGGCAAAACACCCCACTTCATCCTACACCTCCCCTCACAAAACCTCCGCTTGTAAATCCACCATTAGCTCCTATCATGGCAGCTTGGTATGCTCCCCTGGTTTTACCACAACCTTTGGTACCTTTGCCAAATGATTACCAATCCAGAATCCCTCACTTTACCAGGGCTGAATCTACCACCGCCCAATAGCATGTAGATAGAATAAATGATTCTTTTGACTACATGGAATTAGAAGAGAAAACCATGAAGATGAAGATGTTTTCCCAAAGCCTAGGAGGAGAGGCTAAAAAATGGTTTAGGAACTTGACTCCCAACATCATACATGATCTCCCTTCCCTTTACCAAAATTTCATAAACAAGTGGAAAATCAAGAAAAACCCCCTCCAAATCCTTTCTAAATATAAAAATCTTAAGAGGAATATGGGGGAGAGTGTCCAAGATTATTGCACTAGGTTTAACAGTGTATACAATGCCCTCCCGCCTCATATGAAACCCCCACTAGGCCTTACCTTGGCTAAAGTTCTGGAAGGTTTTGTCCCGGACATAGGCTATCATCTAAGAGAAAGAGAGCCCCTAACTCTAGAAGACATGCAAAAGGGAGCTATAAGTGTAGATTCCAAATTAAATGAAAAGATAGCTAGGCTGAGATCATAAAATAGGGTAACCTACAAATATGAAACCATGCCCCCAACCTCCTCATCTGATTCCAAGATTGATAACCTTCTTAGAACCATGGAGAGAATGATGGAGAAAATAAGCATAAATGAAAGAGCACCTCTTAGGGAGAACCAACCGAATCCCCAAAACAGAAACCAAAATCAGAACTTCAGAAGAGACCCACCCCAAATCAGACAAAGGGAAAATGATCAAAAAATCAAGCCACCCTTCCAAGATAACTATTTAGATGAAGGGGAAAGAGATATTGAAGAGCCGGATGAAAATCACATAAACTTAATAGGCTCTGATAACAAGGGTGATGTTTTTCTCATAAAATAAGAACAAGGTTTCTTCTCCTCGGATCTAAATGAAACAAGCTATGAAGACTCTGAAGACTATGAGTTGGGATTGGAAAACGCCATAATGTAAGTCCATAGGCAATATGATCTTAGGAGTAATAAAAATCAAGGCAACTCCAATAATAAAAACTTAGACACTGATGTTAAGAAAATCCCCAAAAAAATTCTTAAACGAACAACAGATAATACCAACACTATGGCTAGGAAAGCTAATCCTAACAAAGAAAAAACTAGCCAATCAAATGGTGACACAAGTTGCCCTAGTACCTCTACTAGTGGCCCTGAGAAAACCCTTTTAACCAAAGCCCCAAATCAAAATCAGAAAATTAAAAATGTAGAAAAAATTATGGCTGATAAAACTGATGTAAATATGTCTAAAACACAAATGCCTTTCAGTTTTGAAGGAGAGATTGCTAAAATTAAGATAACCATGCCTCTCACTGAACTGATTACCCAAGGCACATACAAATCTCAAGTTCTAAAAGTTTTGAACATAGGGAATGATACAGACATGCTAAACTTGACAGATGACAAATCAGAGTTGTTATTTGGTCCCGAAGTTGAGGGAAAATAACAAGAAGGAGTTGTCCCTCCTTTCTATGTTAGCCTAAACATACATGAAAAAATATTAGACAATGTTATGTTAGACTCCGGTGCCTCGCACAACCTCATGCCTAAGGTAATAATGGACAAATTAGGCCTAGAAATAACTAAGCCTTACAAGGACTTGTACTCATTCAATTCAAGCAGAGTCAAGTGTTTAGGCCTAATCGAAGATCTTTGTGTCAATCTGGCACAAATACCTACTAAGATTCTAGTTATGGACATAGTGGTTACTAACATTCCCAAAGTATGGCATGCTTTTGTCCAGATCTTGGGGAGCCAAACTTCAAGGCAGCCTCCAAATGGATATTTCATATGCTACTATCCCTGTCTTCAGTCAAACTAGGAGATTATACTAATAATCCCACATGAAGTATATGGTGAGTAGCCTAGAGAGACCTAACAACACCCCGGTTTATTCCATTCATTCAGATTTGGATTCTTTTATCTTGTATAATGAAAATGAGATTGGTGAACAAGTGAAAGAAGACAAGAAAGAACTAGGCCCTTCAAAACACCCACACTCACCCTCAAATAAATAAAATGATAACCAGAACTCTAGCAGCCCTGAACAACAACTTAATGAAAAGCATGAAGTAGAAACACTTTGGAACATGAGCTTTGATGGCTCTTGTGGCAAGGCTAGTTTAGGAGCTGGTATCAGGATACATAACACAAATGAGGGTAATTCGGTACAAACTAGACTTTCATTGCACTAATAACATCACAGAATATGAGGTTCTTCTCCTTGGTTTGCACTTGCTTGAAGTCTTAGGAGCTAAGAAAACATATGTCGAGGGAGATTCCGAAATTATCATTAAACAAATAAAAGGTGAGTACTCAACAAATAATCCAAGATGAAGAGAGTACAAAAATGCAACCCTAGACATCCTCAAAACATTTGAGAAATATGAGCTCATTTACATTCCTAGAGCCCAAAACAGTTTTTCCAATGAACTTGCCTTTGCTGCCAGCAATTGTCAAATACCACATGCTAGCGAACAATACACTATCAAAGTCAAAAATCATCCTACAATGCCTGACAACATTAACCATTGGAAAGTGTTTGAGAGTGATGAGAAAATCAATGATTTTCTGCAGTCTAGAAATGAATTTACATTACCCAGCTTAGAGCTTGAGAAAGATGTTTTTGCTAAAGAAAAAGATCATGAAACAGAACTGTATTCTTTTGCTGATATAAATATACTTACACATCGTTATGATGTTGAAATGTTTTAAGATACATACCAAAGAGACTTGGAAGTCTTACAATGAAAAAATGACACATTACCAAGAGGGCTTGCACCATTAGAAGAGTTGTTCGACTTTAATGATGTGGCTAAAAAAGCAAAGATAGAATCTACCGAGACTAATGTTGAAGAATACAACATAGGAAGCATAAAGGAACCCAAAATGATTAAACTCTCCAAGACCATTCCTCCTCACATAAAACAGAAATATATTGAGTTTTTTAAGGAATTTAAAGATGTGTTTTCATGGAGGTATCAATACTTAAAATCATATGACACAAGCATTATTCAACACAAAATCCCTCTCAAGGAAAATCAGAAACCTTTCAAGCAAAGTTTAAGGAGAATAAACCATGTTTTACTACCTTTAGTTGAACTAGAAATTAAAAAGATGTATGATGTCAGGATCATAGTTCCCCTTAGATACTCAGAGTGGGTTTCCAACCTTCTGTCAGTTAGAAAGAAGAGCGGAGAGATTAGACTTTGCAGTGAATTTAGAAATCTAAAAAATTCCTCTTTGAAAGATAACTATCCCTTGCCTAAAATGGACCACATACTTTGAAAGGTAGTTGGCTCTAAGAGAATCTCAATGCTTGATGGTTTTTATGGTTACAACCAGGTGTTAGTATTCCCAAGTGATCAGCACAAAACTGCTTTGACCACACCTTGGGGTACATTCATATATGTTAAAATGCCATTTGGGTTGCTGAATGCGAGGGCCACTTTCCAAAGGGCCATGGATATAGCTTTATCATAAGACATAGGCTACTTCATAGTCATTTACCTTGATGACATCATTGTTTACTCTAAGACTAATGAAGAGCACTTAGTCCACTTGAGAAATTTTTTTGAAAAATGTAGGAAATATGGCCTATCTTTGAATCTAAAGAAAACAATATTTGGTCTCCAAGAAGGAAAAATCATAGGCCACAACATCTCTGAGAAGGGAATCAAAATAGATCCCAAAAGGATTGAAGGCATATTGCAAATGAGCCATCCAAGAAACATTAAGGAATTTCAATATTTCATTGGGAAAATAAACTTCCTGAGGAGATTCATCCCCAACCTTGCTAAAATTCTAAGAAATATTACAAACATGATTAAAAATTAAATAGGAGTTAATTGGACTTCAGAAGCCAAACAATCTTTTCAAATGGTTAAGCAAGTGCTCACCCAAACACCGGTCCTAATAAGTCCTTATTTCACCAAAGACTTCTATATTTTTTCATTTTCCTTTGAACGTTCTATGGTTGTTGTTTTGTTACAAAAGAACATGATGGGGCAAGAACAACCCATAGCCTTCTTCATAAACGCCCTTAGAGATGCGACCCTAAAGTACAACATCATGGAGAAGCAAGCCTTTCCATTGATTAAAGCATTGAAAGATTTTAGATTTTATATCTTACATTCTCATGTCATAGCTTTTGTTCCTCACACAGTTGTCAAAGACATTCTAAATCGAGACCTAGATGGTAAAAGAAGAAAGTGGATTGCTATTATTTTAGGATATGACTTATAAATCGGACCCACTAAATTGGTTAAAGGACAAGGGCTTGTGAAACTTATGGCTGAAACAAATCTCCAAGAATTAGATATGAATTTTTTTGATACTTTAGAAGAACAAGAAGAATTCACAGTTCCTCATGTTGAAGAAGAATTTTTCAATTCATCTTGGTATGCTGATATCATTTATGTATTGTTTTATCTTAATGCTCCTCCTACCTTATCAAAGAAAAAAGCAAGATTATTGAAACAAAAAGCTTTGAATTTTTGCATTTTAGATGGAATTTTGTATTGAAAGAATCCTATTGGTATACTGCTTAAATGTTTTATTGAGGATGATGCAGGAAAGATCATGCGTGAATTGCACGAAGGAGAATGTGGGGGCCATCTTTACTGGAAAACCACAGCTAACAAAATTCTTAGAGCTGGCTACTATTGGCCCACCCTTTTTCCTGGAACCCATAAACTGGTCATGACTTGCCATAAGTGCCAAATTTTTTATGGCAAGAGAAAAATCTTACCTTTACCTTTGCACCCCATCATTGTTGAAGCTCCTTTTCAACAATGGGGTTTAGACTTTGTTGGAGAGATCCTCCCTTCTTCATATTCTCAGCTGTTGCACTAAAAAAATTTCACCTTGACATCTCGTTGTCCGTATGAGCTCGTTATCACTCATACTTTCCTCCTTTGCAAGTCTAAAAACATCATTTCCTCATGCCAAGCCTTAAAAATAAGAGAAAAGCTCTCAAAAGTCTCTAAAACTCTGGTATCGCACTTTCTCTTTGTATTACCTGCGGTCCCGCACCTAATGGTCATGTCTCCAGCGTACCTAACCGCACTTTCTCTATGTTAAGAGTGCATACCCTTGTAAAATATTAAAAAGGTGCAGGTAAACTCAAAAATCTCACTTTTAGTCATTTCTAGAAGCCTCTGGAAGGAATCTTGCAGTGGCAGAACTGCTCTTTTTAGCTTCATGTATCCCATGCCTTAAGGAGCTAACCCCTTGATGTGAGTAGCTTATCCCTTTGAAGGAGGACTCTATCCCTTCATAGGTGGAACTGTAACCTCCTCTTTTGCACTATAAAAAGAGGTATTGGGCAGCCTCAAGGAGAGTTCAAGCTTTAGTGTTATTTGAGGTAAAGTGTTGTTGGAACTTAGACTCCTTTAGCTGAGATTTTATGAAGAATGATTACATACCTGTATGTATCTCAGATGGAAGAGTGCAAGACCTGTCAGAGTAGAGGAAATTCCTGCTTCGAACTCTGGGAGGACCTGTTCAACATCAAGGCTGAAAAGGTTGTAAGGTTCTTCTACTATTTCAAAGTTAATACAAATAAGTTTTTTATCTCAATATGTTGTCATCTGATTGTTTATTTTATGGATTCCTTGATCACCATAATAGATATGATTTATGAATATATGATATGCAGGTGTTATTTGATGTTTGCCTATTTGTGAATGCAGGTCTTCGAATGTAACTCTTTCAGGCAACTAAAAAGAATACTACAAACAAGAATTGGATCAAGGTAGGATCTTAACACCTTTGTAGCATTTACTTATAAATCATTATATATCTAGAGAAAGATAGATTTAATTCTATGTTTGTTGTTAGAATATCTTCTGATACTAAGGAGATCAATCTTGTTTGCAAGATCGATTTATCCAGCCAACACCAACACAAGTGGATCCTCACCGCCACTGATTACTTCACAAAGTGGATAGAAGCCATCCCCTCTAGGAATGCCACTTATTCAGTCATTATCAAATTTCTTGAGACCAATATCCTGTCTAGATTCGGTTGCCCCAGAAATATCCTCACAGATAATGTTGTTGCCTTTACATCCAAAAGGATGGTTTACTTTTGTTATAAATATCACATCACATTAGGACATTCCATAGCTTATTACCTGATCTTAAAATGAAACTATTTGTATCTGCTGTTAAAAATATCCATTTCCATTTAATTAAGTGTACAAAGTGTTTATCATGTCTTGAAAATTAAACAAAGTGTTTTTGGTAACTGTTTTTGAGTTTCTTTGTGAGGTAATGTTAATTAAAATTATTGTTTAACATATTAAATTAGAAATACACAGTAGCATAATTTCACTATAACAACACAACAACATGATGAGGCAGTTCACCCCTCCTGGGCTACATCTATCAGGTCCAAGGCTCCCAATGGGCATGTCCTTGCTCTATTAAGTTTCTAAAATTGGTTTTACAGTGATAAATAAGCCTAAATAGGCCAAAACAGCTGTGAAATTGAATTGAGAAGACATAAATAAGCTAATAATGGTTTTTATTTCGCCTCAAACAGTGAAGTGTAGCCCAATGCAACTCTATTTCCCTCATGGCCCTAATGGCTCTCCAAGCTTCCCTGAAGCAAAAATTGTTGAATAACACCTCTGTTAGCTCTGAAACTTATCCCAATGACTCCAGAATGCTTAGAATACCCAAAATTGTCCAAAATTTCATCCAAATTGGTTCAATATTGGAGAAGTTATGACATCCATAATTTTCTGCCCAATGTCTCTTGGAAACCCTACCAAATCTGGATGAATTCTAGTTAGGCACGCTAGAAATGGCAGAAGGCCGAATTTTTTGGAACCGTGCTACCAAATTCGCGGATGCATTTAATTTCACTGTCAGTTTAACTAGTGTTCACATGCGGAAAAATCGGACAGTTCCGCTGGCGGTTAATGGATTAGCCTCCGGCCCATGGTCACGGCCCTCAGGTCACGTGGCTAGGGGGCCAGCACCCATGGCTAAACACAAAAATTTCCGCCGATGAAATTGGCTTAGCCCTTGGTCCTGGCGTTAAGTCACATGGTCTTCTGCCCTTAAGCCCTGAGGGCTAAACTCTGATAAACTCCGCTCGTT
Source organism: Pinus albicaulis (assembly GCA_034641835.2). Lineage (NCBI taxonomy): Eukaryota > Viridiplantae > Streptophyta > Pinopsida > Pinales > Pinaceae > Pinus > Pinus albicaulis. Next base: position 1,324,040,231 of record CM076581.1, read on the forward strand.
CACTGTTTACATGATGCGCCCAAACAATTGACCCTTTTGCGATCAGGTCAAGTCATCCTCCGCCCGACTGACCCAAACTCGTTCACTAGATTTGATAACACGAGGCACGAGGCCGCTATTTTATAACCCATAAACGTTCAGGTCAGGTCGCGCCCGAATGCTGACCTGAATGCATTCAGGGTGACCCGACTCTATTCAGGTCGGGTTGGATCTGCCTTCCAAAATAGCTTTTGAAAAAAAATTTGAGCAATAGGCCTGGGGAAACGTGGCAGCCTCCATGCTGGCCACATGGCATCCTCTGATAGGTTCCCAAAACCTTAATTAAAAAATGAAATTTTCCACAAAATTTTCTGAAAAATGACAAATTTTTGTGTGTTCAAAAGTCATGTTTTGAAGGTCATTGGGTGTTTTAAAACTTCAATATCTTTCTCATACAGCATTGGATTTGAGTCCTGTTCATGGCGCCCAAATCATAGCGATGAGGCCTATCCGGTCATTCAGGTTGCAACCAATTCTGATAAATTCCAATTTTGAGCATTTTTTTCCCCTTGGACATGATTACCTGATCACACCTCCCCATTGGGAAAATTTTGGACCCCAAAAGCCTTCAATTACCTGTTAAAAATATGAGGGTACAAATCCCTCACCTTTTCCACTTTCATCCATTTTTCCTTACTCGGTTTCCTGCCTTAAGACCAGCTCGAACATAATCAACATTTTCTCTCCTTGAAGTGTGTGTCCTTTTGTCAAGGATAGCATCCTCTTTCGGCTCATCCAAAAATTTTGGCTAGAAATCCTCTATGGATGGTAGCTAAATGTCACTTTCATAATCAACAATTAAAGGAGGTTCATACAAACGTAAATTTTCCACATTCACAGCGGAATGCATTTGCATATATGAAAGAAAATCTAGTTAAAAAGCATTATTTCCAACTTGTATAAGGATCTTGAATGGACCATAACGAATAGGCTTCAGCTTTTTACCTTCTCTTGCATTATTTCCTTACTAATATAAAGTCTTACCTCATCTCCTTCTTGAAACTTATGATCAACTCTATGTTTGTCATGCCTCTCCTTGTACGCTATTCTTGAACCTGCTGATGTATGAGCTGAATTCTTTCAATGAACATGCAAGCTTTTTCAATGTCACTATGCCCATAAATGGCAACATCCCTCTCAAGAATGAAATCTAAAGGTGACTTAGGAAAACACCCAAAGCAAGCTTCAAAAGGTGAAGTATTTGTAGAAGAGTGCTTGGCCCGGTTGTATGCATGTTGAATGTAATGCAAGTGCTCATCCCAAAGCTTGGGATGCTTACTGCAATAACCTCTTAAAAGATGTACAATGGTTCTGTTCACTACCTCTATTTGGCCATCTGTTTGCAGATGGAAAGCAGTACTCTTCTTCAACTTGGTGTCCATCATCTTCCATAGATTGGACCAAAAATTCCCAACAAATCTGAAATTCCTGTCACTAACAATAGAAGTAGGCAAGCCATAATGAACCCATACATGTTGAAAATATAAATCAACAGTTTTTTCAGTAGTTATATATTTCTTACATGGCATAAGAATACACATCTTGCTGAATCTATCAACTACTACATAAATATAATCATGTTTCTTTCTAGATAATGGTATACCTCCAACAAAATCGATAAAAACACTTTCCCATGGTCTAGAAGGTACCAAAAATGGCTTATATAAAACAAGCTTCCTATTGCTAGGCTTGATCCTAGCACATGATGAACAACCTCTAATGAAACGTAAAACACTATCTACCATGCGAGGACAATAAAAATACCTCTGTAAATGTGCCACCGTTTTGCTTACCTCGAAATGTCCAGCAATAAGAGAAGAATAAGCTTCTCTCATGATGCTTAGTCTCTCCCCTTGTGGTATACATAACTCTCCCATATGAAACAACAAATTATTATGCAAATGATAGTCATTCTCCTCAACGTGATTCCCTTCACTCAAGTTAGCATACACATCCTTAAAATCAACATGTGATGCATAATGTTCTATGTAGCTCTCACGTACAATAGAATCATTCTTAAGTAAAGTAGTAGCACTAATAATAGGCCTTGAAAGCATATCAACAACTTTATTGAAAATAACTTTCTTGTACCTTATTACCAAGCGAGATTTTTGTAGGAAACCAATCCATCTAAAATGTTGTGACTGTTGTAATTTACTTTGCGATTACAAGTACTGTAAATGTTGCTGGTTGGTATGAAGAATTGTTTCTTTTCCCATCAAATAGTGTTTCCACTTTTTGATGCTTTGTACCAATGCATACAACTCCTTATAATATTTAGGATAATTCACAACAAAACCATTAAATTTCTCAAGTTGAAATGTGATAAGCTTACCATGCTGTAAGAGAACTGCACCCATGGCGTAATCACTAGCATCGGTCTGAATCTCGAATGGCTGTCTCAAGTCCGATAATGCAAGGACTGGAGCTGAACTTATCTTCTCTTTCAAAGACTCAAAAGCTTTATGTTGCTTGCCTCCCCATTAGAAAGCACGCTTCATACTTGTCACTGCATGCATAGGAGATGCTATGGTAGAGAAGTTAGAAATAAACTTCCTCCAATACTGAGCTACACCCAAAAAACTTCTTACCTTTGTAATGGATTTGGAAGTAGGCCAATTCACAATGGCTTCTACCTTAGAAGGATCAATTCTCAAAGCACCTCCTCCTACTATGTGTCCCAAATAAACCAAAGAAGTCTTTCCAAATTCACACTTTGAAATTTTAAGAAATAACTAATTTTTCTTCAAAATATCTGTTTAGTCAATTTAGTTTCCTAAATTGTTAACATAAATTATCAACCAGGGCTAGTAAATTGATTAAGTGTAATGCACTATATGTGCCCAAGTGTCCATTTTTCTTACTTCGTTGCTTTAATGTTTTGTTGATGTTTTGAGAGTTTTTATATTTTGATCCTTAGCATTCTATTATAAACTAGAAAGATGAGATTGAATTTATTTTAAAATGAAGGAAAAGAAAATGTTGTCAAATGAATTAAAGCAGAGTTTTATTTGCAAGTTTTTGGAGTCTATTTTCTAATTAAGAAATGATGAAAACAAGAAATCATAATCCATGGATATTGCAGCTTAATTGAAGATTCAAGAAATGAAAACAACTAATAACTCAAACATTACAACTGAATCTTATTCATTCAATCAAGGTTTATTGGAATAGCTTTTGAAAGAGATTACTTGTAGTGTAATGAGGTTGATTGTAGTGTAATGAGGATATCTTATGACATGAAATAAAATGTTGGAAAATTATTGTATCTATAAGTCACTAACCATTTTAATTTAATATTTAAATACTCTTTACTTGGTCGAGCAGAGTAATTTTTAACTATGAAAGAAAAGAAATGAAACCTAGGCAATCACTGTTCTTATAAGTCACTTATCTATTATTCAATAGATTTTACTTAGTTTGATCCAGCAATTGAAAATTATGAAAGCAATAATTTGAGAAAAAAGTAAAGAGAAATGCTAAACAGAAACTGAAATAAACTTAGCCAGAAAACACATGAAACCTCCTCGAATAGCAAGGGCCCTCTGCTACCAATTCAGTGAATTCCTTAGCTCCTTGAAAATGAGATCAAAACAGCATCAAATAACTTTTTTATTGATGAACTCACAAATCTACATCCCATTCCATCTTAAGCCTTGTTACGAAACACTCTATAATCCCTTCTCTTCTTCTCCTATTTTTTTTCACACATCCTTGATAGAAGAAAGCTTCCCCTATTTATACAAAAATATTAGAATTTATCTCATTAATGAGAGTCCATGAATCTCTCCTTCTATCTCTAGAGTTACAATCAAAATAGGAAATGATAAGACACGTGTCTTTTTAGAGTTTCAATACAAAATAGGAAATGAGACACATATCTTCTTAGAGTTTTAATACAAAAAGGAAATGAAACACATATCCTCATGATCCCATGATATTCTCCACTCAAATTCGAATTTGGTTTTGGTAGGCCACAAAAAGGTCTTTTATAAGCTTCCTTTTAACCTACACATGGCAAAAATCTCATCCCACTTGTTAGGTATAAGCATATGCACATTATTTTTTAATTTTTAACCACAAATTCACTTAAAAATGCTAAGAATTAATAAAGTTTGGAAAAACATAAATGTAACCCAATAGTGGTAATGGTAAGGTAAATGTAATGAAATGGAGGTGGAGTGAGGGTGGTAATATGGAAATCTAAGTGAAAATGTAACGGAAGTGAATGACAATTTCAAGGCCCAACATACCTCCCAACTGAAGCTATTGCATATCCTCATGCAATCTATTACATTAATTCTTTTTTTATCCTTGAGCTTTGACTTAACTTTGTGTGATATAATTTGATAACTTCATACTTCTACAAAGTGTTTTAGTTGAATTTCAACATGGTTGGTTCCTATGCTACAACCATATTTTATTTTTGCATTTAATTTTAACCTTTGATCTTTGCATAATGATAATTTGATTTTTATTGCAAAGTATATCCTTATTGGATTGCATCATGGTTGGTTCTTATGTGACAACCATGATTATGTTTGTATCCAATCATCTTTTAAGTACTTTTGAAAAGCCATTGTATGCTCATAATAATAATGTAATAGTTAATATCTTTTGGAAGTATGTGGGTTTCTGAATGTGATATGAATGTGGCAAAATATTAATATGAATGTATTCCCCCCCCCCCCCAACTAATGGTATTGGCAATTTCATGAAATGAGCAAGAGATGTTTTTTTTCAAAAAATTATCATTCTAGATTTTCAAGGAATTCTATGGTAAAAGGTTAGAAAATGACGTACCTTAACTTACCCTTTGGAAATGGACAAGTTGCATGTGTGTACTAAAGAGTGTGGTTGTTGATGTTGTTGGACTATGTAAACAAATGAATTTGATCTGCTTCTTTGTTCTCTTTGTGCTGATGACAAGATTGGGATCTTTATTGCTGATGATAGAAATCGATTCTTGTTGCAAACTACTGAAATGATGTAGTCTTCAATCGTTACAAAATCCAATGGTACAATTCTAGTCATGTGAATAAATCTGTTGATGTCGAGCATGAAGAGAAGTCATTGAATTACCGACCATTGATGAATTTCGTTAACCAATGTGAAGCAAACTCACCATTAATTTCAATGAGTGCCAAGGTACCTAAGTATATCTTGCGAAGTGCGAATAGATGGACTGATGTCAAGATACACGCAAGATCTGACAATCAAGGGACATTGATGTATTCCCATGATTATCAGCGAGAGAACTTGTCATTAATGCATACAAGCCTCAAGGTACTATTCAGGACTCTAGTCTTGGACCTAGATAATGTGTTGATGTCGATAGGCTAAGAATTGTTAGAAGGGAGGCCTTAAGGAATCCTCCATCATCTAATGCGAGCATGAAAGAATAATTTTTTTGAAGGACTATGGATTCAATAATTTGCATTGAAGCAAGGTTTATTTTCAAAATGAAAAGGATAGGAAAAGAAAATTGGAAATGGATGATAAAAAATGGAAAACGAAAATGGGAAATAAGCATATAGGTGAGCTTCTTGCTTTTATTTGTGGAGTAGACAAAAAGTAATGGAAAGTGTATGTGAATGAAGGAAAATGAACAACTAACTCTTGCTAGGAAAATAATGGTGGCTTGCTTTGAATTTCTTGGTTGGTGTTGGTGTCCCGTGTTTTGATAGTTTGGAAAATCAAAAGACAAGGCAACATTAGAACCAATCTTTAGAGTTCTAGGATCTAGTCCTCCTGTTCTCAGAGAGGGATCTCTCGAATGCTTGTTTGCAAAGGTTTATCTTGTGTGCTTAAAATATGGATTTTAGACTAGTTATTACGTGCAGGTGTTTGTTTGTTTGGTTGGTTGGATTGATACAATAGAACATGAAAGGCCTAGGAAAGATATATAGAATGAAGGAACATCTGGTTCATTGGGAAATGAAGTCACAAAGAGGTCATAACATACTCATCAATGGATATGGGATATCAGAGGGCAAATATAACTTGGCCATAGGATCTTTTGGTTTTGGAATGAGATGGACATCAATGATTTGGAAAGAGAAGTTTTATTCTCAAACAAAGGGAATCTGAAAGCACAATTTGAAAAATAAAGAGCTTTTTGATAGATAGGGCTAACCATGAATTCTACAAATCACACCTTTAAGCAAACAATGATTTCAAAACAAATTTTAAAATGAAATATAAGATTCGGGGAACACCCTATTTCCTCAAAGATTTTATTTCAAATGATTATGAAAGATTCACTGACAACTGCAGTCATAGAAGAGGGAACACCTAACACATCTATGATTACAACTATAAAGACCTTTGAGACAACTGCTTAAGTAAGGACAAAGGGCAAGATTAGAACAAACCTCCTTGATTCACTGTAAACAAGAAACTTCAAAGGGAGACTTCAATAACAGTTTTTAAGTGGTAGAAGTCAAGCAGGGAAAACCATAATTCATGCTGAAACCAACTATTCGAACCATAAAGGAAATAAACGAGCATGAAGAATAAAGAGAGCGATTAAAGACTCTAAAATACTTCAGCAGAAGAAAACCAAAAACAGTGAAGGATGAACAGGTCTAAGGTGCTTCCAGGAGTCATTTCTTAGCCTAAAACTTTCAACCTACTGTAGTAAGAAGTTATGGAACATAATGAAAATAGAGGAAAAACATTAAACATTTCAAAATACTTCACCAATAGCCAAGCTCATGGATCCAATGATAGAGCCTTCTCAGTCACAAGCATGCAACAACATCATCAGGCTTCCAAGACTTCAATATCATTTTCAACTTCAACAGACTATGTATTTATTTCAGAGAGTTTTCAATATTACAACTAGTGATCAAACAACAACCAACCCCTCACTCATCTTCTGTAGAAGTATATATAGAAGAATGAGGAGGTGAGATCTGATAAAAAGATATCCAATTACAATTAATACAGATTTAATGACCTCTTTGGCCTTTGAGGGGCTCAATGAAGAAAATTACATGGGTGTACTCTATATTAAATGTTTTTACATAAAGATTAAGCTCGGTGGGAGCTTTTTTTGACCTTTGAGGCTCAGTGTGGCGTCGAAGTAACTTTGTAGATGTTTGTCATTAATTTCCTTGGCAGAGTTTCCTCTTTAGCTGCGTTTTGAGACAAATATCTGATCTTGATCAATAAATTCGGCTTCTGATTGAATACTTTGAGGCACAGGTGGCATCATGGTAGCTAGAGGGATAAATTTGCCTCAATTATGGTGGTGGAGGTTTCCCTATCGATAAAACACCTCAGATTTTCTTTAAAATGTGTTTTAAATCAGGGATTAGGCTCTTGATAAACATTCTTAGTCGCAATTCTCACAAAATTTGTCTTTAATCCTATGTTCTGATAAATTTTGGCCTTTGTCACTGATATTCTCTGACTCTGCCTGATTCATGGTTTTTGATGGTATGCAGGGCTGCGCAGGGTTATGTAGCATCAATGCTTCATGAACGATTGATGAAAACATGGTTTTAACACTCTGTGATGATTTTCTTTGGTGAATCGAAGGCAAGAGGATCGTCACCCTCTTCTTTCGAATTTTCTTCAAAAATGGCGAGAAAAACATTTAAACCCTGTGAAATACAAATAAATATTAAAAAATCCTGCATATATAGGTTTATTGCTGCAGAAGGCATGTGGAGGAAGCGTGGCCGTTGGATGGCATCATCCAACGGTCAGGATTGATCAGTAGAATGGTGTAGTGAAGGCGGAAGAAAATTTTGAATCAGGGCCATCGATCGCGCAAATATCGACGTTCGGGAGCAGAAAATGGAAAGTCAAAATGGGAAATGTTGACTGGGTGATCGAATCAGGGCGATGGAATGTGGGCCGTCAATCTACAGATCAGATTGACGGTAGAGATCAATTGAATGTTGCGTCGTAGCCTGGTTAACTGTCAGGCATCTTTAGAGAGCGATAGCCGTCGAATGGGCGGCCTCAGATCGGACGGTGTACAACGATATCGCGCTGGGTTTGCTGCCGAAATTTAATGCGTAATGGGGGAGCGGTTTTCAAATATTGCACGGGACGCGTGTTGGCCAGCGTATGGAATCGCTTCCGATTGGGAAAAAACTATCGCTGCCCAAAGGCGGTGCGATGAATACCGCGCAGTTTTTGGACAGGTGAGTGGAATGCGGGGACCACCGGGGAGATGGACTCCGCACCGTCGATCTGTAGATTAGATCGATGGTGCAGAATGAATTAAATTTGGAACCGGTGAAAATTTTATAAAATAATAAAACCGATGATTTCTTAATATAAACCAAGGTTTAAAATATTATTTACGAAGTGGCTTGGTGCCCAATTGCAGGACCTTTGGGTGTATGGAGGATAATACGACCGGGGTTTATGGAGGAAGGGGCTTAAGACTTCGCCCGAGGGGGCTTAACTCCACACCATAAAAAATGTGATTTTTATGGTTTTTGAATGATTTTCAAAGGGTTAGAGGGGTTCCGATAAGGCAAAGAAGGAGTTTTCAACCTTGTCAAGGGGATTCTGAAGAAGGGGAAAAGGGAAAAATATGAAAATGAGGGATTTTCATGGGAAATGGAGGGATAAAAACTGAGGTTAGTTTTGGAAAAAGGGGAAAAGGAAAAAGGTGTTTGCAGCAGTATTTTTCCTTGGGAATCAACAGGATTTCTGAAGGGGAAAAAAGGCACAGTAGTGAAGATTGGGACAGAGGCAGGAGTCCTCCAAGAGTATTCAAGAGCCAACACTTTTTAGTCATAAAATTTGTTCCTTGAAAGGCTCCAAAGAGTTTTAGCCAACATTTGGTATAACAAATTTTATAGCTGGCTAATAGTTGGATTTACAATTCAAAAAGGGAGGAAAAGTAATGGTCTTGATGGATATGAACATGGACTTGTTCTTATGTTTCTCATAAAATCGGTCCTTTGAAAACCAATCGTGTGCACAATTATTTTCCTTCAATGATCATTCGATCATCCCAAATCTACAAAAAAACTTGACATAAAGAACATAACTGTGTTAAAAAAGAAGTAGCTAATTTCTTTCTGATTTTTACGCAAAAATTAAATGTCAAATAAAACAGATTAAGGTAAATCAAAAAGTTGTATATTCAGTTCAATTCATGATATTGATAACAATCCATTTTTAAAGAATAACCATGAAAAATAAATCAACTCTCTGTGGTCGGATGACTTCATGCACTGTGCTTAGTAAAACAATTGGCATCACAAAGACTCGTTGTGTCCTGCAAGTTAAAACTTCATAGAAAAATACACATTAACAATATTAATGCCAAATGTTCAGAAATCATCTAAATAATCTTCATATTGTCTTGCAAGCTATTATTAATAAGAAATTATAATTTTTTATTTTTTTTAATTTATTTTATTATTATTATTATTATTATTTTATTTTTTTCAATGATTTTATTATATATATATAAATAATTTAAAAAAAAAAAAATCTTTATTAAAAAGAAATTATTAATAAAGATGTTTTTTTAATAATATATATATTTTTTTTTAATAAAATAAAGCATGGATGAAATAATCGTCTTTATGAATATTTTTGAAATAAATTCATGCCCATGCCTCTTTCATGCAACATAAAAATAAAAATCTTGAAATTTCTAAAGTCAAGTTCCTAACTATGAAGGAGATGGAGGCAGAATCCTTCTCAATTTATACAACTTGCATTTGATGCACATGTGATAATCTCTTTGTCTCAAATAATCCATTTGTCACTCATCATGTGTTACCACAGATGAATTCTACCACATTTTCCTTCAGATAAGGAAATCATATCCTTGATTATTTCTCAAAATTGAATTTTATAAAACCGTGACTATTTACATAAAAAAAACGTTTTTCTCTCATGCACACTACAAACTAGTGCTCCGAAGAACCCTGAATTTATCCCAAATGGTTGCAAATGTCCAAAATTTCTTGAATAATTACCTAATTCACCTCGTTCCTGAAAAAACCCATGTTTTAGTTTTTTCTAATTCACCTCGGTTTGCTCAGCAAATGCGTTTTAAAATTAGGTGTTTTTAACAATTACGCATTTTGTTTCCTGGAAATTACTTCTATAATAAAATTAATGTGGTTTGATTTTTTTATTTGCAGGTTTTTATGTGTAATGGCTTGTCTCTCACAGAGAAGTTCAGATCGATCTCCCTCATTTCAATTACCTACAATGGAATCTGCAATCTTCTCTTTATCAACAGTCTGAAATCTTCTCTTCATCAGCAATTTCTTCATGTGATACACTTTCATTGTCTATCCCTGCAATTGAATTTGTAATCTTCTCTTCATCATCAATCTGCAATCTTCTTCTCATCAACAGTTTCTTCATGTGATATACCTTCATTGTCTATCTCTACAAAAAAATTCTTTCTAATAACTGCTGCTTGAGAAAAAACAAATTTGGAAAACAGAAAGTTCCTTCTTCTTTTTTTTTTATATTGCAGTGCATGGGTCTTTTTGTGGATTGAAGGCCTCCATATATGTGTAAAGCCAAGCCAAAGGCTGGCCTCATGCATATGTGTGGGTCTTATTTCCATGAGCCAATTTTTTTTTTTTTGGAATTGATTTGTTAATAAAATTATTATATTTTCAAAAATTTAAATATATACATATATATATTTCATTAAACGAAAAAATTTATTAAAAAATTTCATCATAATTTTTTTATTTTAAAATTAAATGAAATGATGAAAACATAATTTATTATTATTATTATTAATATTATTATTTTAACATAAAAATTCTCTTTTTTCTGATCCTCTAGATCACATAAAGTGCAAGAGGAGAGCATACTCGAGAAATTATTAATTTTTTTAGAAGTAAGAAATAAGGGTACCTAGTTACACTTCCCCGGCAATGGCGCCAAAATGTTTAGTCAATTTAGTGTCCTAAATTGTTAACATAAATTATCAATCGAGGCTAGTAAACTGATGAAGTGTAATGCACTGTATGTGCCTAAGTGTCCATTTTTCTTACTTCGTTGTTTTAATTTTTTGTTAATGTTTTGGGAGTTCTTATATTTTGATCCTTAGCATTCTATTCTAAACTAGAAAGATGAGATTAAATCTATTTAAAAAGGAAGGAAAAGAAAATGTTGTCAAATGAATTAAAGCAGAGTTTTATTTGCAAGTTTTTGGAGTTTATTTTCTAATTAAGAAATGATGAAAACAAGAAATCATAATCCATGGATATTGTAGCTTAATTGAAGATTAAAAAAATGAAAACAACTAATAACTCAAACATTACAACTGAATCTTATTCATTCAATCAAGGTTTATTGGAATAGCTTTTGAAAGAAATTAATTGTAGTGTAATGAGGATCTCCTATGATATGAAATAAAATGTTGGACAATTACTATATAATTTAGTCACTAACCATTTTAATTTAATATTTAAATGGTCTTTACTTGGTCGAGCACAATAACTGTTATGAAAGACAAGAAATGAAACCTAGGCAATAACTGTTCTTATAAGTCACTTATCTATTATTCAATAGCTTTTACTTAGTTTGATCCAACAATTGAAAATTATGAAAGCAATAATTTGAGCAAAAATTAAAGAGAAATGCTAAACAGAAACTGAAATAAACTTAGCTAGAAAACACATGAAACCTCCTTAGCTGCAGGGGCCCTCTGCTACCAATTCAGTGAACTCCTTAGCTCCTTGAAGATGTGATTAAAACAGCATCAAAGAACTTCTTTATTGATAAACTCATAAATCTACCACCCATTCCATCTCAAGCCTTGTTACAAAACACTCTATAATCCCTTCTCTTCTTCTCCTATTTTTTCACATATCCATGATAGGAGAAAGCTTCCCCTATTTATACAAAAATATGAGAATTTATGTCATTAATGAGATTCCATGAATCTCTCCCTCTATCTCTAGAATTACAATAAAAATAGGAAATGATAAGGCACGTGTCTTTTTATAGTTTCAATACAAAATAGGAAATGAGACACATATCTTCTTAGAGTTTTAATACAAAAAGGAAATGGAACACATATCCTCATGATCCCATGATCTTCTCCACTCAAATTCGAATTTGGTTTTGGTAGGCCACATAAAGGTCTTTTATAAGCTTCCTTTTGACCTACACATGGCAACAATCTCATCCAACTTGTTAGGTATAAGTATATGCACATTATTTTCTAATTTTTAAACACAAATTCACTTTAAAATGCTAAGAATTAATAAAGTTTGGAAAAACGTAAATGTAACCCAATAGTGGTAATTGTAAGGTAAATGTAATGAAATGGAGGTGGAGTGAGGGTGGTAATATGGAAATATAAGTGAAAATGTAATGGAAGTGAATGACAATTTCAAGTCCCAACAATATCAAGTACTTTCTTAACATGCATGACATGCTCTTCTCTAGTCTTCTGAAAATTTAGATGTCATATAAGTATACAATAAGGAAATCATCAAGAAAATGACATAAGACATCATCCATTACTCACATGAAAGTTGCAGGTGCATTGCATAAACCAAACGACATAACAAGCCACTCAAAGAGTCCCTGTTTGGTTTTAAATGTTGTCTTCCAAATGTCACTTTCTACAATTATAACTTGATGATAACCACTACATAAGTCTAACTTAGTGAAATATTTAGCATCTTTCAGCTGATCTCAAAAATCATCTATCCTTGGGAGTGGGTGACGATTCTTTACCCTTATCTTGTTCAATGCCCAAGTCCACACACATGCGCCAAGTTCCATCTTTCTTTGGAATCAACATTATCGGTGACCCACATGGTGAAGTGCTTGGTCTTATTAATCCTTTTTCCAACAAGTCTTTAATTTTCCTTTTGATTTCAGAATTCTCCATGATAGACATGCGATGCATGCCTATGTTAGGAAGAGTAAAATCTTGATGTAACTGGATTTCATGTTGAATCTCCCTCTTAGGAGGTAAACCTGTCAGTTCCTAAAACATCTCATGATGTGCATCAACTTTACATCCTTATAAATATGATTTAATCTTGGAATCACAATTTTCAAATGACTCATGATTCACATCAACCTTGGGCTTAACCATAAGAAGTACAAAACTCTTACTAGAATTCACTAGTCTTTTTACATGTCCTTCATTTACCATCGCTATATTTGTCTTCTTGCGATGTGCTCTAACAATAAACTCCTTGCTATATTTAAATAGATGATACTTATTTTCATGGCGATGGAATATTGCTTTCCTATCAAATAAGTAAGGACTTCCCAAAACAATTCCTGATATATGAAGCGGTACTACATCAAGTTCAATTGTGTCAATAAAGTGTGCAGTAATCACGAAACACAATATACACTTTCTTGAGACTTGTAAGTTTTCGTCCTTGCATATCCATCTAAGTGGATATGGATTGGGATGTGGAATGGTCTCAAGTTTAATCTATTTGACCAAGTCTTCTGATATGAGATTTTCTTGTGACCCACTGTCAAATAGTGTCTCAATTTTTTTATGTTTTGAGACTACCCTCACATGGAACAATTCAATTCTTTCTTCCTCATTTGCAGTTTGTACTTGACAGTTTGAAGTACTAGTGCTTGGCTTAGTTTCAGTTTCCTTTCCCTTCATACTCTTCAAACCCATGGTTTCAATTTTGGTTTCGTCACCTGAATCATCACCTAAGTATTGTGGTGTAGTTGTAGTAGCTGTAGTTTTCTTATTTCCTTTGTTTTTGTTAAACTCAGTTCTTTTTTCAGGATGTAATTTCCAACAGTTTTTCTCTTTATGGCCTTCTCTTGAAAAATGTTTACATATCACTTTCTCACCCTCTTGTTTGACAAATTCATTCTTTTTAAATTTTCCTTAAAGGTTTTATCTTTGTTTTTCCCCTTAAAAGGCTTGTTTCTACCCTCATCAAAAGTGTTTTTCCCTCTAGCCTCTTAATGTGTAGCTTGTACAAAAACTTCATCTAGACTAGTAGGATTGAGCATAGGATAGTATGTCTAAGGTAGTTGTGCAAACCACCTATATATTTCAGCAAATTATCTTGACTTTGTAAGTCTACCCCTAATAAGAGTGCTCTTCTCCTAAACTCTTGGGTGTAGTCTTGTACATTTTGTCCCTTAAGGTGTCTGAAGTTTTTCCATTTCATGATAGCCTTTTGTAGATGAGCTAATGGATAAAATTTATTTTTAATTGCAGTAATAAATTTAGCCCATGATAAAGTGATCTTACCATGTTTTTTAATTTCATCCTTGGCCTTGGCTTCCCACCATACCAACATTGCTCCATCCATTCTCAAAGAGGCTAACTGTATCTTGGTGTCGTCATCATGAAGGTTCTGTATCCTCAAGTAAACTTTCAACTATCTTATCCAATTTTCAAGTTTCTCTGCATTGACTTCACCGTTAAACATATGCAACTCAAATTTAACATCAAGCTTTAAAAATGTACTTTTACCAGTAGTTTTAGACTTGTGAGATTGATTCACCGAAGTTGAGGATGAAAATGTAGAGGAAGAGGATGAAGATGGGGATGGTGGATCACCATTTCCTCCATGTCCTTTATTTGACTTGTCATCACTTTTCTTTCCTCCTGAAGAACCCCCTCCTTCTTTCTGGTTTTTAAAACCTTCTCCAACAAGCCTATAATTCCTTTCTTGGTAGAGTATCCTAACCATTTCCGTCATGTCCAAGAAAGCCTTTCAGAACACCTGTTCCTCTTCTTTGGGATCCATATCTTCAAGAGCTTCTCCCTCTCTTGAAGACATGCTTGAAGCTGCTTCTATGGCTCTTGGAGGTGGCTCTCTGGCCCTTCTTGGTTGAGGATTACTTTGTGCACTAACCAAGTGCCCTTCACCTCCCTTGAGTTTAAGCCTAATAAGCATCAAAACTTGCAAATAATCAACTATATCTTTTCACAAAAAAAATGCTGAGTTAAACTCTAGCTCCTAAGCCTTAAATTCTTAGCTCTGATACCATCTGATCTGATATGTAGCATAACTTCACCATAACAACACAACAACATGATGAGGCATTTCACCCCTCCTGGGCTACATCTGTCGGGTCCAAGGCTCCCAATGGGCATGTCCTTACACTATTAAGTTTCTCAAATTGGTTTTACAGTGAGAAATAAGCCTAAACGAAATTTGAAACAACTATGAAATTGAATTCATAAAGACATAAATAAGCTAATAATGCCTTTATTTCACCTCAAACGGTGAAATGCAGCTACGACTCTGTTCCACGATGGTATAATGGCTCTCAAAAGCTTCAATTGAAGAAAAAATGGCTAACGAACACCTACCAGTGGCTACGCAACTGTCCCAATGACTCGGAATGCTCAGAATACCCAAAATTGACCAAAATTTTGTCCAAATTGGTTCAATATTGGAGAAGTTATGACCTCCACAATTTTCTACCCAATGTCCCTTGGAAACCCCACCAAATCTGGATGAACTCCAGTTAGACGCGCTAGAAATGGAGGAAGGAAATTTTTTTCGAAACCACGCTACCAAGTTGGCAGAGGAATTTAATTTCACTGTCAGTTTAACTAGTGTTCACATGCGGAAAAATCAGACAAATCCACTGGCGGTTAATGGATTAGCCCCCCGCCCATGGCCACGGCCCTTAGGTCATGTGGCTAGGGGGCCAACACCAATGGCTAAACAAAAAAATTCCTGCCAGTGAAATGGGCTTAGCCCTTGGTCTTGGCACGAAGTCACGTGGTCTTCCACCCTTAATCCCTGAGGGCTGAACTCTGATAAACTTCGCTCGTTCACTGCTTACACAATGCGCACAAACAAATGACCCTTTTTCATTCAGGTCCGGTCATTCTTCACTCGATTGACCCAAACGCATTCACCAGATTTTCTGACCCAAAGCATGCGGCTACTATTTTCTGACCCATAAACATTCAGGTCGGGTCATGCCCGACTGCTGACCCGAAAGCATTCAGGGTGACCCGACTCCATTCAGGTCGGGTCGGGTCTACCCTCCAAAATATTTTTTGAACAAAACTTGAAACTTGAACCATGAGCTGGAAACCGTGGCATACTTCGGAGTGAGCCCGTGGCACCCTACGATCGACTTCACAACTTTAATTGAAAAAAATGAAAATTTTCACATAAAATTTCTAAAATGACAATTTTTTTTGTGTTCAAAAGTCTTGTTTTGAAGGTCATTGGGCGTTTTAAAACTTCAATATATTTCTCATAAGACATTGGATTTGGGTCCCATTTGCGGTGCCAGAATTGCAATGACGAGGCCTATCTGGTTTTTTAGGTTGCAACCAATTTTGAGCAATTCCAATTTTGAGCATTTTTTTCCCCTTGGACATGATCACCTGATCATTACCCTCAAGGTAATGGGCTAGCTGAGTCCTCTAATACAATCTTGGTCAATATCATTAAGAAGCTTCTGGAATAGAATCAAAAAGCATGGCATGGCAAGCTAATACATGCACTATGGGCTGATAGACTAACCACGAAGAAATCAATCAGTATGTCTTCCTACCAACTAGTGTATGGCAAGGATGCCATTTTCCCAACATATTTGGGAGTCCTAGTGATGAAACTACTAAAAGAAGTAAAATAAAAAGAGAATGACATGAAAAGAAGTTGAACCAAACTGCAGCAGACAAGAAAAGAGATTTACAAAAGGACACAAGTAGTACAAGAAAATATGAAGAAAATATTTGAAAAAAGGACCAAGGACAATGATTTCCAAATTGGAGATAAAGTGTTGAAATGGGACTCAAGGAGAGAAGACAAAGGTAAACATGGTGAGTTTGAAAACTTGTGGAAAGGGCTATTCATTATCAGTTTAGCTAGAGGTAATAATGTTTTCTTTTTACAAGAGTCGGATGGAGCTAAAGCATTTGGAGGTCCTGTCAATGGAAGGACACTGAAGCACTACTTTTGTCAAGATTTCTAGTTTTTAGGCCTTCACTCATTGTACATACCATTTTTTGATGAAAGGCCATAAAGACGAAAATACAAAAAACAAAGGAAAATAGAAAAATAGGGCAGATTTAAAGAAAAGGTACAACCCCATACCCAAAAAATAGTAGTACTGAAAGTGTGCAAGCTTAAATGCCACTACTGGTGCAAAAATAATGTCTTATTTAGTCATCTAGCCTAATCATGGCTAAACATGTTTTAAATTTACTGTCAATAAGTTAGTGAAATAATTCTCGTCAAATCTTTTAAGCTTGACTTGTCAAAAGGGAATAGATTAGGAATGAAATATATTGGTTCCACATGCTTAAATATGAACCAAAGAGAAGGATAGGGATGCTTAACTAATGATGAAACCCAACCCTTAACACCTTCTAGTTTTGTTTGCTTATGAAAATAATTTTTGTGTGCAGCGTGTCCAAATGCCACAACTCATGATGAATCAGATTGTCTAATCCTAGTTCAAATCATGTTTTAAATTTCTTGTCAATAGCTTAGAGAACGAATTTTGTCATACTGCTTAATCTTGACAGTCAAATAGTCTAGGTAGAGAATGAGGAGAGTTCACTAGCATAATCGAAACTCTTGGAAGAAATAAGTGTAGAAGTGGATAGTTTGTTTTTTCTTTCAAAAGAAAGATGTCAATGGGTTTGCCAGTTTAATTGCACCCAAAGAAGAGAAAATGTTAGGAAAGTAAATTGGGTAGGTAAAGATGAAGTTGAGCTAATCATGCTTTCACATTATCAAAATCACTACCTCAAGAAAGCAGCAGCAAAAGAAAGAAGAAAAATCTGCCTAATGGATGAGGCACTGGTCTTCATAAACCAAGAGATCTGAAGTTCTGGAAACCTCCTGAAAAGGAGCTGCCCTCCCTAAGTGGAGCCATTGTTAGTCATCAGTAATTTTTACCTGTTTAGATGACTGAATTCTTATCCTAGATTTATAGAAACAAAATTCAAGAATCTCGTGAGTTCTAGAAATCTCACTGCCTTCATTACCCTTAGGATAATTTTCTCATTGTTTTAATACTCTACCAAGGCATGGAAAATCTCTCACTCCCAAAAGACTAAATCATGGACTTATGTCCCTCATTCTCACTATGTTTGCCACCTCTGACTTTACCACTTTTTTTCTGATTTCCTAAGCATTCTAATTTTACACCTTGATTTTCCAAGTAGCCCAAACCTTTTCCCCTACTCACCAAGTGCCTTAAGCAGTGGTGAGTTTAAACTTCCTTTCTAGGCTCTTTAGATAAATCAAAGATTTTAGTTTCTTAGATGGAAATGCATAAAGATTTTTCAAAACCCTGTTTTACACCTCCAAACCCTGATTCAAGTTTTCAGTCAAACACCTAGTCCAAAGGACATCCCAATAGGTCATGTAGGGTCTCCTCGGTTATGCATTGCTTTGGTTTCCTAAACTCACTATTTTTACATGTGCCCAAAGGTGAAATCAAATGAAAAATAAGGTGAGCTTATGATTTTCCAAACGGTATAAAATGCCTTCAAAAGGACCTCCTTGATTAAAGCATTGAGTCTGCAAAAAGATAGTTGACTATCTTGAAGCATTTTTGCAGGAATGCTTTATAATGGTTATCAGCAGAAGAAAGGTAGGGTAAGAATTTAAAAATCCTCAAGGACATCCACAACAGAAGAGAAGAAACATGCCTAAGTTCACAAAGAGGATCATGTCGTCATGACTAATTGGCTAGAAGGTGCTACCTAGCAAAGAGCCCATACAAAGGATCGTGAAGACAGAGGTACATAAGCACAGCTGTACATAAATTAAAGATTCATTGAAGCAAGAAATCAAAGTGAGAGACCTCCTTGATGACAACAGGAAAAGATTAAAAAATGATGTCAGGGAATGAATTATAAGTCTTATTTAGGCACACTGTTTCACTGCACCAAAGGGATAAATTCTAAAGAGTATCAGTATGAAGGAGCCAAAACTATCAAGAATAATCAATACTCATCAAAATGTTCAAAGAGGGAAAGCAGAAGGTCAAAGTGTCCAATAGAACATCAAGAAAATCATGAGTTTGCTGATGAAGTGACCTAAGTTTCCAAGATTCCGAAAATGACCAAGAAGCCAAAATATTGTGTTGTGACACCTACAACAGATTAGAAGTGGTCAATGAGAAACACAACAGGCATGGTGTACAACCTTTGGAAAAGCATATGTATCATTGTCAAAAGAACTAAGAGGGAAAAGGGTTAAGTTCTCAAATAAATTACTAAAGGGCCATTTTTTATGTTTAAAGTCACCACCTGCAAAGAAAAGAAAATATCAGCAAAGGAGATGAAAGACCAAAAGAAAAACATTAGTAAAGTGGATTTTGGTTTTAAATTTATTAAGATTCCAAAGTTGTAAAAGCATTGTCTATCACTCAAGCACTTTCCTCATTTGAAAAAGAGGGTGTAGGGCTTTTCAAAGGGAGATTTTGAAATTCTGGTAGATATTCGGGCAAGAAAACCAGTGCTACGCTCCTGTAAACTTGTGCTACGCACCTGTGCATAACCCTTGTGCTTTTTTCGAAAGGACGCTATGTGCCTGTAGCGGCGCGATACGCGTTGAACCCTTCAGTGTAAGAGTTGTCTGACACGACGTGCAGAGGCCACCCGATAACCTGGGTGCTACGTGCAGGGGCATGCAGAGTCCACTCGACAGGTTGGGCGCTACGTTCAACGGCGTGCACGACTGCCCGACAACCCAACGCTGCTACGTGCCCACCATTCAGTGGCTGCCCAACACTCCATCTACTGACACCTCGTGTAGAGGCCACTTGCTCTACGTGCATGGGCGTGCAGAAGCTTCCCAACTCTGCATGCAGAGGCTGCCCGACTACGCGTTCAGGAGGACATGACTGACCCGCGCTACACTCCTATGCTGTGCGCTCAACCAGTGACTTTTTAAAGTTTTTTCAAGCCATCCAACTGCCTCAAAAACTCTCCAAATTTTTGTTGGGCACTCTTCGAGATTTCTATAACAGGTATTTATTTTTTATACCTCCTCTCATGCTATTTTTAAAGGGTGAATTTAGAAAGAGAGCTAGGAACCCTAGGGGAAGGAAATACTTGGTCTCCATGCTAAAAATTAGTTTTCCTGCCAAATAAACCTCTCCATTTTCACAACTGACCTCCTCACTACTAAGCCTTGACATCACTGCATCCTCACCATCTCACTCACCATCTTCATATCATTCCACAAGTAGTTTCAAGTTTTTGATTTCAATGTAAGGGGAAAAAGACAAAATGCCTAGAGAAGGCAGTGTTGACAGTGGTGAGGAAGATCAAAGGCCTAGAGAACAACAGAGAAAGGGTGGGAAAGAAAATAGGTTTGAGCCTATAAACACCAAATAATTGACAGCCTCTCCTACTATAGTTTCATATTTCCAAGAGGTAGGATGCTATGAGTTCTATGAGAAAGTGCAGAGAGTCCAAAGTCACCCTTAATTGACCAAAAATTTTGTCCTTAACCTCCATGACCACCAAATACATTTGGCTGGAGTGAATTTTGAGCTGACCACCAATGCAATCTATATGGCCACTGGAATACCTTTCATGGGAGAAAAATGGTTCAAACAGGTGTATCTAGATCTAAGCCATTATCAGCCCTTCTTAAACCAAGTTGCCAAGCTGATTGCAAAACCATTTTTCCCTTTTCTCATTTGTTGGACAAATATGCTCCTTTAATGAAAATAATTATGAAATACTTCACCTGTGAGGGTAGGTTTTCCAGAATCTATTCCTACCACATAATACTACTTATGCATTTCACTAGGGTCAAACTGCTAAATTTTCCCTACTACCTTTATAAAAGTATTGATAAAATGTCATCCATTGTGCCAAGGAGACATCCTTCACAGAAAACGTAGTATTTTCCACCATTCCCTCATCAAAATGATTGTCTTACACAAATTAGAGCAACAGGGCATCCCATGGGAATTTTTCATCACCCATGGTGTTTTCACAAATCCACAACCTTTTCCTCTGCAAAGTTGACCCTCATCATCCCATCCACCTTCCTCCGCTCCATCACCCTCCACTGACCATGATTCATCCTCTTCACATGAATCCTCTCCCCTAACAAACCTCCCTCTTTCACCTTCTCCTAAAGCCTCAGAAAAAATAAGATAGTAGTGACAAAGAGGAAGAAAACAATGACCAAGATGAACATGGCAGTCAAGAAGAAAATGACAGTCAAGAAGAAGAAACAAATAATGAGGGAGAGGAAGATGAAAGTGAAGAAAGTGATGACAAAGAGGAAGATGAAACTGAAGAAAGTGATGAGGAAGAAGACAAAGATGAAAGTGTTGATGAAGAATAAAGTAGTGACAAAGGCAGTGAACCAAAAAGTGAACAAGAAGGCAAAGGCAGTGAGCTAGATGAAGATGAGGAAACCAATGACAGCCCAAGGATAGAGGCAGATTTTGATGAGCAAAATAATGAAGGTAAAGAAGAAAATAGTGAGCCCAATAGCAGTGATAAAAGGAGCAATGACAAATATGAAAATAGCAGTCAAGAAGAGACAGAGTTTGAAGAAAATTTCGGTGGACAAATCAGTGTGGGTATAGACACACGTAATGAGGAAGAAAGTGATAATCAAAGTGAAGGAGAAACTAATGAAGGTGCCTCTAAAGGTAACCCCACAGAAAATGCAAGCAATAATATAGAGAATGAAGGTGCAGAGGCAAAGGCAAATTTTTAAAGTGAAGAAAGTGGGTCAAACAGTGAAGGGGCTGATGAAAATCATAATGAAGAAAGCCTAATGGCTGACAGCCCTAAAAAAAGTGACAACAGTGATCCCATGACGTCAAAGGGCAACCAAGAGGATGAAAATGTGCCAAGCAGTGATGATGACACCTCTAACCATGAAAACAAAGAAAATGACAATGAAAATGATAATGTTGTAAACATGGAGGATGGCAATGTAGAGGACATGGAAGAAGATGACAATGGTGAAGATCAAAGTAGTGATACTAGCATGGGAGAAAATGAAAATGCCTCTCAAGAAAGTAGTCTTGATATCACCAAAGATGAAATGAAACATGCTAAATCTTGTACTCTCACTTACCAAAGAGGATCAAGGCAATTGTTTGTTGCCTCTAATAGGCAAGGGACCTTTCCATATACTTCAACTCAACCACTGGAAAAAGGTAAGAAAAAAGTGGAAGAAGAAGAGGAAGATCATGAAAAGTAAAGAGAGTTTGAACTTATTCACATAAATAGTGATGATGAGAATGAAACAATAATTTCAAACTCCCTCCTCCAAGACAGCAATGCACAAATCAAGGACGTGGAGGCTGAATTAGAAAGAGAAAAGGATTTCATTCACTTCTATCATGTGCAAAAGAAGCAAATGAGTGCCCAACAGGCCATCCATGAAACAAGAACACTGAGGTACCGGAAAGAAGCTCAAAGGGCACAGGTGAATTTGGAAGAGTTCATGGGTACTTATAGGAGAGTAGTGATGAGGAAGGTAAAACTAGAAGGAGACCTAGAACTATGGGTCTAAAGAAAGCATTGGAAAATCATAGGGAAGAAGAATCAGCCCAAGAAGAAAAAATTTCCCTCCAGGAACTCCTGGGACTAGAAATTGAACATGATAGGGAATCATGGCTTGAGAGGGCCAACATACACCTTGAGGCCAAGTTGGAGAAAGATAACAAAGACTTGGATTTACAAAGAAGAATGACCAAGCATTATGCCAAAAGAAACCAATTTGCAAGGGAAAAACTCAAAAAGGCCCAATTTTAGATCCAAGCACTAAAAAGAGAAAAGAGTCAAGCTAACCTTAGTGTTTTGGCTCAAGCTTCTTCGCAAGTCTTCCAAGACCCATGAGGCATACTTCCACCAAATGTGGGATATTTTTGACAAGATTTTGTTTTTTGCAAATTTTGAGGCTAGGAGCGCAGCACACCTGGTGCTACGCTCCTTTTTAGGGCATCCCTAGGATGAAAGGCTTTCATTTTTGGGTTCCTCATCACTCATATAACATGCTAGAAAATTTTTAGGTTAGTTGGAGTTGTTTTTGTCCCCCGAAAGGGTAAAAAACACTCACTTTTTCATCATTCTACTTCTTTTCAGAACATGTGCTGCGCTCCTACCAGTCTTGGAATTTTCACTTTTTAGACAAGTTTCAGAGGTCATATTGGAGAAAAAAGTGTAGATCAGGAAATTAGACTTCAAGGGCTTTCCAACGAGCCATCACGAAGCCTTTTACGACATCGGGAAGGCCATCAAAACACTATTGTAAGAAGACCCATTTTTCATGTTCCTATGCTGCGCTCCTGGCATAAAATTTCATTTCAAAACACAGTGTTGCGCTCCTATGGTTGAAAAGTCAAAATTTGCGTTTGACAAGTTTTAGGAGTCTTGTCAAAGCCTAAAGATCAATTTCTTTGCTATAAATGGACGAAAAGATATTTATTTTATATATTTTGTGCCTTCGGCCTTGCAAGGCCTTAAGGACAATAGAGATACTTATGTTTAGCAAATGGACTTTTAAATACTCTATTGGGTTTTATTCTCCTTGCTTGTTATATGGATCATGAGGATTGATTGTAAAATAGGGCTTTTGATGTGTTTTGATAGAATATACATGGTTTTTTGGAAGTTGAAGAGAAATTTGGTGTTGTGGAGCTTGTGGATGATTTTCCTTGATTGATGTTGATGAAGGCTTGCTTGCAAGATCCCTGAGTTTAGTTAATGGTGATGTATCTCTTATTTTTTCATGTTTTCTAGTTGACCATATGTTCATATTTCTATATTGCAATAGATCAGAAGAGTATAGGATGAGAAATGTTGTTTGAGGCACCTCAGTCCTCCTATTTGTTTATTGTCTTTATGTTTTCTTCTACTGGGTTAGCTTAAGGAATTCTTAGTTGCTCCTTGGGCCCGCCTAAGCTTGTCTATTTCATTATTGGATTAATATTCTATTTTACAAATATGATTCAAAGCAAGCCCTGCTTGTTTGATGCTATCTAAACTCTGTCTTGAAATATCTCTTTGATGTATTGATCGTTAGGTTAAGCCAAAGAGGTCTTGTTTCGATCTTGCCCTTTGTATATGCTTATCATTTTGCATAAAATTTATTTATAGTTTAATGAATGATTTTTAGGAGTTCCCTCGTCATTTATTGATGCTATTTGTCTCTTATATGTTTTCAAATCTTGAAAGTAGAATCATTGAAGTTAGATAAGTTTTCTTGCTTCCTATGTTCCACTGGATTGTTTATCTTGAATGTTTATTTTTTTTAAAGTATTTTCATTGAGTAAATGGTGTGCCCTATCTCATGATTAGTATCTTTTTCTTATCATTATTCAAGACCTTCTTGCTCATAGGTATTTGACAAATGATTCTTAACTACCCTTTGCCCTAGCTTGTTTCCCAAACTTAATTTCTATCTCACCTCACACATAAAACTTTAAAGATCCATTGACTACACTATATTTTCCCTGTGATGTACCCTGATTCACTATTGATATATCAATGACTTCATAGACTCCATATTCAATGTTCGAAAACCTCTCATTCCACTTATCCTACTCAATCATATTACCTCAACCAAACAAACGAACAAACCCTACACTTAACAGCTAGCCTAAAATCAACCATCTAAAAGTGAACAAGTTTACATCCTTCGCACATAATAGAGAGAGCCCTCTCCGAGTCTAGGAAGGCTAGGTCCTAGGACTCCAAATACTGGTCTAATGTTACCATGTGCATTTGGTCTACCAATATGCTAAATCACAGGACACTAACATATATCGTGCCTTGCCATTTCTTGATAGCCATGGTGTGAAGGTGTTCTCCTATTTGGTTGATATTTGGAGTTCCATATGGTTTTGGAAGATGGTGAGGTGGTCTCAGGAAAATTACTAAGGGTTGGGGGTGGAGGTGGTTTAATATCTAGGAAGCCCTCGACGGGTGGGTGGAGACAGGAAAATTCCTCAAGATACTAGTGAAGAAATTATAAGGAATCCAAGCTTATTTTTGGCTTAGTGATCTCTTGACCTGTTTTGGAAAGATCATGGTAGCCTAAGGGTGGAGGTGGTTTAATCTCTAGGAAGCCTTGGTTTTTTATGTTTTTTTTTTCTTATGTGATCTCTTGACCGATTTTGGTGAGATCAGAGGAGCTTGATGTTGAATATGGTTTAATCTCGAGGAATCCCTAGTTATTTATATCTTTAGTCCCACATTCATGCTTGGGACATGGCACGAGGATGATTGGCTGAAAGAAATATTTGGTTCAACCCAATCTATGGTCAGGTGGTACGTGGAAGTCTGACTTGGTTTGTTTTTGCATATGTTAATAATATATATTTCCCTTTTGTATTTCATGAGTACACGTACTTTTTATTATGTGGCTTTGATGGATTTTCTATAATGGTTATTATTTTATTTATATGATGGTTATTAGAAGGGTTCCATAACAGGTTCTAGCTATGGCTCTTGACATTATTTGATTAGTTGATGAATGGTTGTTGAACGCATGAGCTATTTTTTTTTTTTTTTAACTATTATGAGAGGGAATTAGACCTTGCTAATGTTTCTCATATAATAATTAGACCCTTATGTCCAAATATGCATTCATTACCTATAGGTTACATATTCTCAATATGTTTAATGAAATGATTGTCATGGTTAAGCCTGGTGAGGTTAGGTCCTTGATCAAGTTTTTCATGGATGGTTTTTTCCTGATTTTATTCAGAATTATAGAAAGACTCATCGAGTTATGGGTAGTGGTCTTGAGGATGACATAGAATTTAGGCTCAAAATCCAGGACTATACCCTATGAAATGAGGAACTTTGGTCATAAACGAGCCTTGGTAGGATTAAGCATGTGGTTGGGGGTCCTCAAATTCATGCAGACCTTGTCATGTATGTGAATGGGAGCCCAAGTCACTAAAAAGACATTATAGCTTGAGGTTTGTGCACAAGGAATGGTTTCTTATCTCTTAGGTGTTTTGTGGCTCGTGAGGAAGGTCAGTAAAGTTCTATTTTGTTGAATCCAAATCCTTAACTGTAATTAGGAGGTTGGGTCATGTCACAGTAGAAGTCAACTCATTTTTACTCTACCAGACTATTGAAAGTGGTTAAATGTGGGAGGGGTGACTACAGAATGGTATCAAAGCATGGTTTAAATACTTGGAATGAATGGGAAGAATGTTTTGTCATGCATGCATGCTAGTGTTTATATGGTTGTTACGCATGCTTGTCATGGTTATGTTTTCCGTGCATGAGGTCATGCTATATAGTTCATATTATCATGCATGATGCTAATATATTTATATGATTATGTATATACATGTATCATGCTAATATAGACTAATTTTATAGATGAGATAGCCTCCCTTGAACTTCATCGACGTATGTTGATTATGTTTATATTTGGTTATCTAAAATAGTATGTTTTCAGGAATAATAATATCAAATATGACTAGAAAATGGTGGATTATAGTTCATGAGACTCCCTAAAAAATCAGATGAGTAGCACAAATATGAGTACTCTTTGGACATAGAAGACACATTGAGAATTTTAAAGGAGTAAATATGAAGTTTCAAGGTAGATAATGACAGGATCATTCAGTCACTGAAAATAATTTCTAGGGCACTAGAGAAACAAAAAGAAGGAAATGTAGTTATCCTTCAGAGATTATAAGACTTTCAAAGATAGGGACAACCATGGATTAGTTATGGACGAGAGGACATGAATAATGGGGCATATGGTAGAAGGTCTCATGGTGGGAAAAGGTCGGATAGAGATGACATGGTTAGAGATGGAATATTCTTTAATACACCTGAAATGAGAGGTAGTGGATATGGGTTTGACTCTAGTTCTGGTTTAGAAAGGTATCATGGTCATCATCGCTACCATCCTTCCATGAGGATTGAGAAGGGATATTTTACAGATGATTTCAAGAAATCCAAGCCACCTACATTTGATGGAGAGTTGAATAAGCTGGAATATGCAGAGGCATGGTTTCTTGGAATGAATATTTTCTTTGAGCTACATGATTACACAGATAAAATTAAGGTCGAGATAACTATTTTTATCCTTAAAGTGAAAGCATACATCTGGTAGGAATATTTGAACCGTGTTAGAGACATCGGGACAAAGGAGTTGAGTTGGCATGAGTTTAAAAGACTCTTCGGGAAGAATTACTTGTCAAATAGGTACTATGAGAGTAAATCCAAGGATTTCTATGAGATGAAAATGGGATATATGATGGATGAGGAGTACATGACCAAGTTCTTGGAGTTGTTGAGGTATGTTCTTCATCTTAAGGATGAGAGGAAAAAAGGCAATATATTTATGAGTGGACTTCCATTAGAATTTAAGGATTATATTGAGAATGTTGAGCCTCAATCATTGGAAGAATTCATTGGGAAGTTGAAGCATTGCTATGAGTAATCGAAGTCTAAGACTGAGTCTAAGAAATTCTAGAAAGGGAATGACAATACTAAAGATAACTGGAAACCAAAGAAGGAAAGACCTCAATATGCAGATCAAAAAGATAAATTCGCTCCTTACAATAATTTTAATATAGTAGAGAAGGGACATGTACCTTAGCTTGGAGAGTAGCAGAATAGAGGTGATGGCAGGGTACAATTGGAGTGTTGGATATGCCGAAAGGATCATCACAAGAAGGATTATCTATTGTATCAAGGTGGAAGGCCACATATCTACAGTGATAAGGAGGCACAAAAATTTGGGGATGTTGGAAGGAGCATTCCTTGTGTGTATGCAACATTTGATAAAAAGAAGTTGGATCACCAAGAATCCATCATTGAGATGGAAGGTAAGCTATGTGATCGAGTTATTACAATTTTTATTGACCTTAGATCTAATTATAACTATGTTAATCCTGACATAGTGGATAAGTTTGGTGTGAGAAAATAAGTGCATGTAGAGTGTTTGTTGGTGAAATTACCTATAAGAACTAAGAAAAGAGTTCATGATTTAGTAAGAGCTTGTTCATTTGAGTTGAATGGTATGCCTACATCAGATCATCTGAATGTGCTTCCGTTGGGATCATATAGTATGCTTTTTGGTATGGATTGGTTGTACCTTCATAGAACTAAGGTGGATTTTTATGAGAAGGCTATTGAGTGTTTGGATGATGATGGAGAGAAGAGAACCTTGCAGGGTAAGATGAAGCTTACATCGGTGAAAATGGTTACAACTATGTGGGCTAAGCACAATTGCGGGGAAGGGTGTGTATTTTTCACATTGAATGTTTCCAATGATAAAGATAAGGATTTTGAGGATGCAAAAGTATTGAAGAGGTATCCATTTTTACAGCAGTTTCAAGATTTATTTCCGGCAAATATTTCAGAGTTACTGCTTCATAGGACAGTGAAATTTTCTATTGAGTTGGTACTAGAAGAAACACTAACATCAAAGGCACCATATAGGATGATCACCCTAGAGTTAGTGGAACTAAAGTTGCAGTTGAAGGAAATGGTTGACAATGGATACATTAGGCAGTGTGTATCGCCTTGGGGTGCATCAATGTTGTTCGTTAAGAATAAGGATGGTACTCTTAGGTTGTGAATTGATAACATGTAGTTGAAAAAGGTGATGATTAATAACAGATACTCATTACCAAGAATTAATGGCTTGTTTTATCAATTGAAGGGATAAGAAGTGTTCTCGAAGATTGATCTAATGTCAGGATATCATTAGGAACACATCAAAGAAGAGGACATCTACAAGACTAATTTATGAACTGGGTATGGTAATTATGAGTTTTTTCTGGTTCCTTTTGGTTTGAATAAATTTGTAGATACTTTCATGTGTTTGGTAAATAATGTGTTGTGTCCTTATCTAGACAAGTTTGTGATTGTATTCATTAATGATATATTGATATATTCTAATAATGATGAAAAGCATGTCAAACACTTAGCAACAATATTGAGATTTCTAAGAGAGCATCTGTTGTATGCCAAGCTTAGTAAATTAAGTTTCTTTCATAAAAAGGTACATTACTTGGGGCATGTGTTTTCCATGGAATGTATAATAGTGGGTCTAGAAAACATTAGAGCCATCATGAAATGGGAAGCTCCTAGGAATTTGGATGAGGTTAGGGGTTAGAAGGTTATTAGAGGAGGTTCATCAAGAAATTATCACAAATTTCTTATCATATTATATCATTGCGGAGGAAATGAAATCAATTTGAATGGACAGAGGAATGTGTAGCCAATTTTGAACAGTTGAAGCAGTTTCTTACAAACACTCCAAAGTTAGATATTGTAGATCCAGATAGAGATTTTGTGGTATGTAAATATGCTTGCAAGTGAGGAATTGGTGGATTATTGAGGCAGGAGGTACACTCGGTATGTTACAAGCCAAGGAAACTAAATGAGCATGACAAGGACTATGTGATTCATGATCTTGAGTTGGCAAATATCATTCATGCATTGAATATGTGGAGGCACTATCTTCTTAGTATGAGGTTTGTGTTGATGAGTAATCACAACAGGATGAGATATTTGTTTTACCAAACTAATCTAAATGCCAGGCAAGTGAAATTATTGGTCATGCTTAGTGAGTTTTACTTTAGGATCATGTACATTAAGGTTAAAGAGAACAAGGTTGCAGATGCTCTTAGTAGAAGAGTGCAGGTAAATCACATAGAAACTATGAGTTCATATGGAATAGATTTACAAGATGATATATTATAGGCATGATAGTAGGATGAAAGGTACCAACAGCTTAAGCACAAGTCACAACAACAGGGTACAGGTGAACAATACGTGGATTATCATCCCATAGCATATGGTTTGGTCAAATTTAGGGATAGGATCTATGTGCCAGAAAAAGTGAAATCAAGAATCCTATCTTCAGGAAATTTCATGTTAAGCCATATTTAGGTCGCCTAGGATATCAAAAGACTAACAATTATTAAAAAATTCTACTACTAATTGAATCTAAATAAGGATATAGTTGAGTTTGGCACAAGGTGTTTGCATGATAAACAGGTAAAGGAAGAGTGAAAGCATCCATAAGATCTGTTGAAGCTGATTCCAATTCGATAATGGAAATTGGAGGTCATTTACATGGACTTCAGTACCATTTTTCTAAGGACATATAGACAACATGATTCCATCATGGTTTCAGTTGAAAATTTGGCCAAGGTAGCTTACTTCATTCTAGTGAAGTCTACTAATTTAGTTAGTGAGGTATCTCAATTATTCATCAAGGAGATAGTGTTATTGCATGGTATTCCTAAGAATATTGTATCCGAAAAAATATGCCAAGTTCACTTCCTAGTTTTGGAAGGATTTATTTGCAAGTTTGGGTATAGATTTGGCCTTGAGTACATCTTATCATCTGCAAATAGATGGATAGTCAGAGAGGGTCAATATGATTTTGGAGGACATATTGAGGATGTATGCTATTCACCAACAAAGTAGGTGGGAGGATTATATTCCAATGTTTGAATTTTCTTATAACAATGGGTATAAGTATTCACTGAGGATGAGTCTGTTTGAGTAACTTTATGGGTGGATTTTTAATACTCCCATCAATTGAATTGATCCAGTTAACGACGTACTAATAGGACTAGACATGTTGTTAGAGATGGAACATAAAATGAAGGTTATCAATAAGAATCTAAAGGAAACATGTGATAGACACAAGATTTATTCATATCAACAATGGTATTTAGGGAGCTTTAGGTTGGGGAGTGTTGTATCTTAGGAAACAATCCCTTGGCTATGGTAATTTATCAGTGCTCAATATGTTGTATAAATGTGTGTCACAAAATTATAATATCAGATGGTCTCTATTTAACACCTTTGGAACTTAATTACTTAATACCCTCAATAATCTGATATAATGAAAGCCTTCACAATTCCATTAACTATTGATATTGAATAAAATGAAAATAAGAACTATAAGGGAAATTCAAAATGATATGCTGAGAAACATAATCTATCACTTAAAATTTCAGAAGATTTTTATGTTAACAGAATAGTTGGAGTGAAGGAACGCATATTAAGGATTTCTTAACTCTTACACACAGATGTAAAAAGAGATCCGTATCTACATTACTTCACTCCATTCAAAGAGGAATAAACACAGAGAAAAACTGGAAATACATATCAACATCAACGAGTGCAAGAAACTTGATCTTCTTTCATTGATTTCTCAAAGAATTCAGTACAAAATTTATAGTCATCCAAAGGTCCGAAACTCGAAACCCTCTTCCTTCTTTTTCATTTCTTTAAATACAATAAAAAGCATTTGTAGCTACTGGAACTACATTTCACTGCTAGAACTACCTAGAATTACATAAATTACCTATTATATGGCAATTAAAAACTTCATTACAACATGGATCTTTTAACAAAATATAATTAAAACTAAAGCCTCAATATATTTGTTGAATTTGAATTTCATTGGCTACCACTGTATTCTCCAGATTTGCTAACGTGTCCTTCTGAGATGATGAGGTGTCACCTGGTGAATCATTCATCCATGCTCTACACTTCTTCCAGATATTGATGTTGGGTTTGGGAGAATTAATCAACTTATGATATTCCAGCTTGAAGGTAGTGATCCTGCTGAAGGTAGGTTGTTACGTGAATAAATTCTTTACCATCCAAAGTAATTGAAAAAGCATTTGCAAGAAATTAACAACTGTAGCTCCTTTCAGGATTGCAGTCTTCTCATGGGCATTATCAGTCTTACTCTTCGCTAGAAATAATAGTGGCTCATAGGAATCTCATGATAAAACACTTCCTCTGATATCCCAGCATGAAGGCAATCCTTCTCTGGCCCTTTTGTCAAATATGTTATCAAATATATTTATAGCTTGTTTAATTTCTGCCAACTTCTCCTTTGTTGACCTCCTACAAGAATTTTTATAATCAACTTATTAATCTCTAGAACACACAATGTCCTATCTTTAATTTCATTTTCCTCCAACTCATGATATGTCTTATAATTGATGAAATCAATGAATTTCTTTGCCCATAAGCCTCTGTTAAGAGTCTTATATTTAGATTCCATAACCAGTTCCTCTAAATCTCTGATAATGTTCTTATTCTCTAACACTATTTTCAAGGACTCCCAAGTTGTTTTCATGGCTTCAATGATTTCATTCCATACAATGTATTTTTCTTGAATTAGAGTTATATTTCCTTTCAATTTTTCCTTTAGACTCTTAATTTCATTATTAGCTGTCTAGCAATCTGATTTGTACTTATTGACTTCTTTGTCCTGCATTATCTTTTTCGTTGTCTCCAACTCTCTCTGAGCCTTCCTGAGATCATTTTCTGGAATCTTCAACTCTTTACTCAATTGGGATAATCTTGCTGCTGGATCATCAGTTCTGTAAAATATTCTCTTTCTCATTCTCAGCCTCTGCTACCTCTGCTGCCATTGATTTTTCTCCAATAGGAAATCTTAACTTCTTCTTCAACACATTTATCTCTGACTCAACACTTTGTAAAAACTTTTGTATAGTTGACTTATCATTAGGATTCAGGCTCTAATTTTTACAATTATCTTCTTCAACTCTTCATTTTGAGTTGAAAGATCCATGGAATTATCCTTTTCCAATTTTAATTACTTGATCACTTTTCCTACCATCTATTTTTCCTTTTGAGCAGCTTCACTGGACTTGGTTAGATCATTAAAAATCAATTGCACTGTCTACATATGTAAATTCACTTTATCAAGTAAAGGAATTTTCTTCACATCAACATTCAAATTAATAGTTTTAAAATTACTTGATGACCCTATTGTAATTTCATATGGGTGAGAAAAATAAATCTTAAACTGGTCCTTTTCTAAGTCCATGGCAGTCAATAATATAGTTTGGTCGGGATTAATCTAGTATTCAACTTGTGCTTCCATACTAGCTTTCATAATTTGATTCCTATCTTCAATTTGAGAAAAAACTTGCTTGATCAAAGGGACTTGATCCTAAACATCTCCATGTCTTGTAGGTGAAGCTGGGACATTCTGATCATCTCCTAATTGAAGGAGAAAACCAGGCTAAGTGCTTGGTATTTCTTCAATCAGTCTAGCCCTCTTCTTAGCTCTATGTTCCTCATCTTCAGAATCAACAACTATCTATTTACTTCTTTTGCTCAATTTTTAAGAAATGATGCGAGTCTGTATCTTGGAACTAATTGAGTCTGCAAAAATTTTATTAGCCAACTTTTCTATTTTAGGCTTACAGTCATGAATGAAAGCAGAATAGAAATTTTCAACCCTTCTATTAGAGATTACCTTGTGAGGATCGTCGGCCCATTTCTCACCTAGAAACAAGTGCATACCTTCTAACATCCTATTAGCTTCATTAAATGATCGCCTCATATTTACTATGAATGGTCCCATGGACATAGGAAGCTTAAAAAAATGACCCTTCTTCATTGGAACAAAATGAACTTGATCTACATTCAGACCTTGTCTAATAAATTCCAATGAAAAAAACCTCATAGGGAAAACTATTGGAAATCTATAAAGTTCTATCCCAGCTCCATATAATCTAATTTATGAATGATCTTCATATACAAACCAATCCCCAAATTTACAATCATTGATTAATTGAAGAAACTCCTGATATTTTGGCAAGAAAAATGGAGGAGAAAACCCATTCAAAACCTTATAAGCAATTGACATAAAATAAGTAGAAAAATCAAATAAACCTCCCTCATCTGGTTAATTTCTTACTGTATCAGTCCAGAAAAATATTGACTGTCTTTTCTTATTTGCATCCATTATGTTCAGCCTCAAATATAAAAATTCTTCTACATTTTGATACAAAAATAAATAAGTGATAAGTGAATGGAACCTGAAGTAACTGGTAAGGGACAAGCTCGTGAACTGGGTGTTAACAGCCTCCTTCTAATAAGAGGGAATATCCAACACTACTTTAGGCTTCATCATCATGGCAAACAATCCCAACACTGACCTGTCAATTTGAGCTGCATGTTCTTTTCCAAGTATCTTTGACAGATATTGTAGCACTGGCCTAACTTCTGCATCAAAAATCTCTAATGGGAATTATTTATCATCTGCTAAAAATTTCTTTGTATCTGGCTTCAAAAAGAAGATGACCTGGGTAAAATACTGTCCTGAAATATTATCATAGAATGCTACCAATGATTCATCAGTGAACTGAACATACGACTCAGACTCACGATAACATAGGGCTTGAAGAATTAACTAGGCTATAACCTGAAGGACATTTTCCCCTAAGAAATTCATCACAAAACATTTACTGGGAAATAGTGTAGACACTAAACAACACACCAATTCAGGAAAAATATATGTTTTTGGGATGCATGTAGACAGAACACCATAATTGGCCATGGCTGAATAGATGGGGCAAATTTTCTCATTCAAGAGAACTTCCTGGTAGAAGGGAAAATGCTCAATGCTGCAGAAGGTATCCCTAATATCTTGCTCAGTATCCATAAGAGGGATATGGCTAGAAGAGTAGGACAAGGAAAATTGCTTAGCCATGGAATAATGCAGGGTGGCAGACAATGATACGCAGAGATAATAACATAGAGTGACTAGGATGACTTCGTGGATGAATGAGAATGAGAGACTGATATGAGAAAGGAAAACTTGAACCTTTAAATATATGGCATGGAGTTCAAACATGAATGTTGAATTAATGATTAAATGGACAAGTAAGGGTACTTATGACATGACAGATGAGCTATCACAAACTGGATGAATACGTCACTATGGGGGTACTTGGGGATACGGAGCATCCGTCAGGGTCCTGCCCCCACAGTGGATGAGAACCGTCGATCTTGATCGGCTGATGGAAAACAGAGTAAATTGCAGAGTTACCTCCTTTGCTAACCTCCAGGATATTTGTGCCCGTGGGTTCCTGCTGATTTATGTCAAATGAAACTTATTTTAATCCCTCTCTACAAGTAACATGGGTGTTAATTGGAACGCTCGGTCCCACCTTCACATGCTCTTCAAAAATATATATTAGTTGAGAAGTATCCGAAAATGAAATGATTTTCAAACATATGAAGGATTTAAATTTTTTCATATTTTTTTAATTATATTCTTTTTGTTTTTTTGTTTTTTAAATAAAATAAAGGAAAATGAAAATGAGCCACAACATCTGGCTCCACCTGGGGATAGTGTTTTTTTTCCGCGAAACACTAAGAACTGCAGATTAGTGCCTTCACTTTGGGCATGGAGTCAAATATTGCTTTGTGATATATGAACATTGAACAATATTGGTATGTAAAATGGTGAACTGGTGATCTTTTAATGCTCGAAATGATGCTTCATATACTACCCATTCACAGGCAGTTTTACTGACTCTCCATCTAAATCTTCCAAAATGAAAGTGTTATTCAACCTTGCCTCAGAGATTCTGTAGGGACCATACCAGAGAGGGTCAAATTTACCATGCTTCCCCTTTTCTTGTCATCTGGTGTCCCATCTTATTACCACATCTCCTGCTTGCAAAAGAACTTCTTTTTCTTTTCTTTCAAATATAGACTCCATCTTTTCCTAATAAGCAATCAAGTTATCACTGACTTTTTTTCTGTTTTCACTTGATTCAATTACTTTGTTCAATCTTCTTGCCGGAGCATTAGGTTCTTCCGGAGCTTCTTGAACGAAATAGATCAGTGGTTTGGCCTATTGATTAGGAAATAGTGCTTGATTTCCATAAACCAGTACATAGGGAGACTTACTAGTAGATCTTCTAGCAGTAACTTGAACTACCTAGAGAGAAAACTTCAACTTCATATCCTAATCCTTTTGATTCTCAGTGATTCTCTTCTTCAAGATTCTGACCAACGTCTTATCTGAAGACTCTGCCAATCCATTCCCTTAGGGATGATACGCTGTGTAATTTGATAAAATTACATTATTTTTGACAAAAATTAATGAAACGAGCAGAGTTGAATACATGAGCATTACCAGTCACAAATTTGACTTGACATCTGAATCTACTGAAAATATTTTCCTCCCAAAAATTCATCACTACTTAGTCATTTTCCTTCTATTTAGTGAATTTGGACATGAAAATAAACACCAGTAATGCACAATATCTTTATACCAATCAGAGCACAAAAATTTGAATTGAATACCTGTCTTGGACTTACTCTGACCTTCTTCATTAATAGCTCCATCCACTGGTGCCAATAGCTTAATTCCCAGGGCTTGAAAATTTGTTTATGTTAACAACTTTGCTAAACCCTATCCCTTAACCAACTTGGTGGGTTTGATGTCCAAATCATACTCTTGGATTTTTGCTATCCATTTCCTCCTTTTTCCTTCAACATCACTTTGAACCAGCACGTCTTTTACAGAATAATTAGGAACATAAGCTGTTATTTGTGACTGTAACACATAAGTCCTGAAGGATTTCACTACTTTGACCAAAGCATATACTTTTTTTGCCAGAATATTGTATTTGAGCTTAGCATCTCTGATAACTTTACTCAAAAATACCATTGGCTGCTCCTTATTATCTTCATTTTTCTACAACAATACAACAAAAATAGTAGTAGGGGATGCAAATGAGAATACATGAAAGGAGTTTTGATAGTCTGGGATATTCAGAACTAGAGCTTCTTGCAATGCTTCCTTTATTCTTACAAATGCTTCTCCTTCTTCATTATCCCATTTCACTTCTGCATTTTTCTTCAAAATATCTATTATTCTTCTCACAATATCAGCATAATTGGGCACAAATCTCCTCAGAAAGTTTATTTTTCCCAAGAATATCTAGATATGTTTCTTGCTTTTGGCTAAAGGAATCATTTGAATGGCTTCCACCCTTGTTGGATCAATCCTTAATCCTTGTTTTGAAACTATGTGACCCAATAATTTACCTTCTTCTAAGGCAAATAAAGACTTCTTTGGATTTAATGACAGACGAAACTTCTTACACTTTTGAAAATTCTTTGGTAAATTCTCCAAGTGTTCATCATCTGACCCTGAGAAAATGGTTACATCATCCAAATATATAAATACAAACCTGTCACCCTTGACCATTATGTTCATGGCCCTCTGAAATTTTTCACCTGTAGTCATAAGGCCAAATGGAATCCTTGCATACATGAAGGTTCCCCAAGGTGTTGTGAAATCATTCTTCTTCTAATATTTTTTTTTCCACTACTACCTGATTATACCTGGAGAATCCATAAATCATAGACAACATGTAAGCTCTTGTCACCTTCTGTAAGACATAATCCATTTTCAGCAATGGATAATTATCTTTTAGAGATATTCTATTCAAATTCCTGAAGTCTACACACAACCTTATCTCTCCATTCTTCTTCCTTACAAGAAACAGATTAGAACCCCAATCTGAATATCTGAGAGGGACTATATTTTTTGCCTACGACAATTTCTTCACTTCTTTATCAATTGGAGCTAGCAACAATGGATTGATTGTTTGAGTTTCTATCTGTGAGGTTTGATTCCTTCATTCAATGGGATCTTGTGCTAAATTTTACTTTTGTCATATGTTTTCAAGTCTTTATACAACCAGGAAAAAAAATTCATATACTTCTTGAAGAGATCAGTGTACATCTCTTTATAATTTTTTCGGACATCTTTGAATAACCTCGCCAACTTTGGCTCCTCCTGGGTTTCCAAATTATAGTC
Organism: Pinus albicaulis; assembly: GCA_034641835.2. Taxonomy (NCBI): domain Eukaryota; kingdom Viridiplantae; phylum Streptophyta; class Pinopsida; order Pinales; family Pinaceae; genus Pinus; species Pinus albicaulis. The sequence goes on from CM076581.1 coordinate 1,324,077,826, forward strand.
TTCCATGTCTCCTTCTTGATGCATTTTATTTGAATTGACAACAAAATCATTGGAATCAAATAATATTTCAAGAGGAACCAATCACTTAGGAAGTAAATTATCTTTTAATTAGATAATTTTCTACTCATATATTGACTTCTTCAAATTTCTTATTTCTCCTTTATTCTCTGTATGTTCTTCTTCTTGATCTATCTTAGCATCTTCAAAATTTTCAATCATGGTCAAGAAGTTATTTATCTTCTCACCATCTTCGAACACCTACCAATGCTTCACATTGTTAGGAATAGAAGGCATGTTTCTGATTTCAATCTCATACCTCAATCTTGGATTGATAGGTGGCTTGAAGGTGCTAGATGCTACTACTAATGAATCTGACAACATGTTCTCTTCCCTTGGAATACATTATAGATTGAAAGCTTCAAAATAATTCTCAATCAAATCCCAAACTTCGTTCCTATATGATCTAAACCTTGGATGCTTGGTCTTACATTGATTTTTAATCTTCCTTATAATTAATTCAAAATCACCAAAAACAGACATATATTGAATTCCCATTTGTTTGGAAATTTGTAGACTTAGGATCAAAGCCTCGTATTCAGCCACATTATTTTTTGAATCAAATTCTAACTTAAAATAAAAATTCATAGGATTACATTTTGGAGATATCAATAAGAATCCAGCTCATGTGCCATCCTTTGAGTAGGCACCATAAAAATAGAATTTCCAAATATTTTTTGAATGCATCTCATTATGTACAATTGCTGAAGAGAGTTACTTCTATGTGTCTTTAGCAAATTCTGCATCTTCATGCAACAAAAAACAAGAGATCTTCTTTTTCCTGACTGTAAATGGGGGAATTACCTGCATCTTTCTTTGTGGTAGATTTCACAAATCTTGTTTCTCTATAAAACCTCCTTTCTTCCCCATTGAAAACAGGGATGATAGCATAAGTGAAGTCCAGTTTTAAAAATCCTCCCAACTTTTCTCCCCAAGATTTTGACAATAGCATTCCTAATCTAGCTGGAATATTAGTAACCACTACATCCATCATAATACTCTTCGCTGGAATCTGAGCCAAAGATACTACCATGTCTTTGATTAGCCCAACACATTTCACACTCTTATAATCAAATGAGTACAGGTCCCTGTATGGTTTAGTAATATGTAAATTCAACTCTTTCATAACAAAAAATGGCATAAGGTTGTGCGAAGCACCTAAATTCAATATGAAATTGTGGAGGAGAAAATCATGAAGAAGAAATGAAATGTAAAACAGGGGAATAGAAGAATCTACTTCTTCTACGTGAGGACCAAAAGTGACTACTGGTTTTTCTTCTTGCAAATTTACAGTATCACCTATGTCTTCAATCTATGAGAGATTAATGAATTCATCAATTTATTTTTTGTAACTTGGTGTCTTGTCTAATTCAAGGAGAGGAGCCATAATAGGCCATGGCTGAATAGATGGGGCAACTTTTCTCATTCAAGAGAATTTTCTGGTAGAAGGGAAAATGCTCAATGGTGCAGACGGTATCCCTAATATCTTGCTTAGTGTCCATGAGAGGGATATGGCTAGAAGAGGCGTCGGACAAAGAATATTTCCTAGCCATGGAATAATGCAATGTGGCATACAATAAAACACGAAGATAAGAAAATAGAGTGACTAGGATGACTGAGAATGAGAAACTGATAGGAGAAAGGAAAACTTGAACCTTTAAATAGATGTCGCGGAGTTAAAACATGAATGCTGAATTAATTCTTAAACATACAAGTAACGGTACTTATGACATGATAGATGAGCTATCACCAATTGGATACATATGTCACTACGGGGGTGCTTGGGGGTACGGAGCATTCATTAGGGTCCTTCCCTCGCAGTGGATGAGAACCGTCGATCTTCATCGACTGATGGTCATGGGAGTCAACTTTGGAAGCCCTGGTTGTTTATGTATTGGTTTGATTATGTGATATCTTCACTATTTTTTCGAAGATCACGAGAGAATGAAGGTGTAGTTGTTTTAATCTCCAGGAATCCCTAGTATTTTTTGTCTTGAGTCCCACATTCATGCTTATTATATGGCATGGGGGTGATTGGATTGTTGGGTTTGTGTTACAAGGGGGGGGTCACAAGGGGGGCAGTAGCCCCCCCTGTCGGGGTCTGGGGTAGTTTCTCAGAAAATATTTTTGGTCCTTAATTTTCGGTGGGCGGACCCGCCCATGGTTTTGTGCATGGTTTTTCACATGGTTTTGGGGCATGATGGTTTTCGGCCCCTGGTATTTTGTAGATCCGGTCAAGGGAACTACGGTTATGTTCTAATCCAGGGTTAATGGATTGGGGTTTATGTATGCTTCGGCATGTATATATATGTGTTCTAACACTAAGAGGAATATAATGAAAAATCAAGCTGGTCATCCAGATTTGGAATCTATGGGAAAATCTCTGTGTTTATCTGTTTTATGTTTTATGCTCTCGCTATTGTTTATTTTCTATTTTGAAGATTCGTTCGTAGATAATTTTTGTATAGGTTTAAAACCTACATTTGGTATTAGAGCAGTTTCAGCTTAAAGGGGATGCCTTTGCTACTGAGGGGTTTTTTGCTTGAGCCTAAGGTAGACCCTGTTCAATGGGAGATCTATGGAATCAATTCTTGCAATGAAAGAAGATGACGAGCGACGGGAAGATAGAGATCAAGAAATTTAATGGTCAGAGTTTTAAGTTGTGGAAGCTCAAGATGGAGGATCTGCTAGTGGATAAAGATTATTGGATTGTGGTAGATGCGAGTACTAAACCAACGACAATGTCAGATGAAGATTGGAAGAAGCTAGATTGGAAGGCAAAGAGAAAAATACGGTTGTGTGTCTCAGATTCAGTATTGTTGAATGTATCTCGGGAAGCTACGGTGAAGATCTTGTGGGACAAGCTACGGACCTTGTACCAATCTAAGTCTCTGGTGAATAAATTTTTCCTGCAAAAAAAGATGTATAACCTGAGGATGAAGGATGGAGACTCGGTGACAGAGCATCTGAATGCCTTCAATATTGTGGTAAGTCAGTTGTCATCTGTTGATATTAAAATATCAGATGAAGATAAGTGCATCAGTTTTTTGTGTTCTCTACCAGATTTGTGGGATAGTCTGGTTTTTGCAATAGGTAGCAATACAACTACCTTGAATTTTGATGGCATTGTCTCAGCCTTGTTGTTGGAGGAAATGAGATGGAGAAATATGGAGGGTTAGAATGAAGATGCCTTATCTATATGAGGAAGGTCCCAGAACAGAAACAAGAATAAGGTTTCGAGTGGGAGATCTAAATCTCCAGTAAAGTTTGTAAAGGTGTGCTGGAAATGCAGAAAGGAAGGGCACTACAAAAAGGACTGTAGATCTAAAGCTCCTGAGAAAGGAAAGGGATCTGATGATGCTCCTTCTGTAGAGGCAAAAGCCACCTCGGATGAAGGTGGGGATGTGTATTTGGCTTCTTCTTCAAATACACATGTAGATCATGAGTCATGGTTGATTGACTCGTGTGCATCCTTTCACTTCACTCCCCATAGGAGTGGTTCTCCGCGAGTATGAGAAATATTATGGCGGTGATGTCTTCTTAGGTGATGATAGAAGGCTTAATCATTGGACATGGAAAAATTCAAGCTGAAGCTGCAAGGTGGAAGGATTATAACTCTTCCTGGTGTTCTGCATATTCCTGCATTGGCCAGAAATCTGATTTCTGTGACCAAGATGGATGATGCAGGTGTAAAAACAGTGTTCGAGAAAGATACTTGCAAGATGGTTTGGGGAGAACTGGTATTAATGTGGGGAGTTCAGATTGGAACTATGTACAAGATTCAAGGTAGCACTGCTATTGATGGGTGCAACAATTATATGGTCCTTGAAAGTGGAGCAGAAATCCCAGCAATCTCTAGAGAAAAGACCATGCTATGGCATCAAAGGCTTGGACATATTGGAGAAAGGGCCTTCGGATACTACATGGAAATGGTATGGTAAAAGGTATGTCTAATAGCTATTTGGATTTTGATTTTTTTGTGAACATTTTCTATATGGGAAGAAGAATCTAAGGGTTTTCCTTCCGTGCTAAAAGGGCAAACAAGATATTAGAGCTTGTGCACAAGGATGTGTTCGACCTCCGTGTCGGTTCCATCACCGGGTAAGTCTCGTGTACCGTGTTTCATTCAAAGATGACTTGTCAAGGAATACATGGATATATTTCTTGAGGAAGAAATCTGAAGTCTTTGATAGATTTAAATAATTTATGTAGGTTTTAACACTGAACATAAATTATCTACACACGAATCTTAAAACAGAAAATAAACAATAGCGAGAGCATAAAACATAAAACAGATAAACACAGAGATTTTCCCCTGGATCCCAAATCGGGACGACCAGCTTGATTTTTCATTATATTCCTTTTAGTGTTACAACACATATATATACATGCTAAAGCATACATAAACCCCAATCCATTAATCCTGGATTAGAACATAACCGTAGTTCCCTTGACCGGATCTATAAAATACCAGGGGCCAAAAACCATCGTACCCCAAAACCATGTGCAAATTCATGCACAAAACATGGGTGGATCCGCTTATGAGTGGGTCCGCACACCAAAAAAAAATTTGCCGGGGCGCTGCCCCGGATCCCAACAATGGGGCCTGCTTCCCCACTTGTGACCCCCCTGCTGAGCCCAATGCAACGTACAACACATGGGGCTAGTCGTGGAAAGAATATAACACATGCCCAACATTCTCCCACTTATTGTTTTCTTTCCACAGGGGGCCACAGGAGAGCTTAGTCATTGGACCAATTCTTCAACACCCATTGTTTCTCTACACCAAGAGAACTTTTGAGTGCTCACATAATTTGTCAATGCATCTTGATATTCTTCAAAGTGTCGAACTTTACGCAACACCCTTTTAGCCTCAACCATATCTCTAACAAAGTGATATTGAACATCAATGTGCTTTGTCTTTGAATTGTAAGCAGGGTTCTTAGACAAGAAAATTGCACTTTGGCTATCACAGTCTATCCTTATAGCTTGTTGTACCAACCCCATACTTGAACACAATCTCTGCAACCAAAATGCTTCCTTTCTTGCATGAGTGGATGCTATGTATTCTGCCTCTGTAGTTGGAAGAGCCACTACAAACTGCCTTTTACTCATCCAACTGACTGCGCCTCCAAATAGACTAAACACATACCCACTTGTAGATCTTATTTGGTCCAGATCTCCACCCCAATCTGCATCAACAAAACCACGAATGTCCAACATTCTTTCCAATCCTGGTCTTCCCTGGTAGCACAAGCCATAATCACTAGTGCCACGTAAATATCTGAAAACCCGCTTCACTGCCGTCCAATGCTCCTTCCCTGGGTTTGACATAAACCTGCTCAATACTCCCACTACATGTGCAATGTCTGGTCTAGTACAGACCATTGCATACATCAAGCTACCCACTACACTTGCATATGGAACACGGGACATATACTCCTCTTCTTCTTGTGTCTTGGGACACTGTTCAGCAGACAGCTTTACACCTACAAGAATAGGAACATTCACCGGTTTACTATCCTGCATATTGAACCTCTGCAATATAGTCTCGATATACTTCCTCTGGTTTAACCAGAGCTTCCTCTTTGCCCGATCTCTCTTAATTTCCATTCCCAAAATATAGTTTGCAGCACCAAGATCCTTCATGTCGAATTTGGAGAATAGTTGGGTCTTCAAATATTGGATAATTTCTTTGTCATTTCCAATCAACAACATATCATCCACATACAAGACCAAATAAATAACACGGTCACCAATTAATTTAAAATAAACACAGTGATCCTCCTTGCTTCCGGTGAAGCCAAGTCCCCGTATATAGGTATCAAATTTCTGATACCACATCCTTGGTGACTGTTTTAACCCATACAGAGACTTCTTCAACCTGCATACCAGTTCTTTCTTACCCTTCACCATAAAGCCTTCAGGTTGCTTCATGTAGATCTCTTCTTCTAGATCCCCGTGAAGAAATTTTTTCTTCACATCCATCTGTTCTATCTCAAAATCAAATGCAGCAGCAACAGATAAAAGTAATCTAATAGAAGTAACTTTGGCAACAGGAGAAAAAATATCACCAAAATCAATTCCCGGCACCTGGGAATAACCTTTGCTACCAACCGAGCTTTGTATTTCTCCACCTTGCCTTCTACATTCATCTTCTTCTTAAACACCCATTTGCTCCCAATGGGCTTCCTTCCAGCCGGCAACTCCACTAGATCCCATGCATCGTTTTTATGCAAGGATGCCATTTCATCAACCATGGCCTCCTTCGAGAGTTTTCCATCCTCTGAATCTACTGCCTCCCTAACAGTTCTGGGTTCATCATTAGTTATAGTTAAGGCAAAACCTGAACAAAAAGCAGATGGACTATACCTTTCTGGTTGCCTTCTTTCCCGAACTGATCTTCTCAAAGCTGGAGTTTGTGGCTCTTCATCTTCTGAGTCTTCTTCTGTTGTAGAGTCTGATTCATCCTCCTTTAGCTCAAACTCTATCTTCTCAAGTTCCTTTGGTATGATTTCATGTTTAACAACATCTTTCACCTCTCTAAACACCACATCTCGGCTGTACACAACCTTCCTTGTTTCCGGGTTCCAAAGCTTGTAACCTTTTAAACCATTCTTATACCCAATAAAGATGCACCTTTCAGATTTATTATCCAACTTGGTCCTTTCTCCTTTGGAACATGTACATATGCATCACATCCAAATACCCTTAGATGTGAAAGAGAGGGTTTCTTACCAGTCCATACCTCATGTGGGGTCTTATCCTCCAACGCTGATGAAGGTGATCTGTTAACTAAGTAACATGCAGTCTCCACTGCCTCTGCCCAGAATTCTTGTCCTAACCCGGTACCACTGAGCATGCTGCTTGCCTTTTCCATCAGTGTTCTGTTCATTCTTTCTGCAACTCCATTTTGCTGAGGTGTGTATGGAGTAGTCTTCTGCCGTGCTATACCACACGTCTTACAGAACTCTTCAAATTCCTTCTTGCAGAACTCCCCACCATTATCTGTCCTCAGCGCCTTTATCTTCTTCTCTGTCTGGTTTTCCACCAGAGCCTTAAATTCTTTAAATCTGTCAAAGAATTCAGATTTCTTCCTCAAGAGATATATCCATGTATTCCTTGAGAAGTCATCTATGAATTAAACATAGTACACAGACTTTCCCAGTGATGGAACTGACACAGGTCCAAACACATCACTGTGCACAAGTTCTAATATCTTGTTCGACCTCTTAGCACCAGAAGGAAAACTCACCTGATTTTGCTTCCCATATACACAATGTTCACAGAAATCGAAATCCAGAGAGAAATTAGAAATACCTTCTACCATACCATTTCTATGCAGTATCCGAAGGCCCTTCTCTCCAATATGTCCAAGCCTTTGATGCCATAGCATGGTCTTTCTCCAGAGACAGCTAAGCTTTCCGCTCCATTTTTAGGAACCACATAACTGTTACACCCATCAATAAAAGTGCTACCTTGTAGCTTGTACAGAGTTCCAGTCCGAACTCCCCGCATTAATACCAGTGCTCCCCGAACCATCTTGCAGGCATCTTTCTCGAACACTGTTTTTACACCTGCATCATCCATCTTGCTGACAGAAATCAGATTTCTGGCCAATGCAGGAATATGCATAACACCAGGAAGTGTTCTAATCCTCCCACCTCAGAAGCCCACTTTGACCTTCAAATCCGACGATTCCGGGGCATTCCTATCATCACCTAAGAAGACATCACCACCATCATATTTCTCATACTCGCAGAACCACTCCCTATGGGGATTGAAGTGAAAGGATGCACCTGAGTCAATCAACCATGACTCATGATCTACATGTGTATTTGAAGAAGAAGCCAAATACACATCCCCACCTTCATCCGAGGTGGATTTTGCCTCTACAAAAGGAGCATCATCAGATCCCTTTACTTTCTTAGGAGCTTTAGATCTGCAGTCCTTTTTGTAGTGCCCTTCCTTTCCGCATTTCCAGCATACCTTTACAAACTTTCTAGGAGATTTATATCTCCCTCTATATTTGGATCTCCCACTCGAAACCTTATTATTGTTTCTGTTTTGGGACCTTCCTTATATAGATAAGGCATCTACATTCTGATCCTCCATATTTCTCCGTCTCATTTCCTCCGACAGCAAGGCTGAGACAATGTCATAAAAATTCAAGGTAGTTTTATTGCTACCTATTGCAATAACCAGACTATCCCACGAGTCTGGTAGAGAACACAAAAAACTGATGCACTTATCTTCATCTGAGATTTTAATATCAAAAAATAACAGCTGACTTACCACAGTATTGAAGGCATTCAGAGGCTCTGTCACTGAGTCTCCATCCTTCATCCTTAGGTTATACAGCTTTTCCGCAGGAACAACTTATTCACCAGAGACTTAGATTGGTACAAAGTCCCAAGTTTTTCCCAGAAATTCTTCGCCGTAGCTTCCCCAGATACATTCAACAATACTGAATCTGAGACACACAACTTTATTGTGCTCTTAGCCTTTCGATCTAGTTTCTTCCAGTCTTCATCTGACATTGCCGTTGGTTTAGTACTCGGATCTACCATGATCCGCTGATCTTTATCCACCAGCAGATCCTCCATCTTGAGCTTCCATAACTCAAAAATTTGACCATTAAATTTCGCGATCTCTATCTTTCCGTCGCTCGCCATATTCTTTCACCGCAAGAATCGATCCCGAAGATCTCCCACTGAACAAGGTCTACCTCAGGCCCGAGCAAAAACACCCTCAGCAGCAAAGGCATCCCCTTGAAGCCAAAACACCTCTGATACCAAATGTAGGTTTTAACCCTAAACATAAATTATCTACAGACGAATCTTATAACAGAAAATAAACAATAGCGAGAGCATTAAACATAAAACAGATAAACATAGAGATTTTCCCCTGGATCCCAAATCGTAGATTTACTAGTTTGATTTTTCATTATATTCTTTGAAAAGTTACAAACACATATATATACATGTCACATAACAAAACCCCAATCCATTAACCCTGGATTAGAACATAACCGTAGTTCCCTTGATCGGATCTACAAAATACCAGGGGCCAAAAACCATCGTACCCCAAAACCATGTGCAAAATCATGCACAAAACATGGGTGGGTCCACCTATGAGTGGGTCCGCACACCAAAAAAAAAATCGCCGGGGCGCTGCCCCAGACCCCAACAGTGAGGACTGCCTCCCCCCTTGTGACCCCCCTGCTGCACCTGGCGCAACGTACAGCATGTGGGGCTAGTCGTGGAAAGAATATAACTCATTCCCAACAATTTAAGGCTCTGGTGGAAAACCAGACAGAGAAGAAGATGAAGGTGATGAGGACAAATAATGGCGGGGAGTTCTGCAAAAAGGAATTTGAAGAGTTTTGTAGGAAGTGTGGTATAGCACGGCAGAAGACTACTCCATACACACCTCAGCAAAACGGAGTTGTAGAAAGAATGAATAGAACGTTGATGGAAAAGGCAAGAAGCGTGCTTAGTGGTACCGAGTTAGAACAATAATTATGGGTAGAGGCAGTGGAGACTGCATGTTACTTGGTTAACAGATCACCTGCATCAGTGTTGTAGGATAAGACTCCACATGAGGTATGGACTGGTAATAAACCCTCTCTTTCACATCTAAGGGTACTTGTATCTGATTCATATGTACATGTTCCAAAGGAGAAAAGGATAAAGTTGGATAATAAATCTAAACGTGCATCTTTATTGGGTATAAGGATGGTTTAAAGGGTTACAAGCTTTGGAACTCGGAAACAAGGAAGTTTGTGTACAGCCGATATGTGGTGTTTAGAGAGGTGAAAGATATTGTTAAACATGAATTCTTACCAAAGGAACCTGAGAAGATAGAGTTTGAGCTAAAGGAGGATGAATCAGGCTCTACAACAGAAGAAGACTCAGAAGAGGAAAAGCCACAAACTCCAACTATTAGAAGATCAGTTCGGGAAAGAAGACAACCAGAAAGGTATAGTCCATTTGATTTCTCTTCAAATTTTGCTTTAACTATAACTGATGATGATCCCAGAACCATTAGGGAGGCAGTATATTCAAAGGATGGAAAACTCTGGAAGGAGGCCATGGTTGATGAAATGGCATCCTTGCATAAAAATAAGGCATGGGATCTGGTGGAGTTGCCGGTTGGAAGGAAGCCCATCAGGAGAAAATGGGTGTTTAAGAAGAATATGGATGTAGAAGGAAAAGTGGAGAAATACAAAGCTCGGTTGGTAGAAAAAGGTTATTCCCAGGTGCTGGGAATTGATATTGGTGATATTTTTTCTCCTGTTTCCAAAGCTACTTCTATTAGATTACTTTTTTTTGTTGCTGCTGCATCTGATTTTTAGGTAGAACAGATGGATGTGAAGACAACATTTCTTCACGGGGATCTGGAAGAGGAGATATACATGAAGCAACCTGAAGGCTTTATGGTGAAGGGGAAGAAAGAGATCGTATGCAGGTTAAAGAATTCTCTGTATGGGTTAAAACAGTCACAAGGGATGTGGTATCAAAAATTTGATACCTATATACGGAGACTTGGCTTCACCAGAAGAAAGGAGGATCATTGTGTTTATTTTAAATTAATTGGTGACCATGTTATTTATATGGTCTTGTATGTGGATGAAATGTTTTTGATTGGAAATGACAAAAAATTTATCCAATATTTGAAGACCCAGCTATTCTTCAAATTCGACATGAAGGATCTTGGTGCTGCAGACTATATTTTGGGCATGGAAATTAAGAGAGATCGAGCAAAGAGGAAGCTCTGATTAAACTAGAGGAAGTATGTCGAGACTATATTGCAGAGGTTCAATATGCAGGATAGTAAACCAGTGAATGTCATGATTCCTATAGGTACAAAATTGTCTACTGAACAGTGTCCCAAGACACAAGAAGAAGAGGAGGATATGTCCCATGTTCCATATGCAAGTGCAGTGGGTAGCCTGATGTATGCAATGGTCTGTACTAAACCAGACATTGCACATGCAGTGGGAGTATTGAGCAGGTTTATGTCAAACCCAGGGAAGGAGCATTGGACAACAGTGAAGCAGGTTTTTAGATATTTGAGTGGCACTAGTGATTATGGCTTGTGCTACTAGGGAAGACCGGGATTGGAAAGAGTGTTGGACATTCGTGGTTTTTTTGATGCAGAGTGGGCTAGAGATATGTACCAAAGAAGATCTACAAGTGGGTATGTGTTTAGCCTATTTGGAGGTGTAGACAGTTGGATGAGTAAAAGATAGTCTATAGTGGCTATGTCAACTACAGAGGTAGAATAAATGGCAGCCACTCATGCAAGCAAGGAAGCCGTTTGGTTGCAGAGATATTGTTCAAGTATCGGGTTGGTGCAACAAGCTACAAGGATAGATTGTGATATCCAAAGTGCAATTTTCTTAGCTAAGAACCATGCTTATCATTCAAATACAAAGCACATTAATGATGAACATCACTTTGTGAGATATATGGTTGAAGCTAAAAGGGTGTTGCTAGTAAAGGTGGAAACTTTGAAGAATGTTGTAGATACATTGAAAAAATCTATGCGCACTCAGAACTTCTCCTAGTGTAGAGAAAAAATGGCTGTTTCAAATATGGGCTAATGACTCAGCTCTCCTATGGCCCCCTATGGAAAGAAAACAGGAAGTGGGAGAATGTTGGGTTTGTGTTATATTCTTTCCATGATTAGTCACGCGCGGGGGGGTAACAGGGGGGGCGGTAGCCCCCTTTGTCGGGTTCTGGGGTAGCACCCTGAAAAAAAAAATTGGTCCTCAATTTCTGGTGGGCGGACTCGCCCATAGTTTTGTGTTTGGTTTTGCACATGGTTTTGGGGCATGATGGTTTTCGGCCCCTGGTATTTTGTAGATCTGGTCAAGGTAACTACGGTTATGTTCTAATCTAGGGTTAATGGATTGGGGTTTATGTATGCTTCGGCATGTATATATATGTTTTGTAACACTAAAAGGAATATAATGAAAAATCAAGCTGGTCGTCCCGATTTGGGATCCAAGGGAAATCTCTATGTTTATCTGTTTTATGTGTTATGCTCTCGCTATTGTTTATTTTTTGTTTTAAATATTCGTTTGTAGATAATTTCTGTACAAGGTTAAAACCTACATGGATGATAGAAATATTGTTCAGCCCAATCTATGGTCAGGTGGTACATGGAAGTCCCTGACCTGGTTGGATTTTACATATGTTAATAATATTTTTTTCCTATTTTATTTCATGAGTACTTGCACTTTATATTATGTGGCATTTATGGTTGCTCTATCATGGTTATTATTCTAATTATATGTTGGTTATAAGCATCATTCCATAACAGGTTCTAGCTATGTATCTTGATATGTTTTGATTAATTAATGCATGGATATTGAATGCATGAGATACCAAATTTTATTGCAGCTTTTATGATAGGGAATTAGATCTTATTGATGATTCTCAGATAAGTATCAAACCCCTATGTCAATATATGCATCCATGAACTATAGGTTACATGTTCTCAATATGTTTGATGAAATGAATGTCATGGTTAGGCCTGGTTAGGTCAAGTATTTGATCAAGTTTGGCATGGATGGCTTTGTATTGATATTATTTATAATTATGGAAATTCTCATTGAGTTTTGGGTAGTGATCTAGAGGCTGACTTGGAATTTACGCTTAGAATCTAGGACCATGACCTCCGAACTAGGGAAATTTGGTCATAACCACACCCTGCTAGGCTTATGCATGAATTTGGAGGCCCTTAATCACATGGAGGAATTTTCATGCATGCGATTGGGAGCCCAAGTCACTAAAAAATAATTTCATCTTAGGGTTTAGGCACTCCGAGTGGTTACTTAGCTCCTAGGTGTCCTGTAGCTTCCGAGGAAGGTCAATAAAGTTTCAACTTGTCGATTACACTTCCTTAGCTGTAATTAAAAGGTTGGTTCATGTCATAGTATCAATCACCTCATATTTACCCCGACAGGCTATTGAAAGTGGGTAAATGTGGGAGGGGTGCTTGCATTTACAAATTTCCAACACTAAGTACAAGCAGTGTCATGATCAACATTAGGTGACACGCAAAATCGAGGTGGTAGATCAGGTTTGGTTACTTTTGTAGAAATAATTACTTAAAAGACCCCATAGAAATACTCATCCACTACACTTTGGACCTGATACCATCATCAAGGTTATGGGTGACAATGCTTTCAAGCTAAGCATTGCCCCCTTTCTTGGCCTACACCAAGTTTTTAATGTGAACCTTCTATGACATATTGTCCACCATTATTAGACACATCATAAATAACAAATCATTTCACACCAATAGATCTCTAACCTAAATGGATGGAATAAGAAACCATTGAGTAGATCATGTAAACATAATTCAATGGAAATAGGTTACAAATTTATGAGGTTGTCAAAGTATAAAAACTTTTGCAGCAAGGCAAGTGGCCTACCTAGATCCAAGTTTAGTATTAATTTCCCCTTTGGATAGGCACCCTCAATGTAATTAAGACTATTTCTTCCCAATGGGGGGGGAGGATTTGTATATATGGATAGGCAGTCACCCACCTATTCCACTTACTCAAAGAACATTTCTCCATCTTATCAAATTTTCTACAAAATTTCAGGTCCTAAACATTCTAGGCCATTTTGCGGCCCTAAATGGAATTTTTTTATTTGGAAGGGGCCTAATAAATATCCACAAGAATAGCCTAGATCAACTAAAATGTGTACTTCTCAGCTCGACTATTCTAATGAAATATTGAGCACACGAAACAAATATTATTTTCAAAAGTTATGACATTGGGAATTCGATCTAGGGGAGAAATGTTTTTGTCATTCTATCTCATATGGTTAGGTTTTTAGAGATTTATTTTTTCCTCATTTTCTTATTTATGTTAAAAAAACCTTTCAGCCTCATTATTATGCAGCCTAGTGACTGCATATAACCATCACACCTATCCTTAGAGATAAGCTACCACCATTTGAGTAACTCTGTTTCATTTTTTATTATTTACAGTTTCAAAACATTCAATTTATTAATAGAAGTGAAGTTTTATTGTATCTCTATGTTTTTGTTATAAAACTATATTTCATTTCATTCCCTTCATAAATCTAGATAAAAAATACTTCTATGTTGTAAGTTGGATCAATTAATCATTATTTTTCTTTAGATTTATTTTCTATCAATGGAGTAGAAACCTTCTTTTGAGCTAAATCACTTAATATATAGTTGTAAGAATATAAATTATTATCACGATAGTCAATGGTGAATCATATATTTCTATGGAAGGAAACACGATAATTCAGCCTAAAACTAAGTGCATGGAACTCTATTTGTGGAGTACTAAGTGTGATATCCCATTTTTTAATATTTCTCTGTTGTAAATAATTATAATTATTTTAGAAGGGTTGAGAGATGGAAAAAAATTCCATTACTTGAGGCAAGAGATTGCTTGAGGAAATTGCTTTTTTAAATATCAATCCTACTTGGTTGTCTGGATTGATGGTGCCATAAATTAACTGAAACCAAAAGGGATATGGATAGGTTTCCTTTGACTCCCTTAGAAATCAAAACAAGAAAATTTTTTTATTGAGGCATGGGTTGGTTGCCCACAATAAGGGGAGTCTTATGGAACCATGGAGAAAAAGAGCAGTCAATCATGGGGAAAAAGAGAGGACTTGTTAGAGTGGGGTTACCTGGGGTGCACTTTTTGGTATATATTTTTTATAATTTTTGTATATGCGCACTACGCGGATAGGTCAAGGGGATTTGGGGTGGGTCAAAGTCCCTCTTTTGATGAAAAACAGTTTTGAGGGTAAGATGTGGGCCTCAAACCATGGTTTGAGACCATAGTTTCTGTGCGCTAAATTGGATATAAATAGATAGATAGATTCTAATGAAGTATTAAATTATTATTCATGTATTGGATCTAAGTATATGCGTCTGTGATACTTGCGTAAGGGTTTCAATATGGGTTGGGCAGAAAGGCTCTTGCTGCCTGTGTGCAGACTCCAATGGCTATGTACACGAAAGGGTAAAGCGTAAGGGAAAGTCTGATGTACTAAATTTCTATGAATTAATACAATGACTAATTTTGGTGGAAACATTGTGTCAACTATCTAAGTTATTTGTTTACTGCTCTGTCTTAAGATCGCTTTAATCTTGTTTTGCTTACTTGTATTTGCACGAATAAATTTTTTATTTATGCATGAGGTTATATTCATGATGAATATTCTTAATTGATTATGCATTATATAGATATAGATCTAACTTTGTTATGATATATCTGCGATGAAGTGATCTGCGATTCTTCCTGAATATGATAAGTATTATTCTATAATTGTGCATATCTGTTAATATCTATATAATCCTGCAATCAATATGTTTAGGGCCACTACATTATTTTCTTCCTCAGGGTGTGCAAACCTGGTTCCAAAAACCCCCCCTACTTCTTCGGGTGAGCCTTTGATCTGGGCAAGCAGGTCATTGTCGAAAGGACCAGTAGTTGGAGGGTTTGTTGGTTGCGTGATAAACCCTGAACCTGGGTCAGGACCCCTCAAGCCAAAAAATGGTTATTTTGTCGGGACCAGGATCATTTTGAGGGAGATTTGATTTTGTGTCACCCTTCACGGAATGAGTTGCAAGATTAACTGGATAGAAATATCCTTGAATTTGCACTCCAATAATATCGAAGTATTAACTATCTGAAAAAAAAGTGGGTACAAAAATACATATATACAGAATTTCACGAGATATTATTTTGCTCCTTTGCAACTGAGATTCAGGAGTGGTTGTCATGATTGAATGAGTTCAATATCTATGTGAAGGATAACACAGTCACTGAGTGGACTCTTGAATTCATTTAGCAATTATAAAAGTTATACAATAAGATTACCTGCACAGTAGATCATTGGATCAATCACCTCTTAGGAGGATTTGTGACATAATTTTCCATTGATCAATTTGTGTCATATTCTGAAGTAGAGAGAAATTTTTTGAAGGGGCCTATAGGTATTTTCATGCGCTCTTTCAATTTTTTGTTGAAGATGAAATAATGTGAACAGGGCTCTTTATGTCAACATATTGGTTGAATTCCACAAAGAGACCCAACTATGCACAGTGGAAAATTTTACCGCAAAGATCCAGAAAAATTTATTTATATCCCTCTGCAGCATAGATCTCATAGTGAATGTGAACTAGAAATTAGTAGCTCTAGTGACTCTGAAGAAGAAGTTTCATCAAACTAGAACGATCAGAGAACCTTGATCCTTTTTCCAATCCCATCCACTACACTTCTACAATCATCTCACAAAGCACCCACTCCACTGCACATTCCATCTCCACCACCACCTTCACCTCCCCCAGGCATATGTATGGCCGTGTCGATGAAGCTACCTAATTTTAGAGGTATTTGAAATGAATATACTAAGCATTTTTGGTTTGTGACTCATGTTGTATGGCAGGCTCAGTAGGTTAGTAATGATGATATTAAGAAAGCGCAGCTAGCCACTATTTTCCAAGATCGCACATTGGATTGGTATATCATATATGTTGAATAAAACCCTAATGCCACCTTGGACGAAATAAAATATGCCCTAAAAGAAAAATTCAAGAATATTAAGTCATACAGATAGTTGGTTACATAAATGAAAGATATTCATCAAGAGGTTAATGAATTTGTGTGGGAGGCAGATCAGAGGCTGAAGCGCACTATCAAATATGGTGGATTTGTAATCGATGATACTCAAGATAAGGAATGGTTTATTTCTATGTTTCTCCTGCATCTGCACCAACCCTTAGGTCAGTAGAATATTTCCACACAAGTTAAGGTTGTGGAGATTTCCATTAAACTAGAAGCTACCCCAACACCTGTTGCTCTTGGAACTCAACAGATTTAGAATCAGTTGGAAGCCATGCATTTATAAATTCAAAGCTTGTGCAAAGACAAGGGCAAGGAGGTCTGCGCAGAGGTCTGGTGCATAAAATGAAAATTTGTTGGGCACCATAAGGATCAATATCATCTCTTCAATAATTATCGGAACGCTAGAGGTCCTAGTCCATTGAAGAGCACAGTCTGGTGCACAATCAATCAAGTTTCTGGATTGGATGAAACATATTTCTTTCCAAGGGTCAAAAAGTATCAGCTTGAGTTGAAGCAGCTATTCTGTAGATTTTGTTCATCATTATGACATGATGAGTAGCACTGTCGCACATATGATATGATGTTGGACAAAGCTGAAATATATAGAATGTAGGTTTAACCTACCTCATCAACATCCCCCTCTGGGCGTGGTAGATTCCATGGTAGAGGAATATGATGAGGAGGTGGATCAGTTGGTCAAGGAATAGGACAAGTTATTTTCAGCAATTGCGGAGATGCTGGTCACTATCCGTGCGACTGCCCAAATCCAATGCGAAAATCATGTAGGTATTGTAGACAGTCTGATCGTATGATAGAATATTTCCCTATTTTGATTGCTAAAATTCAAGAGAAAAACATGCAGAATCCGACACAAAATATTTAGATGGTTAGAGCAAAAACTCATGAAGAATATCCCAGTGTGAATGTGGTCACTAAGAGCGGTGTAACCACTAATGAAGATAAGGGAAAGCAACTAGTTACTGGCCTGTGGATCTATAAGGCACCTAAGAACAGTGAGGGTTTTGATTAGCAGTGCACAAAGGAGATTTTGTTTGAGGTGCAGAAATAATTTGCAGAGGGAAGCGCATCAACATCAGGTAGACCAATGAAGGAAGTAGGATGAGATGAAGAGATCAAATTGTTTCTTCAAGTGTGCATTAAGTTACTGCGCAACAAAAAGGAAGTATAGAACCTTCGGGCTTTGATAGGTAATTGTGTAGACAAGGAACAGATGATGGTAGAACAACAATATCTCAACAAAATATATAAGAATAAGAAGAGAATGGGTAGATATGCGTATGATCGCGAGGATAGGTGCTTATGAGATGGACCAAGTTATTCTATATTTGGGATCAAATGTCAATGTTCCATCTAAGAAAACATGGAAGTGCATGAGAGAACCCAAGCTGGAGTGGTCTACCATTCAATTGCGCATGGAAAATCAATAGAAGATAATTCCATTAGGGAGGTTGTCGCAAGTTGTAGTCAGTATCGAAGGTGTTAAGGTGATGGCAGAATTTGAATTTATACAAATTAAAGATGATATTGATCCTTATCCTGCGTTGCTGGGAATAGACTGGGCTATTGATATGGATGGTGTCATAAACCTGAAGCAAATAAGAATGGAGATTGAAAGTAATTGAATTAGAGTAATAATTCCCTTATCTCCCACAGAAGGACAAAGATACACCAAGCCTATGTGAGTTGACAATGATATTGATCATATTTACAAGCTTACTTTGAGTGAGGAAGATTGCATGAACCCAATGGCATATGGAAACCTTAATTGGGAGAAGGAAAATTCCTCTTTCTGAGACTCTGGTGAAGAATTTGAAAATTAGTAGAGCTTGTTGCATGGAGTCTTTGTGATGTGTTGTGATCGTATGACTAGATCTCTTCAATGTATAACATCTGAGGTACGTGAATTACCGCATTATGATGGTTTAACTAATGTAAGCATGTTTATAGGAGATCTTGAAAGAATTGTACTAGAAGGACAATGATTCAATGATTTTGATCTCGGACTATACACTACTCCAGCAAGATGGTGGGAAACTCATATAGAAAATATGGGCAATTGGGATGAATGTGTAATCATGATGAGGTTACGCTTTGAATGTCCAACTATCAGAATGGAAAAATTCTACTCTGGAAAGGATGATCCGCGCAAACATTTGGCTAGATGGAATCAGGTTGGGGCGTAGAACCAAGACCTCAATGGGTCCACATGTTTATTCATACATTGGGGAAGGTATCTAATTATTAGTATATGGAGACAGAGCTGCACTGAGGTACTAGTCAATGTTCTTCATTAACAAAGAGCTTTATCCTAACATTTAGCTTCAAGAGTGGATATGATAAGATTGGACAAGCATTACATAGTATTCAAGAAGTCATATTTGATACAACAAATCCTCCGATCGAGTGCGCTCCACTACAATTGATTGGGATGAGCACATACCTGCATTTCTCTAGGTTAATCGGACCACATGTAAGAATTTCACTGGTAGGGCACCTTTTAGGATGGTATATGAGAAAGAATCTGTGTTTCCGATGGAGTTCATTGTTCTTTCTCTACGCATTGCAGCATTCACAAATATGGCAGAATCAAATGCCATGCAGGAATGGTTTTCACAGTTGGTTGCACTCGAAGAAGGTCACTTTATTTCCAATTATCACAACCAAGTTCACAAGGTGCTTGAAAAAGCATGGCACGATAGGCACATTAGGAAAAACATTTTCAAGGAAGACGATTTGGTCTTATTATATGACAACAAGTTTGCGCTCCACCCAGGGAAGTTGAAGATGCATTATCTAGGGCCATATGTTGTTAAGGACATCACTAATAGATGTGTGGTGTGCTTGGCCACATTGACTGGAGAATACCTTCCCGGGTATGCCAATGGAAGCTGGTTGAAGCCGTATATGAATGACCCAATGCGTACCAAATGACTATATGGCTGGAGTATGACATCTGCACAGTCGGGATGGAGGATGTGCAGAAAGGTACGACATGCACGTGGTAGCTATGCGAGGAGGTTGACTGGGTCCCAAAGGTGCCGAAAACTAGTCGTTGGACAAGTAAATGTAGAAAAGAAAACTTTATTACCATTTATTCGAGCATCTAGGTTGTATTTAATGAAGGTATTTTTCTAGATTTGGGACCGTTTTGTTATTTATGGAGACACATTAATGTAGAAGGAATTGTTGAAGATGCATCACAAGTATAAATATGACCTATGGGGTTGCAATAGTTCCCTTTGATTTCTGAGTGAATTATTTGCCTTGAACTCTTTTATTGTCATTTCATACTCATTATCTATGTCTGGTTTGGATCTGGGATTCGAGGAAGAGTTGCACCACAGAGGGTTGGGTTATGTAATTCCACCTAGTATGATAGCTACACGATTTCTAAAACACTGGCACCCACAAAATCTAATAAGGATCAAACATTTGGGACAAGAAAATCCCAGAGGGAAAAAATTGTGAAGTTGTGCTCCATTGCAGCTGAGCGTAAAAAAATACCAATAACAGAGCTCCCCGAGACAATTATGGAGGAAGAAGAGGATGTGGTTGAAGTGGCCTCATTATTTTTTTTTTCGACCTATGTTGTACCGCACAAAATAATAGTAAGGGTTCCCAAAGATCTTGACAAGGTACGATCAAGCATCAATATACCTTTAATCCCTGAAAATGTCCCACTAGCAGGTGACATGTTTGCAAAAGTGGCGCAGATCAAAATTTAGGATTGGGACATCATGGACGTGGATAAATTTCCTAAACTTAGGCCAGAACTATATCTGGATGATTTCTAGTATGAGGGAGGAATCATGTGCCTAGATACAAAGAGATGGGTGTTGGGTCTGCACAAGGCAGGCCTGTTGAATCTATTGGAGATCCCTCACTTTGGTTGCAACCCAATAAATGATATATGTGTTCGACAATTTCTCACGCTCATTCATGATGATGCATTGTGGTTGGGAGAGCATATTCCCATTGATATTGTGTTGATCCATAGGATCACTGGCCTACCTAATCTGTCTCCAACACTTTATGATCAGTATAAAATGAAAGCAAAATTTAAAGAAACTTGTCATAATATGCACATCTGTGCACAAGGCGTCATGGAGGGATTTTGGTATGAATTACCATATTTAGTCACGGAAGATGATCTGGTCCGCATCACTATAGAATGGCCATCAACATGGTTAGAGCCTGGTGCATCCACATCCATCCCTAAAGCACCAATGAAGCTACACACTAGTACTCAACCATAGAAAACAACTGATAAGGCAAGAGAGAAGGAAACCATGTCAAAAACAACCAGAGAAACTATTGACTTGGAGAAAGACACTCAACTAGAGAAAATTTGTTAGGTAAACTTGACTCGGCATAGAGTTAAAGTTGACTAGGGTAAATAGTAGTGGTTTTGGGGCACATGGTTTTGTGCACCCATGGTTTTAGCCCATGGTATTGCATGTAATGGAGCCTATAAAAGGCTGGGAATAATTCATTGTAAGGTAGGCCTGGAGGTGAGCAGTGAAGGCTCACTTGGCCGGATTGGCCAAGGTTTTGGCCAATGTTTAATGAAATTTCATTGGTTGGGTTTTTCCCCGGATTTGGGGTTTTCCCAGTTAAACATTGTGTTTGTGTTTATGATTTGTTGCTGGGTTATTTATGTTTATTCTCTCTCAATAAATTATTTAATTTGTGCGGTAATTTCCTAACAACTGGTATCGGAGCTAAATATTGGCTTGATAGGGACGCTTCTCTAGCAAAGGGTTTTATGGCCCGGTGGATAAAGAGATCTGATTGCAGATGATGGAGAGAAATATGCCTAACATGCAAGATGTCGAGGTGAACGCTGTCGTTGTATGGCTCAGGAATACCCTGTGATCACTGACAGCCCTGAATGTCATGATGAATTTGTGATGGATCTACATTTGAAAGTTTTTATTTTCTAAGAGACCAAGCAAAGGAAAATTTTGCACATAGGAAAATCTGGATTAGCATATTTAGGTGCGAGGATATTAGATTTTGTAGCCCATAAGGATCACAACCATGTCTGAATACTGCGGATTAAAGTGCCTTGACAAAGCCATAGTCATAGTCGAATGACACATCACTCATTCTCGTTGAGAAGCATCTTTGCGACCGAGGATTTCGTGTGAAAAAAAAATTTCCTCTTTGTGGTGAGCGAAGAACTGGTCAGATCAAGTGTGGATCTAGAGCTGGCAGAGAGTTAGGCATGGAGAAACGAGAAAGGAAATATGCAATGCTCAGGTGTGGATGGTTTTATTTTGTCAGAGGTCTTTGCAACGACCCTGGTTGTCATTTATCAGTGAACTGAGAGCATGTTTTGCTTTGAAGAGGGTTTCCGATGATCGACAAGGGACAAACAAGTCCACGATTATGAATGCAGTAGATTGCCCACCCTTCTTTCAAGATTCGTCGACACATTTGTTGACTTTGTTGTTGGAGGGAAATTTTTGTCATCTAATTCGACACCAACAGATGAAAGGGATTCGAACTGGGCACAGAGAGTTACTATATTCCCATCTACAGATCGGTTAGTTGCGATTGGTGACATCCATGGGGACCTTCAGAAGGCAAGACAGGCTCTCATGGCTGCCCAGGTCATGGACGAGAAAAATCAGTGGGTCGGAGGAAAGGCCACGGTCGTTCAGGTTGGAGATCTCCTTGACAGAAGGGGGGAAGAGATCAAAGTCATTTATTTGCCTGAGAAACTTAAACAAGAAGCAGAAAAGTCTGGTGGGAGAGTTTTTATATTGAACGGTAATCATGAAATAATGAACGTGGAAGGAGATTTCACCTATGCGACACCGGCTGTGATGGAGAAATTCAGGGTCCTGGCACATTGGTATATAGTGGGGAATGATATGAAGAATCTCTGTAAGGTTTTAGGACATCATGAATGTAGAGAATGGTCACACAAAGACAACAACAATTAAACAAAAATATATATATAATGGAGTTAATTTTATTACATGTAAATGGGCATACTGCTGTAAGACCTGGTATGGCATGCGTACCCCTGGGTAAATCATTGGTAAAGTCTGGGTTAGACCTAAGTGATAGGGGGCAATGTCAAGTTAACATTTACCCTAGGTAAACAATTTCAGGGGGGAAGAGCTAGAGTGAGCGGGGTTGTCTCATCTAGCAGTTTTGGCTATATTTAGTCAGTAATCCCCAAGTCAAGTTTAAGGGGGGAATTGTTAGGTAAACTTGACTCAGGATAGAGTCAAAGTTGACTAGGGTAAATATTAGTGGTTTTGGGGCACATAGTTTTGTGCACCCATGGTTTTAGCCCATGATATTCCATGTAATGGAGCCTATAAAAGGCTGGGAAGACTTCATTGTAAGGTAGGCCTGGAGGTGAGCGGTGAAGGCTCACTTGGCCAGATTGGCGAGGGTTTTGGCCAATGTTTAATGAAATTTCATTGGTTGGGTTTTTCCCCAGATTTGGGGTTTTCCCGGTTAAACATTGTGTTTATGTTTATGATTTTTTGTTGGGTTCTTTATGTTTATTCTCTCTCAATAAATTATTGAATTTCTGTGGTAATTTCCTAACAAAAATGGTACTGTGCCAAAGGACACCGTGGAGTAAGTAGAAGTGTTGACTTATAAAGGAACAAAGCGTGGTTCTCAGACCGCTGGAGGAATGAGGAATAAGAGAAAAGGTTCTAAGGACACTAGAGAGGATGTCATTACGTTGACTAACGATGACTTAAGTGAAATCTCAAACACGATCATGTCTATGATAGAGGATCGATGAATGGATATGGAAGTGTAGTATCAGACTATGCTCAGGGTGGTACAGGTTGGGATCGAAGAATTAAAAGTACAAGTGAGCTTGATTCAAGCGATAATCTCTTAGGAAAGCCAGAAACAGACAAGCACACATGTAACTAGTGCACAGTCGTTGGACATAGCCTTACCAGTGACCACAGATGTTTGTCTTGTTCATATCCCTACGTTGGCCATCTATGTAGAGCCCATCCCGCATGTCCAATTTAGAGGTGCAGGTGAGATTAATATTAACTTGTCTGTTGTACCTGCAGGAAAGCTAAACATGATGCATAGTATGATTGCCGATGAACTTCAGTTCTATGAGGTGCATGCTCACACAACTGTTGTAGAGTCAAAGAATCAAGTTGCAGAAGCACATCTGAAACAACAAGCAGCGAAGGAAGCCTATCTCGCAGCTGAAGCCCAACACACTGTGCTCGAAGCAAAGATCGACCAAGTGTGCAATGAAGTTCTATAAATCCTAGCCATAGCTACCCCAGAAGAAAAACTAGAAGGATTGGCTACCGCATTGAAGGCTTCGCGCGCCGAAGTCCAAACAATTTGTGTTGAGTTCAAGCACCAAATCGCTAATTTTAAAATGAAGTTGCAGCCTGAAACTCTACCTGAAGTTCACACGATGTGAGCTGCCAAAGTATAATAATCCAGTAACGGTGTTTATGTCGTAATCATGCAGTGTGACAAGATTTTAGATGAGGTTATGGGTGTGTGGATGTCAATTCATAATGACCCTGTATTACAGCAGTTCCACAATCAGTTGCACCTAAAAGAGCAAGAGTTTTCTGAGATCTGGACGGTGGCGTCTACCATTGTTCTTCCACAACACCTTGCCCACCTATAGGAAGGCCGAATAAACCAAACATAGATCAAGGACCTACATCTCGAAGATTGGCTATTGGAGGGATGAATGCAGCCATGGGTCGAGGAGGCTCTTCAGCTATCATAGAATTTGGATACTACATTGAAGTCTATTCAACAGACACAACGAAGTATAGAGATGGACACTGAAGGGCCCCCCACTGTGAAGTTGGTCCTTCAAGTGCAGGGAGATGCTGTGCAGTGTCTGGAAATGGTTCACCTCAAAAATATTTTGTCAGTGCTCTCCAAGCCAAGCTGAAGGAGAAGATGCCACAGTGACATGGGATGAGTCACATGTTTGTGTTGGGGGCCTGTTAGAGAGAGGTTCCCTGGGGTACACTTCTTGGTATCTTTTGTATAATTTTTTTATATGCGCACTACACAGATAGGTCAAGGGTCTTTGGGGCAAGTCAAAGTCCCTCTATTGATGTAAAATGGTTTTAAGGGTAAGCTGTGGGCCTCAAACCATGGTTTGAGACAATAGTATTTGCGCGCTAGATTGGATATAAATAGATAGATCGATTCTAAGGAAGTACTAAACTATTATTCATGTATTGGATCTAATTATATGCGTCTGTGATACTTGTGTAAGGTTTTCAGTGTGGGTTGGGTAGAAAGGCTTCTACTGGCTGTGTGCGCGAAGACCTAGTCATGGTTGTGTGCGAACTCTGTTGGTTGTGTGCACAGAAGGGTAAAGTGTAAGGGAAAGTCTAATGTACTGAATTTCTCTGAGATAATATAAGGACTAATTTTGGCGGAAACATTATTTCAACTATTCGAGTTATCTGTTTATTGTTTTGTCTTAAGAATACTTTACTCATGTTTTTCCTACTTGTATCTACGCGAATACATTTGTTATTTATGCATAAAGTTATATTGATGATCTAATACATTGATGAATCTACTTAAGTGATTACACATTATATAGATCTACATCTGGTTCTGTTATGATATATCTGCAACGAACTGATCTTCGATTATGTCTGTAATCTGATAAGTATTATTCTATAATTGTGCATATCTGTTAATATCTATGTAAGCATGCAATCAATCTATTTAGGGCCACTACATTATTTTCTTCCTCAGTGTCTGTAAACCTAGTTCAAGCACCCCCACATACTGCTTTGGGTGAGACTTGGATCTGCACAAGAAATTCATTACCGAAAGGTCTAGTAGTTGGAGGGTTTGTTGGTTGTGTGATAAAATATGAACCTAGGTCAGAACCCCTCAAGCCAGCAAGACCCAAATATCTTTTGATGAAGGATATTTTTTTACGAGGAATATATGTGCTCTAGGAGGGGTGATAAAAAATATACACCTTTAGGATCCATAGGGGCAGAAAACCTCCTAGAACATAGTAGCTATGGGAGGGTTATATATAGTGTCATTTTAGAACGATTATAGAATAGGTAGGAAAGGCATCATCTTGAACTACATTGTTGAGTGTTGAAGAGAGCTACAAACCAATTGAAGAACCCTATTGAAAACATGTTTGGCATAAACATTACAAAGAGAGAAGTGGAATGTCTTGGGGATGACCATAGGGTGGCTTGGTGGTATTTTGGTTAATTTGTGCATTTGTTGAAGGATTCCCTCCGAAATCGCTCCACCTCAAGCTTTGGAATTTGGCTTGGGAGTGAGAACTACAAGTAGTAATGGCTGCATTATTTCTACGGTTAGGTGGAGAGTTAAATTCCCACTCCCAATTGGAATAATTTTGCATTGGTTAATATATGTGCTTTTTATACTCTTTACTCACAATAAAATATCTTTATATTCCTAGTTCATATGGTGTTATTAATGCATGAGACAATTTTTCATTATTATTATCTACAAGATTGATTGATTTATTTAGTTAATGTTCGAAGATGTTGGGATAGCGTATAAGAATATCGGTTAGGTCATAGAAATATTTAGCATGGGAACTCTTTCTCATTGTATTATGGTGATTATGTTGATTACAAGTTTTCATTATCATTGCTTATGTTGCAATGTGTTAATATTGAGGATTTACTCCTCTTTTATCATTATTGAGCTATAACTTTATATGGTGGTCTCCTCCATGTCTTTAGTAATGTATACCATGGTTATGGGTTTATATTTCCATGTTAACAACAGCTTAAGATAGAGTGAATATTATTTTTAATTGCTACGAATGGCACTACTTCATGAGCTTGAATGATCTAGGTGACTCCAGACACCCTCAGGAGACCAAGAGAGCTCAGAAATGGTCAAAATTCAAAGTGGTTAGAATGATTTCGAACCAATAAAATATTGTATTGCTTGTCGCCCCGATTCCAATGGCATGAAAGACATTCAAATTTGAGTCTGTATGAGAAAGTTATTGTAGCTTGAATTTTGTACCAAAAAACAACAAAAACAAGTCGAAGTCAACATTCTGCCACATGGAAGGCCATATGTATGACATGTCATAGGCCTAATGGGACCCACAAAGCTAATGTGGTAGCCTAAATCAACAAAATAGGTGGACCCACAAAAAGGTGATGTGGCAGCACCACAAGTTGACACATGGCAAGTAGGTGGTAGAGGTGGCATATGATATGGACCAATGAAGGCTTGCCACATGGCCCAATCACATGGTGCCAAATGGCACCTCAAATTAGTCCCAAGTTGCCTTGCATGGTGCAACATCCATTTTATGTCTTGTTCTCATTTTTTTGCGAGTTGTTACAATATGGACATATGAATTCCATATATTATATAGTTTGGAAAAACTATATTAAAACTAAAATTGGGCTTTAAAACAATATTGGGAGTCAATGGGATTTGAACCCAAAACTTCCCAACAATAAGTATCTTAATATGATTATACCAACTAATGTTCAACCTCGCACTTTGTTTTATTCACCCTCACACTTTTTTATAAAATTCCATTCAAATCGCTCAAGGAAACCATGGAGAATGATGGAGAATACATGAGAGATGAGGGCATGGGGAGGCCAATGGAGTCGTGAGAAAAGCAAAGGAAAAAAATGGAGTAGACCAGCACATTCTTCAACAAATAATATTTTTTTATTGCAGGTGTGAAACCATGAGCGGCCATAGGGACGGAACCTTGCCTAGACAATATTCAAGGGCATCAAAAATATTCCTTGAGGTCCCGAAATTGTCGAAGTCAGAATTTGACAAATTGTATCTCAGTTTTCCACCTCTCGACGACAGGAATCTAATGGCGATGTTGATTTCAGCAGAAGAGCTTCCCATTTTTGGCCATTTTCTAGATTGGAGTGACGATGTTAAATTTCGAAGTGTGGACAGTCAATTTTATGCCTCTCGACGCCACAAATTCGATGGTGCAGCCAGAGTTAGCAGCTAAGAATCCACTTCTTTAGCCAATTTTAGGGGTTGAGGTATATGCAGTATTGATATCATGTGCCTCTTTTATCATTTATTATGAGATGTAATATTTTTTTTAGATCCTTTTCTGATGTATGTTGCAGGATCTATGTTTCTACTTCATATGAGATGTATTCTCCATGAATTGTTATAATCCCTATGTAACCTTCTTGAAGGTATTATCATCATCACCTTGTGTGAGATTATGTCATGTTGATAGGAGGACTATTTTGATTGAGAGTTCCTGTAGTGAAACATCTCGTGCATAGACAAGCCACTCATGTTGAGGGCATATATCCTTGTATGACAGAAAACATAGTCCATGTTCATCATCACCATTTCCAGCACTATATGAAGCAACCTACTCCATTTTGACACTGGGCTTGAAGACGTAGCCCACACTAGGTGAACTTGGTTATAAATGTCTCGTGTTCTGATCTAAGGCTCATTTTTCAGCTAAAATTTGAAAGTGCTCGAAATTTCTTTAAACTTGAACAACTGGATAGAGTTTGTCGCCAATATTCTGGCGTAACTCGTTTCATCAAAATATAAGTTCATATGGCTGAGTTATCATCTGTTGTTTGTTTTCCAAAACATGCAAAAAAATGAGCATAACAGGTACAATACTGATGTGGTAGGTATAGTCAGCATTTGCAAGAATATCCTCTAGAAACAGCCAATGACATTATGCAAACTAGCACCACCAGACTCGATGATGATGACTAGGAAGTGAAATTTTTTTATTCCTAAGTCTAAGTGAAATTTTATTAAATTGGCATTTTATTTTATATGGTGGCCAATGTGGAAGGGACATGTGGCATGCCACGTACCCCCCATGGTAGGACAGGTTGGAAGGTCAAATGACAAGTCATATCAAATTTGGAATATGGTTTGTTGAATTATTATTAGTAGTGGTATGTTTCTAAACCACCAACCATGGCAGATTTAGCTAAATCTGGAGGCATACTAACCAATGTGGTGGAGGACCTAGAATGGTGGATGGAAAAAGTTAGCAGTGGAGGTCTTCATGACTTAGAGAAAAATTATATGGCTGGGTCAGGGCTCCAACCCCTGACCTCCCGCCTGCCATATGCGCACTCGACCATCTCTCCTACGGGGTATTTCTTACCCATACCATCTTCCACATCTATTTGAATTGTAACCGCTCAACCATTGGGGGTTGGAGGGGGCCAGCCCATGGGCCAACCCCCTCCCCATGTGACTAGAATACTGCAATCGAGAGCCAGTTCAAACAAAAAAATGACAGAAATAAACTCATTTAATTAATGTTTAAGACTGGCTTATTGACGTTAATACGTAATTAGCACGTAAAGCGCAATTAAACTTTAATCCTATATTATTCGACGCTAATCCTACTTATGTTAATTAATTCCAACAATTAAACCGATGGAATTTTTGGAGGCAGCACCAAACTTAGAAACTTAACTAGCAGTTTCTCCAATTTTGGAGGCAGCGCCAAACATAGAAACTTAACTAGCAGTTTCTCCAATTTTGGAGGAGAAATTGGGGCAAAGTTGTTTTTGGTTATAACTCACTCAATTTTCGACCAAACTGAGCTCAATAAAGTAATTCCTAGCTAATTTGCATGCTAGGAACTCAATGAAGTAGGTCGCCAAGGCATAAAAGGTGATCTACAGTGTTTTAGTACATTTGAAGATTTTTGAAGGCTAGGGCCAACAGGTGTTGGGGTCATTGCCAGAGCATCCAGAGTCCAAATACAAAAAAAAAAATAGTAATTTTTTGGAGATTATGATGTTATAAACTCATTGGAATGGGTTCCAAGAGGATTTGAAGCTTGTAACAACAATTTGAGCACACTTGAAGCTAATACAAACATCACACTATGAAGCTGTACCAAGGAGATGTAGCCCAAGAGGGGTGAAATATTTTATCAAAATTCTCCATGTTAAGATCTATTACACTAAGTACATTGTTTTCACTAAGTAATTTGTTTTCCAATCACATGCTCTTAAACAAAGTCTTGAAGGATAAGAAAAAAAATGCAAAGAAAAGTTTATATCTGAAATGAAACTAG
The DNA here is from genome assembly GCA_034641835.2 of Pinus albicaulis. Lineage (NCBI taxonomy): Eukaryota > Viridiplantae > Streptophyta > Pinopsida > Pinales > Pinaceae > Pinus > Pinus albicaulis. The sequence goes on from CM076581.1 coordinate 1,324,107,621, forward strand.
CACATAATTAACTAGCAAGCAATTTCAAATCAAGATGGTATCTGAGCACAACGTTGCTTGCTTGTTTTACTTGAATAGTTTTTAATAGTGCAAATTTACTGATGCTTACAAGATTGAAAATACAGAGAGGAGAAGGGAAGCTACTGATAGCTAGTCTAGAAGTTAGGACAAGAAGGAAGAAGGCTGAGATAACATCATCCTTACCCAAAGGACCACTCAAGGCAACACTTGAAGCACAAGAGGAATTAATTGCATAATAGGTTGAAGTGGTTGAAGAGACACATGCTCAAGAGATAAATCTTGAATCAACAACCAAAATTTCAGGCCATGAAGGAGCTCATGAAAATTCTAAGGAAGAGGATGTTAAGAAGGAGTTCAAAGAAATGAAAAGGATGGCGAAACTTATGTATGAATATTTTATGGAAAAGGAAACTGGAGAATGTTCAAAACACCCTCATAGAGAAGAATCTTCAAACAGTAAAAAGGAGGAAGAGGGGAGCTCAAAAGCTAGTGGTGGAAAACCACCTCCTTCTTCACCATCATCATCATCATCATCATCCTCATCAATGTCTTCATTTTCCAAATCCACTACAAAAACTCATAATCATACTTATTCCAAGATCCCAAAAGGTAAGACTCTGTTACTCAAGTTGGACATCAAATTTCAACTTCCTACATATAATGGAGAAGTTCATGCTGGAAAACTAGCTAATTGTGTTTTTCAATTATAAGTTTACTGTAGAATTCAAAATCTGCAAGAATACAATATTAAAATGCAATTTCCTTCATTAATACTAGAAGGAGAATCATTAGTTTGGTGGGAGGAAAAGACACAAGAGGAAATGCACATCCATGGTAAGATTTCCATTACTTGGGTCGAATTCATTTCTTCCATTAAAAGAAAATTCTATCCATTAGCCTATATGCAGAAAGCAATAATGAGTTTTCAAAACTTTATATAGCGTAAAGGTCAAAGTGTCCAAGGGTATACACAAGGGTTTAGGAAAAGGGCTTTATTACTTGGAGTAGACTTAAATTCACAAGACACACTCTTGAAGTATATAGGAGGTCTACATTCCTACTTAAAACACACTATTCTCATGTTTAACCAAAATACCTTAGATGAATTATGTGTGCACGTGACACATCTTGAAGCAAGGGGTAAAAACATTTTTGAAGAGGGTAGTAAGAAGAAGCCATTCAAGGGTAAGGGAAAAGAGAAAGGAGGAAAATGGAAGGGAAAGAAGAATGCAAGTGTGAAGCAAGAAGGGGAGAAAATAGCATGCAAACATTGTTCCAAAGAGGGGCATGATGAAGCTCATTTTTGGAAACTAAATCCTAAACTAAGACCAAAGAAACAAAATAACAAAGGGAAGCAAAAGACGACTGCCACCACACAAAAAGATCTTGGATCTGATTCAGGAGATGAAACCAAGATATTTTCCATGGTTAACAAAAGAAAGGAAGTTATTGCAAGTTCTAGTACCTAAAATAATCACAATAACACTTCAAATGAGGATACAAGGATAGAATTATTCCATGTTAGAGTAATTTCTAATCATACAAATATTGATGCCTTGTTTGATACAGGGTCACAAGAAAAGTTGATTTCAAAAGACTTGGTTAAAAAACTGAACTTTGAAACTATACCTCATCTTAAGCCATACCCTTTGGGTTGGATAGTTAGCAATGCAAATTTACAGGTGACAATGAAATGTATTTTTAGATTTTCTATTACTACAAACTTTGTTGATGAAGTTGAGTTAGACGTTGTACCACTTGATATTTCAGGGATTATCTTGGGTAGTAAATATTTGTATGAAAGGAAAGCGTTATTTTACTGCCATGAGAAAAAATTTCATTTGATTAAAGATGGAGTGGATTATATTGTGAAATCTCATCGCAAGAAACTGAATAAATCTTTAGTTAATGCAAGGAAAATGAAGAGGCTAGTAAATGCAAGTAAATTTTTTTTTCTTATGATCAAGAAAAAGGAAGATGTTAACTATGAATCTTTTGAAGGATGTGATGAAAAATTTAAATATGTTTTTTTTGATGTGGTAAGTCAGCATGGCGTGATGTTTCAAGAACCAAAGGGGTTGCCACCCAAGAGGGTAATTCAGCATGAGATTCAGCTGCAGCAAGATGTTCCACTTCCGAATATTGGTATGTATCGCATGTCAATCATGGAAAGTTTGGAAATCAAGAAGAAAATCCAAGAGTTTCTAAATAAAGGTATCATACACCCATCTACTTCGCCATGTGGTTCTCCAATAGTTTTGGTTCCAAAGAAGGACGAGCCTTGGTGCATGTGTACTGATTTCCATGCACTAAACAAAATCATGGTAAAGCATCACTACCCACTTCCACACGTTGATGATTTTCTTGATCAATTAAAGCATGCAAATTATTTCACTAATTTATATTTGAGAAGTGGTTATCATCAAGTTAGGATAGCTGAAGAAGACCTTTTGAAAATTGATTTCAAGACAAGACAAGGATTGTATGACTGTTTATTTATTCTGTTTGGCTTAACAAATGCACTAGCTAATTTTATGAGAGTGATGAATGATAAACTTAGACCATTTCTATATGAATTTGTCATTGTTTACTTATATTACATATTCATATTCAGTAAATGAATAGAATAACATGTCATGCATGTGAACAAGGTACTTGATGTTTTGAGAAAATAGAAATTGTTTATTAAGATGTCAAAGGGCGAATTTGGTAAGACTTGATTGGTATATTTTGGACATATAGTTGGAGGAGGTGAATTGAAGATTGATCCTTCCAAAGTTGAGGTCGTTTGAATTGGCCCAAGCCCAATCCAGTTACCAAGGTAAGAAGCTTTTTAGGGGTAGCACAATATTGGAGGAAATTTATTGCTAATTTTTCTTCCATTGCAACACCATTACATGCATTGACAAGCATAAAGAAAGTCTTCCATTGTGGATATTTGTAGAAGAAATCATTTGATGCTTTAAAGCAAAAGATAAGTTCAACATTGGTACTAACAATTCCAGATCTAAGACAATCATTTGAGATCCAAACGGATGCAAGTGATTATGCTATGGGAGCAGTGCTCATACAACATGGTAAGCCATTATGAAACTTTTAATGGAGCTGTGACTAGATATCGTACATATGATAAAGAGTTATATGCATTGGTACAAAGTTTAAAGAAATGGTATCATTACTTGATGGGAAAAGATACCATTATCCATATCGACCGTCAATCATTACAGTGTTTACAATCACAGTCCAAATTGCAGTAATCAAGACATTTCAGGTGGATGGGTTTTCTACAACAATTTCACTTATTTATCTAGTACAAGAAAGGAATCTACAATAAGGTAGTTGATATGCTCTCTAGGCCTATTGTATATTCAGCTATTATTCTAAAGCACAATTCTATTATGCATGAAAGTTACATTGAACAGTATGTGAATGATAGTGACTTTCAAGATGTGTATGAGAACTTGAGTAAAGGAAACCAAAGTGAAGAGTTATATTATCATGTGCATAACAATTTGTTTTATCACTTGGGTAAGTTTATGTATACCACAGGGAGAAAGAAACAGTATCATAAGAGAGGCGCACACATCATTGATTTCAGGACATTTTGGTGTAGGCAAGACAGTAGCGCATCTGCAAAGGTATTGTTATTGGCCACGCATGAATGAAAGTGTTTCTGATTTTATTATATGATGTTCTTTATGTGCAACAAGTAAGCCTAGAAATAAGATTCTTGTTTTGTATACATCACTTCCAGTTCCTTCTCATCCTTGGGAGAGCATCTCAATGGATTTTGTAGGAGGCCTTCCTATATCAAGGAAAGTTCATGATTATTTGTATGTTGAGGTAGATAGGTTCAGAAAAATGTATATATTTATGGCATGTAAGAAAACTATTAAATCTGAACAAAATGTTAATATTTTCTTTCAAAATGTATGGATCCATTTTGGTCTTCCTACTTCTATTGTAAGTGATCAAGATTCTTGATTTTTTGGGAATTTTTGGTCAAAATTATGGGATATGATGAATACAAAGTTGAAGAAGAGTAAAAAATTTCATGCACAAACAAAGGGTCAAACAAAGGTGGTAAATAGGACTATTATTCATATTCTAAGAGGCTATTGCAGCAAGCATCCCAAGTTGTGGGATGAATAGTTACACTGCATACAACACGCATACAACCGGGCAAAACATTCTTCCACCAATATATTGCCATTTGAGGCATGTTTTGGTTACTTTCCAAGATCACCATTGGACTTTATCTTTGAGAAATATGTTGCTATAGATGGACATAGTGACATAGATAAAGCAAGAAATTTCATTGAGAAAATTCAGTTGGTACATCACACAGTACAAGAGAAACTTGAGAAGAGTCAAAGCAACTACAAGGCAAGGCATGACAAACATAGGGTTGATCACAAATATCAAGTTGGAGATGAAGCTTGGTTTTACATAAGCAAAGAAATATTGCAAGGGGAAGGTAAAAGTCGCAAACCAATGTGTTATGGTCCATTTAAAATTCTGGAAAAGATTGGTACAAATGCATTCAAGCTAGATTTGCCTCCTTATATGCAAATATATTCTGACGTTATTTTGAGAATTTGAGATTGTTTGAGCCTCCTTTGATTGACGATCAAGGGGAGCATGTTCAGCTACCATCAATAGATGATTTCTCACAAGAATATATTGATGAACTTCAATAAGATCTCATATTTGATAGAAGAATCAAAACTCCAAGAAGAGGGAATGTTGAATACCTTAGAGTTGGACTCAAAGGTCAAAATCCTTCAAAGGAAAAATGGTTGGAGATTGGAAAAGTGAGGGAGTTGTTCCCTCACTTGCGGAACAATTCATAATATCTTTTGGGGTCCAAAAGGCTTCTAGTGGGAAGGAATGATCTAAGGCTCAAGTTTTAGCTAAAAATTTAAAGCGCTCGAAATTGCTTCAAACCTAAACAACCGGATAGAGTTCGTCATCGGGATTCTAGTGTAACTCGCTTCATCAAAATCTGAGTTTTTATGACTGATTTATCATCCATTGTTCGTTTTCCAAAACAGGAAAAAAAATTAGTAGAACAGGTACAGTGCTGATGTGGCAGGTACAGCCAACATTTGCAGGAATATCCTCTAGAAACAGCCAATGACATTGCACCAAGTGGCACCACCAGATTCACCAATGATGACTAGGAAGTGAAATTTTTTTATTCCTAAGTCTAAGTGAAATTTTATTAAATCGGAATTTTATTTTATATGGTGGCCAATGGGGAAGGGCCACGTGGCATGCCACGTACCCCCCATGGCAGGATAGGTTGGAAGGTCAAATGACAAGTCATATCAAATTTGGACTAAGGTTGGCTGAATTATTATTGGTGGTGGTATTATTTGGATATATATATATATATATATATATATATATATATATATCTATTTTTAAACCACCAACCACAGTAGATATAGCTAAATCTGGAGGCATACTAACCAATGTGGTGGAGGACCTAAAATGGCGGACGGACAAAGCTAGCGGTGGTGGTCTTCATGACTTACAGAACAAATTATATGGCGGGGTCGGGGCTCGAACCCCTAACCTCCCACCTGCTATACGCACGCTCGACCATCTCTCCTACTAGGTAATTCTTACCCATACCATCTTCTGAATCTATTTGAATTGTAACTGCTCAACCGTTGGGGTTGGACGGGGCCAGCCCCACGGGGCAACCCGCTCCCCATGTGACCAAAAGAGTGCGACCGAGAGCAAGTTCAAATGAAAAACCGGTGGAAATAAACTTGTTTAATTAATGTTTAAGTGTGGCTTAATGACGTTAATACGTCATTAGCGTGTAAAGTGTGGTTAAACTTTAATCCTATCTTATCCGTCGCTAATCCTGCTTATGTGAATTAATCTTGACAATTAAACTGGCGAAACTTTTGGAGGTACCACCTAACTTGATGGAATGCCAAATTTAGAAATTTAACTGGTAGTTTCTCTAGTTATGGAGGAGAAGTTGGGGAAAAGTTGGTTTTGGTGATAACTCACTCAATTTTTGACCAAACTGAGCTAAGTAAAGTAATTCTTAGCTAATTTTCATACTAGGAACTCAATGAAGTAGGCTGCAGAGGCAGAAAAGGTGATCTACATGTGTTTTAGTACATTTGAATATTTTTGAAGGCCAGCGCCAATAGGTGTTGGGGTCATTGCCAAAGCAGCCAGAGTCCAAATACAACAAAAAAATAGTCATTTTTGGGAGATTATGATGTTATAAACTCATTGGAACAGGTTCCAAGAGGTTCTGAAGCTTGTAACAGTAATTTTAGCACACTTGAAGCTAATACAAAGGTCACACTATGAAATTGTACCGAGGATATGTAGCCCAGGAGGGGTGAACTCCTTTATCAAGATTCTTCGTGTTAAGATCTGTTATATGTGCTTGCCATGTTTACTATTGCTTCTGTTCTGTCATTTAAAATTATTCTTTTTAAGCTTATGACAAACTCATAATTTCAATAAGTACATTGTTTTCCAATCAAATACTCTTAAATAAACTCATGAAGGATAAGTAAAACAATGAAAAGAAAAGTTTATATATGAAATGAAACTAGCACAACATTAACTAGCAATTAATTTTAGATCAAGTTAGTGTTCTTATGTTGTTGATTATTGTCATGTTTCCTCTTGCTTAAAGCCTACATATGTGTTCTTTGAATTCTCTTTTCAGTGGAATTATAACCTCATCACAGAAGTAAAATATCATGGGTAAATCTGTCAGCTACCAGATTTACCCATGATATTTTACTTCTGTGATGTGGTTATAATTTCACTGAAAATAGCATTAAAAGAACACATATCCATGATTTAAGAAAGAGGAAACAAGAGAATAATCAACAACATAAGAACACAAGACGTTGATAATAGAGTTCACCCAGTGTGGGCTACGTTTCCGGGCCCGATGTCAAAATGGGGTAGGCCACTTCATATAGTGCTGGAAATGGTCATGATGTACATGGACTATGTTTTTTGTCATACAAGGATATATGACCTTAACATGAGTGGCTTGTCTCTCCATGAGACGTTCTACTATAGGAACTCTCACTCATAATAGGCCTCCTATCAACATGACATAATCTCACACAAGGCGACGATGATGATCCCTTCAACAAGGTTACATAGGGATCATCAAAATCCATGGATAATACATCTCACATGAATTATAAACACAGATCCCACAACATACATCAAGCAAGGATCTAAAAAACATATTACATCTCACAACAAATGATAAAAGAGGCACATGATATCAATACTGCATATACCTCAACCCCTAAAGTTGGCTGAATAAGCGGATTCTCAGCTACTGAATCTAGTTGCACCATCGAATTCGTGGCATCGAGAGGCATAAAATTGACTATCCACACTTGGGAATCTAACACCACCAATCTGGAAAATGGTCAAAAAATGGGAAGCTATGCTGCTGAAACAAACATTGCCATTGGATTCATGTTTCCGAGAGGTGTAAAATCAACACAAAAATTTGACAAATTTTGACTTCGACAAGTTCGAGACCTCAAGGAATCTTTTTGATGCCCCTCAAGATTCTCTAAGCAAGGTTCAGCCTCTCTGTCCACTTATGGTTCCGCACCTGCAATAAAAAAAAAATATTATTCATTGAAGAATGGTCCGGTCTGGTCCACGTTCTGCCTCCGCTTTTCTCATGGCTCCATTGGCCTCCCTATGCCCTCATCTCTCATGTATTCTCCATCATTCTTGATGGTTTCCTTAAACCATTTGAATGGAATTTTGTAACAAAGTGTGAGGGTGAATAAGGCAAAGTGTGAGGTTGGCACATTGGTTAGCATAATCATATTAAGATACTCGTTGTTGGGAGGTTTTGGGTTCAAATCCCATTGACTCCCTATATTGTTTTAAATCCTAATTTTATTTTTAATGTAGTTTTTTCAAACTATATAATATATGGAATTTGTATGTCCATATTGTAACAACTCCCAAAAACATAAGAATAAGACAAAAAATGGAGGTTGCACCATCCAAGTCCACTTGGGCCTAATTTGAGGTGCCATTTGGCACCATGTGATTGGGCCATGTGGAATGCCCTCATTGGTCCACATCATATACTACCTCTACCACCTACTTGTCATGTGTCGACTTGTGGTGCTGCCACATCATATTTTTGTGGGTCCACTTGTTTTGTTGGCTGGGCTACCACATTAGCTTTGTGGTTCCCACTAGGCCTAACACATGTAATCCATATGGCCTGCCACGTGGCAGAATGTTAACTTTTACTTGTTTTTTGTTGTTTGGTACAAACTTCAAACTGCACTAACTTTCTCATACACACTTGGATTTGAGTTTCGTTTACACCATTGGAATCAGAGCGATGAGCACTAAAATATTGTTCTTGTTCAAAATAATTCTGACGAATTTGAATTTTGACCATTTCTGAGCCCTCTTGGTCTCCTGAGGGTGTCTACAGCCACCTAGATCATTGAAAGAATTGACTTATGTTATTTCTCTTCACACAATGTTGCATCTCTGCTAAGCATATGAAAGTTTCCAATTCCTCAATGTTCGATTTTATATTCTATATGTGCCAATGCTGGAATAATGTGAAAAAACCTTGGTTGAATGGTTGGTTATAGTCATTGTGTTCAATAATATTCATACTCTATTACTGTGATTATATGTGTGTGTGTGTGTGTGTGTGTGTTATTCTCTGATAGTAACTTGTAAGTAAGTTCCTTCGTAAATTACAACAATGTGAACTTGTTCTAGTTGCAGGTTATCACAACACTACATATAGTCTTAACATAGAAAAATAGATATTTTCTTTTTCCTTTCTGGCTTTGTTGGCGTGCCTATTCTGTATGAATTTTTCTTTAATATTTCCCATTCCGACACCTCAGATCTTGGGTCAACATAGTAACCACATCCTTTTAAATGTTGTTTTGGTGAGGATTAGGAAGGGGTTTGTTACACTACGATAGTAATAACAACTAGCCTTACATATGACACAACAATTAAACCTATTAGGTTCAATATTTCTAGCTAGAAAATATCATTTCAACTTGATTATTATATATTGAATGATTTAAATATTTTTTTTCTACAAGGTATTTTTGAAGGATTTACTATTTTTCCTATATATAGTATTGTAGGCAACTATTCTGGTTTGAAAATTCATAGGTATGGAATGGAGGAAAATATTCAATTAAAAACATGTAATTTACTGTTAAATTAAGTAAGTTTTTGGCAAATTTCATCCATTTAATCATATATATTTAAAAACTGGGCAAATTTTTAATGAAATTGGCAAATATTTTTTTCAAAAAATGTGCAAAAAATAGCCCATTTGCAAAATTTCGCCCCTAAAATTTTTCGTGTTTTGCTAATATGTATTCAGCCATATAAATTCCAGTGTTGTGAAAATTATTTCACTCATTATGTATTATGTAATAATTAACCTGGAAGAAATTTGAGGATGTTAATGATATCAATGTGTTCCATGGCCAAGCTAGTAATATTATTCGTGACGATTACAAAATTGTTAGAATTAATGATGAAATTCCATACAATAACTAAATGCTATAGTTGAATAGGGTATGTATGTATGGTATGGATGAGTACTCATATGTGAATTTAAACTTGAATAAAATTTATCTTTTTTTCTTACAATTATCATCGTACAAACTATAATATCATATAGACATGGACTATAATAGATGCCTAGTATTTTAAGTTCTTTTTTAAATATGAAATGGAAAAGATAATTTTAATTTTCATATTGCTTATATGAATGAAAAAAATAAGGTCAATTATTTTCCATTTCTAAGATATACAAGCATTGTAATTCCCTCTAAAAATAACCTCAATGCCAACCAACCCCACAACCACCCCTAACCCTTGCTCCCTCTAATTACTCGATGGACTACTTCTCGAAAACAACAATAAGTTGAAATGGATAGAGTATGTGATAAAGTGATTTATGAAAATATCTCCCTAATGCTACCCCACTCCCATCATCTTGATGCTCTATAAAAAAATAAGTAAGAACAAAAAAAAAGCACAATTAGATATTTTACCCATTTAAAAATATATATTAAGATTGAAGAAGAATAAGTTTTCTTTTATTCTTCCTATTATATTAAGTAGCATGCCCAAAATTCATTAGACTAGATATTTAGAATCCATACATATAATATTTATGCAATTAAATTTAACATAAAAAAACCAAACCAATAATCAAATTAGCAAAATTTATAATTTTGATATTTTTTAATGCCAATTTTTCTCAAGCTTATGCTTAAAATTATGACCAAGTCCGATGTCCATGTTATTTAGAATTGGCCAAGCCATTACACGAACCTAAAATATCTTGGAATGATTGAATAGTAAACAGCCTAATAAAATGATGTTTGAGAATGAAATGAGCTCATTTTTTATAAAAACCAAGTTTGTTTTCAATATGTTCAAACTTTTGAACAATACTATGAACAAACATTGAGGTTCCACATTAATAGATAATAATGTTTACAAATTAGCTATTTAGGGGTCTCAATGTGCGTTAAATTTGTGTCATTTTACATATAAAATAATTATTTTATTTATATGTAATTTAAATTTAATTTTTTTTTAAGAAATTTATAAGTTAAAAGAATTATAATAATTATTTTAATAGGTATATTTATTTTTGATATGGAAAATTTAGAATTTGAATTTAAATATAAATAATTATTAGGTAGATTATAAAAATTTAATTTTTGTAAAATAACTTGAGAAATTTTAAATAAATGATGAATAAATGTTTTTGTTAATTTTTTAAAATTACATATATTTTACTTACATTAATTTTTTTTATAATTAATAATAATAATAATAATAATAATATAAATATAAAAAATACATATATTAATTAAAAAAAAATTTAATTTTTATTTTATAATTAAAATACATATATTAATTAAAAAATTATCATATTTCAAATATTATTATTCTATAATATTTTATTATTTTAAATAATAATAATAAAATCAATCTCTTTCACTAAAATCAAATTGAATCAAACTGCGAGTCGGACTGATGATGATAAGTCATCTTACAATTTCTTCCCAAAATATATTGGAAAGATAGATGGAATCGACATTGAAAGATTCATATTAGAGTTATAACTTCACCTTAAACATTTAATTAAGAGCGAGCTGAGTAATTACTCATACCCTAAGTTGACGCAATGCAATGGAAATTAGCAACGTACCTGCACAATCATATTATCATTCTTACATGGTCCTGTAAACGACACTGGAGCAACCGGAAATATTCCATTTGGTACAGAAATCCTGAATATGACATAGAAGAAATCAAATTATTAAAACAAAACTTATGGCAATATTCATTTCACTTCATTGATATAACTCGAACTCCCACCTTGCTATTCGATGGCAATATTCATTTCACTTCATTGATATAACTCGACCTCCCACCTTGCTATTCTTTGTGGTAGCATCAGTTTTTGCACCATACTGCGGAATCCATTATTTTATTGAACTCGCTCCGGGCAACACAGAACAGCAAATAAAAAGAGAGAATTGAAAATTGTTCATCTTTATAAAAATGAAATTAAGTGCCTCTAATTCCCAGTAGCAGTTACGATTCCTCGTTACCAACATGCCGAATTCCAATGCATTAGAAAGCGAAGTAGCATAACAGATCTTCTATTATAACCACATCGTTCGATCAGCAATTGGAGCATATCTAACCGGAAATTCCATCAACGATCTTCATATATTTTTAGATAATTCATATGCTTACTTTAACAATTTCACCTCCTTTGCATTATTGCTCATCAGATCTGGCCGATAACGAGCTGACTAAGAATGAAAGATTCGATTCGTAAATAAGGTATTGAATTGTTAATTAGTTGTTGAGTGGTGGTATCTGTTCAAGAATTTATGATGTATCGAAATAAGCATGTTACTAATTGTATATTGTAAAGTATAACATTGTTATTCTAAGTTTGAGAAGCTGCTATAAGTTTTTGTTTCTATATATATAATTTTGGAATTGTTATTTTCAATTGTGTTTATTTTTCATGGTTATTATTTTTTCCAAAACATTTTAAATTTGATTTTGAGGTATTACTTGTATAGCCTTAAGTTCTGAAGAATATTTTGCTCTTGGCCTACTATATAGATGATGGTGTTCTTAAAGTTGATATTGAAATATATTGTTTATCAACTCCATATAAAGCATTAAAGGAATTACACATCCCCATCATACAAGAAAGTAGAAAGAACCTACTAAGCAAGGGGATGACATATCTCCCTTATATTAAAAAGCACACCATGGAATAATTGTCAATTCATTGCAATCTATTGTAGTTGTTGAAAATGGAAAGAGGAAAAAGATTCTAATTTACTTTTGTCTTTGATTAAATTAGAATAAAATTGTAATTACACATCACATGACAGTTTGTATGAGTTAACTAAGTTAGTATGACTTAGCTGGTTCAATTAATTCGAGTTGAAGGAGAAACTAGAGGCATGTAGAGTGTATTCAACATTATAGGATAATTAATTAACTCAATTTATCTGAGTTAAAGTCAGTTCAACTAATTATAATTAATGAAAGAACTAGTGGGAGGTTAAATCGTGGGGTATCACTTCATGTGTTCAACCAGTTAACTGTTAATTCACTCATAAATAACTCATGCATGTCAGTTTTCAAAAAGACCCAGTTGAGACTTGCGTTCAAGGGAAGTGTACTATCAATTGTATAATTATCCTAATTATATAGGTGGTGCATGTTGTAAGAGGAACATCCCTAATGGATTGCGCAATATGGATTGGGAATTTTCCTAATTAATAGGGCCTAGTTTCCCAAGGAAACAACACTAGGAAATAGGGATCTTGGAGGTCCTAAAATTGGTTAAATATTGAACCAGACTTGTCTAGGAATCATTGAGACACATAGATATAGTGCAGAGGTTTCTCAACTTGGAGAAAACCATTGTAATCTTCTCATATTTTCTTACTTATGCAATATACAGATAACGGGATTTTTAGCTAAGGCTTTCCCTAGGAAATACTTGTGTGTTGTGCTATTGTAATTCTTTCTCTTTCATTCTTTGTGATTTCAAGACTCTAAATTGGTTTCCACAATTGGTAGAGTAGATTCAAGTATAATTTTTTAGCATATTACAATTATCAGTTAAATCTGCGTGGATTTTTTGCATGGTATCGAAGCAAGAATCACTCTAGAAGAGAAGAATATGATTTTTTTCTCTGTAGGAAAATCGAATTTTTTGGTATACTCTTCAGGGCTAGCAGCAGGATCAGGATGTCTTTCTCTAGATTGAGACTCAAATATGCCCTTAAGGGTAGTTCGAATTACATAGCTTAGAGACACAATATGGTGTTAGAATAAAATAGGTTGCAGGAGTTCATAGAAAGTGGTATTCCTATGCGTGCAACAGTAAATGCTCAAGATCTGGTGGCATGGAATAAGAACATAGAAAAGGCAAGAAGGATTTTGTTGGAAGGTGTTCAAGATCATATTGTCTCAAACCTCCATGGAAAGGAAACTCCATATGATAAGTGGAAGGCCTTAACAAATTTGTTACAAAAGAGTGGCAACCAGAGGAAGTTGGCATTGAAATACAAGCTCAGAAAAATCAAGATGGAGAAGGGTGACACAATATCAAAATACTTTACCTAGTTCACTCAATGTCAAGATGAGCTTGGAAGTGATGGTGTTACAGTTTCTGAGGATGATCTGGTGAGCCTAGCACTTCTATTCATTCCCAAGAGCTGGCACATATTCCAAGATTTGGTGAATGGGAGGGAGAAGCTACTAGAATGGGAGTGATTGTGGTCTAACTTGATACAAGTAGAGATTCGGCAGAACACCTGAGATGGATCCTCATCAAAGCATGATGATGAGGAAAAGTGTGCCTTGGCTAGAAAGGAAATGAAAGGGAAATGGAATTCATCCCAATCCAAATCAGATTCTGGTCAGGTAAGAAAGAAGAAGGACTTGTCTAAGATTAAATTTTTTCATTGCCACCAGCTTGGAAACTATGCCCCGAAGTATCCCCACAAAAAGGTCAGCAAGAATCCTTCAGGAGCAGCGACAGGTGAATCTCTTGCTTCACAATTCGAGTTGGATTTCACTCTCATCACATGCATGGTGACATCAGTAATGGGTTATGTGTGGAACCTAGATAGTGGAGCCTCATTCCATATGACCGACAAAAAAGAGTTCTTCAGAAAATTGGAGGAGAAGGACCTCTAGATGCACATCGATATGGGAGATGATGGGATGTATAGCTTGACCGACATTGGTATTTTTACCTTTCACCTGGAGTCTGGTTCTCCTCTCACAATAAAATATGTCATGTATGTTCGTGGTTTGAAGAATAACTTAGTTTTAGTTTTTACTTTGGAAGATTGTGGCTACAATGTGATATTTAGAAAAGGAAATATGGTCCTTCATCACATAGCCATAGGACAAGTGAAGAATATTGGGGTTTGGGTAAATAACCCCTATAAATGGATGTAGAAAATGGTGTTGCCTTGAGCACAAAATAAAAGAAGGCAGAGAACCAAGACATCGATGAGTTACGGCATGGAAGACTGGGCCATCTACACCATGCAGCTTTGAAGATCATGGAGCATATTTATATAGGACTTCCGAAGGGTTCACTTGAGCAGCATGATACATGAAAAGGGTGCACATTCAGGAAGTACACCAAGGCCACCTTTCATGATAAGTACAATCAAGCGAAAGCAATCCTTGAAAGAGTTCATTCATATGTGTGTGGATCGTTCTCGATGGCCTCCATGGCCAAGAACAGGTATTATGTGATTTTTGTAGATGATTTTTCACGTAAGTGTTGGATATTCTTCATGCATTAGAAAGATCAGACGTTCTCAAAATTTTATGAGTTCAAATCATTTGTTGAGAAAGAAACAAGAAATAAGGTGAAGGCTCTCAAGAGTGAAAACAACGGAAAATATGTGTCGAATGAATTCAAGAAATTATGTGCATCAAAAGGAATTTGACGAAATTTTATAGCACCTCATAACCTGCAACAGAATGGGGTTGCTGAAAGAAAGAAAAAAAGCACTATGGGAGTTGCACGGGCGATGTTACATGATCATGGCCTATCGTTGCACTTATGGGAAGAAGCACGCAACAAAACTATGTATGTGCAAAACAAAATTCCTCGTCGGATTCTTGGGATGAGTACACCAGAAGAAGTATTTTCCAGTAAGAAGCTAGATGTCTCGCACTTTATATTTTTTATTTCATCAGTTTACTTTCAAGTTACCAAAGATGCATGAAAAAAGCTATAACCAACAATTGAGTTGGGCATATTTGTGAGGTACACTGATACTCCTCACAAATATCGGGTGTACCTACCATCTCATAAGATGACAGTGGTTTGTAGAGATGTGAAATATGATGAAGGAAAGTCCATATGAATTTCCCTTGAGAGGGAGCTTCAGATGTATGCAGATGAGGAGCCCTTAGATCTAAAAGAAGAACCTCGAGATGTGGAGCAGCCACATGAAGAGGTGCAAAGAGTGGAAGAACCCACTCATGCTGATACATCCATAGATGGAAGAATGCACACCAGAGAGGCAGACAGGTTGTTGCATGATTATAGAGAGAATGAGGGAGCACCCACATCATAGTCCAAGTAGAGGTGGTCCCTAGATCAGTACATTGGATACATGGCTCTTATGAGTGAGAGTGTAGAGACTAATCCATCCTCATTCGAGGAAGTAGTGCAACAACCAATATGGTTTGCTACCATGGTAGAAGAGTGTGACTCCATTATCAGAAAAAATGCATGGGAAATTTTCCCAAGACTGAAGTACAAGTCAGTATTAGGATCAAGGTGGATCTATGATGCAGGAGCATCAAGGCCAATTTTCATTTTTCAATATGTAATAAAGGGGGGTGTGACATTTTAATTGTTTTATTAATTAATTTGTTATTTTTAAATAAAATAGGAGATAAATTATTAAAGTGAGGATTTTGTAAATATTCTTTTATTAATTAAAAGGATATGAGAGAAAATAGAATTAGGTAGCAAAATTAGGGAGTAGGAATTCTATGTACGAGACTTTGTTGAGTCCACACCTAAAATGAATTTAAATTAGATTTAGTTGAGGATTAGGTGGAGAGATTTTTGGAGTGAATTAAATTCATTATATATGTATAAATATGAGTGGTTTTTGTGAGGATAACACACTTGAATAGTTGAAGAGCTGAGGGGAGTGAGTGAGGAGTGGTTTAAAGGGCAAAGAGCCAGGAGGCCGCCCAATGTGATAACTGGCCACAGAATTTTAATATAGTTAAGGGAGTTGATTTGTATGGCTCTTTTTCACCTTCATGTTTAATTAATTTAGATGTTTTCCATGATTATATTGTAGAAACTTTGAGTATTTTCAGATTTCTTGAACGAGTTGTGTTCTTATATGCGGGATCTTCTTTCTAGCAGAATTCCTGCATCATTTTTGGTATCAGAGCGGGAAAGGATATTTGTTTTGAATATATGGATAGATTGTGTGAAAGAATCTGAAGTATCTATTGAAATTGCAGAGAGGGGCAGCTAATGCTTATTAGCCATGCAATATTATTTTCATCCATATATTTTCTGAATAAAATTCGATTTTCCCACATGCCTTGTATGCGTATCTGGGATGTTGCAGGTGAGAGGCGCAGGGGCGAATTGTAACAGTGTTTTGTGATCTCAGATGGTGGCATTAAGTGGAGTTGAAACCTGGTTCATTGTGAACTAGCAGATGTAGTGTTGAGCTAAAGCTGTGATTAATGAAGTCGATCTGTGTCCGTGGTAAAATGTGTAATATTCAGCAAGTGCAGATTGCGTGAAGCAGTTGAACAAATCACCTGGAGCTTCGATTGACGAGTATGTGGCAGTCTTAAATTCCTGAGTTGCGTGGATCTGGAACGCACACAGGGAAAGAACTCTACGTTGAGTTCTGGTTCACACGAAGAGATGAATTGTAAGAGCTGCGGTTGTATGAAGGCCTGTGGTTGTAAGTCTAGATTTGGCAGTTCGATTTGAGCATTGAAGGGCGTTAAGTAATGGTAATGATCAGCATTAAGGAGTGGCGCAATCTGTCAAAGGCAGCGCACATAAGGAAGGAAAAATCTTTTAGCCTGAGGACGTTGCAATTGAAGGTAACACCTATTTAGAATCTATGATCGATTTTTTTTTAGTTTGATTACACGCTGAATTGGAATAGTCGATGCCAAAGAAAATCGATACAAATATTCAAACAGATGTGCGTTGAATGGAGCTGGAGCTGTGGCTATTGAAGCAGCGATTGATAAAAATGAATCTGCAATGTTCAGCAAGTACCAGATCAGCGTTGAAGTAGTGGAACGATTTCCTGAAGTTAAAGAATACAATGACAGCCATTGATTCCAAGTTGCCTTAGTCCTGGAGTGTACGCAGGGGTAAATTCTGTGTCAACGATTTCTTACCAATACGTGTCTCATATGTAAACTATAAGTGTTTTTCCCTGCGTGGAATTGTTGATTGGTGTGAGCATGTTCAGCGATTTCACATTTGACATCTGGCAGTGTATCTAGAAGTAATGCTTGTTAGAAATCTGTGACCGTTTTTGTTAATTATAAGCTAAGTAGAACCATGTTACAAAGAGAAATTGATATGAATGTGATGAGCCATCGATAGTTTGCTGTGTTGGTCTATATGGAGTTTGGGGTTCTTTGCTGTGATAAATGAATATGTATAGCATCGATTGTTTGTTGGATTGGTCGATATGAAGTTTGATTCCTTGCTGTGATGATCACTTTGGTTGTTTGCTGTGATGGTCACATAACGCAGGATTTATAGAAATCGATATGAATGTTCAAATAATGGTTGGGTTGGTTACTGTGATAGTCGATTATATGTAACGCTTCATTTGTGATTATTTCCATGCCAAAGTGTAGTTAGAAGTCGAAGTCTATGATGGGAGAAGGCGCAGTGTTGTGCGTGTATGCCGCAACTTGTGAGAATGCCACATCCGCAGTCCAAGGTCAAACCACAGTGTATTGCGTTGGGAGAGGCTACGTTGCATTATGAAGTTATAAAACTGAAAATGTTATGCCAATTTGACTGCGTTACATACCACCAGTCGGAAACTACGCAAGTTGATTGCGTTTTAAAGTTTGGTGGATGCTTGGTTGTAAATGCAATAAGCGTTCAAATGATATGCTGAAGATCGAAGGGTCGACAACATTCAGAAGATGCGTGGAGGTTAAACAAGTTCAGAAATGCTGGGCATAAATGTATTATTTTTTGATGCGATGGTGTGTATTGGTTTGCGTCGAAATCTATGGTGAGTCAAATCTAATAGCGGTGCTTTGGTTTTAAAAAAAAAAAGTCAAAATTTTAAATGGTATGAAAGTTCCACATGGGGTCGAGTGTAAGTAGAGCTTTGGTTTCCGAGATCAATCAAATGAAATATATTAATGGTGAAAGAACATTCATATATGTTGGCGCTGGTGTTTTAATTTAAGGTCAAAGGTTTGATATAATACGTGTTGACATTTGGGTTGGTTAACATTCACATGTATTAGTTATTTCTTAACCAAATCAACCTTTGATATGAATTGTGAATGATAAGCCATAGGTGGATAGTATTATGTTAAGGTTTGGGTTTTTAATCCAAAGTCTGATACATGCATGTGGATTTCATAAGGCAAGAGCACATTAATCCAAATTCGATTTTAATGCAAAATCGAAGGCTATTCGATTTGAATGGAATGGGTTCATTAATATGGCTTCAAATATAAAGTGGCTTCCACATATGAAGTTGATTTTTGGGTTTATTATAAGGTTCCAAATAAAATACTTGTAGAAAGAAGCTTCTGCATGTTAAATTGAGATTGCCCAGATTGTGGAAATTGAGGTACATTCTTATTTGGAAAATTGAAGAGAGTGTGTGGTTGTGGGTTTGGCGGGTTTGCCAGACATCAAATTTTATTGGGGAATTAATTTGAAATGCATTTTTATATACATCTAAGAGTGTGAATGTGGGTTTGCAACCCTTTGGGTTACTATCAAGAAACACATGTATGCTAAGGTGTTGTTTGCAGCAAATTGTAGCAAGAGGTTGCCAGGGATTGGTTCCAGGACAAAGAGAAGCCAAGCGCAGGGGGAGAAGTTGCATTTTGATGAATGAAAAGTCTAAAGGATTGCGGGGAAGTGGATTAAGTGAATTCCACACGTGAACAGATGCAGTTCACAACGAAGGGGAAGATGACTGTTGATAGTCATTTTCGGAGATCTGATGAAGAGTATGAGCAGGAGAAGGTTGAGATAACAATTCGCCTTGAATTTTTAATGAAGTTGTTGCAGGAAAATATGAGACACCAGACACATGGTTGGACCATGAGAAGGAAGGTGAAGTGGCAGAAGCTACACGCAAGAACGGAAAAGTAGGTAAACATACAGTTGATGGAGGATCTGAGGAAGCTCGAGCAGATGTTGAGTTGTGAAGAACTCAAAGAGGCTGAGTTAAAAATGGATGTTTCCATTTGTGGCCCGGAACATGGTGAAATTCTGGGTGAAGAGATCAGTGAGGAAGATCTCATGAACTATGGGGATAGTTTAGAAGCATCTGAAAAGGTGATGGCGAGAGAAACATATGAGGCTATGAAGCCTTGCAATTTTTCTCACAGTTTATGTATGTTTGCAGGATATGTGAAAGACGGTGAACAGTCTGATGGAACTGTCACAAAAGAGAATGAAACTCTTGAGGTAAAGTCTGGTAGAGAATTCCTTTCAGAGAAGGAAAGTGTTGATTGGTTACAATAGGGAGAAATCATAAATGACTTCTTGTCCCGAGTAAGAGAGCAAGTCGAAGCTGTTATGGAGCAGGAACAAAGTGGAAATGCTGAAGGAAAATTCCAAGGAGTTAAACAAGTGTATTTGGTTAATGGGATTACTGAAAAAATTTTACAATGTAATGATGTTGAAACCAGGAAAATTCAGAAATATTTCCAGAGGGAGAATGGAAGTAGTGATGAGACAGAAGGGAAATCTACAAAAGAACTAAATCAAATGAAGGATTCACAACAGCAAAGAGAGATGTCGACTGAAGCATCCAGTGAGACCACAAGGTCTTATGTGTTTAAGACTAATGATTGGTGTGTGATTACAGGTACATCACAAAGTGTCGAACAAACTTTGAAGTTTGTTAAAGAAGAAGAGTTGAATCTAAAATTTGTTCAGAATGATGCTGAGATGGCAAGATCTCAGGAAGAAATGAAGACAGAAGGGTCTTATGGAAATATTCGGCAGAGTATTGAAGTGGGGAAAGAAGGACCATCTGATGATTGGTCAATAGCAAAGGAAGGTATGGAAAATTGTGTAAAATTTCTGAGTTCTACCCCAGTTGAGATTGTTCAGTTATATCAGAAGTTAGAACTTCAGAGGAGAGAGTTGGAAGAGCAAAGGACCTATTTTCAGGGAAAGTTATTGAAAGACACAGAACAGGGAAACATTTTTCAAATAGATGATGTGGAGGAGGGACTAACTGATAGTCTCACAGAGGATTTAAGTCAGCATACTGATGTGCTGATGGATGGAGGAATTTCAGAGCAGCATACTGAAATGTTACCAGTAGCAGTGGAAGGGGCACTGAAGCCTTATGTTTTTTATTCTAACAATTGGTTTGTGAGTACAGTTTTTATTGCAGATGCTGGAGAAAATCTATTAGACAGAGAAATTGAACTGATGAGGAAGATGATGATGAAATTATCCCAGAAGAGGCCAGCAGCAGTAAAACAAAGAAGAAGCAACAAGAGAAAGACAGCAAAATATTGTGAAAGCATAGCCAGTGGGGAAATGCAGCATAAAGTGCGGAGACCTGGAGAAGAACAACAGATAGAATTAGTGACAAGTGGGAAGTTGCAACACAAGATATGGGATCCAGGCAAACAGAGATCCGAACACATGATCAGGCGATCATGATTAATTTCAACCTTGGGAGTCTGATGCAGGAGCATCAAGGCCAATTTCCATTTTTCAATATGTAATAAAGGGGGGTGTGACATTTTAATTGTTTTATTAATTAATTTGTTATTTTTAAATAAAATAGGAGATAAATTATAAAAGTGAGGATTTTGTAAATATTCTTTTATTAATTAAAAGGATATGAGAGAAAATATAATTAGGTAGCAAAATTAGGGAGTAGGAATTCTACGTACGGGACTTTGTTGATTCCACACCTAAAATGAATTTAAATTAGATTTAGTTGAGGATTAGGTGGAGAGATTTTTGGAGTGAATTAAATTCATTATTTATGTATAAATATGAGTGGTTTTTGTGAGGAGAACACACTTGAATAGTTGAAGAGCTAAGGGGAGTTAGTGAGGAGTGGTTTAAAGGGAAAAGAGCCAAGAGGCCGCCCAATGTAATATCTGGCCACAGAATTTTAATATAGTTAAGGGAGTTGATTTGTATGGCTCTTTTTCGCCTTCATGTTTAATTAAGTTAGATGTTTTCCATGATTATATTGTAGAAACTTTGAGTATTTTTAGAGTTCTTGAAGGAGTTGTGTTCTTATATGCGGGATCTGCTTTCTAGCAGAATTCCTGCATCAATCTACAAGGTGAAGCAAGCAATATATGGGATTATGTAGAAACACAAGGCCAAATTTGTGGCCAAGGGGTTCTCTTAGGTGGAGGGAATGTATTACGAGGAGACCTTTGCTATATTAGAAAGGTACTCTTCAATCATATTTATCCTTGCACTTTCAGCGCAGATGGGATGGAAGATACATCAAATGGATGTAAATACAACTTTCCTCAATAGAGTGATTGAGGAAGGGTTGTACATCAAGCATATGGAAGGATTTAAGATCTTCGATAAAGATTTGCATGTGTGTAGAATCAAGCGAGCATTGTATGGACTAAAAAAATAACCTCGTGCTTGGTACAAAAGGATCAGTGATTATTTCATTAGGTTTGGATTCATGAAAAGTGAAGCAGATGCGAAACTTTACCATATTGTGGTTGAAGGTAAATTATTCATTATAGTATTATATATTGATGATTTAATTCTCATAGGTGATGAGAAGTTGATCTAATATTTCAAAGAGGATCTTACAAGATAATTTGAGATAAATTACATGGGGCTCTTGCATTATTTACTTGGTTCAGAAAATTGGAAAAGAGGTGGGTAACTGTTTGTCTCTCAGGGAAAATATGCCAACGAGATACTATATCAGTTTCACATGGAGAGAAGAAAACCCATGGAGACTCCTCTAGCAGGGAATGAAGATGCTAATTGACGTGAAGTGGTAAAAGCTACCATTTACAGGTAGCTTGTGTGTTCACTTATGAACTTGGTGAACACATGACCAAACATGTGTTATGCGGTTAAATAACTTAGTCAAACAATGGTTAACCCTACCAAGCTCTATTGGAAGGAAACCAAACATGTGTTGAAATACCTCATAGGAACCACTGAGTTTGGTATTTGGTACAGATGAATAGAGGGAGTTAGTCTTAAAGGCTTCAAAGATGAATATTGGGAAGGGATTCCATCTGATAGGAAGAGCACATCAGGGGGCATCTTCAGCATTGGGTCAGCAAAAAACTCTTGGTAGAGCAGGAAGCAAAGATTAGTTGCACTCAGTTTAGAAGAAGTAGATTACATGCATGTTAGTCAAGAAACTTGTGAGGCTATCTAGATGACGAAGATCCTTGTTGGTTCTATTTGGCCAACATATTGATCCTACAATGATTAAATTTGACAATCAGAGTTGCATCAAACTCTCTGTTAATTCAGTTTTTCATGACAAGTCCAAGCATATCAACATCTGGTACCACCATCTCAGATATTCCGTGCAGATGAAAATTCTGTTGTTAGAATACATTCATAAAAAGGAGCAAGATGAAGACATCTTGATGAAGGCACTATTAAGAGGAAAATTTGATTTCCATAGAGGTAGGATCGAGGTATCAGACAATCCCTTTCTTGTTGAGAGGGAGCATTGAAAATAGAAACAAGAAAAGGATTCTAATTTAATTTTCCCTTGATTAGATTAGAATAAAATTGTAACTCCACATCACATGTCGGCTTGAATGAGTTAACTAAGTTAGGATGACTTGTTTTTTTTAGTTAATTCGATTAGAGGGTCAAACTAGAGGCATGTAGAGTGTTTCCAACATTATAGGAGCCCTGTTTGAGTTTATTTTGAGTTGTAATTAATTAACTCGATTGATATGAGTTAAATTCAATTAAACTAATTCTAACCGATGGAGGAAATAGTAGGAGGTTAAATAGTGGGGTGTCGCTTCATTTGCTCAACCAGTTAACTGATAATTCACTCATAAATAACTCATGCATGTTAGTTATCTGAATTGTACAGGTGGTGCATACAGTCAAAAGAAGGCCCCTAATGGATTATGATGTATAGATTGGAATTTACATAATTAATAGGGCCTAGTTACCTAAGGATACAATGTAAGGAAACAAGGATCCTAGAGGGCAGAAAATTGGTTAAGTATTGAACCTGGTTTTTCTAGGAATCATTGAGATAGATAGAGATAGTGCAAAGGTTTCTCAGCTTGGAGAAAATAATTGTAATATTCACATATTTTATACCTTATGAAATATAAAGATAACGAGGCTTTTAGTTAAGGCTTTCCCCAGGAAATACTTTTTTGTTGTGTGATTGAAATTCTTTCTCTTTCATGTTTTTTGATTTTGTGATATAAATTAGTTTCCTCAATTGGTAGAGTAGATTCAAGTACAATGTTTTAGCATATTACAATTATCACTTGAATATACATGGATTTTATATAGTATTCTAGCAGAGAGTGTACATCGGTTACTTATAGAAAGGACAACAAGAACCTGCATAATCATAGGCAACATAAAAAAATATAGAAGAGACACAAAGTAGCAGAGAACCAAATCAATACTTTATATTATTTTTTTAATGAGAAAATCGAACAAATACATTGAATGAATGTATATATATATATATATATATATATATATATATATATATATATATATATAGTTACAATAGTCTAATTTTCGGAATCGACTTTGCTTAACTGACTCAGACAATCAATTGGACTGGGCGAGTCAACTAAGTTGACTAGCCGCTCCATCATCTCCCCAACCCTCAATGCCTTCTTCATCCCAAACATGGGGGTATTTTGAGGCTTGAAATTTTTTACAAATTTTGATAGAATAGACAAACAAAAATAAATATTAAGTATTTGAGAATATCATCGAGCTATTGCGAGAGAAGGTTACAATAGTGTTTGTTCATGAGATAGTTGTCCCTCATAAGTGATCAACTTATCAACTAATTCTTCTTGTACTCCATCTGACGGCTTTTAGATTCAACCTATGTTTTATATTTTTTTCAATGACCATTCTCCTTATACCTTAATCTCTTGTGTGTCCAATCTTCATTAAGGGGGCTCGCCACATCTTCATAGACTTCGTTCAAAGAACTGGTGCTTAGGCCATGCAAGAATTAGTAGAGTCAAATTCATTCCTTTGTTCTATATTACTGACTTGATGTCAAACATTGATTCTTTCAGTCGAGAGTAGGGATTGCTCGGTCCAACTTCTTATTTGATCATTATTCCATAGTCAAGACAATTTCTTTGTAATGACGTTCTCTAAATTTCCTTCATTAGTATTTTATTCTTTCATGGTGATGTTGATTATTCTATTGTTCTTTTTTGTTGAGATGTTTTCTTAGAGTTGATCCTTGCTCCATTTTTCCATAGATTTTTTTTCTTTATTATAACGATTTATTTCCTTAATAATTTTTTTTTGCTAGTATGGTTATTCATTTTTGAATATTTTGTAACTACTTCTAATAACTAACTAACTTAAAACATTTAATAAAAAATTAAATAGAAAGATACCATTATATATTTTATTGGTTATCTTACCCTATCACAATGTGGTTTAGCCCATGTGACTAGTGCCTTAAAAAGGTTTTCACTAGTCACATACCAATTCTCTCAAGAGATATATTTTTTTTCAGTTGGGCACCATTTACAACGGATTTAAATAAGTGCACTTATAATTCCTTTTATCATACATGCCTAAAGAATGTATTATTCTGATGGTTAATAATACAGATCTATACAAATGCATAATTATTTGGGGTGAATGTAACATGTTAATGATGAAATGTAACTATAAAAGTAAAGAACAATGTTGCTTTATGAAAAATTAACACAAAGTGGATTATTCAAGGATATATTTTAGATAGAAAAAAGAAATTCTAACAGTATGCTTGTTCAACCTTTCCTACTCTTGAAGAGGAAACTTACCAAATATCATTGGAAATCTAGGATCATTATCATCAATGGAACCTACAAAAATACTTATCAATTCCATTGTTAGCAGTTAAGAATAATGGTAACTTGCAATTAGTGTTTTTGTAAGTTTATTGGTTGAATTGCATTGTAAGCTAGTGCATGTTAGAGGTTAACACCCTTTATTCATTGAGTTTGAGTAATTGATAATAATATTTGGAGTTCACAATGTATTAGAGTCACTAAATACTCTAATACATTTAATTGTCGCCAAATATAGTCTATAGACAAAGAAATTCTTACTCATGTTCTAACTTCCTTACAAGATTTACAAGAAAAAAATGATTGTCTCTCGCTTGAATTGCAACTACAATGTGTTTAAATACAACAAACGAATCAAGATTTTTAACTAGCCTTTGTTTAGAGAATTCTCTATTTGAATTATTTACTACAACAAAGGAATCAAGATTTTTAACTAGCCTTTGTTTACAAAATTCTCCATTTCAATTTGAGAAATATTCATGTTACCAACCATTACATAGTCACCTCAATGATAACATTTCAGGAGTAAATTCAAATGAAAATTAAGAATTTATACTTGTACTTCCCAAACCCATTATTAGAGCTCATGTAGAAATGATCAACGAATATACAATTGGTTTTAAATATGAAAAAGAAGTAATATAAAAAAATTGTATTTGCTTCCAAAATATATTCATTTGCATTTTATTCTTTTTAGAATATTAAATATTTAAACTCTTAGAAACACGTTTATCGCCTTATTAGTCCCTGTCGCTTGGCATGGGACTATAGGAATCGAAAATATGTTTTTAGCATTAGTTGAAGCTAGTTAATCCCTAACTAGCAATCCACTGACCATAGCTTTGTGTGTACCGATCATATTACATTACACTTACTGTCTTATTGGCATCTTTCCGAGGGGAAGAGGCTATAACCATATATTATAGGCATATGTTTTGTTCTTATTTCACAACTTTATATGCAAGTGTAACTAATGTTGACATTAATTTACTCATATTAAGTGTTATGTTATTATAAGGAGGCTTATGATATTATAACCAGGGTGATAAATAATTGCGAGGTATGGTCAATGCAAATACTTACCAGGTGTGGTCAGTGCATGTTGGTGTGCCGTCGGGAATGAGAGGTGGGAAAACGAGAGGATTTCAAATGAGGGATGGGAAGATGAGAGTGATTTTATTTTGATTTAGCAGATTTCAATAGATTTCGATCAAAGAGAAGTTGTAGATCGAAATAAAAATGTAAATTATAAACCCTAATATGTTCATTATTTTCTTCGTTATTATGGTTTCTGAGATGATTTTTATGGTTGTAAGTATCTATTTCATTTGAATTGTGGTTCCTTCCATTAGAGGTACTTCATTGAATAGGGATTCATTGGAGGTACTTTCTTGCTCAAGTGCATATTTACCAGGTGTTAATTATGCCAATATCATTATTCTGACATGCTCTAAGTTCATTTTTTTATTTATTATGCAGATATGATAGGAGTTCACGGTGTTGTTATTATACTAGCAAGAGTGTGTATCACACGACTTATTTCACAACCCCACCTTCACCAACTTCTTTAGAACATGGGATGGACTACCTCACCTATTTGATATGATCCCCTCTACCCAAGAGAGTGAGTGTTCTGCCATATTTTCCATTTTTTTCAGTTCTATGGGACCTAGACTAAGAAACCTATACTATGTAACACCCATTGGACGTGACATTTTTCATAGGCACAAATGCTCTTTTCCCTTCTTTCAAACCGTCGCAGTTCAATGCCAAAAGCCACTCTTTTAGGGGAATAGAAAATACTAACATCTTATCAGAAGGAAGGGAGGGTTGTGTCAGTCTCAACTGGGTCCTTTATGTCCTCCTTCTCGTGATTATATTAGAAGCAAGACTCCTCCTTTTAGTTTCCAAACAACAATATTAAGAGATTGGTGAGCCCCACCCTGAATATAACTAAAATACGATTTTTTTCTCAGTAAAATTAATATGTGGTTAGTCTTTATAGTAAATATCATTAGCGTAAAATAATAATGCAACTTATACCTCACAATATTCTCTGTACATAATATGTATATATGTCAAAATGTAAATGTGGTAGGATACCCTTCTTGATGCTACTCCTATAGGTCCAGTGCCAATATTTTGAGGAGATACCAGTCACAGATTTTATGTTATCGATATCATGGACTTTATTTTCTACTTGGATGGGAAGTACTGCAAGAAATAACAAGAAGCATTGCCATAATTTTAGACTGGACCTATATTGTGTCTGTTGGAAAATTAATCACAACCACCGCGTTTAATTTTCTAATAGCAGCCACACCTCAGTGAATTTTTTGTAGGTTGAAAATTGTGTTTCCAGAGAAGGACAAGTTCTAAGCAGAGTACATAACACATTCTGCAATAGATTAAATAATTAAAAGTCAAATAGAATTTAATGCATGGTTAATGAAAGAGTATGGGCAAACATTTATTTCACAATTCTTGTTTACATCACGTGACTTCTGTAATGTTCAGAAAATGATGTCCTCCCATAATCAGGAGATCATGTGTTATGCTTAAAATTGAAAGTGCTCAAAACTATAATGAACCTGAGAAACCAGAAAGGTCTCATCGTTGCGATTCTGGCGCCATGAACGGTTCAAAAAAACGATATTGTATGAGGAAGATATCACATTCTATTCGTTTTCACAAACAGCTAAAATTTTTGTGCCTGGGATTCCCATTCAGCATACAAGTACAATCAGCAGGTGGCATATTCTGGGGAATACTCCCTTTTCTCACAGAAAATCAGATCATGCCATGTGGTTGATTCTGGGCCATTGATTTGGTGGTACGAATTTTGTTTCTGACTGTTGGATGAGAAACGTGTGGCAAGCCCGGAGGCTATCACGTGTCCTCAGGAGGTTGGAGTAAAAAAAAAATTGGATTCCGGGGGGTTCAACCCTGTGACCTCCATGGTGCCCGCATAAGCCTCTGACCATCTCGCCTACCATGAGTTTCTTACCATAACTATTTTTCGTGTTAAATTATGTTGTTACAACTTCATATTTGAGGGGGTGACCGCCAGTTGTCCCAACCCACTGACAGCCCCAAAATTGTGGTCACTTGAAACATTAGAAACATGCAGCAACAAAACTTCAAACTGATAGTTAAAACCAACATCCACTCCAGCGGTTTCGATGGATGTGGTCACATGTCACGCAGTGACATTAAAACTTCAATGTGACAGTTTTATACATCGTAACCTCCAGCGGCAAATACTTCGTTCACATGCGTGATTAATTGGCAACTAATGCGACGGGTTCGGAAATGGTTTTCGAAACTGTGACTCCGAGTTCTATGCCATATGCGGAGTTTCAAAACAGTTAAGTCATGGAGTTAAAGGTGGGGGCTCAGCATGTGACCACCCTGCCCAAACCACTTGTTTTCAATTCCAACGGTCTTATCCAGCAGAACTGTGGAGGCACCCTAAAATTTAGGGTTTCTGCTACTTTTAGTAGCAGTTAAGTGCAGTCTCCACTTTTGGTGGAGTTTTTCTAGTTGATATTGGGAAAAATGCATTGGGAGGTCAATTTTTGACTAATTCGAGTGAAACAAGAGTCTACCTAGACTAATTTGAGTATTCTGGAGCCACTCATGCAGAGAAAATAGTCATTAGATGTTAAGTCCCTATATTAATAGTGTAGTCCCTTATTATGTTAGTGTAGCCCCCCTTATTGTTATTATTGTACCCCTGTAACCCCCATATTGTTATTATTGCACCCTTACATTATTATTGTTAGGTTGGCTAGGATTACATTGTGGCCCCACTAGGATTACATTTTGGCCCCATTGACTCCTATATATAGAAAGGAGGATTTTTCATTTATATCATCGAAGAATTGTTCATTTTTGTAATGTATTGGAGGTTTCCCCATCGAAGTGGCTGATTTCTAAGGTGTTGATCTCTCTTTTCTTCTATTTTTGAATCCGGTTTCATAACATTTGATATCATAGCTTTGGATTCTAGGGTTTCACTACTCCAAACAGGTCATCGTAGCATTTGCGCTATAACATTTTTCTACGAAGGTTCCAAAGCTGAAATTTTTAGAGTGCAAAGCAAAAATCCCGAGGAACATTGTCACAAAATTTCAAAGCTTGGTTCGCAACATTTTTAAAGATATGATCTGTGGAATTTAGGGCTTTTTGCAGGATCCTGAATTTAACCTAAACAGGTCATCAAGGAATTTTTTCTATAAAAAATTTTCTACAAGGTTTTAGAAGCTAAAATTTTCACAAAGCAAAGCCGAAATCCTAAATAACCTCTTGTAAAAATTTCATATCTTGTTTCGTAATAGTTTGGAGAAATGATCTGTGGAAGTTAGGATTTTTTCAGGCTCCCAAATTTCATCTCAAAGAGGTGACCATGGGAAAAACATCATAACTCTCTCTCTGAGCATCGGATTGAGATTCTATAAAAAGTGGCCATAATTAAATGGACTGTAGTTTCTTCTATATAAATTTCAGAATCGAACGAGAAAACAGGGACACTTGGAAAGTCGAAAAAGTTCTCTCTACTGAACTAGTCCATAATTAGGTCATCGTAGGATATTGGGCATAACTTTGTCTTCAAGAATCCAAATCAGGTCAGACCTATGGCATTCGAAAGAAGATTAAGAGGGCTACTTCAGGGCCAAATTTCATTTATTGAGGATCCGAAATCACATAGATAATTTAGTTTCAATATCGAGCTTCTCAAAAGAAAGAAAAAAGTGTGTATTTGGTTTTTAAAATTGCATAACGTTTGTTTGAAAAAAACAGTTTGAAGTGATTCCAAGGGAATATTTTAGAATTTTTATCAGTATTGGGTTCTATAATGCCTCTAAAAAATAATTCCATACCCATTAATCCCTCAAAAAGCTATATTATGACACACAAAGAGGAACAATTGCAGTATGAGATATCAAAATTACGGTACCATGTGCAACAAATTTCGATCTTACGAAGAGCAACCGAAGATGACATAGATGGTTTAAAAGCAAAAATGGAGGCTAAGTTGGATGGTTCGAAGGATCAAATAATAGCTAATATGGATGATAAATTAGTGGAAGATCACATCGAGCATCAACAACAAGTTCTCCCACTCTCAAAGGATAACCTAACTCTAGTGCAGAATCTAATGAAACAACAGGAAGATCAACATCACATCGAAAGAAGTTCTGAAGCAGTCACAGAAACAAGAACTCGACAAGTACAATCAATTTCAGAGTATCTCAGCAAGTGGAAGAACTTTCCTGTAGAATATTCCACATGGGAGGATGATAATTTTATACAGAAGCATCAAAGAATAATCAAGCGTTGAGGACAACACTTGTTTGAAGGAGAGGGGCATGTTAAGTCCCTATATTAATAGTGTAGTCCCTTATTATGTTATTGTAGCCCCCCTTATTGTTATTGTTGTACCCCTGTAACCCCCATATTGTTATTATTGTGCCCTTATATTATTATTGTTAGGTTGGCTAGGATTACATTGTGGCCCCATTAGGATTACATTATGGCCCCATGGACTCCTATATATAGAAAGGAGGTTTTGTCATTTGTATCATCGAATAATTGTTCATTTATGTAATTTATTGGAGGTTTCCCCCTCGAAGTGCCTGATTTCTAAGGCATTGATCTCTCTTTTCTTCTATTTTTGGAGCTGGTTTCATAATATTAGAGGCTTGTAAACACATGTCTTTTGAAATTTTGAGCATAATGACAAAGAGGGACATGCCATTGGGAGCTGGACCAAAAGATGTAGCCCAGGAGGGGTGAACTGATTCATCATGCCTACTGTGTAAAACTTATGTTTGATGTTTATTCTCTGTTATACACTACTGTACAATGTTATTTAGGCTTATTTTCATGCTTAAAGTTCATAAATTCATCTATGTTTCATGGTTAAAACACTTTTTCCTTAAGAAAACAAATGGAGACAAATTGTAAATTTTTTTAATACTGAAAGGACACTTAGCATAGCAAACTAATACACTCCTTTTAGATCAGGTTGGTATCAGAGCTAGATTTTAATCTCTGGTGTTTTTGTGTGCAAAGATTTGTTTAACTATTTGCAAGGGTTTTCATGCTTACTAGGCTCAAGCTTAAGAGAGGAGAAGACAAATTATTGGAAGAAAGAGGTTCTCAAAGTGAGCCACAACAAAGGAGGAAAATATTTCCACGTTCTCCACCACCTAGTTCACCTCCAAAAGAAGTAGAAGAAGCTATAAGCATGCCTCCAGGAGAAGAAGAAATCCATGAAGAGGTGGATCCCAAAGAAGAAGAAAGAGTGTTCAGGAAAGCATTACTTGACATGACTGAAATGGTAAGATTCCTTTATCAAGAAAGGAATGAAAGACTAGAAGGAGAGGGATCCAAACTTCACAAGAAAGGTCAGGGATCATTAGGAGGCCACAATGATGAAGATAAATCAAAGAATGGAAATGGAGGAAATGGAGGTAGTGGAAAGTCACCATCCTCACCCTCATTATCATCATCCTCTACTTCATCTTCAGTACACGAATCACACAAGTCAAAGAATACTGGTAAAATTATTTTTATAAAACTTTATGTTAAGTTTGAATTGCCAATGTTTAATGGTGAAGTCAATGCAGAAAATCTTGATAATTGGATTAGGCAAATGGAGGTCTATTTGAAAATTCAGAATCTTCATGATGATGATACCAAAATCCAACTAGCTTCATTGAGGATGGAAGGTGCAGCTCTTGTTTGGTGGGAAGCCAAGACAAAGAAGGAGATCAAGAAGCATGGTAAGACTATTCTATCATGGACTAATTTCATTACTGCAATAAAACAACAGTTTTATCCATTAGCTCACATGCAGAAAGCCGTAATTAACTGGCAAAATTTTTGGTGACTGAAAAGACAAAATGTACAAGACTACACCCAAGAATTTAAGAGAATATCTCTCTTATTAGGGGTAGATTTGCAGAGCCAAGATACTTTTCTCAAGTACATAGGAGGCTTACACAAATACCTTAAAAATATTATCCTCATGTTTAATCCTGCAAGTCTATATGAGGTATGTGTTCAAGCCACGCATATAGAAGCTAGAGGGAAAAATAGTTTTGAAGAGGGTAGAAACAAACCTTTCAAGGGGAAAAAGGAGAAGACCTCAAAAGGAAAAGGAAAAAAGAATGCATCTGTCAAGAAAGAGGGAGAATTTTTTTTGTAAAAATTGTTCAAGAGAAGGCCATGAAGAGAAAAATTGTTGGAAATTACATCCTGAAAAGAGACCCAAGTATAACAATAACAATGGGAAGCAGAAAACTGCAGCTACAAATCAACATGACTTAGGAGAGGATTTAGGTGATGAAACTAAAATTACAGCCATGGGATTGAAGAACATGAAGGGGAAAGAAATTGAAACAAAACCCAGTACTAATACCTCAAACTGTCACATACAAGCTCCAAATGAAGAAGAGAGAATTGAATTGTTTCATGTGAGGGTCATATCCAAACATACCAAGATTGACACACTGTTTGACAGTGGATCACAAGAAAACTTAATCTCTGAATGCTTGGTCAAGAAACTTAATCTTAAGACCATTCCACATCCAAAACCATATCCACTTGGGTATATTTGTAAGGATGCAAATTTACAGGTTTCAAAGAAGTGCATATTACGCTTTGAAATAACTACACATTTTTTTGACACAGTTGAATTAGATGTGGTTCCACTTGATATTACAGTTATTGTGTTGGGCAGTCCTTACTTGTATGACAAGAAAGCGATCTTCTGTCACCATGAGAACAAATACCATTTATTAAAAGATGGCAAGGAGTTCAATATTATAGCACATCGCAAGAAGACAAATATTGCAATGGTAAATGTTGGACAGGTAAAGAGGCTCTTAAATTCAAGTAATAATTTTGTTCTTCTAATGATTAATCCTAAAGCTGATGCGAATAATGAGTCATTTGAAGATTGTGATCCTAAGTTGAAATCAGATTTATATGATGTAGTTGATGCACATCATGATATGTTTCAGGAGCCAACAGGATTACCTCCTAAAAGGGAGATTCAACATGAGATTCAGTTACAAAATGATTGTCCTCTTCTAAACATCGGCATGTATCGCATGTCGGTAATGGAGAATGCTGAAATAAAGAGGAAAATCAAGGACTTGTTGGAAAAGGGACTCATAAGGCCAAGCACTTCGCCATGCAGTTCACCCATAGTCTTGATTCTGAAGAAAGATGGGACTTGGCACATGTATGTAGACTTCATAGCTTTGAACAAGATAACGGTAAAGAATCAATACCCACTCCTAATGATAGATGATTTTCTAGATCAGCTGAAAGAAGAAATTTTTTTCACTAAGTTAGATTTACAAAGTGGATATCATCAAGTAAGAATTGCAGAAAGTGATATATGGAAGACTGCATTCAAAACCAAACAAGGACTCTTTGAGTGGTTGGTTATGCCGTTTGGTTTGTGTAATGCACCGACGACTTTCATGCGTGTTATGGATAATGTTTTGCATCCATTTATTGATGACTTTGTGATTGTGTATTTAGATTATATACTCATTTTCAGTAAAACGAGAGAAGAACATGTCTTTCATGTGAAAATGGTACTTGATTTTTTGAAGAAAGAGAAATTATTTCTTAAGATGTCAAAGTGTGAATTCGAAGAGACTTCTATGGTTTATTTGGGACACATTGTAGGAAGAGGCGAGTTTAGAATTGATCCTTATAAATTGGAAGCCATTGTGAATTGGCCAACTCCCAAAACAGTAACCAAGGTAAGAATTTTTTTAGGCGCAGCTTAGTATTGGAGAAAGTTTATTGCTAACTTTTCTACCATAGTAGCTCATATGCATGCAGTGACAAGTGTGAAGAAAGGCTGCCAATGGGGAGGAAAAAAACAACAATATTTTGAAGCTTTAAAAGACAAGATCAGTTCAGCTCCGATCCTTGCATTACCGAATTCGAGATAGCCATTCGAGATACAAACCGATGATAGTGATTATGCCATGGGCGCAGTACTTTTGCAACATGGTAAGCCTATCGCTTTTCATTCTAAAACATTCAATGATGGTGTAAATAATTATCCCACATATGAAAAAGAGTTGTATGCGTTGGTACAAAATGTAAAGAAGTGGAAAGACTACTTGATGGGTAAAGAGACGATTATACATACCGATCACAAACCATTACAGTACTTGCAGTCGCAAACAAAATCACAACAATCACGACATTTCATATGGATGGGATTTCTTCAACAGTTTCACTTGTTTATAAGGTACAAGAAAGGTATTTTCAATAAATTTGTTGATATGCTTTCAAGGCCAATTATAAGTGCTTCTACTTTACTTAAAAATTATTCTATTGTACATGAGAGTTACATACAGTATGCATTTGATGCTGATTTTCAAGAAGTGTATGCTAGATTGAGTGAAGGGAATCAAGTTGAGGAAAATGATTATCACATGCATAAGCATTTGTTGTTTCATTTGGGCAAGCTGTGTATACCACAAGGAGAGAGACTTAGTTTCATGAGAGAGGCTCATTCGTCTCTTATTGCTAGACACTTTTGGGTAAGCAAAAAAATGGTGCATCTACAGAGGTATTACTATTAGCCTCGCATGATAGATAGTGTGTTGCATTTTATAAGAGATTGTTCTATGTGTGAAACAAGAAAGCCTAGCAATAGGAAGCTTGGGTTGTACACACCACTACCGGTACCATCAAGGCCATGGGAGAGTGTCTGCATGGACTTTTTTGGATGTCTACCTATGTCAAGAAAACAACATTATTATCTTTATGTAGTTCTGGATAGATTCAGTAAAATGTGTATACTTATGCCATCTAAGAAAACCATTACTGCTGAACAAAATACTGAATTTTATTTTCAACATGTATGGGTTCATTTTGGTTTGCCAACTTCTATTGTTAGTGACAGGGACTCCAAGTTCGTTGGGAATTTTTGGTCCAATCTTTGGAAGATGATGGACACAAAGTTTAAAAAGAGTACTCCTTTTCATCCACAAATTGATGGCCAAACCAAGGTGGTGAACAGAACCATTGTGCATCTATTGAGAGAATATTGTAGCAAACATCCCAAGTTGTGGGATGAACAACTGCATTACATTCAGAACACTTACAGCTGAGCCAAGCACTCTTCTACAAATACTTCACCTTTTGAAGCCCGCTTTGGGTATTTTCCAAAATCGCCATTAGACTTCAACTTTGAGAAGGATTTTTCAATTGATGGGCATAGTGATATTGACAAGGCTAGAAAGTTCATTGAGAAAATTCATATTATTAATCAACAAGTTCAGGAATAGCTTGAGAAGAGTCAAAGAAAATACAAGGAGAGGCATGACAAACATAGAGCTGATCACAAGTTTCAAGAAGGAAATGAAGTATGGTTGCACATAA
Source organism: Pinus albicaulis (assembly GCA_034641835.2). Taxonomy (NCBI): domain Eukaryota; kingdom Viridiplantae; phylum Streptophyta; class Pinopsida; order Pinales; family Pinaceae; genus Pinus; species Pinus albicaulis. The sequence continues at coordinate 1,324,143,462 of CM076581.1, forward strand.
GCAAAGAAAGGATGCAAGGAGAAGGTAACAAGCTCAATCCCATTTACTATGGTCCATTCAAGATCATCAAAAAAGTTGGTAATAATGCATTCCAACTTGAATTTCCTTCATATATGCAAATTTATTTCATTGTCAATGTGGAGAATTTACGTTGTACGCACAGTTATTAAAACCAGACGGTTTGAACCAGTAACCGGTCAAACCAGCCGATCAGCATGCTGGCCAGTTCAAACCGCCCATGCAACTGGGTTCAGCCTTGACTTGACCAAAAAACCGGTCCTAACTGGCCGGTTAAGGATGGAACCAGCCGGTTTATGAATAAACTGGCCGGTTCCATCCTTAACCAGCTAGTTAGTTGCTCTTCCCAATACGCGGACCCACCCATGGCCAGCAAGGTGTTTTAGCCTTTTAGGGCTAATGTGGAGGTAAGGGGAGGGTTGTTTCCCTCCAAAAATACCCTCCCCAATCTTTTATAAGCAGGGGCACCTCTCATTTGGATATTTTGTGAGTTTGATTGAGAGCTTGGAGAGTGTTGAGTTTTTGCTAGAGTTTGAGGCTTGCCACTTGAGCTAAGTAGACTATAGTAGCCATCATGCCTCCAAAAGGAAAGGATACTACATGGGCTACTTGTGATATGATTGATGGCAAAATGATTTGTAGATATTGCCAAATATATATGTTGCAGGAGGGGGTATTTACAGGTTCAAGCAACACTTGGCTGGGATAGGAGGCCATGTAAATCCATGTGGGGCACCAAATGAAGTAATAGGGCATATTAGGGCAAAATACCTTCAAAATTTTGAGACTCAAGTCATTGAACCAATAGATAAGTTTGTGACTAGAGCAGTTGCAAATTTTGGCAGTCGAGAGTCGGGACAATCAAGTTCAAACAACTGAGTTTGAACTTTGATCATGACTAGAAGTTTCAAGTGATAATGTTGATCATTAATTAGAATTTAGTAATATCATATATGTAGATTTGTAGTAGACTATCCCTATACTATGTAGGCCAATGGCATCAATGCTCATAGCTTGTAGCATTGTTTTTGGACTTTATGGGTCATTTGGAGCCTCATTGCTTATGTACTTTTTTGATGATATGTATTGCACTCGATGCCATTTTGAGATATTCAGCTTTACATGGTATATAAATGAGCAAACTTTGAATATTTTTTCTCTATTGGCTTGGAATCATGGTTGCAAATCTTAAAAATAGTTTTTTTTATTAAAAAATAATTATTTAATGTATTTTTTTTAAAACCGGTTCATTGAGATCTAACCGCTACCTGTTAGACCGGTTCCGGTTCAAATCCCGGTTCATTAGGTCCACCGGTCTAGTCACTAGTTCCGGTTTTAATAACTATGGTTGTATGAGCCTCCTTTGATTGATGAGCAAGGGAGTGATATTCAACTACCATATATAGAAGATTTCTTGCTAGAATTTCTGGACGAGCTCAAGGAGGATTCCATCCTTGATAGGAGGACATGCACTTCTAAGAGGGGAAGTGTCGATTATCTTCGAATTTGGCTCAAGGGTAGCAAACCAAGTAAGGCAGGGTGGGTGGAAGTGGAAAAGGTGAGGGAGTTGTACCCTCATCTTCTAAACAAGTAATTGAAGTCTTTTGGGATCCAAAATCTTCCCAATGGGGAGATGAGATCAAGAGATCATGTGTTATGCTCAAAATTGAAAGTGCTCAAAACTATACTGAACCTGAGCAACTGGAAAGGTCTCATTGTTGTGATTCTGGCACCATGAATGGTTCAAAAAACCGATGTCGTATGAGGAAGATATCACATTCTGTTAGTTTTCCCAAACAACTAAAATTTTTGTGACTGGGATGCCCAGTCAGCATACAGGTACAGTCAGAAAATGGCATATTCTTGGGAATATTCCCTTTTTTCACAGCCAATCGAATTGTGCCACATGGATAATTCTGGGCCATTTATTTGGTAGTACGAAGTTTGTTTCTAACCGTTGGATGGAGAAGTACAGGTTTTATTTGTGACATTGGATGAGAGACACGTGGCAAGCCCGAAGGCTACCACATGTCCTCAGGAGGTTGGAGTAAAATTTTATTTGGAATCCGGGGGGTTCGACACTGTGACCTCCATGGCGCCCACGTAAGCCTCTGACCATATCACCTACCATGAGTTTCTTACCATAAATGCTTTCTGTGTTAACTTATGTTGTTACAGTTTCATATTTGAAGGGGGTACTGCCAGCAGTCCCAACCCATTGGTGGCCCAAAACTTTTGGTCACATGAAAAATTAAAAACCCGTAGCAACAAAACTTCAAACTGACTGTTACAACCAATGTCCACTCTGGCGATTTCGATGGATGCCGTCACATGTCACGTGGTGATATCAAAACTGCAATGTGACAGTTTTATACATCGTAACCTCTGGCGACAGATATTGCATTCACATGCGTGGTTAATTGGAAACTAATGAGACAGGTTCAGAAACGGTTTTCGAAAATTTGACTCTGAGTTTCATGGCATATTCAGAGTTTCAAAACAGTTAAGTCGCGAAGTTAAAGGTGGGTGGTCGGCATGTGACCACCCTGCCCAAACCACTTGTTGTCAATTCTAATGGTCTTATTTGATGAAACTATGGAGGCGCCCTAAAATTTAGGGTTTTTTCTATTTTTAGTAGAAGTTAAGTGTAGTCTCCACTTTTGGTGGAGCTTTTTTAGCTGATATTGGGAAAAATGCATTAGGAGGTCAATTTTCGACCAATTTGGGTGAAACAAGAATCTACCTAGACTAATTTTAGCATTCTGGAGCCACTGGTGTAGAGTAAACAACCATTAGAGGGTTGTAAACACATATATTTTTCAATTTTGAGCATAATGACAAAGAGGGACATGCTATTGGGAGTTGGACCAGCATATGTAGCCCAAGAGGGGTGAACTGCTTCATCATGCCTACTTTGTAAAACTTATGTGTGATGTTTATTATTTATTATACACTATTGTACAGTGTTATTTAGGCTTATTTTCATGCTTAAAGTTCACAAATTCATCTATGTTTCATGGTTAAAACACTCTTTCCTTAAGAAAACAAATGGAGACAAATTGTACATGTTTTTAATACTGAAAGGACACTTAGCACAACAAACTAATACACTCCTTTCAAATCATCCCATCCTATGTATTAACTTTGGTCTGTCATGAATTAAATTTCTTATATATATATATATATATATATATATATATATATATATGTTTTAATTTTACATGTAAGTAGAACTATTGTGTAATGTGGCAGATGTAAGTCTGGAAAGACAAGAAGGAGAAAATTGTGGAGCGAATTTTGGTGGATATGTGAAAACAGGTTTTACCGTGTGTTACTCCACAACCCTAGTGAATGTAATTCTCAGTAAGAACAATATTTTTACTAGTGAAGGAGATGCAACCTCCAATTGAATGTGTATGTTGTTTTTTTGAATTATAATCTAAAGTTTGGGTAGTTACGATCTGGTTCTACAAATTTTTCACGTATCATTCTTACCACAACACTCTGTTTCATCGTGAGTAAATTAGTTGATTATATTTTCTCCTCTATAGTTGCGATTTTAATCTCTGCCACTCTGTACTGAAAATAGGATTCATATTATTTGATTTCCGCAACTGTATGGTATGGATTAAGTGAGTTATGCAACTCTGTGCAAACTTCTGTAATTGTGCTATCTTGGTTAAAGTCATTTCTGCAACTGAATTATCTAGTTTAACACATGTCGCAACTCTGTGTGAACTCCGTGTGTTGAGGGAAAACAATTCCCTATGTCTTTAATTTTTTTAACATGGTATCAGAGTGGGTTTAAACCTTCATTACCGCAAGTGTTTTAACTGAGGAGTTAAAATGAGTTTTGAAGATTTTGTGAAGCGTATTCTCCAACAGTGAGAAAAGTTTTGACATAGTGATAAAAAAATTACACGGTAAGAAATTTTGTTTACACAGTGAAAATGTAAGCAACAAGAACAAAATTGGCTAATCCATAAATACCACAGTTTAATGGAAAGAATTACGATTCTTGGACTATAACAATGAAGCCTTTGTTTTCTTCACAAGACATTTGGTAATTGGTGGAGAATGGTTTTCAAGAACCAGGAGATGCATAAACATACAATGATTTGACACAAGCAGAAAGAGATTGGTTGAGGGAAAATAGGAAGAAGGACTCAAAAGCTCTCTTCTATATTTTTCAGGTAGTTCATGAAAGTATATTCTGAAGGATTGCAATAGCAACAAAGTCCAATAAGGCATGGGATACCCTCCAGACAGACTACCAAGGCATGGCAAAGGTGAAGATATAAAAACTACAAATGTTGAGAAGAGATTTTGAGACAATTTGTATGAAAGAGTCTGAGAATGTAGACTCATTTTTTACATGTAATTAGGCTGGTTACCCAAATCAGGTCTCATGGTGAGACACTTGATGAAAGGAGAATAGTTGAGAAAGTTATGAGAAGTTTTCTAGCAAGGTTTGATGTCGTAGTTGTGGCCATAGAAGAGAAAAGATCTCTCACAATTTTCAGTGGATGATTTTCATGCATCACTGATGTCTCATGAACGTATGTTGAAAAAAGAAACAAACTCATCATTGGAGCATGAATTTAAGATACAAGTTTCCTTTGGTCAAGGTACAGGTTGAGGAAGATCAAATTACAGAGGAAGAGGAAGAATCCCACACAAAGGTGGAATAAGAAGCCCTTCAAGCTTAAGTGGAAGGGGAAACAATCAATCCAAGTCAAGGCCCAAGCCAAAATCAAGCACAAGGTTAGAGGTATGATAAATCTCAAGTTCAATTTCATTATTGCAAGAAGTATGGTAATTATGCAAATGAATGTAGAAAGAAGCAATATGACATAAGTAACAAACCAAGTGAAAATTTCATAAAGGAACATCAAAACCATGATAGCATGTTTTTAGCTTGTAATGTAGCACAAGAAAAACAAGGAGATGTATGGTTCTTAGATTCAGGGTGTAGCAACCACATGACTGAAAACATAGAAATGTTTTCCAATCTAGATGAAAGCATGAAATCAGAAGTGACATTAGGGGCTAATATAAAATTCTTTGTCATGGGAAAAGGAAGAGTTGACACTCTTACCAAGGAGGGAGAGAAGAATTTCATGTCATATGTTTACTTTGTCCTTGGTTTGAAACATAACCTCATAAGAATTGGACAACTCATGCAAAAGGGCTACAATGTATTTTTCAAGAATGATGTATGCACAACTTTGGATAAGTCTCGAAGTAGACAGTTGATTGCAAAAGTTCATATGACAAACAATAGAATGTTTCCTCTCAAGCTAATATTAGATGTAATATTCCCAAAATGGGGAAGCAGCAATATATGAACATAAAATGAAAATAGCGGTGAATAACATTACACCAAAATGTATGAAAACCATGGAGCCATTTTATTATGTAACTCAGCAGAAAATAAGTACAATAGAAGCGGGCACAACTCAAATAATCAAGGAAAACAAGCCTACCATGAATACATATGCCAAAAATGAAATGCTGCTACATAGAAAAATGCCCAAGAACAAGTACAGCACAATTTTAGATCGTGCACTGCAATTGGAAATGCACAATACATTAGGGGAATTTTGAGGTCTAAAATGGGCCTCCTAAGAAAAATTTACAACAAAATTAAACTTTATAACAACCAATAGGATTCAAGATGATGATGTCAACCATGGGGGATAATTTACCATTTTTTAAATAAAAGGGTAAAAGTATTAAAAAATAATAAAATAATAAAACTTTTTCTTCAATTCGTATTTTCAACTTATCTCCCAATTTTTTTACTCAAATTTTGAGTGGGAGTACTCGTTGGATGAAAAATTTAATTCCTCATCCAAGGAGTACCCATGTTGCATACTTTCGATGAACTCTACTGAAAAATAAAAATACATAAAAAACGTGATTGTAATCACGTTGTTTATGTATTTCTCATTTCGTGTGGTAAATTTCATCAAAGTATGGCTTCTGTGAGCCTCATGAATGAGAGATGAAACTAGCATCAATAGTGCTCGCTCAAAGTATGATGAAACTGGGAAGGATCAGTCTGAAAATAAGTTGAAAAAAACTAGTTACTCACACCCCTGCATTTTCCCTGACAGTGATGATGTCATCAAATCTTATTTGATTTTCCACTATTATTTTATAATTTCCTTCAGGAGGCCCATTTTAGACCTCAAAAGTATAATGATATAGATGCCAAATGTGTGGCTTAAGTGTTAGGAGTAAAGATCTAAGCTCCATCACATTTTCCAGACTTAAACAAAAGGATCTAATGTAGAATACAAGAAATACAAAAATTCTAGAATGCAACCCTAGGGTTGAATAACAGATGCAACTCAATAACTGGATGAAGATGGTTTTAGATTATACATATAATTAATGGATCTCCTCCAATAGATCCTTCAAGTGAAAGGTTGATCCTATCACTGAAGATCTCACCCTCCAATCAAACACTAAAACCCCTCACTGCAATTGCTCACTGAGATAATGCTATCAAAGAGGGATATTGCACTGTAGATGATATGAATATGTTGTCTTGGTGCCAAGATGTGAAATAAATCTCAATAGCCTCCCTTTATGATCTCCCAAAGAGAAGAATGCTTCCTCCTCTGAGAAACTAGCTCTAGAAGTGGGTTTCTCAACCCTTCAATGCAACACCCTGCAACACAACACAATACTCTGTAGAAACTACATTGTGGCTAAAAAATGATGCTTGGCCTTAAGCCTGAATGTGGAAAATGAAGTGCAATGCTCCCCCAAGAGGCCTCTCAAGAAAGGAGATGGGATTCCTGCTCGAGAACACTCAGTGCTAAACAACACAGCAATCTCAACTAAACAGCTGAAGAATGCACAATAGTCATGCAGACCATAAAATCAATAATCAATAACATGCCTCGCTATGGCTACTTTCCCCTCCTTATAAACAAGTGTGAGCCTTCTTACCTTGGGTCCCACTCATTAGGGTTTCCACCATCATGTAATATTCCTCCCGCTAACACTGCGATGTCTCTATTGATGAGCTACTCCATCCATGCCTGCATTGTTGACTTGGTCAAACTTGACCTTATCCACATGTATTTTCCCCTGTTCACACATGAGGGTGCTAGATCTAGTTATTATTATGATCCCTTTTCACATCAAGAGGGATTTTATGCATGTTTAAGATATGTATGGGCCTCCTTACCCATTTATTCATCTAACTAGGTGTAGAAAGCAAGAGTAATATTCCTATTAGCTGCATGCTAATTTAGGAATATTACATCAGATTTGAAGGAAGAAGGTGTTGTAGCAGATGTCACACAAGAAAATTTTCAAGAAGAAATTGAAGATGAAAATTGGTTATGGAATTTGAGATTTGGTCATCTCAACTTTGGAGGTTTGAATTTGTTGCATCGAAAATGCATGTTGAAGGGATTTCCACTCATAGAAAAACCAGACAACCTATATGAAGGATGCATCTTGGGCAAACATGTTAATTTTTGACAACTAGGTCCAAACTCCATGTTGTGATGCTCAGATGAAGATGCCAATATTTTTATTGGATTCCTCTTTCGTAGAGGTGAAAGATCGATCTAAATATCATCTTGACCTAATGAGTAGTACATTTATTTTGAATTAATCCCACTTATGTGCAAGGTCAGCCAGATTTGTAATGTAGGCTTGGAGCCCCAACAAATGTGTCACACACCCTCACTGATGAATATATATAGGTAAACATTGGAGGTCATTTTCACTATCACTCATCACACATTCTCTCGTGTCATCTAATTGGTTCGATCATCATCATGGAGGCTCTTCTTCTCTCACACGTGGGAAAATGTAGCAAGGGATTTTCTAGTTTTGACCTAGGGTTTCAACGTGTTGTCGACAATTCTCATAATATATCTTGGGTTGTCAATCCAAAAGCTCTCTTACTATCTCTTGTAAAACAAGGAAATTAGTTTAAATGGAACCAAACTCTCTCAGAAGTTGATACAAAGATAAGAATAATGTAGGAATATCATGCAAACTCCAATACAAAAGCATCAGACAGTTAAGAGACAACTTACTGCAAAGAGGGCCAGTTCAAATAGTATGCCACAGAAATCAAATATCAGAAAGTGGATGCAGTGAGGAAAACATGAAGGAGATACTAGTTAACATGAGGCTGATACCCAGATACACAACAGAACCACATATGGGCTTATCCAACTAAGAATCCATACATGACAATGGCGTTTTAAAAGCACCCTCCTCAATTAACTAATATAGAAGAAAATATGAATGACATGAACATGGAACAGTATATCATGACTAGGCCTATTTAAAGCGCTTGACTAATCCAAGTATGGGCACCAACTAGGATGAATCCTTACTTAAGATCAGTGAGCCACTCGCATTCTAGAACATGATACAAGAAGATAAATGTAATGAAATGAGATATTATATTAACACATAAGAAAATATTACATATCGTGGGATACCAAAGACCATAATCCTCATTACAGTTATAACTCCTCCTCACTGAGACCCTACGGGCTCTGAGCCTTCATATAGAAACTTTACAAGATGTATACAAAGCCTTTCACTGCACAGTTTGCTGATAGAAATCTGGAACCTTTACAATGTCTTTCTTCTGGGTTTTTATAGAAGAAACAAAAAACTCTGGAGAACGAGGTAGGTGATGCACATTAAATTTGCCTAATTTGAACAAAATGGCGGAAACATTTGCACCTATACTGCTGAGTAAATATGTTGTACTGTATGTACTCTGTTGTTGCTCTATGGAATAAATGTTGAGGATGAAAATCTCCTCATAAACAAGACATAAAAATTAAAATATACAAGCACTCTGTACTTGGCTGAAAGAGAAACTTGTTGTAATAAGGCCTGGAGGATATTGGTGTTTATGCATGGTACTCTCAATCCCTTGAGCCCCGAGCTGAAATTTAAATTCTCAATGCCAGACACCAAACTCCTCAATCTTCTACTGATATTCTTTGTGGCATCATTAATGCTTTCATCTAACAGAACCTGCCCCTTTTGAATTTCTTTGAGGGATTTGATAAATATCAATCTCGCTTCATTAAATGAAAGTCTTGTCTGTATACCTCTCCAGATCTTTGTTCCACAATTCTACGTCTACTGAATGGTCCTTTGGAGTGAATTCGACCTTTGTAATGGAGGCTGCAGATTATTATCATTCTTTTTTATTGAAAACCCTGCAAAAATATAAGAACATATTAAAGGAGAACAGACTCAGGGGTGGTGATGTAGACGTGAACTTGGTCAAGTAACAGGTTGCAGCTGGGCCCTGACCGTCCATTTTCGAAGTAAGATCCACAGCTACAAATGTATTTAAAGGCAATGGGACGGTGGCGGAACAGTTGAGAGCGGTGAAAACAGTGAAGAGTGGCGGAAGAGAGAGTTATAATGTAAAGGCCCAAAGATCTTCATTTGAGCGAATTACGAAGAAAATCAGGGAAAAACAATGAAACGGAGCGGCGGGCGTGGGGACCACCGGGTTAAATAAAATTTATAATAAGGTTTTATAATATAATACGCAGCAGGAGAAGAATGTTATAGAAGGTGATGAGGTGGACGGGAATGACCGTACGAGGCGGGACCCACACGGCCATCGCAATATCGCAAAAAGGAGCGGGGGGAAAATGCATTGGGGGGCACTGAAAATTGCGATTTCGCGATCAGGCGGAAAACCTTTGTATAAATAATACAAATGTCATTTTAGACTTTACAAAGGAGAAATGGGGTTTTGCAATGAACGAGTGGAGAATTAGTAAGGTGGGACCCAAGGGGCGCATCGCAGATTCGCAAATGGAGAAAGCGCGATGGGGAGACGGTGGTGCAACAGGAAACTGCGCTCTGCGATTTGTGATGGAGGGATCACGCGACGCGTAAAATTGCGACTAGCGGAAGTGCGACAGGAGAATATGCGATCGGGCAGAAAAATGCGATGGCGCGATTGGACGATCGCATCGCAAATATTTGCGACGGATCAAACGGTCATAACCAATGAAAATGCGATCTGCGATGGATGCGATTAGCACCTTAAGAGTAGGCACTTGGTTTTAGGCTAGGGGCGCATGTGGGGAAGTTGTTGGGACTTGTAGCAAAGGGGCTGGGGCTTTATACATTTTCACATATGAATTTTCAGCCTTTTAAAATGCGATCTGCGGATAGAAAATGACCCGATGTTCTTTGATAAGCGCCTATTGTTATTACTCTCGGCTCTGGATTTTGGTCTCGTGGAGGAAAAGAGCAAAGGCTTAGCAGAAGGGGCTGGGCTTTTCATTACTTCGGATATGAGCCCGTGATGCTTTCTAATGCGTTTTAGGAGGCGGGAAAGGCAATAGTAGGCAAGAATGAATTTCTTAAGCTATGGTAGGGAATTTGAGAGGTTCCAGAGGGAGTTGAAGACCAAAATTTGAATGAGGGGCTGACATGCTACAGCACAACGCAAATTTGACTAGCATTAACTTTGGTCAATGCATGGTCATCTTGACCTCAAATTATCCATAAATTCGGATTTCTGTAGTCTGCATTTTCTAGCACAAAAATCGAGGCTGGATGTTGAATTTGACTTGGCCGTGTTGAATATTTGCTATTGTTTTTTTGCATTGGATGTTGACTAGAAATCGTTGACTTTTATTGACTTTGGGTTGACTTTTGTACAGCTGTCAGAGAGGGTTGTGTGACACATTCTGGTTAGCTGACCATGTAGAGACTTTTCTGGTTGAAGCATCATGTTGACCGCCGTAACGCACCACAACACATATATTTTGCTGATCAAGTTAAGTGTATTTTTGGCTTGTCTTCTGTCGATCTATTGGTATGTTCTATCAGAATTTTACTTTCTTGTTTATGTGATTGTTGATTGATATTGGGTATAAAATTAAAGCTTCATCAATCATAGAACATCTATGAAAATTTACATGGTGTCAGAGATAAGGTGAAGACAAAGCCCAAGTTTGTATTAAGAGAAATCACCAAAGAAGGAGTATTGGTCAAGGACCCATGGGTACCTCAAACTATAATGGATTCAAAGCTGGAAACAAGTTGACTGGGAAGGTTGACTTCCATGCCTAGAAGATGTCTTTAGATTTAATCTTGGAATACCAAGATGTCATGGAATATGTGCAGGGTAAAATCCAAGAGCCTCCATCATTTTCACTGTTGCCACCAAGTCAAAGTATAAGAAGGGGGAAATCAAAGCAAAGCTGATCATCTGGGATTCAATTCATAAGAGTCTGGTTGCCTACATCTCTGAGCTATGCACATCCAAGGAGATGTATGATAAGTTGGTCAACATGTTCAGGGCCAACAATGCAAATCAAGTCCTTTTCTTTAAGAACCAACTGAAGAATTTGAAGCAAGGCAGGGATGAATCCATTCAATCTTATTTTTTGAATTTGACCAAAATCAGAAATAATATTCTAGCCATTGGGGAGACAATAGTTGATCATGAAATGGTTCTCACCGCACTTGGAGGTCTCTCCTCTGAATGACATGTATTCAATACTACCATTCTCAATAATAATGTGATACCTCATTTTGATGAAATATTGTCGAGATTCACTCAAGAAGAGACAAGAATTAAGGAATATTAAAATGAAGGTAATGTTGCCTTCACTACTCGTGCTAAGAAGAAGAACAATGGTGGTCTAAGGAACCATGGAAGAGCAGGGGCCCAAGGAAATAAAGGAAGATGTTACACATGTAACAAGACCAACCACTATGCTAGAGAATGTCGTAATAAGAAGGATTCTCCTGGGGATGATGACAACAACAACAACTGGAGGAATGGCAATCAAAGGAACAACAGGTTCAAAGGAAAGAGGAAGGCTCCCTCTGGTCGCAATAGAAATGGGAAACCTTTCAAAAGGTTGAGAAATTCTAGGTACGAGGAATCTAATGTTGGTGATGATAAAATAAATGAATTAATTCTTGTATCTTCCCTCTCTGATGCATCTCCACCCAACACTATGGATGTCTGGTTGATTGATAGTGGTGCCTCAAGGCACCTCACTAGGTTTAAGGAAGCACCCTTTGATTTGGTTGAGAAGGATGTTAATATATAAGTTATCCTTGGAGATAATGGCTCATATCCTATGAAAGGGACAGGGACTATGACCCTCCACCTATCCCAAGTTCAAGTCCTCCTCTTACAAGATGTACTATATGTACCTGATTTGAAGAAGAACCTTGTGTCTATTTCGGCCATGGAAGACAAAGGTTTCAATGTGGCATTCATTGATGGGAAGGTATGCATCTGGAAGAAGAGTTTCAAGGAAGCTATCATGATTGGGTTTAGAGTTGATAAACTCTACCAGGTTTCAGGAAGTCCACTGGGAGATATGACATGTGATACTATTTTTCAAATCGAACTATGGCACTAGAGATTTTGACACCTTCACTACAAAGCCCTTCCCGAAGCTAGGAAGGTGGTGACATGGATACCTGAATTCAAAAATGATCATGAAGGTCTATGTCATGGTTGTGCCAAAGGAAAGCATACAAGGGGACCTTTCCCGTCAAGTGTCACAAAGACATCTGATATCTTGAAATTGATACATTTTGACTTGTCTGGTATGCTGGTTGTGACATCCTTGGGAGGATGTTCTTATTATATAATGTTTATAGATGACTTCTCTAGAAAAACCTGGATATACTTCTTGAAGAAGAAGGATGAGGCCTTCATGTGGTTTTTTACTTTCAAAGCCTTGGTGGAAAATCAAATAGGGAAGAAGATCAAGATTTTGAGGACAGTTAATGGAACTGAATATGAGACGAATGAGTTCAATAAATTTTGTAGAGAAGCTCGCGTTAAGAGGGAGACCACAACTATATATACTCCTGAGAAAAATGGCATTGTTGAAAGAAAGAACAGGAACATTGTGGAAGTTTCCCGTGCCATGCTATGTAACCAAGGTCTTCCGAAGTTTCTGTGGGGAGAAGCTATGAACACTATTGTGTACATACAAAATCGATGCCCGCATTCCGCTCTGGACTCCAAAAATCCCGAAGAGATTCTCTCTGGTAAGAAACCTGATGTCTCACATTTTATAGTTTTTGGTTGTCCTGTTTATTTTCATGTGTCGAAAGAGAAGAGTAGCAAGTTGGATGCTTCTGGGAAGAAGGGAATGTTTGTGGGCTACAGTGAAACTTCAAATCCTTATAGAGTCTATGTGCCTGGTCAAAGAGAAGTGGAGATCTGCCACGAAGTTACCTTTGATGAAGATGCTTCCCTCAGGAAAGTAATCAATATTTCGAGCTCTGAGGAAGATCATGAAGTAAGGTCTGGAAATTAGGAAGAACCGAAGGATGAGACGATGCCCAATGTTGAAGGATCGATGGAACCTATTGATCCACCTCCTTCAATGAAGAACAGACCCTCATGGCTCAGGGATACTCTCGAGGATGCTGAGAAACATATGGCCGCAAGGGGGACATTTCATGAAATCAAGAAGCTGAATAGATACCAAGGGTATCTAGCAGCCATGAGTAGAATCGTACAATTGGAGCGTAGATATTTTGAAGAAGTCATAAAGCATCAAGTCTGGAAGGATGTTATGCACAAAGAGTACGAATCCATTATAAAGAATGATGTCTAGGATTTGGTTCCAAGACAGGAGGACAAAGTAGTTGTCACCTCAAAATGTCTCTATAAGACTAAGCATGGATCTGATGGTAGTGTTGAAAATTTCAAGGCAAGATTCGTTGCTCGAGGCTTCTCTCAAAAGGAAGGCGTAGACTATGATGATATTTGCACCTGTGGCCTCATATACCACCATCTGATCTATCATAGCTATTGAATCTTTAATTAAACTGAGAGGGGGGGGTGAATCAGTTTAATACATACATAAGATTTTCAAAATTTTCACCAAATTTATTTACAGCTTAATTTATAAACAGTCTTAAAATGTTGCAGCCAATATTAAATTAATGTGACACCACACTTATGTTGAGAGCAGCAACCAATTAAGCATATTGAAATAATCACATCAACACATGAGAAACACACACAGAGAGAGCAGATGTAAGTGGAAACCCATAAAGGGAGAAAACCACATCTTATTATTGTTGTGATGCAAAGGCAAGCTCCAACTCTCTCTCACCACTGTTTTCTATAGGCACCAACCTACAGGAGGCTCTATCCTCAATTCTGCAAGCCACAACTTGCAAGGAAGCACCAACTCCCTTCAATTTTCTGCAGGCACCAACCTATAGGAGGCTCCAACCTCAGTCAGCTACAACTGACAGCTATCAAGCTGCAACTTGATAGGGAAGCTCCAACTTCCTCAATTTTCAAAACTGAATGTTTGCTGATTTACCTCAGATATCAGCTCTGTTCTGTAGCTTCTCTTTCTGCTCTTCTTTTATTCTTCTCTGCCTTATGCTTCTATACTCTGCCTTCTCTAGATTTACTCTCTCTAACCTCACAGTGCATATCCAGATGATATTATTTATAAGACTTTTCTTGTGACTGTTAGCATTTCTCAAAGAATTTGTAATGGACAGCCATACCTCTTCACTTTCTACCTTTTCATTTATTTTCAGCTCACTCAGAAAAATGTAACTGTAGGTGCCTATTTTAATATTATAGTGGGATCTTTGTTTTTCCTCCGGAGACTTGCCAATGCATCACAACAATATAAATATAAATATTACAATGAGAACTCTTGCTCACTCATTCAGCCTCTTGGCTAGCTGCGCATTTGTCTTTTCTTTGACTGTGTTTGTCTTTTTTTTCCTCTACTGTGGTGTAACTGTTGCATACGTGTAACTGTGCCTTTTATATCAGCTGACTGTAAATCTGGAAAAATTCCAACCCTTTTCATGCCACGAGTGTCTTGTTGATGTGGCGAGTTCCGCAGGCTGGAACATACATATATCACAATTGTATTACATTAATAATCGCCCTCCCCTTAAGCTGAGGCCCGTGGGTCTACAGACCATGTGGATTATCTCAATAGCATTATATATATATATATATATCTGTGTGTGTGTGTGTGTGTGTGTGTGTTTGTGTGTGACAGCGCCTTTTAACATATATATATAACCCAAATTTGTCTCTTGTCTTAATTATAAGATGATTTAATCATATAATCTGCCCTTTTAATACACTTTAACATACTCTCGGCGCATACAATAAAGCCTGTTTTAAAACATATAAAACTCCTTTAGGGCCCACTTGTCATGCTTTCCGATGCATTGACTTTCCTCCAATTGTGATTCATCGCTCTTGCTCCGATTGCGATTGATCGCAATCGCAACTTCAAATACTCCGATGCGATTGAGTCACTTTTAAGTTCTTCTAGTTGCGATTAATCGCAATCGCAACTTGCGTTTGCATGTTCCGATGCCCTTCTCTAACTCCGATGCGATTGAGTCACTTTTAAGTTCTTTCGATTGCGATTAATCGAAATCACAACTTGCGTTTGCATGTTCCGATGCCCTTCTCTAACTCCGATGCGATTGGAACATGGAACTGAAAAAATTTGTTAATCATAACTTATAAGCTCATCAGGTCCGGGCTTCAATCGCAATCGCAAGTTTTTGGTTGGATGTTCCGATTGGCCCATACTGCGATGCTCTAATGCGATTAGGCCAGAATTCAAATATGTATTAACCACCATTTATACACCCATCGGGTCCGAACTCTTAATCGCAATCGCAAGTCTTTTAATATGTGTTGCGATGGTTTGTTTCTTTCCGATGCGATTAAGCCGGATTTCAAACTTATCAAAAAACAACATTTATATGCCTGCTCGAATTAGGAACTCTATTCAGACTCTTGTCACTATGTTCACTTGCCAACACTGTACGTCCGTGGGTAGGGTTAATTACTTTATATTACTTCTTTCCATTGATCATTACGCGCTCCATAATATATATTAATGTATATGCCTTGGACCTGTGCAACATAATATAAGTAAGTAGCATTTAAATGTATTATGATGGATATATATATATATATATATATATATATATATATATATATATATATATATCCTCCAGCGGGTTAGGCGATTCCCAAAATAATGTTTGTATAAATATGTAACGCCCATCGGGTAATGATTCTCGGAATATTATATATCTATCCTCCGGGTTGGGCGATTCTCGGAATTATAACGACTCTACCTCTGCCTCTGTCTCTGCTGCTTCTGTCGCTCTACCTCTGCCTCTGCTTCCTCCGTTTGCTTCTTTGCTGCCTTCATTGTCTGTCTTTGTCTCCTTGTAACTGTTCCTATCTCTGCATCTGCTACCTCCTTTGCCATCAATGACAACATTTCCAACAATATCCCTTGCTACTACGCAAGGATGGAATATTCATCAGATGGATGTAAATACCACCTTTTTGCATGGTGCAATAAAGGAAGAGGTGTATGTGGAGAAACCTCTAGGGTTTTAAGTCCAGGATAGAGACACCCATGTTTGCAGGTTGAAGCAAGCCCCTAGGGCTTGGTACAAGAGGATAAATAGCTACTAGATGAAGTTGGGCTTCACTCATAGTAATGCTGATCCAAACCTTTACTTCAAGGTTGATAGAGAAAATAATCTCATTCTAGTGTTGTATGTGGATGATCTCCTCTTGACAAGTGCTGACCCTCTCATTCATCAATGTAAGGGGGGGCTCACTTCTGAGTTCAAGATGAAGGACCTAGGACTGATGCATTACTTCCTAGGCCTAGAGGTCTAGCGAAGACCTGGCGAGATTTTCCTTTCTCAAGTAAAATATATTGTGAAGCTCTTGGAAAGATTTGGAATGGTGGACTATAAGTCCGTGTCGACACTGATGGAGCTCAAAATTAAGAATTTGAATGGCAGCACTGTTGGTCCTGTGATATAAAATATTATTGAGTATCGTCAACTCGTAGGGGGCCTGATGTTCTTAGTGAACACTCATCCTGACGTATGTTTTGCAGTGAACACTTTGAGTCAACACATGGTTGATCCTCATCACATTCACTGGGTTAGTGCCAAGAATATGTTAGATAAACCATGGGTTGAGATACACTTCCTAGAGCGTGACACTCCTTGGATATACTGATGCCAATTGGGTTGATAGTGTGGTGGATCGCAAGAGCACATCTGGATGATGCTTCACATTTGGGTCTGCTTCGATTTCATGGATGAGAAGGAAGTAGAAGTCGGTGTATTTGAGCACCGCTGAGGCCGAATACATTGCAGCGAGTATGGCCTGTTGTGAAGTAGTTTGGTTGCGAAAGCTCTTCAGTAAATTGTTCAGTCATGTGCTAGATACCACCATTATCCTTTGTGATAAACAGAGTAGGATTCGTTTTTCCGAGAATCTCGTGTTCCATGATCGATCCGAGCATATAGATATTAGGTACCACTTTATCCAGGATATGGTACAACACACTACAAGGAAAAGACCCTCTAGCGGAGGTTATAAAGGAGGTTTTTAGTGTTATAAAATTGGACAAAATTTTCAAAAAAACATATGCTACCACATTCGTTTCTGGTAACGGAGGTTTTGGCAGAGCTTTTAACGGAAATTCAACACAACTAAAAAAAATGGGCAGCCGAAGGTTATTACGGATGTTTTTTCATCGGTGCTCTTATCAGGTTTTAACACACCGGTGCGTATCGGTAGATAGCGCACCAGGGCGGTCGAAGGAGAATGCACCGGGTCGTTAAGGAAAAAAACAGCACCGGGTCTGGTGTTACTGATACAACGCACAGGGTTGTTTTAATTGGTCTTAGGATTTGAGCAGTGCCCATAGGTCATATAAGCGCACCAATGCGTGTATCTTTATGAGGCACTAGTGCTCCGTATCACAGAAAGGAACCGAGATTTATAATTGGTATGGGTATTCGTGCGGTGTACATGGCATCTAAAAATGCACCAGTGCTTATAGATACATAAATTCCCTGGTGTGCAGTATCACACAAACGCACCGATATTTATAACTGGAATCAGTATTAGTGCGGTGCCCATAGAATCATAAACGCATAGGTGCGTATAGACACATAAACGCAGCGGTTTTCATTTTTTTTTTTTAGAAACATCCACCTCTGACAGTCCAATTATTGTGATTGTTTTAAATTCATTATTCATCAAAATTCAACACATCTTATAACAATATTAATATTAATTACATTTTTATCAATGCATTTGAATGTGTTGTTTGGATTAATTTGTTATATCATATCAGAATTCTTGTGGTTTTTTTAAATTCATTATTCATCAAAAGTCGACACATATATATAATCTTATAACAATATAAATATGAATTAAATTTTTATTAGTGCATTTGAGAACGACAATGGAGAATGCAATAGAATAAATTAAAACGTATTTTATGATTATATAGATATATATATATATGAATAAGACAGTCTTTATCATACAAAATGGGACAATTATTTGTATCCCTTTGTCTTTCAATTGGGACACTATGTCCATTACATTAAACAAAATGTTTGATTTCAAAGACATATTTCAAAAAATAAAACGCCTTGCTTTGATATCCAAATGACATAGTGATCACCATTCTTCGCTTGAACTGTTGTCACTGCTAGAGCTACTTCCATGACTTGGGTTATTTTCAGGAATGTTGTGTTCACAGCGTTGATTGTTTTCTTCTTCTTCACTTTCCATATACAAACATAAAAATAAACTGAAATGAGTGTATATACATTGGTTATGTTGATCATATCAGCATCCTATTGAAATTTTAATAAGCATCCTGGCTTAAACCTTTCAAAACCCCTTTTCTGCCCTGAGAAATCCATATTCTGCTTATCGTTACCTTCCTATATCCCCACATTGCATTATAAAAGGCCGAAATTCCACGTTTGAAAAATATATATGGCCTAGCCCCTTTGGCCCTAGCCCTTTAAATCTTTTCCTCCACGTAACTCGGGCGCTAAACCAGGCGCCAGCCCGAAAGGCGCTTATCAAATGTATATCGGGCGCATTTTGAGCCATCAATCTATACAGATCGGATGGCGTTCGTTCATCTCCGTCGCACCCATAGCCTGCCTGACTACCATCCGATCAAACCATAAAATCAACGGCCCGGAGTCTATCTATCCCGGTGGTCCCCGCCCCACGTCCACTGTTCAAAACTGCCTGGTATCTATCGCACCGCCTTTCTAAGGCGGGCGGTATTCCTCAATTCGGAGCGATTTCATACATTGCTTGCCACGTGTCTTAACGTACGGCTCAAAAACCGCTCTCCATCGCACGTTATTGTTTGGCAAAAGATACAGCGTGATATTCATATCCACCGTTCGATCTGGGGCTCTTCATCCAACGGTCATCGCACTCCGAAGATGTGCGGAAGTTAATCCAAGCCAATAGCGCCCCTGGCCCACCGTTTCATTGCCCTCCGATATGTTTTCCACCGTCGATCTCCTCCTGAGATATAACGGTCTAGATTTAACCCACGCCACGCCTCCATGTCATCATTCCACGTGCTCCCGTCATACATTCATCCGTCTCCCCTACATATCCCTATTCAAAGGTCAAACGTCCACTGTCTACGTTAAATTTCATACATTCCTCCAACCTTTGCCAAAACATTTCTCTGCCATTTCTCTGCACTTTTCACCATCGCCCCGCACTATTCCGCCATTTCATCATGTCGCGTTGCTACACAGCTATCCCCACTACATCGCCATCCCCATGCATTTGTTTTCTTGACGAGTTTGCGGGTTTTGCAGGTTTACAGCGGCGGAAAACTATCATGATTCACAGTCTCTATTATTGTGACAGAGGACACATCAAAGGACCATTTCCAGGAGTTGAAATTATGAAGAAAGGCCCAGGAAGATATGTCGACAAGACTTCCATTAAAGCAGCAGGGTTAAAATCTGTCAAACCCTCCAGAGTCATTCAAAGCCCAGGTTGCGTAGATGGAGACATTAATGGAGTAGCAGAGAAATATCAGTGAAGGATCAAGAATTCAACGTTCAGCACTGAAGATCTTAAACCATAATTCAGATTTAGAAGGCAGAGGGTACCATCCACAGAAAAAATACCTTAAAGCTTTCTTTTCAGCACCATTTTCTTTCAGGAAAGGACGGAGTGTTTATGTGATTTTACTACTTTTCCGTGTTCCTGGAGAGATTTCTACCCAGTGCATTTATTTTAGTTAGCGGGCCACAGAGTACAAACAGAATTACAAAGTCATCGAGCAGTATGGGCGTGCACGTCTCCGCCATTTTGTTTTAATGAGATAATTAAATGTCCATCACCTACTCCCTTTTTCAAGTTTTATTGTTCTCCTATAAAGCTCCCAAAGAACAGATGATTCAAGGTTCCAGATTTTATCAGAAAATTATGCAGTGACAAGCTTTTTGTATACATTTTGTAGAACTCTTGTATGAAGGCTCAGAGCCCATAGGGCCTCGGTGAGGAGGAGTTCCATCTGTTAAAGAGGATTCTGGTCTTTGGTATTTCACATTCTATAACTTTCTCTTATGTCTTATTTAAATAGATCATTTCATCTCATCCATCTTTCCTGTATCATGTTTTGGAATGCAAGTGGCTCACTAATTTTTGGTATGGATTTATCCTAGTTGATACCCATACTCGGATTATTCAAGCGCTTTAAATATGGCTCATGCATGATATTCTGTTCCATTATTCATCTAAACCATGTTTTTGCTATATTAGTTTCTTTGGGATGGTGTTTTTAAAACGCTATTATCATGTATGGATTCTTAGATTGGTAAGCCCATGCATGGTGGTATTGTGTATCTGGATATCAGCTCAATGTTAACTAGTATCTTCTCAGTATTTCATTCACTGCAGACACCTTCTGATAACTTATTTCTGTGAGGTATTTCTGAATTGGCCCTCTTTACATTAAGTTGTCTCTGAATTGTCTGTTGCTTTTATATTTGAGTTTTTCATGTTGCCTTTGTAATATCCCTTTCTCTGTGTCAGTTTCTGAAGGTCTTGGTCCCATTCAGATTAATTTTCCTTGTTTTACAAGAGATAGCATGAGAGCTTGTTATTGATAACTCCCTCTGTTATACCATATGCTCCTTGCTATATAAGATGTCCTAGGCACTGGTCTATCACAACTCTAGGCTGTCTCTAGGAGCGACAATAGGTGAGAATAATGAAAACTCCAATATTAAATAATATACATCAATGTAAATCGAAAATAAAAATGACGTACCACAGCAAAAATTGACTCATAAACTATACACATTCTTTCAAAACCATGTACCATGCCATCTTTTAAAATTTCATCTGTTGGCGCAGTTCCATACTTTTTTTCCTGCAAGTTTTATACCCCATAACAAATAATATATTTAATATAAAAGATTTTTTTGTTCTATTAATTATAGACGGAGCTAATTAAAACAAGATCGATAGATGCTTGCAAATTCCAAAATTAAATTCTGATATGCCAACATATACAACCAACCCATATTTAACCCAATTTCAATCAATTCGTCTAATGGTTCTTCTTTGTATGTTAGCACCTGTTTGAAGACATTCAATGATGATTTTTGTAAAACAACTTGAAAAAATACAAAAATGAAATCTTATTAAGTTGTTATAAGGAAGTAACAATTACTCACAAACTTATATATCAACCATTTTCTTCCTTGTCGTCCTGTTTTATGTGCTAAATGGGTTCCATTTTCTTTTCTTTTATGCAAGAAAATTATTGAAAATTAATATTTAATGCTAAATTGTTTATTTATTGTACCTAATGATCTAAAAAATCAATGATTACATATTACATTTGAAGCACGTTGTTGTATTCGTTCCATTAGATCCCTCAAACTTTTGTGAAAGTTTTTCCCCCTTTCGTTAACTTCCAGCACCACTCCAGATGACCCAAGGAGAAATTCATTTTCATTTGCATGTTCTATTTTTTTTCTTTTCTTAGAACAAAATTCCTTTTCTGAGTTGTTAGTCCCTGTAGAACATTAAACATATGTGAATTAGTAGACTTTTTGACACATGTTATCTAATAATTTTAAGTATATTATTAATGATAATTAAAAAAAGAAACTCATATTGGATCGATAGTATTGTTTCATTCACCTTATTCATCTTTTTGCAATTTTTCCATTAAAATTTTACGCTCTTCTAGTCGTAGATCAGAAATAATCATCTCAAGCTTCATCATTTTGTGGCTTTGCATGATACATAGTAAACAATACATATATTTTAAAGTTACATATAGTTCAAAAATAATATTTTTTATAAATAATTTACAAAGAACTTGCCTTTTTTTCTTTTCTTGATGTGTTAATAGTATTTTTGTTACTTGATATCTTGTCAGTCATTTCTTTATCAATCTGAAACATATAGCATATCATTCATTAATATATTTATAAATAAATTCTCAACTTTTCAGGTATAAAATAAATCTCGAGACACCGGTGCGCCTTTCATGAAATCTGCACCGCCGCCGGTGGGTCGATATATTAACAATGCACTGCAAAATAGTATAATACATCGTACGGTGCATTTGGTATTATAAACACACCAAAAAAACGGTGTAATAGACCTAACGGTGGGTGGGGTATTATAAACGCACCACAAAAATGGTGTAATACATCGTACGGTGCTTTCCTAGTTAAAGAGAGCACTGGTGCCCTATTTCAGATTTGGCGCACGGATTTAAAAAATGTTTTCAATTTTTTACGACACAGAACTTGCACAGTGCGCTGTAATAATACAGAGCACTGGTGCGGTGGTGTACGCAGGGTGCACCGATAAAGAAAATCCATTTTTTTCAAAAATTCACGCAATGGCTGAATGGATTGGGATCCGACTATGCAAGTCATCCCGTGGGTTGGACGTCAAACTAAAATGAAAAACCCTAATTCTAAAATCACAGAAACAGGGAGAAGAAAGGGAAAAAACAAAAAAATGAAGGGTTCAGGGTAAAAATGGATAAAACTGCAGGAAAAAATAAAAAACTGCAGAAAAAAGTAAAAAAAAGAATTAAATTTAATCACAAAATGGTTTGAAATTATATGATAAAGGGCTTGAATCACCATAGTTGTGGTTTATGATTGTCTGAATACTTCTGTTCGAACGTCTTTCGCCATCCACAGTGCCCTCGTGCTCTCTCGCTCCACGTTTGTCTCCTACAAAAATCTGACTGAAAATTTTTAGCAAAAATAGTGAAATAATGAAAAGTGTTTAGTATTTAAAAAATTATGTTATCAAATTAGATTTTTGAAAATATTTTTCCGCCCATTTTTCAGATTGCTGCTTTTTTTTAACATAAACAAAATAGAGTTGCTTTTTTTTATTTGTGTTTATTCATTTTCGGTGCGCGGAAATGTGATGTGCTGGTGCATTGTATTAATACGACGCACCGGGGCCTGTTAGGATGATAAGTGCACTGGACTTTTTAAAGTTTTTTTTTTTTGTATGTAAGATCATAATAAAATAATGATAATTAAAAAGTACATGAATTTATTTTCATTATTTTCTAAACTTTATATATGTAAGATCACAATAAAATAATGATAATTATAAAGTACATGAATTTATTTTCATTATTTTCTAAACTTCATGTTACAAAAATTCGTATTATTCTATATTTGTTATTTTACAATTATTTGCAAATTTAAAAATTTAAATATTTTAATAAAATCATTTCACATGATTACAATTAAAAATTTCACATTAATATAATTAATATTTTACATACAATTACATTAATTAAAATTACAATTACAATTACAATTAAAATTACAATTACAATTTTACATTAATTTCACATACATGAATTATGATTAGAATTACAATTACAATTTTAATTTTACATACAATTGCATTTACAATTTTACATATAATTACATTTACAATTACAATTACAATTTTACAAATATTTTACAGACAATTCAATTAAAATCATAGTTACAAATATAATTACATTTACAATTTTACATAGAATTACATTTACATTTACAATTACAATTTTACAAATATTTTACATACAATTCAATTAAAATTACAATTACAATTTGTGAAATTTACATACAATTACAATTACAATTACAATTTTACAATTTTTCATATATACAATTACAATCATTTCAGAATAAATTAAATATTAAAATTACAATTAAAGTTTTACATTAATAAATATTTTACATACAATTACACTTAAAATTACAATTAGTACAAATACAAATACAATTTTACAATTTTACATAGAATTAAAATTTAAATTACAATTACATTCACAACATAATATTTAATAAATATCATGGTCATTTAATAATATTAAATTAATTAATAAACATCATCACGATCATGATAACCATCGTACAAACATCATATTCGACTAATAAACACATTCAATTAACATCAAATTAACATTATATATTACCATCATCACAACACAAACATCAAATATACATCTCAATATAATGTCAAATAACTCATGCGCCTATCACATATACACATCTATCTACAAGCTAAACATTAAATGAACATATTTAACATGACTAACAATATGCGCCACATCATGATGATCATCAACATGAAAATTAAGTACAACTGCAACATGAACATAAAATACTGCATGGACCATATATATATATATATATATATATATATATATATATAACTGAATAATGTTAAAAATATACAACTGTAATATAAATGTCATGGATCAGGCGCTGGTGGTAGTATAACAACATGAATAACACTAGTACAAGTGGATGCGGCCTACTCAGTAAAGCTGGGTGCAGCCTCGACAGTCGATGGTCGACTAGCTTGCTCATGATCATGATGATCACTAGTACTAATGGATGTATCCGCTGGTGGTAGTACAACATGATCAATATGAGGCGCAGTAGTAGTGGAGGCCTTCTCAGTCAATAGTACTGCAGCCTCGACAGTCGATGGTCCAGCCTGCTCATGATGATCGTGACTAGTAATCATGATGGATGCTGCAGGCTGCTGATTGGACGTGACCGATGGTCTAGCTTCATCTCCATGATGACTAGTGTCAGATGCTACCAGTGGAGCCTCATGCTGAGCATTAGGCATGCCACGAGGTGAACAATCACAAGATGCATATGAGTCACTGTTGGCGAACTGTCCATCATGTGTCGTAGCTCGACTACGCCTATAACTACGGACAATCCTCCTCAATCGTGTAATAGCTGTCGTAGCTCATACGACATGTCGCATCACGACGTACATGTCACACGGCATGCCTCTCCACATCCGTAACAGTCTATCATCACCTTGTATCTCTCTGTAATGAGTGGGCCTAATGCCCGCATCTGAAATCAATCCATAGAGTTTCCTACCCAACTCCATCTGGTATCTTGTCTCAGGTCGACCACGCCTAGCAAAAGGCGATACCAGTGCACCATGAGGTGTAGGATCAGCACATCTCTCTACTACGCCACCGGCCTCATCCTCTGGTGCATCATCCATCTCCTGATCGTAATCATTAGGATCGACACCTGGATCATGTGGTGGATCTGGCATCTCATCGCCATCAAAAGAGCCAATGTCTGCAAAATATATACAAGTACACAACAATAATTAGACAATTTCATTACACAATTTAATAAAAACAAGTTAAAGAACATGTTAGAATAAATATAAATAAAACATTAATATTACCTCTATCATTTGGCGGTTCATCAGGAGTGAAGAGGATATTGGGACACCCTCACCAATCTAGTCTAGCATAAGGACATGGGACCATAATGAAGGGATGCAGCCCGTCAACGTTGGCTAGTAAGTCCAGCGAATCATGTGATATCCTCATTGGAAACATAGTGTCTCCCCTCTTGGGCATCATCTACCCCCACATGCACATTCGGGCCTCGAACATCGGCCTACGAGGCTATCGAACAAAATTAGGTCTCATCTCTAGAAACCTCTCAAAAAATTAACAAAATAGCTCTGAAGAAAAAGGGAAGTTGACCCTCCCTTGTGCATGAGCATGACATATATCTAAGGTCGTACAAAACTGTCACAAAAAAATGGCAGACCACCTGTCAAGTCATGGCTGTTGTACTAAAGAATCAACATAATATAAAAGCGAGCAACTGATGCATTTCCCATCACTGGTGTTGTGCAAAATGATCGAAGCGATAATAGAGAGGCACTGCACATCCTGTCTACCAAAAGCACTTATATGTAACTGACCTCGAGGTACCTGAATCTTTGAAGGAGACAGTACATGTGCTCCAATGTATCTCTGGGAGTAAACTAGCTGACTCCCTACTACACAACCAACTGGCACGTCTTGGAATGAGGGAAAATCCACCCCTCTCCTTGATAGTCCTATATTTAAATAAATTTCCTCCTCAGTGGGTGTGTACCACTGGTCAAGACCAACCTGAAAATCCTGTCGGTGGGAATTCCACCTGCTGATAAGATGTCTCAAAAGCACACTATGGGCCTTTAGGCCAGAAATAGCCTCCTCATAGAACTTGAGGAGGCCTACCTGCATAAGGATCTCCCAGGTATCTGTAGTAATAGGGCGAGGGCATCCATCTCTCTCCCTCTCTCTCACCTCCCATTGGCGAATCATGTCATATTGTTGTGCTTGTTGTTGCTGCTATTTCTCCTGCTCTCTCTGAATCATTTCCATATTAAATAATTTTTTTTTATTAAAAAAAATATGTATTTATAAATATACATATATAATTTTTTTTGAAAAAAAAAACAAACATACAAGTCGATGCTCCATAAAAACAGTCACGCACCGGTGTCGGTGCGTCCTAATATTTTAGCGCACCATCCCCGGGGCCCCTAATGAAACAAACCACACCGGATTCGGTGAAAATGTCTATTTTTCAAGCACCATGGACTGTATATAATTTAGAATAGCGGTTCACTGACTGAAATATACACCCCGCCGCATATAGTCGTGTCAGGGCATCGACTTCATGACAATGACATAGTTGATGGTGTGGTCTTTTACCCGGCCACACTGTTGACCCTCTCGGAATGAAAAATGCGGTGCGCTAACATAAACCAGGGCGGAAAATGAATTCAATGCACCACACTATGATTTTCAGGGTCAATGGTGCACCTGGATAAATGAGCGCACCGCCTTTTTTCCTTTGCCCCAAAAACGGTGCAGTTACGGTTAGCACTGGTAGCGGTGTTTCCTGTAAATTTTACAGGTAGCACCACTATCTGGTGCGAGCCGAATAGCTCGAGCGCACGGTGCGACAAATTATTTTTTTTTCTTTTTTAATGGTTATTTTTAAGTTTATTTCAATTTCTAATCCACTAAAAGGCTTAATTATAGAAAAACTAGAAAAATACCTGTACATTTTGCCGACAAGGAGGCATATTGGCTGTCAAATTTGGAAAATAAAATTGGCCCACTATTTTTCAAAATGCAAGCTGGAGATTGGTGGCCAATGCAGAGCAGCAGTGCGTGCAATGGGTGCAATGAGAGAACCAATGTCAGGGCGGCTCAGAAATAAGGAAATAGCACCGGGGCTTGAGAGCTCTGGAGCACTGAGGAAAGTGAATAATGAAGTTTTTTGGCTGTAATTTTTTTTTAATTAACCTTGTTTCGGTGCGTGGGGTTTTATAAGCGCACCGGTGCAGTTAAATAAAACCACACTGGGTGTTATCAATTTTGGCACGTTGCTTACAATGCGTCGGGGCGTTTCCCTAACCGCGCACTGGGATGTTTTAGTTTCGACGCAAAAATTTGATGATGAACCGGGGCGACGTAATGGTAAAGCACCGGTGCGTAATAGTTGCAAAGCACCGATCTTTTGGCCTTAATTTTTTTTTTATATAACGCTATTCTAGTGCGTGCGGTTTCTGGCACACTGATGCTCTTAGAGAATAATTCACTAGCTTGTTTCTGTTTTGGCGCAATGTTTTATGATGCACCGGCGTGGAAGAGTATTGACGCCCTGGTGTGTTACAGTAATCGGACGCCCCAGCAGTGTGTACTTCACACACGTTGTCCGGTGTGTGCCAATGTTCGGTGCATACCAGTGCGTTCTATGGTATCGTGCGCACCGGTAATTGATAGCTCGAGAGCACTGGAAAACTAAAAAATCCGGGTTTTTTGTCATAAATATTTTTTTAATTTAACCATTTACTGGTGCGCATTTTTTATAGGTGCATTGGTCCTGTTTGCTTCAAACGCACTGGCCGGTTTGTGTTTTGGCGCATTTTTTATGATGCATCGGTGTGGTTTCTGTCTACTACACCTAGTGGTTTCGATGTTGGTGTTGTGTTTTATAATGCACTGGCACGGACCAGTTGTGAGGCACCAGTGCTCTTTTATATTATGACGCACCGAGTGGGTGTGTACGGAGTGCACGGTGTCCGGTATGCCAATGATTTTTTCCGCACCGGTGCTTTCTTTTTTTTGAGAGCACCGGGGCGAGTTTTAACGATAAGAGCACTGATAGGAAAACATCCGCAAAACCCTCCGCTCACCAACCTCCTCTAGTAACTTCCGCTAGAAATGGATGTATGGGGTATTTTTCTTTGTGGTTCCTCAAAAACATCCGCTAGAGGGTCTTTTCCTTGTAGTGGCAAGGCGCCATAAGGCTCAATCATATAGGAATTGATGAGTAGGTCACAGATATTCTCATAAAGCCCTTTGGGAAGGTCAAGTTCATAACCTTCTGTGAGAATCTTGGTATCGTGAAATAACCCTATTCTGAGGGTCCTGTTGGACGATGAGCTCTAGGAGCTCCAAGGGGCTTTGGGGATAGATTCTTAGAGCTATAAGAAACCACAGGGCTAGGCTTTCTGAACCTTATTGGTGTGCTTATTCCCCACCATTATGATATTGAGTTTTTTCACCTCTCTTTAATCCGTGCTCCTGTATGCATCCTACCCATGGAGTCCCGAACTCATGGGAAGTACCTCTCATTTGGCCAATGAGGTGGGAAAATCTAGAGACCAGTAGCAAAGATCAATGGACCCATTGAATATTGTCGTACTCTCTATGTCTAGGACAGCACATGTCCAACCACTTTATCTTGGATCAAGTCTAGTGAGGTTTAGGACCTCCAACTGACTTTGGGTCAGCTAAACCAACTTCGGGTTGGTATGTGACTCCTTTGAGTCCTATAGAGGTTTTGGAACTCTGAGCTGATTTTTTCAGCCGAGAGTGATGTCTTTGTGACTCACCTTTTTTTTTTGAAATAAAGAATTCAGAAAAGAAAGTTACGGTGGGATGACGCATGATGTTTGGATGGCATAAGTGGATCTAGTTCTCCCTAGTTGAGAGGGAGTGTTAATTTTGGACAACTAGGTCCAAACTCCATGTTGTGATGCTCAGATGAAGATGCCAATATTTTTATTGGATTCCTCTTTCGGAGAGGTGCAAGATCGATCTAAAGATCATCTTGATCCGATGAGTAGAACATTTATTTTGAATTTATTCCACTTATGTGCAAGGTCAGCCAGATTTGTAATGTATGCTTGGAGCCCCAACAGATGTGTCACACACCCTCACTGATGGATATATATAGGTCAATGTTGCAGGTCATTTTCGCGATCACTCATCACACATTCTCTCTCATCATCTGATTGGTTCAATCATCATCTTGGAGGCTCTTCTTCTCTCACACGTGGGAAAACGCAGCAAGGGATTTTCTCATTTTGATCTAGGGTTTCAGTGCATATTTGACCAACGTTGACTTTGGTCAACGCATGGTCAACTTGACATCAAACTCTCCATAAATTCTGATTTTTGTATTCTCCATTTTGTGGCATAGAAATCGAGGCTAGACGTTGACTTTGACTTGGCTGCAATGACTTTTTACTGCTGTTGTTTTGCATTGACTGTTGACTGGAAAACATTGACTTTTGTTGACTTTGGGTTGACCATTGTAGAGCTATCCGAGAGGGTTGTGTGACACATTCTGGTTGGCTGACCATGTAGAGACTTTTTTGGTTGAAGCATCCTGTTGACCGTCGTAACACACCACAACACATATTTTTTTGATCAAGTTAAGTGTATTTTTGTCTTGTCTTCTGTCGATCTATTGGTATGTTCTATCAGCATTTTACTTTCTTTTTTATGTGATTGCTGATCGATATTGGGTATAAAAGTAAAGTTGCATCAAGCATAGAAAATCTACGAAAATTTACAAAACAACATAGAGAATCATTTCCAAAAGGAAAGTCAATAAGGTCAAAGGCACCTTTGGAGGTTATCCACTCATATTTATGTGGACCAATGAAAACACCATCATTTGGTGGCAGCCACTATATTTTGACCTTCATACATGACTACACAAGGAAGACATCGGTTCATTTCCTAAAATAGAAAATTGAAGTGTTTGACCACTTCCGCCATTATGAAGTTATTGTTGAGAAGAAAAGTGGACACTACATCAAAGTGTTGAGGATTGATAGAGGTGGCGAATACATCACAAGTGACTTCCTACGTTTTTGTAGGGAGCATGGAATTCAAAAAAAAATTACAACAAGGTATAGACCTCAGCAAAATGGTGTCGCAGAAAGGAAGAATAGGACCATTATGGAAATGGCAAGGAGTATGTTGAAGGCAAAGAATTTTCCAAATTATTATTGGGCTGAATTTGTTGCTTGTGCATCATATATTATTAATAGGTGTCCAACCAAAAGTGTTATGAATAGAGTTCCTAAAGAGGCATGGAGTGGAATAAAGCAATATGTCACTCACATGATACTGTTTGGGTGTGTGGCTTATGCACATGTCCCAAATGAGTTGAGGAAGAAGTTGGATAGCAAGGGCGATAAATGTATATTTTTTGGATACGGTGATGAATCCAAGGCATAGAAGCTCTACAATCCATCAACCAAGAAGGTAATAATCAGCAGAGATGTTCAGTTCATAGAAGAGGAAGCATGGGATGGAATTTTATAGAAGACAGCCAATGTGAAGACATGTATGTCACATTCAAAGAGGAATTGACCACATCAAGTAATTTATCAACGATGACTCCTCCTCCACCAACACAAACTCAACAAAGTAGTCAACATGTGACACCAAAAACAAATAATAGGATAGCATTGTGTAACCAATCAAGCGCTTCTCCAAGCACATCACAAGGATCTGCAACTCCATCTACTTCAAGCGCAACACCAAGCCCATCTTCAACAAGCATAAGAATACCAAAATTCAGAAATTGAAACAAAATATATGAGCAATATGAAGTTGATAGCAACGCTGGTCTGAATTCTTTGTTTTCATTATTTTGTCATGTAGATGACCCAATACATTTTGAGGATGTATTCAAAGAAGAGAAATGGGTTGCGGCAATGAATGAAGAGATAGGAGAAATAGAAAAGAATGACACATGGGAGTTAGTGGACCTTCTGCAAGGTAAATAAGTCATTGGAGTGAAGTGGGTCTATAAGACCAAGAGCAACATTGAAGGCGAGATAGAAAGGAATAAAGCAAGGCTATTTGTCAAAGGATACAAGCAACGGCATGGAAGAGACTATGTGGAAACATTTGCACCATTCATGAGGATTGAGACAGTGTGTACATTGTTGTTGATTGTCGCGCAACATAAATGAAAATGTATCAAATGCATTTAAAATCGGTGTTCTTGAATGGAGTTATGAAAGAGGAGGTATATGTTGCGCAACCTCCTAGATATGACATAGAAGGCCAAGAATACAAGGTGTGTAGGTTGTAGAAAGCTCTCTATGGGATGAATCAAGCACCATGTGCATGGTATAGCAGGATAGATGCCTACTTGATGGACAATGGGTTCGACAAATGTGATGGTGAACCTACTCTCTGCATCAAAGAAAGTGACAGTAAGCTTCTTATTGTCGTCTTGTATGTAGATGATTTGATTTTACAGGGAGTGATGATTTTATCATCATTGATTTCAAAGAATTCATGAAAATTGAATTTTAAATGACTGACTTGGGGTTGTTAAGATATTTTTTGGGCATAGAAGTGAAGCAAACAGAAAATGGAATTTTTATTTCTCCAATTGTCACGGGGTTGAAGTTGAGCAAGGAATATTGCAGCAGTTGTTATCACTCATAATTTTGTGAGTAATTACTTGAAATGGTCATACAGTTCACTCCTTTAAAATTTTAAGGTCACCTTAAATATTTTTCAAGTTTCCATAGGAAATTTCATTTTTTCATATTTAACCTATCCTAAGTTTCAAGACCACCCTCATTTCATCTCAAAACCACCTCCATATAGGTCACATTATGTTCCATCACTCATCATTTGCTGACATATTTCATTTCCCAATATTACAAGTTTGAAAAGGTCATTTTATTCAAGAATCCCTACTTTCGTAGCGAATTCAGTTTAAAATAGGCAGAAAACACTACGAAACTGTTGAAAGTTTCATAGCGAATATGAAGCATTTCTCTGTTTTCTAACTTTGAGCATTCAACTTCAAGGGAAGTTTTTGGGAAAACAAAAAATTATTTTAAGAAACTGAGAGAGATTATTTTCAAGACGATATAAAATAACAATAACCTCTTTCACTTTTCTCAAAGGTGCTACAAATTAGAAGATGTAAGGATGTCTTTCAGCCTTATTTTTAGAATGCAGAATTTCCCTGTTTTATAAATGTTTTTATAATGCAGATTCTGGACTGGGGATGTGTTGAAAAAACCCAAGAGATATTTTTCTTAAATACATACTGACCTACAAAAACCTCCTTCATTTTTGTAATATCTATCAAGGATAGGGAGAAAAGAGCTCATCTCTCAACCCTATGTTTTCATAAAAAAACAAAGTCATTTTAGTGATGAAAAAACTTGCTAAAGGTGGAAAGGATGTTTTTTGAGGAAGAAACACCTCAAGACTCTTAGGTTCATTTGGTTTATGTTTTGAAAGGTCAATAGCATGTTGAAAATTAAATTTGTACAGCTAGAAGGTTCCTTTTTTAAACAAGGAAAAAATCTAGAAAAAACACAGTTTTCAGCAGTTTTGTAGCATTTCCTAGGCTTGAAGCCAGGAAAAGCTACGAAACCACCTGTAGCTTTATTTTTGCATTTAAAACCATTTTGGGAAGATTTAAAGAGGTATAAATGATATGGAAGATTTTTTAGGGCATGATGAACACAATGCAAGAGGAAATAAGCAGAAATTTTGATTGCAAAGGTCATTTTTGGACGCTACAAAAGCACGCTACGAAACTGCCTTGTTTTCGTAGCAAAATATTTTTAAGGTTTTTGAGAAAATGAAAAAGTATTTTTGAAATCAGAAAGAGGTTTTTCTTCATCACAAGCCCCTCTACAAATACCTTTCTCAATTCTTTCAAATATATCAGGGTTTGGAAATTATACACTCATATGTGAAGCCTACTTTTTAAGAATTTTCACTAACCAAATTTGTGAAAAAATTGTAAAAATTTGACTTAGAGGAGGTTCAGCTCAGCATCCACGTGGCATAATGACACATCAGCACTCTATTACACTCAGAAAATTATTTGGTTGCAGTTGATAAGGGTTATTGAATTGGTTTGTTAAACTATTAATGAAAGAAGAGTCCTTTTTGTATTCAAACTCTGCAAAATAGAAATATCCCTAGGAAGTCTCCAAGTGATAAAATCACATTTTAAATAGGTCTCTGAGGTGGGAATTCGAAGCTAGCAAGTTGGCATATCATTTGTATGAGTCCTCATTCTATAAAGGACTTAGTTTTAGAGTTAGATGGGGTTTTTGGGATATGTTATGGCTGACTGCTACTATTGTAAATAGGTTTTTATATCAATAATACAGAGTGGTTTTCTTCTTGACAGACCTGAGATTATCATGGGGTTTTTTATTATTTATTGATCTACATCTTATATTTTACTACTTGCAGTAGATTTCATTTCTATTACTCATAATTCATAACTCTATGCTCTGACTTCCTTTAGTAATGAGATGACTGTGTTTTTCTACGTTTTATGAGTGAATTGCCTTTGAACCACTAGCAGTAGATTCCATTGCTATTACTCATAATACATAACTCTATGCTCTGACTCCCCTTAGTAATGAAATTACTATGTTGACCTATGTTCTATGAGTGAATTTCCTTTGTTAAATACCCCTATCTACCTCAACTTCCATGTCAAGAAACCTTGCCACTGAACCTACTGAATTGTTGACTCCATAAGCCCAATGGTAGCAAGCCTTCATCTTTTCAACCTAAAAACATACAAAACCAATACATAATTCATAGAGATAGTCATCTATCTTTATCATTAATCTATATCATAAATTACCTATGAGAGAGCCCTCTCAGACTAAAGAGGCTAAGCTTCAGTTATAAGTGGTTTGAAACAGTTACACTGAATTTGCCTTATCAGCAACCAATCAAGTACGATTTTGGTGATAAAATTTTGGCGACGTTGTCGGGGATCGAAGGTGCAAATTTTCCCTGAGAAGAAAGACAAAGTTTCAGTTCTAGGGTCTAAAAGCAGCAGACGCTTAGACACATATTGGATGTATTTCTTCTCTGGCGACTCCACACATCAAATAATAATTTGGAAGGTGACTCCACTGCTTGAGGATCAGTAGCTTGATGAATTTCCAAGATGAGTTCCATTTCAAGTATAAATGCCAGGTATGCCCCTATGAATCAGTCTAAGATCCCTGGTTTTCCAAATCCTATGCCAAAAGTTGAATGGTTAACTAGTCTTCCAATATTTAAAGATTAATAGAAAGACAATGTTTCTATTCATTTCGTTAGATTCCATATGCATGTATGCAGACTTAAGGTTCAATTCCTTGAGGATTGTCTCATGAATATGTTTATGGCCACTTTAGAGGGAACATAATGGTCTTGGTACGAAAGACTACCAAATTGTTCATTATATTATTTTGCTGATTTCCATGTTGCATTTTATAAGATGTATGAAGAGTTTCATCCCTCCTTATTGTTGGTCAAATATTTTTGTAAACATTGTGTGAGTTTTATTGAATATTTGGAGAATTGTTATGAAGATGATGAGTTCATGGATGAGGAAATTTTAGAGGCCCTTCATGACAGTCCAATTCATCACCAAGAAGAAAGGATAGCCTCTCTCTTGGATGAAAACGAAACCCAACAGAAGTTTATTTATGAAAATCATGATACATCCTCTGAATTTGATGAAAAGTTGTAGCAGACTTGTCAGCCTTTTGATCATCATGAATATGAGAATAATTTCAAACAACAGGGGGAAATACTAGAAGATAATTTCTATAATCCTCAAGTAAAGGAATATTTTTATTCTTCATGTCATTCCTTGCATTAGTCTACATCAAATAATGATCACACTAATGAGGAAGTGGATGAAATTTTTTCTTTAACCTTGTCTTCTAATCTGAAATCATTTAAGTGCAAGTCAGAAGATAAGATTCAATTTGTGGATGAATTTGCTAAGAACATTGAAAAAGACATTGAAGTTTTAGAAGATAAAATTAAATCTTATAGTCTTCATGATCAGGATCAGTCTTTTCAAAAAAATTTAATGCCAGAACACAAAGAGAGGGTGTCGTTACCTTTCTCTTTTGAGATTGAGGAAGAATACCTTGTTTTTGAAAATCAGTTTGATAGCACACAACTGAAATCTTGTGTGGTTGAGAAAATCATATATGAGTTGTCTAAAGATGTATAATGTCTTGAGAATCATCAAAAATATTACGTCTTATGTGATCCTATAGCCGACTATATGGAAGAGTTCTACAGTCCAGATTTCCAATTATATTTTCATTATGAGGATCAGATACATTTTATGTTTCCTTGGTTATTTCAGTATCATGCTTACTTTTGGTCCAAGTGTAGTCAGGAGGTTCAAATGTCAGATGATATCAATGACTGGCGTCATTGGAAGTTTCGTGTTGCTTGAATTAAAAATGGATATTGGAGTTGTTAGGGTACGTAGGAGTGTGTGAATAAGCTCAAAGTTGACTGAGCATCTTTTGAGTAGGTTCAAAGTTGATTTTTCAGCAATAATCGTCAATATTGAGCCCAAGGAGAAGGCTTTAAGAGCTTGAAGAAGTTTTCATAAATTTCAGAGTTTTTATTTCTAAGAAGATGGATGGCACTAGAACTACAGGTTCTTTGGTGTACCACAGGGGCACACCATCCCAAGTGGAGCCACTCTTATCACTCATAATTTTGTGAGTCATTACTTGAAATGGTCATACAGTTCACTCCTTCAAAAGGGTAAGGTCTCCTTAAATCCTTTTCAAGTTGGCATAGGAAATTTCATTTTTTCATATTTAACCTATCCTAAGTTTCAAGACCACCCTCATTTCATCTCAAAACCACCTCCATATAGGTCACATCATGTTCCATCGGTCATCATTTGCTGACATATTTAATTTCCCAATATTACAACTCTGAAAATGTCATTTTAGCCAAGAAGCCCTACTTCCGTAGTGAATTCAGTGTAAAATAGGTAGAAAATGCTACGAGACTACTGAAATTTTCGTAGCGAATATGAAGCATTTCTTTGTTTCTGACTTTCAACAGTCAACTTCAAGGGCGGTTTATGGGAAAACATAAGCGTATTTTAAGAAACTAAGAGAGGTTATTTTCAATCACATATTAAATTAAATAATGTCTTTCGCCTTTCTCAAAGTTGCTACAAATTGGGAGATACAAGGATGTCTTTCAGCCCTATTTTCAGAATGCAAAATTTTCATGTTTTATATATGTTTTTAGATTGCAGATTCTGGACAGCGAGAGATGTGTTTCAAAAACCCAAGAGAGGTTTTTCTTCAAGACATATTAACCTAAAAAAAACTCCTTAATTTTTTCAATATCTATCAAGGATAAGGAGAAAAGAGCTCATCTCTCAACCCTATGTTTTTAGAAAAAAACAAAGTCATTTTAGTGATGAAAAAACTTGCTAAAGGTGAAAAGGATGTTTTTTGAGGAAGAAACACCTCAAGACTATTAGATTGAGTTGGTTTATATTTTGAAAGGTCAATGAAATATTGAAAATCAAATTTGTATAGCTGGAAGGTTCCTTTTTGAAACAAGGCAAAAATCTGGAAAAAAACACAGTTTTTCAGCAATTTCGTAGCATTTCCTAGGCTTGAAGCCAGGAAAACGCTATGAAACCACCTGTAGCTTTTTTTTTTCATTTAAAACCATTTTGGGAAGCTTTAAAGAGGTGTAAATGATATGGAATATTTTTCAGGGCATGATGAACACAATTCAAGAGGAAAGAAGCAGAAATTTTGATTGCAAAGGTCATTTTTGGACGCTACAAAAGCACGCTACGAGATTGTCTTGTTTTTGTAGAAAATTGTTTTTTAATGTGACTGAGAAAATGAAAAAGAATTTTGTAAATCTGAAAGAGAATTCTCTTCATCACAGGACCCTCTACAAAAACCTCTCTCAATTTCTACAAAGCTATCAGGGTTTTGAAATTATACACTCATCTTTAAATCTTACTTTTTTAGAATTTTCACTAACCAGATTTGTGAAAAAATTGTAAAAATTCGACTTGGACGAGGTCCAGCTCAGCATCCACTTGGCATAATGGCACATCAGAACTCTAGTACACTCAGAAAATTATTTGGTTGTAGTTGATAAGGTTTATTGAATTGGTTTGTTAAACTATTAATGAAAGAAGAGTCCTTTTTGTATTCAAACTCTGCAAAACAATAATATCCCTAAGAAGTCTCCAAGTGATAGAATCATGTTTGAAATAGGTCTCTGAGGTGGGAATTCGAAGCTAGAAAGGTGGAATATCATTTGTATGAGTCCTCATTCTATAAAGGACTTAGTTTCAGAGTTAGAGAGGGTTGTTGGGATATGTTATGGTTGACTGCTACTATTGTAAACAGGTTTTTATATCAGTAATACAGAGTAGTTTTCTTCTTGACAGACCTAAGATTCTCATGGGGTTTTTAATGCTTTATTGATATACATCTTATGTTTTACTACTTGAAGTAGATTTCATTGCTATTACTCATAATTCATAAATGTATGCTCTGAATTCCTTTAGTAATGAAATGACTATTTTTTTCTATGTTTTATGAGTGAATTGCCTTTGAACCACTAGGAGTAGATTTAATTGCTATTACTCAGAATTCATAAGTCTATGCTCTGACTTCCTTTAGTAATGAAATGATTGTGTTGAACTATGTTCTATGAGTGAATTTCCTTTGTTAAAGACCCATATCTACCTCAGCTTCCATGTCAGGAAACCTTGCCACTGAACCTACTGATTTGTTGACTCCATAAGCCCAATGGTAGCAAGCCTTCATCTTTTCAACATGCAAAGATACAAAACCAATGCATAATTCATAGAGTTAGCCATCTATATTTATCATTAACCGATATCATAAATTACCTGTGAGAGAGCCCTCTCAGAATGAAGAGGCTAAGCTTCAGTTATAAGTGGTTTGAAACAGTTACACTAAATTTGTCTAGTCAGCATCCAATCAAGTACCATTTTGGTGATAACAGCAGCAATGTCAATCTGACATTATACAAAAGTATGATGGGAAGCCTAATCTATTTGATCGCAACTAGGCCTGATATAATGTATGCAGTGAGTTTGGTGTCGAGGTTCATGGAGACACCCAAAGAGACGCATTAGAAAGCAAAAAAAATAATTTTAGAGTATGTCAATGGGAAACATTTGTATGGCGTTTTGTACTCCGAAATAAATTATTTTAGGCTAGTTGGTTACACTGACAGTGACTGGGTAGGAAGTGTTGATGACAAAGAGAGAACGTCACGATATGTTTTTAATTTGTGTTCGGGAGCCATTTCATGGGCTTCCAAGAAGCAAATGATAGTATCATTGTCAACAAAAGAAGCTGAATATGTCACTGCAACAACAACAACGTGTCAAGAAGTTTGGATGAGAAGGATGTTGCAGGATTTATGTCATGAACAAGATGGAGAAACCACTATTTTCTGTGTTAACAGTTCATCAATTGCAATATCAAAGAATTCTTTCTTTCACAAGAGGAAAAATCACATTGATTCTAAATATCATTTCATAAGAGAATTGGTTAAAAAAAGTGAGACTATGTTGCAGCATTGAAGGTCAGAAGAACAGTTTGCAGACATCTTCACAAAGCCATTAGCACGTGAAAATTTTGTGTATCTCAAAGATTGTTTGGGAATGATCAATGGCGACAGTTGTGATTAAGGGAGAGAGTTGGAAATTTAATCACAATCGCCGCGTTTAATTTTCTAATAGCAGCCATACCTCAGTGAATGTTTTGCAGGTTGCAGATTGCATTTGCAGAGAAAGACATGTTCTGAGCAGAGTACATAACCTATTACGCAATTGATTAAATAATTAAAATTCAAATAGAATTTAATGCATGGTTAATGAAAGAGTATGTGCAAACATCTAATCCACAAGTGTTGTTTACTTCATGCGACTTTTGTAATGTTCAGAAAATGATGTCCGCCCATCCTATGTATTAACGTTGGTCTGCCATAAATTAAATGTCTTATATATATGTTTTAATTTTACATGTAAGTAGAAGTGTTGTGTAATGTGGCAGATGTAAGTCTAGAAAGACAAGAAGGATAAAATCGTGCAACGAATTTGTTCTACTGTGTGTTACTCCGCAACCCTGGTGAATGTAATTCTCAGTAAGAACAATAGTTTTGCTGGTGAAGGAGCTGCAGCCTCCATGTGAATGTGTATGTTGTGTTTTTGAATTATAATCTAAATTTGTATGTTGTGTTTTTGAATTATAATCTCAAGCTTGGTTAGTTTCGATTTGGTTCTGAAAAATTTTCACGTATCATTCTTACCGCAACACTATGTTTCACCATGAGTGAAATTAGTTGATTATATTTATTTCCTCTATAGTTGCAATTTTAATCTTCGCCACTCTGTATTGAAAATAGGACTCATATTATTTAATTTCCGCAACTGTATGGTATAGATTAAGTGAGTTCCACAACTCTGTGTAAATTTATGTAATTGTGTTGTCTTGGTTAAATTCATTTCCGCAATTGAATCCTCTAGTTTAATTCATCTCCCCAACTCTGTGTGAACTCCGTGTGTTGAGGTAAAAGCATTGCCTCTGTCTTCAAATTTTTTTTAACGGTGTCGTGTTCATTGGATCAGTCGTCACAGTAAGTTTAATGTCATGTCATGTCATGAATATCATTCGAATAAGCACTAACAATATTGCATTTTGAATTTAATTTTTGGTATAAAATTCTAGAGAATTAGCATGTAAAGACGAATGGTTTTGGTTTACAATTCTAGAGAACTAGCATGTAAAAATGAATGGTTTAACCCAGAAATGCAAACAAAATGGAAATTGATTCTTCCATGGCCCTGGGCCAGAGTGTAGGCCGGACCCTTTTCATTTCGCACAAGCCGCTTGTCTCTTTGTGCTTGATGTTGGGTAACTTTTATCCATACTCACAAAATGTAGCATGTATGTGACCAACTTTATAAAAAAAAAAATACATACCAGCGTTGCCTATATATTTCTGAATTGTTGAGAACCCTCCGAAAAATATATATTTCATAGATAAAAATGAAATTAAAAATATGTGTTAAATTAAAAAGTAGAGAAATTTATTTATTTTTAAAGCGGCTTTAAAATTAGATCTATTTTATTTTTTAATTATTTATGAATAATCAAAAGTCTCCCTATACATTCTATGATCAAAATTTCCAATAATTTAATGGTCCAATTCAAAGTTCCTGGTTTGGTGTTGAATCAACTGCCATATGTTTGGTTAACGTCATATGAGCTCCTGCGCTTTAGCTCTAATGAAACCCATGAAGTGTTTTACATGGTAACATAGATTTCCATTTCAACCCATATTCAATTTGTATAAAATTTAACGTATATAAAATGCTTTCAATGGTCATATTGTCTCTCTAATTGGAATCATATATGTGGCTTTTTTTTCTTGACATCTTAGTAACCCTTTTTTCATTGTCCTGCCAACTCGGAGATTCCAGATCATTTTTACTATAATTAAATAACATCATGTTTAATTGGATGGACTCGTCATATTCACACTCTCAATTGTATCCAACCTAGATAGATGCTCGATGGTCGTTATGCCACTAATCAAACTACATGTGTTATCAAAAACTTCACTGTACATTTAAACTCTACATAAGTTAAAGTATTTAGGTAGAATTATTATAGGTAACATATAAAATTACAAGTTTAAGAATTAATATGAAAATATCTAAAACAAACATTATTTTATGTAGATTTTTTTCTTGGCATCTTTGCAACCCTTTTTTTCTCTCCTGCCAACTCAAAGACTCCAGCTTGTTTTTATAGAAATTAAATAACATCATGTTTTATTGGATGGAGTCATAACATTCCCACTTTATCAATTGTATCCAAACTAAATTGATGGTTGATGGTCTCTATGCCACTAATCAAACTAAGTGTGTTCTCAAAAAATTCATTGCTGCATATAAAATCTACATAAGTATTTTCATCCAATGTAAGTATCCCTTTTATTTTTCTTTCAAAGGGTTGTTGATTTGGAAAATAGAATTTCCTTCTTTGTAAATAATATATTGTTGCACCCTTTGGAATTTTACTATCCCTGTAGCATGAGTTTCTCAAGGCTAGTCAAAAGTATGTAGGGATGAGGTTAAGGATGGATAGGTGAGTGATGAGTATTAGGTAGTGCCAATATGTTTAATTTCATATTCATTATATACATAATTATCCCCGAGTCAAGGAATGACAGGCATAATGCACGCAGGATAGAAGTAAACATGTAATCAACGTCATTGCTGTTGGAAATACTCCCAACCACCGCCATGAATAAAGTGGCAGCAACCCACACCTGAATTGATTTTTTGTGCAGGGAAGGATAAAGCCCGGGTTTCAAATCCGGAGGCATTCCATGAAAAATCAGCAACAGAGTACCCAAGCCCATTCTCTGCGTTATTTCTCACCCACCGTTGTTGACTTACATGTTTGCTCGCACTTCACAGCTTGCAAGATTTAACCTTTAACTCTCAAGCACTTCGCCAAAATTAATTTTTTTCTTATTCGATTTGGTGGGACCCACAACGTCCTTTACGCATTACCGAACCACATGCAAACCATTGTTTCACCTTATTCCTTACATTTTTTCCTTATCGCACTTCCTACGGTTTATCGCATCATCGCTCACACTTCACAACATTTATATTTTAAATTTAAGCCCAACACCGAAACCCTGCGATGTTGAGATGCGAGATCGTCATCGCACATCGCACAACTTACCATTTATCTTTTAAGTGTGCCCGCAGCCCACACTTCACACATTTTTATGTTTTACCTTTTAGCCACCCTCGCTTCGCACTTCTCATGATTTATGACTTACCTCTTAAGCCACCTGAAAATTATTCTATTTAAGTTGCGATGTGATCGAAATTTCACGTCGCAAGCTCGGGAGGGTAGCGCCTGCAAATTATTTTTTTAAAGATAGGGTAGCGCCGATTTTTGATTTGCAATGGAGGGCGTGGATGGGATGTGGTTTCGCAGCCGAAACCTATGAAATTTCAAGTCCATTGTCTTGTTTTTTTGTACGATGTTTTCATGTAGAAACAAAAGAACGTGCAAAATAACGTTTTTGTTGATATATGTCTGATCTAGCATTGAATTTCATTAAGTTACAGGATTCGGCCATTTTGTATTAAAAGGATTTTAATTTCCATATGTTTTGAGTTGAATGAATAGAGAAGAGTTGAATAAATTAAAAAATGGATTCCTCTCATGTGTCTCTCGATGTCTGTCTGTGTGATTTTTATTTCCGCGTTTATCTGCATTCTCTATGTTTTCAAGGGAAACACATCCCTTTGTGTTTATTTCCAATTTAAAACATGGATCAAAGCAGGTTTAGGCTCTCAGTGAAAGAATGAAGTCTTTATTGAAGAAGCTGAAAGGTTGTTTGAGAAGTTGATTCTCCAGCAGTGGAAAGGTTTTGTTTACACAGTCAAGATGGCAGCAGCAGGAACAAGCCTGACTAATCCCCAACTACCATAGTTAAATGGGAAGAATTGTGATTATTGGGCCATTACAATGAAGGCCCTATTCTCCTGACAAGATATTTGGGAGCTGGGGCAAAATGGTTCCCAAGAACCAGAAGATGCAGCAGCATATAATGCTTTTACACAAGCAGAAAGAGATTTGTTGAGAGATAATAAGAAGGACTCCAAAGTCCTCTTTTATATCTTACAAGAAATACATGAGAGTATTTTCCAAAGGATTACAACAGCAACGAAGTCTAAGGAGGCATGGGATACCCTCTATACAGCCTATCAAGGCATGGAAAAGGTGAAGACAACAAAACTTCAAATTTTGAGAAGAGATTTTGAAACTCTTTGTATGAAAGAGTCTGATAATATAGACTCATTCTTCACACATGTGATTGGGTTGATTACCCGAATTAGGTCTCATGGAGAGACACTTGAAGAAATTAGAATAGTTGAGAAAGTCTTAAGAAGTCTACCATCAAGGTTTGATGCCATAGTAG
This sequence comes from Pinus albicaulis, assembly GCA_034641835.2. Taxonomy (NCBI): domain Eukaryota; kingdom Viridiplantae; phylum Streptophyta; class Pinopsida; order Pinales; family Pinaceae; genus Pinus; species Pinus albicaulis. The sequence goes on from CM076581.1 coordinate 1,324,186,871, forward strand.
TGGCCATAGAAGAGACAAAGGATCTCTCATAGTTTTTAGTGGATGAGCTTCATGCATCACTTATTTCTCATGAGCATAGACTGAACATAGCAGCAAACTCCTCAGTGGAGCATGCATTTAAGACACGAATGTCTTTTGTTCAAGGTAGAGGTCGAGGAAGATCAAACTACCGAGGAAGAGGAAGAAGCACACACAAAGGTGGAAGAAGCAACCCTGCAAGCATAAATGGAAGGGGCAGTAATCAAATTCCAAGTCAAGGCTCAAGCCAGAATCAAGCACAAGGACAGAGGTATGATAAATCTCAAGTCCAATTCCATTATTGCAAAAAGTATGGTCATTATGCAAATGAATTTAGAAAGAAGCAAAATGACATGGATATTAAACCAAGTGTAAATTTTACAAAAGAAAATCAGAACCATGGTAGCATGCTTTTCGCTTGTAATGTAGCATAAGAAAAACAAGAAAATGTATGGTTCTTGGATTCAGGGTGTAGTAATCATATGACTGGAAACATAACAATGTTTTCCTATCTAGATGAAAGTGAAAAATCTGAAGTGACAACAATGACTGATAGCAAGGTCCCTGTCATGGGGAAAGGAAGAGTAAACATACTGACAAAGACGGGAGAGAATAAATTTATGCCAGATGTCTATTATGTCCCTGGCTTGAAATTTAACCTTCTAAGCATTGGAAAGCTCATGCAAAAGGGCTACAATGTGTTTTTTTAAAATGATGTGTGCAAAATCATAGATAAACCTCCAAGAAGACAGCTCATTGCAAAAGTGCATATGACAAGCAATAGAATGTTTCCTCTCAAGATCAGATCAGACTTGAAGGAAGGAGGTGTTGTAGCAACTGTCACACAAGAAATATTTCAAGAAGAAGTGAAAGATGAGAACTGGTTATGGCATTTTAAATTTGGTCATCCCAATTTCATAGGTTTGAACTTGTTGCATAGAAAAGACATGGTAAAGGGATTACCACTCATAGAGAAACCAGACAGCCTATGTGAAGGCTGCATCTTGGGAAAACAACATAAAGAATAATTTCCAATAGGAAAGAGTATAAGGGAAAAGGCACCTTTGGATATTGTCCACTCAGATTTATGTGGACCAATGCAAACACCATAATTAGATGGCAGTCATTATGTTTTGACATTTATAGATGATTACACAAGGAAGACATGGGTCTATTTTCTGAAACAGAAAAGTGAAGTGTTTGAGCAGTTCTACCACTACAAAGCTCTTGTTGAGAAGCAAAGTGGACACTACATAAAAGTGTTGAGAACTGATAGAGGTGGAGAATATATCTCCAAAGACTTCCTACATTTCTGCAAGGAGCATGGAATACACAAGCAGTTTACCATAAGGTATACACCTCAGCAAAACGGTGTTGCAGAAAGACAGAATAGGACCATCATGGACATGGTAAGAAGTATGTTGAGGGAAAAGCATTTTCCAAAATGATTATTGGGCAGAAGTTGTCTCTTATGCAGATTTTATTATTAATAGATGTCCAAACAAAAGTGTGATGAATATAGTTCCAAAAGAAGCATGGAGTGGAACAAAGAAATTTGTCACTCACATGAGAGTGTTTGGATGTGTGGCATATGCACATCTCTCGGATCAGTTAAGGAAGAATTTTGACAGCAAGGGGAAGCAATGTATATTTCTTGGATACATTGATGAATCCAAGGCTTACAAGCTCTATAATCCATCAACCAAGAAAGTAATAATCAACAGAGATGTTCAATTCATAGACGAAGAAGCTTGGGATGGAAGTTTAGAGAAAACAGTCAATGTGAAGACATGTATTTCACATGAAGACAAAGAGGAATTGATTGCATAAAGTAACTCCTCAACGGTGGCTCCTCCTCCACCTACACAAGCTCAACAAAGCACACCACAAGCAAGAAATAGAACAACATTGAGAAACCAAGGAAGTGCTTCTCCAGTCACACCACAGGGATCAAAAACTCCCTCGAGTTCAAGTGCAACTCCAAGCACATCTTTAGCAAATACAAGAAGACCAAAATTCATAAATTTAAGTGAAATTTATGAGCAAGAAGAAGTTGATAATAATGCTGGTATGAATTATTTATTTGCATTATTTTGTCATGTATATGACCCAATCCACTTTGAAGAAGCATTCAAAGAAGAGAAGTGGATTTAAACAATGAATGAAGAAATAGGAGAAATAGAAAAGAATGACACATGGGAGTTAGTGGACGTCCCACAAGGAAAAGAAGTTATTGGAGTGAAATGTGTATATAATACCAAAAGCAACATTGAAGGAAAGATAGAAAGGCACAAAGCAAGGCTATTTATCAAAGTCTACAAGCAGCAGCAAGGAAGAGACTATGAGTAAACCTTTGTAGCATTTGCAAGGATGGAGACATTGCAGACAATGTTGTCTATAGCAGCACAAAAAAATTGGAAAATCTATCAAATGTATGTGAAGTCAACATTCTTGAATGGGGTGCTAAAAGAGGAGGTGTATGTTGAACAACCTCCTGGCTATGAGATAGAAGGACAAGAACACAAAGTGTGTAAGTTGCAGAAATATCTTTATGGGTTGAAGCAAGCACTATGAGCATGGTACAACAGGATTGATGCTTACCTAAGAGAGAATGGGTTTGACAAGTGTGATGGTGAACCCACACTCTATATCAAAGAAAATGATGATAAGATCCCTATTGTTGTTTTATATGTAGATGATTTGATTTTTATAGGCAGTGATGTTTCTCTCATTGCTAATTTCAAAGCAGACATGAAAAGGGAGTTTGAAATGACTGAGTTGGGTTTGCTAAGATAATTTTTGGGCATAGAAGTAAATAAAACAGAATAGGGAATTTTTATCTCCCAAGTAAAGTATGTTGCAGAAGTTTTAAAGAGTTTCAATATGCATAATAACAAGCCATCATCAACTCCAACTGTCATGGGGTTGAATTTGAGCAAGGAAGATTGTAGCAAGAATGTCAATCCGACATTGTACAAAAGCATCGTTGGCAGTCTAATGTATTTGACTACAACTAGGCTTGATACAATGTATGCAGTAAGTTTGATATCTGTATTCATGGAGACAGCCAAGGAGATACATTAGAAAGAAGCTAAGAGAATATTGAGGTATGTAAATGGAAGAAAGGAGTATGGTGTTCTATACTCCGAAACTGATAATTTTAAGCTGATTGGTAAGACTGACAGTGATTGGGCTGGAAGTGTAGATGATAGAAAGAGCACATCAGGGTATGTTTTTCATTTGGGATCGGGAGACATTTCATGGGCTTCTAAGAAGAAGCCAATAGTTTCGTTATCAATAGCAGAAGTTGAATATGTAGTAGCAACAGCAATAGCATGCCAAGCTGTTTGGATGACAAGGATGCTGAGGGATTTATGTCATGAACACAACAAAGGAACCACAATTTTCTGTGATAACAACTCAGCAATTGCATTGTCAAAGAATTATGTTTTCCACAAGAGAACAAAGCATATTGATGCCAAATACCATTTCATAAGGGAATTAGTTAACAATGGTGAAACTGTTTCCAGAGGAACAGTTTGCAAATATCCTCACAAAGCCATTGGGACATAAAAGTTTTGTTTATCTTAGAGAGTGTCTGGGAATGATTGATGGCACCAGTTGTGATTAAGGGGGAGCGTTGGAAATACTCCAAACCACCACAATGAATAAAGTGGTAGTAGCCCACACCTGAATTTATTTTTTGTGCAGGGAAGGACGAAGCTCGGGTTTCAAATCCGGAGGCGTTCCATGAAAAATCAGAAATAGAGTACCCGAGCCCATTCTCTACATTATTTCTTACCCACTGCTGTTGACTTACCTATTTTCCTACACTTCGCAGCCCGAAAAATTTAACCTTTAACTCTTAAGCACTTCGCCAAACTTAATTTTTTGCCAATGCAATTTGGTGGGACCTGACCTCCTTTACGCATTACTGAACTGCATGAAAACCATTGTTTCACCTTATTCCTTACATTTTCGCCTTATCGCACTTCTAACAGTTACCGCATCGCAGCCCACACTTCACAACTTTTATATTTAACTTTAAGCCCCACACACCCTGCGATGTTGCAATTCGACATCATCATTGCACATCGCACAACTTATCGTTTACATTTTAAGCGCCCTCGCAGCATGCACTTCACACATTTTTATGTTTTACCTTTTAGCCGCCCGCACTTCGTACTTTGCATAATTTATGAATTACCTTTTAAGCCGCCTGCAAGTTATTCTACTTATGTTGCAATGTGATTGAAATCGCACGTCGCAAGCTTAGGACGGTAGCACCCGCAAGTTATTTTGTTTAGGATGCGATGTGATTGCAATCGCATATCGCAAAGCTCAACTGATAGTGTCCGCAAACTAAATGTTTTAAGTTGTGATGCCACGTGCCATCGCACATCACAATCGCAAAGAGTTATTTTTTCCTGTATCGCGCCAGTTAAATGTTAAGGTCATTGATTTTCGATTTGCGATGGAGGGCGCTGATGCGATGTGGTTTCGTAGTCGAAACCTATGAAATTTCAAGTCTGTTGTTTTGTGTTTTTGTATGCTATTTTCGTGTAGAAACATAAGAACAAGTAGAAGGATGTCTTGGTTGATATATGTCCAATCCACCATTAAATTGCATTAAGTTACAGGGTTCAGCCATTTTTTATTAAAAGGATTGTAATTTCCACTCTACTACATTTGGCGGAAATTCCGACACCTGTTTCCGACGCTTTTGACCAAATGTTGGAAATTTTCCCAAATTTTTTCCATCCCGCCCGAAACCGTCGCTATACCGACGTCTATATAAAAGTGTCGCAATACCGACACTTAAACAAGTGTCACAATTGCGATGTTTAAAGGAAGACGTCGCAATTGCGACACCATGGCCCAAAGCGTCGCTATTGAGACGACTCTAAACGTCGCAACTGCGACACAATGTCTAGGTGTCGCCATTGCGATGTTTGGAGGAACCGTCCTAATAGCGACGCCTTTTCCGCCGTCGATATAGCGACAGTTATTTTCGCGCTACATAAAAATACCAAACTTATATGGGCGCTACATAAAAATTCGAAACTTATATGCGTGCTACATAAAAATGATTTTATTGTTTCGTATTTGTCGCAATAGCTACATTAACGTTTGATATCACGCGCGCATTCGCCCTCTGCTCTTGCAGAACAGCATTTGCCCTCAGCATTCGCGCTCAGCTCTTGTAGAACAGCATTTTCCCTCAGCATTCGCCCTTAGCTCTTGCAGAACAGCATTCGCCCTCAGCTCTTGCAAAATGGTAAGTTCTTACTGCAGGCCCTTCCTCCTATAGTAGGGTTGACTCTATTTGGGTTTTTTTGGTCAATTCCACTGGATTGTGTTAGGCTGTAGGGTTCTCTCTAGATGTCAAGAATCAAGATTCAATACCCTCTATTATCTTCATCACCCAATACAAGATTTAAATTTTTCCCAAAGAAACGCTTATTAATTTGGCAGCCATTATTTCTCCCTGCTTTAAAACCCTACATTTAAATGAAAACAAGCATTGCATTTCAACTACAAAAATCTATTAGTGTTCAAATGTACATGTGTGCTACATTAACGTCTGATATCACGCGCGCATTCGCCCTCCGCTCTTGCAGAACATCATTCGCCCTCAGCATTCGCCCTCAGCTCTTGCAGAACAGCATTCGCCCTGAGCTCTTGCAGAACAGCATTCGCCCTCAGCATTCGCCTTGAGCTCTTGCGGAACACATTTCTCCGCCCGGGATTCGCCGCTTTCTGCACGCATTCGCCCGCATTCGCCCCCGCCTCTTGCAGAACAGCATTTGCCCTCGCATTCGCCCTCGCCGTTCGGCCTCTCTCGCCCCGTGCACGAAACATTCGCACGCCGCCGTTCGCCCCCGTGTCTGCGCCAAACATTCCGCCCTCAAATTTCTTGCAAAAATGGTAAGTTCTTACCGGCAAGCCCTTCCTCCTTATAGTAGGGTTGGACTCTATTTGGGTTTTTTTGGGTCATAACTTATTGATTGTGTTACGTCATATATCTTTCTAGATGCCAAGAACGCAAGATCTAATAATTTCTATTATCTTCATCACCCAATACAAGATTTAAATTTTTCCCAAAGAAACGCTTATTAATTTGGCAAACATTATTTCTCCCTGCTTTAAAAACCCTACATTTAAATGAAAACAAGCATTGCATTTCAACTACAAAAATCTATTAGTGTTCAAATGTACATGTGTGCATCACTTGTGTAGGGTATTCTTTTTCCACTTTCACATTATCCAAGAATGTGTGCAGTATAGTTCATATTTTTTGTGATTTAGATTATCTTGAAAAAGGAAAGGTAAATTATTTCCCATGGAAAAAGAAGGTTTTCCCTTTTTATAAGTTGTTTGGACTTACGTGGAAAAATTTATGGTATGCCTTTCATATTATGTAGTTTAAATTTGAATTAACAGATTATTCTACATGAAAATATAATTACCTATGTGATGTCCTTCATCACCAATTAAAATTATAGGGTTTCAATTTCCTAGACTCTAACTCATCTGATGCTAAATTCTAGGTTCTCATTGGTGGATCACTCTTCCATTGATTTCCTTTCCCTCCGGATCTTGTCATACTTTAAAAGTCATCAATGATACATATATTATTTCAGGTATCCCAAAAGGCTTTATAGTAGAACATATTGTGAAGTTTTTTTGACACTTGAGGATTCTTTTTAGAACTGCAACGTGGTCTATGCTATCGATTTATATATCAAGCAACTTGTCCTTAATAACCACACTATGAGGTAGGTTCAACCAGTTTGAACTTGTTGGGACATAGCATATGAAGTTGTGTGATGAGTCCATATCACAGGTCTATTATGGTGAAAAAAGTGAAGACACGTAATGATAGTTATTATGTTAACATTACTAGAAACATTTTCGAAATTATCCATGTTATCAAGATGTCAAAATTCCAGGAATTAGGTGTCAATACTCGTAGCTAATAGATAATAATAATAATATAAAAAAATCACAACTTTATTCTTGAAATATGATTGTTACACATTGGTAACCTAGTTCATGAGTTACTATCACCCAAAGACCGCAAAACAAACTTAAAATATAAATTAAACCAACATGAGAATCCAACTAAGGGTTTTTCGACAAAATCATGCCATAACCTGGCATTTTGAAACCCAAATTTGAATCCATCATAAGTAATACAATGCAAACTCAGATGGATTTTCAATGCATGTTTGCATGCTACACTTATTCTCTGTCTGGATATCATTTTTTAAATGGAACCATTAGTCAAGCCCACAATCCTTTTTATGTGAAAAATTTCAGCTCTATTTGAGCTCTTTTTTGCTCCACCACCTCCATAAACCAGTGTTACACGGGGTCTCGCCCCCCCACCTAGGGGTCTAGATTCCTCACCCCCTCGCGCTCCGGGGTCTTGGGGACTTCTAGGGAATGTTTCCCTCACGCCCCCTCACGTCCCCTCACCGCCCCTTTTAGTTTATGGTTTCGTGTTAAAATTTGATGTGCCACTTAGCATATTTGAGAATCCAAGTGATTCTGATTCAGATGGTGACATGGTTGATCTTGATATATTCGTGCAGAAGTTGGATGCAGAGACTAGTGGGGCATTAACATGAGCATTTATGCTCATTTATCAGTATGATGATATCATTTGATATTCATATGTTATGTTTTATGTTTTATGTTTCAGACATAACTTATTTGCGTTTAAGTTTTATGTTTCAGACTTGAGTTGTAAACTTCAGTTTAAACTTTATTTTGAATCTTGATATAATATGTCATATGATATCTTAAACTTTATTTTCATTGTACATTGTTAGTAGTTACATTAATGATTATATAGTTACAAACTTACAAACTTACATGCATGATTGTATGATGTATGCTTTAACTTTTAACTTTTAAATTTGTTTCAATTATATGATTCATCATTCATCGATTTGTAATTTTATCATTTATGATTTATCTTTCATGATGCAAGTGTATGATGACTATATATACATTCCTTGCAAAAATATAGTTACATTTTAAATATTGAATTTTATAATTTTTATGACCCCGACGTCCCCCCACGTTTCCTGAAAATTGGTAGGGAGCTTTTGCATAGGCCGCTCCCGCGCTCCCTCGTCCCCTCGCTCCCACCTCCAGGGGACTTGGTGGAACATTTCCATAAACATATGAAAACATATATCATGATCTTGGAATTCCATTACATATGTATGTGCCAATGTTCCATAATCTTGCCCCATCATCAATTTAAGAAATTTCCATTGACTATCAAATTATGGAGGGGGGGAACTTTTTGCCGCAACATTTGGCTCAAAATCAGGGACCATCTTCGTATGAGGTGAATGAGAACTATAGATATTTGAAGAAGTGGATTAGTGCCTTTTCCTCTAGCCATGGAGTCATATACAGTCATCCATCACAAAAATTTGTCTTTGTTCATTCTCACCTTGAAAGTTGCAAAAAATCATGCCCTAATTGAAACGACACTAAATTTGAAAGATATAATAAAAATGCAAGCTAGAAGTGCCCTATTAATGCAAAGGGAAAACCTTCCTACCTACTCTAACTGAGATAAATTTTGATTGAATAGGAAACATGATATTTCCTATGGAGTTGATCCAACAACTTGTTAAATGTATGGGACTAAATCATGCATTTGATTTCCAGGGAAACATGCGCATGAAGAGAAAAAGTGCAGAATTAATGGAAATCCATACATGCCACTTATAAAAACTACACCGAAAGGTCAAAAAATACTTAAGGCCTTAACTTAATTTGAATCCAAAAATGACAAAACAGGATTAGTGAAAACACGAGAGTGGTGTGGGTGAACAATATAAATAAAAAGTGAAGATACCTTTCCCCAAGATGCCTTTGTCACCGTTGTATGAAAACATGTTTTCCTTTCCCTTTATACATGCAAGTGAATGCATTATAGGTATGGTGTTTTCCCAGAATAGGAGAAGTCTACTTAAATATATCATTTGTGGATTGAATGTTTGGGTGCCTTAATGTGCAATGACATGTTTCCAGGACTGAATTCAATGCAAGGCATATTTGAAACTCTAACTCTGTCTTCCGGTGTCTTATTAGAAATTATTTCAGTTTTCATTTTGTGCTTTCAAGTTAGATATTGTTTTCAAGTTTTTACATTTATAATTTTATTGCAATGTGGCAGACTGATCAGAGCAGTGCAGGAACAACCCCGAGACAGGATGATCGCGGAAAGAGGCCAGCGGAAGAACGTGTAAAGTGCCAACATTGCTCTATCTTCAGGTATTTTAGTTATTTACATAATTGAAATAATATTAATTTTGTTCAAATATGCAGACACCTAGCCATGGTACGCCTGATGATTCCCTCTTTGAGGAAGAGCTTTCATCATCCCTATCTCCAGTGTTCTTGTTGCAAAAAAAGGCACGAGATGCAAGGTCGGAATTTAATGCTTTGATAGACGCGCCTCAAACACCTGAAACAGAAGAGAGGATACAACATCTTATGAGGCAGCTAGAAAGATATCAGGTAATAATAAAAAGTCAAAAGGATATTTTTTTGTTCTGCATGAGATGAATTGTGATAGTTTGATTTTTAATTTTTACATTGACTAAACTAACAAAAAGTTCTTTTGTATGTAGCGTTTTCTGGCATTTGCTGAACCCGGTGTTGGTGGTAGTGGGACACAAGGGCAAGAGATTGCCTAACAACCCTCTCGTACACCTTCTACTCCTTTAGGTGCTAGCCAAGAAACACACCCTGCCCAAGCAGACACCCAGCCAACCGCTGAACGTGTTGGCAATGATGAGGCCGATATGGCCAACTACATTATTGCGTTTCCTGGAGCTACACGTGTCAGCTCTACAGGGACCATTAATGGCACGTTGTTGGTGAACGATGAGGGTGTCCCTATAAAGCATGTACAACTCCCAGGTAAATTTTAATATTTTAACTATTTCATGTACTTTATCTAAAACATATTTATCATGATTTTTATTTTTAAATTAATGATAATATCTTCTTTTTTCTTTTGGTTTTATTCTGTGTAGGAAACAATGAGTTCTACAGGATTCTGGAGAGCCATGCGTTGGTAATTTTTGGCCCAACCATACGTACAGGGTGGAATTCCCAGAATTCCAACCTGAAAAAAGAACTTCTAGATTATCTAGAAGCCCTTTTTGGGGTCGGCACATTTGACAGAAAAGCGGTGGCTCAGGTAGCCGGTAAATATTTGAAATATACCAGGGACACCTATAGGACGCAATTGCAATTTAACCCTAGATATGAGCGTCCTCTCGCAGTTTCAGAGAGTGAGTGGAGAGCACTCATCCATGACGGAAAAGAGAAAAGGGCAAAGAAAGAAGGAAAAATGCCAACCGGACCCGCAAGGTAAATTACAACTTTAATTCAATAGCTTTAATTTTCTTTATGTCTAAAATAAAAGTGTGCTACGTCATATCTGACTTCAATATTTTGATGCTAGGTTGCCTGACACCTCAAAGGCAACCAAAGCTAGGATTGAGAATAAGGGCCATCACAAGCTCGGCCAGGGTGGCTACTTGAAATTAGCTGCAAGAATTGTAATTAAGTAGCTAAACATCTTATAATTAATTGTATCGCCTTCCAACATTTTTGTAATCCTATCAGATATGATTAAAAATACACAATCATATATAATGTAGGGTGATGACTTTGGAACAATAACTACAGAGGAAGATAAAAATATTGCTTTCCGTTTTGGCTATCAAGCCGTAGTTGAACGTCGCAGAAGCTTGGGGCAGGTCCCAAGATCTACAATGCCTGATAAGGTAAAACATTAACCTTTCAATATTTTTGTTTTCGTCCATAAATTTAATGTCTAAAAACTTTGTTTAAATCAGGGGAGAAACACTACCGACGAGGTAAATAACCCAGTTTTAGAGCCAGATGTAGATGATCCTCTCGTGCAACCTGATCATTGTAGTGGGGACCAGGCCGACAATGTTGCTATCAGTGAGGGCCGTGACGGTAATTAATTTCCACTTATAATTTTTTCTAATTATACCTTGATGGTTGTCCTTATAACGTTTTTTGCTTAAATGACAGAGAATGTTTCCTTTGAGGATCTTACCACCAGAGAGGAAGACAGGGCAACAGTCCCAACGGCGACAACTGGTGCACCAGGTAAATAATCTCATTGCAATTTTTTTTATTAATATTACCGAACTAGTTCAATAATATTTAAAAACTGATAATTAAAATTTAATATTATCTGTTTTTGGAGGCGATGCCCCGTCACTGGATGAGACCAGACATCGTGACAATGCAACTAGGTCAGCGTCGACAACTGGTGCACCAGGTAAATAATCTCATTGCAATTTTTTTTATTAATATTACCGAACTAGTTCAATGATATTTAAAAACTGACAATTAAAATTTAATATTATCTGTTTTTGTAGGCGATGCCCCGTCACTGGATGAGACCAGACATCGTGACTACGCAACTAGGTCAGCAATGCGGGTCAAAAGGCACGAAACAGGAGCAGAGCACGATGATATTGATGATGTAATTAGGAGCTTTAGAAATAGGAAGAAGAAAAAAAAAATTGATAATGTAAAATATTGTATTATTATAAGACAAACGTTACCATACTTGGAACGTTTTTTGCGTTATATAAAAAACTCATTTATCATACTATTTTTATGTCAAGCATTAATTTCAATGTTTCCTTGTGTACTTTTTGTTGAATTTTTTTTTATTAGTTATTGAATATTTTTTTTTATGCTCATGAAAGTAAAAAATGAAATATAGATTGGGTATTGGGGAATTGAGAGTGATATGAAGGGGGGGAAGGGGCCATAAGAGCTTCCACCTTCACGTGGTTGGCCCTGTTTAGTAGAGAATAATTTATTGGAGCGATTTAATCTTGGAGCAAACCTCCCTTGATCCAGCGTAGCAACAAAAAAGTCACTGTTGACTTAGTTGCTACTCTTTCAGATCGTGGGAGGCTTGTTCCAAGTTCATGCGACTCCAATAAATTGTTCTTGAAACGAAGAGGAGCTTATTCAGGTATGTTTTGACATTTTCACCATATGTTCTAACATTATCATAAGAATGCATCTTAGAGTAAAAAATACTACATCAATTACTTGTATTTATTGTATAGATAATGATGGATTTTTATTGACTTGGTAGTGCAGGTACAAATCCTCTTGCATCATGAGCAATACAACTTGTCAACCATGGTCATGTCCAGGATATTTTTGCTTGTGCGCTTGACCAGGTTCGTAATGTCACATTTTGTAAGTTCCTTTACAGTTCATAATTCAATATTAAGCTTGTTCATGATTATTATCTAGGTTTTTTGTATGTGTTTTTTCATCTATTTGATTGTAAGTAACTCTGCATGTTTCCTGTTGTTCACTATGATTTATCCCATTACCACTCCCAGGATGAATCCGACTTTATTGTTACATAGGCTACTTTATTGTTACTATGGTTTCTCCATTTACGATTTCATAGGTTACATCATGTAAAGTTGTCAATCTCGGGTTGGTGATGAGCTTTAGTTCTCCAGATTTGGGGCTTTTCTGATATTTTCTCCCTCATGTCATTCTTGCATCACCTCGTTGTTTGAGCATGCCAATTGTCTACCACTTGTACCAATTGGCACATGTCAATCTCTGAGTGGTGCCACATTTCACCTATTTTCAGTGAGAGTTTAGGGTTCTCTAACATAGCTTCAGAAATCCGATTCAGTGCCTGCTTGAATATTGTCACATAATACTTATGGTTTGGATTGATGAGCATGTTCTGAATGGTTTGTTGATTCATAAGAGCCACCCATAAATCTCCCTTCCTCTAACACAGAGAAAATAAAAATTTCTTTGACAGGAGACAGAGTTTCAATACTTTGAAAACAAACTTCTATTCCCTTCAATAACTCAAAAAAAAACTATTACACTACTTCTTCACTGAGAGGGATTACAAAATTATGACTGCTACAAAACGCAGTGCATAAAACCAACTCACTGTCTGTTCAAAACAAACATACTCTGTCTCTAAGACACTCTGCTGTGTTTTTCCCTTTCGCACTGCTGTGCATACACACTTAAAAAGTTACACTCAGCTTTTCACTTTTTACACACTGCTATGTAATAAAAAATTTACGTACTGTCTATAAAAAAAACTACCAAGCTTTTTCGACCTTTTTATTTTTATATGCCGGAACATATAAAACATATTATAATAAACCCTCTTTTAAAAAAAATAAAATTAAAACTAAATTTTATGGCCCACCTTTCATTTCGCATATGATATATATATAACATATGTTTAAAACATATGTATATATTAAACTATCAAAACATTAAAGAACCCTTTCCGTCGGACTTCAAAAGTCTGAATAGATTGAATTTCAAACCAAATTCGCGTTCCAAAATGGGATGCTGACGTCTGCCTAATTTTAACTCGAACTCTCAATCCAATGTGCCCTATAAAAAATTCGGGTCCGGTTTTCAGGTTTTCAGATTCCCTTCAATTTCATGCGATCCAATATTAATGCTCCACGTGTCCTCCTTTTGAATTTACAAAACCGTTGGGTAAATTTCTGTTTGTTTAATTTCTGGTTGGTGAATTGCGTTAATGCTGGTTGTTTTGTTTAAATACAATCCTGTACAGAAATATGGCTGCGGCCGTCTACAAAAAAAACTTGCAGGAATTTTAAATGCTGAATTAAATTTCTGGATGGCATGCAAGCAACCTCCAAAAAAAAATGTTGTTGCTGCATCCGTCCTTCTGCTGCAGCAGTTGAAGTTAAAATTCAACAGCACATGGTTTAATAAGTGAGGGTGTAAAGGTAACTTTTTGTCGATAGTACTGGATTAAGATCATCTATTCATTTTTGTAGGGTCTTATGGTGTTTGGTTTTTAGTTTTGGGTTGGGCTTATTAAGTCTAAGATATTTTTTGAGTGAAAAAATTGCTATCGGGTATTAAAAATTTTTGGTTCTTTTGTCAAAATTTATGAGCTTGTTAGGAAATACAAAACTGACAATGGTTGTATCTTAAATTTGTGGAAAATAATTTGAAATGAAACCTTTTGTTTAGGTTGTTGCAGCAGGTGCAAACCCCGTTCAAATTACTAGGGGCATTTACAAGACAATAAAGGCCCTTGTTTCGGAACTCAAAATTTTGTCAAAGGAGGTAAACGCTTGCCTTTTGAGTAGGCTGGTTTTCCTTTTTGCTGATGGTTTGGTGTATCTAATTGAATTAGTTGCCCAAGGTATTTTTGGTTGCAAACTCCTTTTCATTTTTCATACAGTATTGGCCTTGTGGAATACATTTGATTGTGTGGTCTTGTTAGATCTACAACATTTGTAGTTGTTTATTCTTATGGCCGAGGTGCACTTTTATTATGGAAATAGCTGATGCAATATTGTCATTTAATCCTTACTGCAGGGTAGCATGTTGAGAAGTTTCTTGTGAAACATTTGGTATTCAAAATGACACTTGATCCTATACAGCATCATGCACTTGACTTCAAAATTCATATTCAAAGTGTGCCGGACAATTCTTGCAAAATTTCAAATATTTATGTTGTTTTAAACCATTATCTTTTTCATGTATTGGATGCTGAAAATGTGAAAAAGACTTTGGTATGAAACCAACTCGTGAATAATTTCCAGCAAAACAACCACTTCCAAGACATGATTTAGAAGTAGAACAAATGTGCTTATGAAGCATAGAAAGATATCCTTGATGCATTGTCAATGTTTGGCTAGGTTATTTTTGGAGAAAATAACTCCTTATTCCTAGAATAGTGATCTTCAATACAAGTAAATGCCAGAGAAGAGAGATCATCGTGTGACACAACAAAACTGACATTGGACCCCTAAGGAGAGTTGGTGTGTCTACAATCGCTCTGTCAGCATTTTCCCTTGGTTTACCCCGTTCTTTTCCTCCAGCCTGAGTCTTAATTGACTTCTTCTTTCTTCGGGTTTATTTATCAAATTCGTAGAATTTGATAAATAAATACCATCCACAATGGTTGGACTTTAATTTATATTCCCGACTTTATATTATCTCCAAGCCTTATAACCAATGTTTAACTTTCAACACTTTGTATTTATACTCCACGTTTCCTTTTAAATAAATAACTTGTAATGAACTTTCGGCTCTATATTTCACCACCCAGCCTTACAACAATCACGCTCCAGACTTATGCTAATTATCTGCCAATCGTTTAATTAAACAATTTCATTATACTCCGGCCCCCACCTATATATATCAATAACCAATCAAACACTCGTATCGTACCTGGCTATCCTCCGCACACCTTAGTTAACCTCCGGGCAAGTTCAACATGCGACCACCGTCCGATGGCCCTTCTCCAAATCAACGACTCTTGGCAATTTCGCTCGGCTTCCAACGTCGGGCTTTAACGTGCGATGGCGCGGGTTAAACGGTGGTTTTTCGGGGGTCACTTCGCCACGTGTCGCATTCCCTATGGAATCGCTCGCGAATAGGAAATACCGCCTACTCCGCAAAAGCAGTGCGATATGGGCAACCCGCTTTTGTGATTCCGCTCGTGGTTTTGGTAGAGGGCTTGACCACGGGTGCATGTCTGGTTCCGCTATCCTTTTGTTTGTTAACTCATGTCCAATCCTCGGGTCAGGTTCCGAAAGCACAACAATTTTGTCTCTTTATTAAGCGGATTTTAATATGTGTATTATCAAAGAAAACCAACACAAATTTTATAAGAAAATTGTTCAAAAGTCGAGCCCGCCGGACTTCAAATGGCGATAAACCATAATTCAAACCAAATTCGCGTTCCAAAATAGCCTGCTGACGTCGGCCAATTTTGTGATGCGAATTTCTTATCAAATTCGCCCTAATATTTTACGGGTCCGGATTTCCACTGCGTGAGCGGCCCAAACAAAGATCCGCTCCAATCAATTTTTGCCACGTGTCCTCAATAAAAACTTGCCCTGCTCCCGGCTGCGGGTGCATTCGATGGCGTTTACGGTGATGGGACATGGATATGGCGATTTCATATTAATCGCATTAACATTTAACGCTGTTCAATTAAGTTTTCACATCAAATCTGCATTAATTAATTTTTAACACTGTTCAAGATCGGACCTCCACTCCTCTAAGCGATTCCACACGCTCCAATTCGATCCGGCCTTCGGCTCTCATTATTAATGATCAGAGATTCATTATGACGGGTGTCCTTTGATTGCATTGCAGACGGTTCGACATACAAAATGGCGTTTAGCCATGGTTTTTCAGACAAGCCGGTTGCTGGATTACACTGCCTGGTAACTGTGACGATAAGGAGAAGTGGCCAGCAGAACTTCTGCCTAGACTTTGCTGCATATTTCCATTTCTCTCGGTTCTGTCTCTGTCTATCTTCCTCTGTTAATTGGAATTCAGCTTCTTCATCTCTTTTGCCCACTGCGCCTGAGATTGCACCCATGCCTCGCGTGCGTCATAGGATGCGTTGCCGTAGGGGGAGCACTAGAGGTCAATCCCGGCGCGCTCCCTCCAGCACCTCAACAGAGATGACTTCCGGCCAGTCCAGTGATTATTACTTAGGTCGATATCCAAATACTAGGAGTGGGCGGGGTCGGCTTGTAGCATCTGGCCACCGTATGGATTCCCCTGCTCCTGGCTTCCCCATCGCTAGTTCACCTTCTCCCACGACGCGCACTGCGCAATTTTCCTTTGATTGCACTCTCAACCGCCCGCGAATCACAGCTGTAGTCACTGTGGTCTTCCACGAGGAGGCCCAAACGGAGGAAGAATGCACCCGTCCGGCGGGTCTGAGCTCGGAAAAAGCCGACCAACATTCGGGCCTTCAGGAGGGGAGCCGTGGCATGCATGTGGAGGTAGCACCTAGCGATCCTGGACCTTCCGAAGGATGGTGCCGAATCGTGGAGGAACCAGCGGAGGATTAGTTTGGTTAATTTGTTTTTCGTGCTTAGCAGGCCCAGTTAATTGGGCTGCTTTTAGTTTATTTTACTGTGCTGGACCTTTAAGTAATATTTTTGAATTCTGTAAATTAAACGTTCAAGACTGGTTTCCCCGTATGAGGGCAGTCTTCTTAATTTTTTTATTTTTTGATGACAAATTTGCCATGAGTATGGCCAAGCAATGTTTTTGACTTTGGTGTAATTTTATTCGCAATGTTAATAGATTAACTTTACTTTGAATTCTCACATGATTAGCAGTTTTCTTGATATGTTCAAGGATTTTGGGTACTTTAATTTGTATTTGGAACAATGGACGTCGGTACTCTATCTGTTGCTTTACTGTTATACATACTACTATTTCACTTTCTTATAGATGCCTCGGGCATATTTGAATGCTTTCTCAGATTGTCGATAATCTCCATGTGGACCGTTACTGGATTTTATATCATGTCCCTGTATGTGACATGGGGTATTTTTCTATCATTGTCTCGGGTGGGACTTCCACTTTTCTGGATGGATATTTGGGTTCCAATCTTCAGATGTGAAAATGTAATGACTTCATGGACTGTTTTACTTCATATAATATATTCAAAATAGCATTTTTTCTCTTCTGAAAAAAAAATGATTAATGTTTATCATTCTGCCTTCAAAACTAGCGATGCTGGTCTATGTTGCTGATTTATTGATATGGTCTGATGGTCTTTTAATATTTTGGACATATCACACTCCTCACATTATTAGCATTTTTCTCTGTTCAAGGATTTTGGGTGCTTTAATTTGTATTTGGAACAATGGACGTCGGTACGTGTTTCGGGGAATATCACCCTAGAGGTTCGTTGGGTTACAACCTCCACAGAGCAGGGGCATGCTACTTAATAGAGACTCACACAACCATGCACGTTCAGAAAAACTAAATAGAGTAGAATGAGAAAGTTACCTGTAGGTCCTACGGTTGAAGAAGATCCCGCAGGGTTCAAACCCCCAGCAACCGTCCTTCCTTCTTAACCTGAAAGACAAGAAGAAACAAGCACAAAGGATTGGTTGTACAACATATATCTACTCTAAATGTCAGTGAGATTCATATAAAACATTAAATAAATCATAATGAATGCTTGTATAACAAATATTCTCATACATATAAGCATACACTAACACGTTTATTTCGAGAACAGCATGGTACTTCTGTATTATAAATAGCATGTACAAAAGTAACGAGTGGAGAGATCACCTGATCCTTCCACGGCCTTCGAGCAGACCGTCGTCTGGATCCATCCAGCCCTTGCCTCGCTAAGACTCCTTCCAAACTGGTGCATACGAGATGACATATAGGGAGATGTGCATCTCAAGGAAATAAGGGTTTCCTATAATGAACTGGGAAAGTGCAGGAGGCACGGGGAATCAGACTTTGGATAGGGAATACCAACAGAGTATAATATCAATAATTCTCTCTCTCCCTTAGGCCATACACATGAGGGGTTTTTATACTCCCTCCAAGTAGTTTCAACAGTTGGAAACAGTTGGCCATGTGCTAGGGTGGTTGAACTACCTGAGTAACCATCAACCCAACCCAAAAATAGGGAATAATTATATATTTTTTAATCATTTTAATGGAATACGCGGAAAAGTCTAGCTGAACTCGCGTATACACGCGGAAAAGTACGGGCATAGTCGCGTATGGGGATTTTTACACTGTTTTTAAGTGAATTTTTCCAAGTCCGTAGGAATGGGTGCCCAAAACCATCAAAGAAATCATGAATCATGTCAAGGTGAGAAATGATGCTATAACAGATGCCCCCTAATATATGAGGTCAGAAGGGGTACATGATGGCCGAAATGTATTATGCACATAGAAATAACTTCGCAAGGACAAGAGAGGACTTCACTAGATTTCAGCCTGCCAAAAACCAATGAAAGAAAACAGAGAGTCAACTCATGCTGAGGCGGGCATACCCATGCTCAGTCAAAAATACATCATATGGAAAGTACTGAATAGATCCAACATGTATACAAGTATAGCTGAACTGAAAGTACATAGTGAATCATCTGAGCATGGCCCGGAAATACAAGTCCGAATCAATGTCCAAGTATCACATATAGAAAGCTGATCAAAGATGGTGCAACTGGATGTCTGATCAAATAAGTAACTGAATCTCCAAGTACCGGATCATAAGAGGTGGATCAAATGGTACAATCACGCAACTCGGGAGCCAACATATAGGATGCTGCTGTACTGAACTGCAACATATAAGGGTGGACGGCATCACTGGCAGAAACTGAATGGACTGTCAAAAGTGAACCGAAAATGCTGATGCAACCCGAGGTCTTCACCGATCACTATGGCACAATTCTACACGATGGGAATAAATGAGCTGAAGTCGACCATGTGAGAAATCGTTGGATTACCGGTCAATGATGTATACCGTTAACCAACGCGAGACAACCCACCGATAATGATAATGAGTGTCAAGGTGCCCCAGTACAATCTGACAAGTGCGAATGAATGAGTTGAAGTCGAACACTTGAAAGAATCTACCAATCAGGAGGCCATGATGAATCCCCACTGTCGATAGCGAAGAGTCTGCCACTGATGACTGCAAACCCTAAGGTACTGACAAAAAGACTCTAGACCTTATTCCTAGAGCAATGAGTCGGAGTCGATGGGAAAAGATCTGTTGGAAGGAAGGCATTAAGGCATCCCACATCAGTCCAGCGCGAGTGTAACCCGCAGGCCAAGATTTGGAAGGAATCGGACGAAGCAGAGTGACGGAACCAAACCGAAGTACGTTTCCGACATGCACAAGATGAAGCTAGCGCACGGAAGAAACCCTCTCAACCAACCAATAATGAAAGCTGACACAGAGGCGAGATATCCACCGATAGGGTCAAATGGAAATCAAGGTACTGCACGAATCCCAAGTGTGATAATGTGTGCTGACGTCGAACACAGGGGAAACCACTCAGTCAAAGACCCATGATGATGATCAAATGTTGAGCATGAGGTCACCTATCAATGATGGAAATAGGCCCAAGGTGCGGCTCTAGGTTTGCTCTCAGAGCAATGTGTCGTAGTCGATAAGAGACAAACCCGCCGGCAAGAAGTCAATGGGGACCTTCTCAAACCAGCACGAGCAGAAGACCAAAACATCTGATGTGATAGAACATGATACTGACAAGACCGGGAAGGCCGACTGAATAATGAGTCAAGAGACACCGTAGAATGGCCGACTCACGCTAGACTTCCTTGAACAAAAGCACGACTCTGTGATGACCATGGCAGTAAAAAGTGACACTGTATAAGTCTGTCTTGCAGGAGGCAAAACAAACTCTCCATATGATTGGAAGAGATAACCAACCGGGGGAGAACTGACAAGTGCAACATGGTAAAGGCTGAACCTAGGTCAAACTAGAACCATCCCAAATGAAGGAAATATATAAGTATATGTGCTTTGTTCAAGGGCGACAAACTGACTCTGTACTGCCATCAAAATAACGAAGATACATCCCGTTCCCGCTCTTTTTGTTATATTTGATTTTTTTGTCTTTTTCATATAATAAGCTTGAAAAAGAATAAAAGAATGCTATGGTACAATGGATAGAACGAGTATCAAGAAAGCAGATGCACTAGTTCCTGGGATTGGAACAATCCTATGCTCAATGCAAGGTGGCGAGAACTGGTCAGTGATACTCAGAGGAACGTTCCATCCATGGGTACAAAGGTTTCAAGTCGTGATAGCTAAGTGCATGCAATGGTTAACTTGTACAGAAAGTCAAGGTCAAAAGTTGGCTTAAACATCGAGTCCAAATGAAGTCGGCTAAAGGCCAGGATAAACAAGTAGCCAATATGCAATGCAGTAATACAACTTAAACGACACCAGGGAGCCTCTAGGGTAAAAGCCAGAAAAAATGATAAGTGATGAAGAAGAAGAATGAAGCTTCAACACATAAGACATGGCGGGACTAAAGAGGACTCCCGAGCCTACATAAAATGCAACATGGGCAACAAGTGATAGCGAGGAACTAACTAGGAAGCCCATGTAAAGGAAGGCTCTACCATCAAGTCATGATTAAATAATCGGCGAGTGAAATGGGTATAATACTCATGACCTAATGGGATCGACCCTAAGGCAAGTGATCAGTATGGAGGCTAGAATGCAAGATGCAACGGAAAGTGATTCCCTAACCTATATGCCAGTGAAGATCATATACCTGCCGTGAAGAGCCGGAAATCATGGATCAAAAATCGGGAAAAATCTCAAAATCGTCAAAATGTACCTGAAACATACCAAACTGGGCACTTCCAAGCAATCGAGTTATACAGCATAAGATAGATCGAAAAAATAAGCATAAGGAATTTTTGCAAAAATTTTCAACTTTTTAGCCATAAATAGACAAATTACCTCTCATTTGGTTCATTATTGCATAGCTGATTTGGAAAAAGTGCTCTGGAGCAAAAAACTTCTTTCGTCAAATCAGGAACAACCGACCGTCGGAACTCAGCGAAACTTCAGGTAGGCTCCTTAATCATCCTGTTTATTCATTTTTTTCGTTTGGAAATTAAAATTAAATGAATTTTAGCTTTAAAACCCTTGCTAAAATATGCGGACTTGCACATACGCGGGTTTATTGAAGGAAACTCGCGTATACACGCGACTGTGCAAAAGAAAAACCGCGTATGCGCAGGTCCGAAACTTAAAAAGCATGGCTAATGCATAATTTGATGAAATTTCTCAGGATGACCATCTCATGGAGGGAACGTGAGCATAGCGCAATAGACCAAGAGGTCATGCAAGATCGTGCAGCGCAAAATATCCTCCGAAATTGCGGATTGTTCAAATTCTTTAAAATGCCAAATATGAAAAGCAATGTGCGGTTGCTAGAAATGCTCGTAAATTACTGGGAACCAGATCAGGATTGCTTCATAATTGATTAGATGCCACTACGCATTGAAGTGGAAGAAATATATTTCATCACTGGACTCTCCAGGAGGGGAGAACCAGTGGACTTGCACGGAAAGCCCCTGGGAGGGTTGACCGTGGAAGATTATGTCCACGTATATTGCGTAGAGAATTCCAAAAAGGTTGGAACACAGATTGCAATTAAAGATATCAGGGATTTGCACATGAAAATCCTCCTTTTCACCATCAGCAGAGTGGCAGGATCTGCCTCACTACATCAGGCGTCCAGGATGCAAATGAGCATAGCTGTAGAGTGTTTGACTCATGTGTACGATTGGTGCACAGCCCTTCTACTGAACATGAAACAAAAGCTGACCTCCATTCGCCAAGCAAAGACTAAACACTTTGGCTATGGGACCATTTTGACAACATTCTTCTTTGAGAGGATTCCATCTTTGAGACCCAGAGTCATCTATACTATTAGTAGCCCGCGGGACCCAAGAATTTCCCGTTGGGCAGACATGATGAAGAGACTGGGGGGTAGTGAGGTACCCCGGACCACGTGGGACGATGAGTTCTTCCTGTGGTGGGGAGAACAGATCATCGCAGTGGACGACTATCCCTATGCTGGGATGGACTTTCGTGGAGATCCGGATCTAGTTCTTCCACCAGGCACGGCATGGGGAACAGTCGGTAAGTTTTGCAAAAAAAAATTGACTTATATGATTTTTTTGGATTTTTTCAAATATGTATGAAAAAATGAAAAACAAACATGTTTTTGATTGGATTCATAATGACTGACAATGAAAAATGATCATGTTTCAGATGTTGGACCAGTTCGACCTGAGGGCCTCCCACGCCATAAGCGTCGCAGGGGTGAGGCAGAGACAGTGGATTCCGACAGGACTCTCCAGGCCATGCAGAGAAACTTGGAGGGATTAACCCGCCAAATCCCTATGGCTGCCGTGGAGGACTTGCCGGAAGCCATCCAGAGACGGGTGGTAGGAGTACCACGAGACTGGGTTAGATTATTCCGCCGTGTGGCCACTGCAGTTACGTTTTATAGGAACACGACTTCGGGGCAGGGACCTCAGGAGTAGACAGATATTATATATTATATGACTGTATATTCTTTTTTGAGACTAAACATGATGGGGCATAAGCCCAAGTTTTGTACGAGATTATGGATCCAAATTTTGTAAAGTTTTTGACACTCCGAAGATATATATACAGCGATATTTGATGTGATGTGATAAATGTATCAAATGTATGATGTTTTTGATGATTAAAAATTTATTGTATGGAATGATTAATATGCCAATCTAAAGCTTGATTAGCTAATGAGTCAGCAAACCAATTGTCAGCTCGAGGAATATGAATGAATGTTAAAAATTGAAATGACCTTTGTAACAAACGTACCCTCAAGAACAATTGTAATAAAAATGGATCTCGTACCCGATAAGTGTTGTTCAACTGCGACACCACCAGCTGAGAGTCCAAGAACACTACCAACGAATCAACACCCAAATATATTGCCTTCGAGAGTAGATGAACGACTGCAGTGTATTCTGCTACATTATTGGAAGCAGGACCAATGCAGACCCCTCTTGATACCAACAGCTGACCGGAAGGATAATGAAGCACCCAAGCCGCGGAAGCTAAGTTCCGGGTGTGTCTACTAGCACCATCGGTGAAACCGAAATGACTCATGACATCCAACACAACCTGCCAAAGCAGATCAAAAAACATCACCACCTCATCAAAAATCGAAAATCAATCAGATATGTACAAAGCAAAAACTACTATATACAAAAGCAACATGCCAGGCCGAAGCCTAGGCATAATACTTCTTCAAATAGAGCCCATTTTGGGGCTCCGGCAACTCGTTCCCTTCGAAATCAACCAAGGTATAAGCTCCTTTCTTAAGGACCTTTTTAACGATATAGGGGCCATACCACATCGATTTAAACTTTCCTGCCCCCAAGGCATCTTTTTCTTGGGCATAGACCAAAACAAGGTCACCTTCTGAAAAGACCCTAGGCTTAACCACCTTATCGTACTGAACTTTTACTCGGTTTTTATGCGCTTCAGTCATCGTGGCTGCATCCCGACGCTGCTCATCGAGATGTTCCAGATGAAGAAGTCGTTCTGCCAGACTGGAAGTGTCAAGAAGAAGCTCAACAACTAATTTAAGAGAAGGAATCTCGCATTCAATGGGAAATACGGATTCCACCCCGTGGACTAACTGAAACGGAGTAAAGCCAGTTGCAGTTTTAACTGACGTCCTGTATGCCCAAAGTGCAGGATATAGCATAATATGCCAGTTGGATCTATGTTTATCAATCGTTCTTTGAAGAATTGTCTTCAAGGATTTATTCACGGCTTCCACTTGCCCATTGGCCTGAGGATAATATGGAGATGAATGCTCCTGCCGGAAACCCAATTTGAGAGCCAACTCAGCCATCATACTATTCTGAAAATGACTGCCATGGTCAGTGACAATCTCTCTAGGTATACCAAAACAAGCGATAACTTGGTTGAAAAGAAACAAAGCTGCAATCTCACCATCGTTCCCAAAAGTAGGCATAGCTTCGACCCACTTCATAAAGTAGTCTACCGCTACAATAATGTACTTGTGACCTTTTGTCGAAGGCGGGTTACAAGTAGTATAATCCATACCCCACTTTGTAAAGGGTCTGACAGTAACGACTGGAAAAAGCGGAGCTGGATGAGCGCGCATTTTTCGAGTATAAACCTGACACGAATGACACCTTTTGACCGATTCAATACAATCTTTGAAAATCGAGGCCCAAAAGTATCCAGCACGCAAAATCTTTTGGGCTGTAGCAAGCCCAGATAAATGACCCCTACAAGCTCCACTGTGAGAATCATTGAGCACAGCCTCAGCTTCTTTGAAAGTTAAGCAGCGTCTTAGGATTGAATCAACCCCTCGACGGTACAAAGCATCACCAATAATCAGATAATTCTTGGCCAAGTGACGCAGTTTACGACACTCATCTTTCGAAAAAGTGGAGGGAAACTTCGCAGTCTGGAGATACACAATGATATCCCCATACCAAGGATCCTGTGTAGAGATCAGAAACAAGTGTTCGTCCGGAAAGGACTCATCATAGATCATCTCCTCTCCACAAGGCAACTCGGAGATCAATTCCGCAAAAACTAATGACTTCTTCGATTTGGCAGACATGAACTCAAGATCAAATTCCTGTAAAATCACAATCCATCTATTATATTTGCCCCCAATCACTCGCCTGCTGAGGACAAATTGAAATGGATTGGCAGCTGCCAAGACATAAGTTTTGCGAAGAATAATGTAATGTCGGAGTCGCTGCACAGCATGAACTGCTGCTAAGGCTAATTTTTCTATCGGAGTGTATCGAAGTTCAGGTCCTACCAGTCCTTGACTAAGGTAGTAAATAACATGCTCTGCAAGAGCATCATCCTCCTGAACCAGAACCATACCAATGGTAGATTCTGTTGCTGCCAGATACAAAAGAAAATCTCTGCTATAATTGGGTGGACTCAGTAAAGGAGCAGAGGTCAATGCCTTTTTCAAAGCATCGAACGAGCGTTGAGCGTAGTCGTCCCAAAGAAAAGGAACTCCTTTCTTCAACAGTCTCATATATCCCTTTGTAATCTCAGCATAGTTGACGATAAACCTCAGAAGAAAATTAGACTTCCCTTGGAGACTTTGAAGCTGATGGATTGAAGACGGGGGAGGCAACCGAAGTATTGCCTCAACCTTGAAGGGATCTACCCTTATCCCTTCCCTAGACACGATAAATCCCAACAGCCGACCGGATGTTACCGTGAAAACGCACTTGTTCGGATTCAAACGAATTTTATAAAAACGACATCTTTCAAATATTTGCCGGAGGTGACCAGGATGATCCATCCTCTTTCGAGAATGAGCAGCTAGATCATCTAAGTATGCCTCGATAATCTTCTTGATGTCGTGGAAGGCGTAAGACATGGCCCGCTGAAAGGTAGCTCCAGCATTTTTAAGAACAAAAGGCATTTTCTTGTATGCAAACGTACCCCAGGGACAAATAAATGCAGTCTTATGTTGATCTTCAGGACGGATAGTAATTTGATTATATCCGGAAAAACCGTCCATGAAGGAGAAAATCTCGTTACCGGCACACTCGTCAATGATCTGATCGATGAATGGTGTGGGGTAATTGTCTTTAGGACATGCCTTATTTCGGTCTCTGAAATCGATGCACACTCGAATCGTTCCTTGCTTTTTATCTACGGGAACGGGGTTTGAAACCCATTCAGTCAGAGGAACTGGGAAAATGAATCCCGCCTTAAGCAGCTTTTCAACTTCAGCTTTGATAGCTGCTGCCTTCCTAGGATTGACCGGACGAAGCTTTTGCCTGACCGGCTTAGCGTTTTCATACATCTTGATCTCATGCTGAACGATAGATGGATCTATGCCAGGCATTTCCTCATAAGACCAAGAAAAAACATCCCTATACTCTTTGAAGAGCTCGGTATAGATTTGAATCTCTTCACGGGAACATTCAGCTCCAATGAAGACATTCTCAATGATATTGGGATCCCTGGAAATGTTCACCGGGATAGTAGGAGAGATCACAGCCATGTTCCCTTCAGCATAAACCTGTGCTGGTGCCAAAGGGTTCAAGACTGGGTGAACAGGTCCAGGAGACTGAGGACTTGGAAAACTAGTTTCAACTTCGTTCAAGTCAGGTAGGAAGTAAGACCGATGATGAAAATCATCCCACGGTCTATCTATACCAGTCATGGCTTCCAGGATTGCCTCTTCAGATGGAAGAGTGGTATCAAGGCAATCCTGGGCCGAAGAAGAACTAATCGTCCAAGCCGGAGCCAGATCACCATCCAACTCTTCCGGTGAAAGAGGAGCTGGAACAGATTCTGCAGTGTCAACAATAGACTGATATGCAATCTCAGCTGCAGAAATCGGAAATGCCATTCCGCCCACTTGACCTTCCGCTAATGTGGCAGTAGGGGAAGGTAAGGTCCAAGGGTCCGAAAAATAATGAGTTCGAAAGAACTCTCTTCGAAGGGGAGCCTTGGAGGATGAAATAGCATTAATATGCACTGTAGGAGGAGGAAGATCGAAAGAACCCATCAGGGAAGAATACATTCCAACTCCTAGATTCTCAACAGGCGCCTTAGTATTATCCAACTTAGGAACATATGAGTCAGAGGGCGCATTCAGGTCTACTTGAGGACGGTCCAGTTGATCCACTGTGACAATCCTCCCTTCGTGGGGGAAACATACAATTTGAAATAATGAGGATGCAATGCAATCCATCTCATATATCCAGTTCCTCCCCAACAGAAGGTTGTAGTCCAAGGCTGCATCCACTACCTCAACCTCTATGTTGACAGTTTTGCCCCCAACACAGATGGGCAAAGCTGGGACAATACCATGGGGTCTGTGAGAATGGCCATCGAACGCAGTAAGAACAGTGCTAGATGGAACAACTTTGGGAGATCCAAGTGTCTTCCAACATGCGAGAGACATCACGCAAGTAGAAGCACCCTCATCAACAACCGTTCGAAAGATATTGGTCTTTCGATACGACGATTTAATATGAAATGCCATGTGATGAGGAAGTCTCTTCTTAAAGTTAGTCATATCGAAAGTAATCAGAAGAGAATTTTTCGGATCAACAGCCCCAATGGCAGCGAGCAAAGCACTGTGCTGAGCTGGACAAGACTGGAGTACCTCTAAAGCATACATAGCACAAGGACTCTGCGCCAGATCTTCTACAATCGAGTAGTTCTGGGCAGCTCTTGCGTTCGGATTAATCGTTGACCGCTTAGAAGATGCTTTTGGCATCCGAGGCATAGACTCAACAGTTGGCTTCGTGATGTGAAGCGGCTCAGTAGCATCAGGAACTTCCTTAGCTTTCGAAGATTCCTCTCCACCATAATCACGGGATCTCGTAGCGATATCCGCGTGAGCACTCATCATAAAAATGTTCGATGGAATTTCCCCTTCCTGGGTGCCCCCAGAGGAAGCCCCAGGATTTTGGTTCGCGCCAACAAATAATTGTTGCCCTTGGGGAAAAGGGTTTGTTAACACAACCTGGGAACTAGAAGAACCCTGCTGGGCTAACAAGCGCTGCGCATCCTGAATTTTAGGGAAAAGGTGTGTGAGATGGTCTCCAGTACACAACTTGCATGGAAACTTCACTTTCTTTTTCTCCTTTGGACCCTCACCAACATGCTCGTTGGTTTTATTCGCATTACCCTTCCCATTCTTGCCCTTCTTCTTGTTATTTCGTCCCTTCTTCTTCCCATCGGATTGTTGATTTCCTTTGGGATCGGAAGCTTGGACAACATTTATGGACAAAGACTGGGAAGGTGATGAATCAGCAGGCACAGCCTGACCAGAAGGAGCAGATTGTAAAGACAACTACTGCAGTTGAGAAAGCAGGCTGGCTGCACTACTATTGACCGATCCGACAAGCCCGTCACCATGCGGACCAGGTTTGGGTTTCGATAAATCCAATTTGGAGTGAGGAGCATTGGGCAAATACTTATAAAGCATCCCAGACTGAGAATAGATCAACTCTAACTACTGGGCCCTAAAGATGGCCTGCTCCTCAGAAAATACCCCAGATAGGGATACATCTTTTGAAATATATGACTGCAGAGATTTCAAAAACCACTCGAGAAGGAACTCACCTGGAATATGGGCTTTGATAAGCCTCTTCCTTCTCCTCCATTCTGAACATGATCAGAAATTGTGAGTTGCCTCATCTGCTTATCCTGCTTAGAATTAGCCGGGAGTTCGGTCCCAGCATCGCACCTCTGTCGACGGGCAAGCGGAAATGGTTTAAAAATGTGACCGACGATTCTCCAAATGTGGCGAAGCACTTGATGGAGTCGTCGGTTAATTTGGGGAATATCACTCTAGAGTTTCGTTGGGTTACAACCTCCACAGAGCAGGGGCATGCTACTTAAGAAGGACTCACACAACCATGCATGTTCAGAAAAACTAAATAGAGTAGAATGAGGAAGTTACCCGTAGGTCCTACGGTTGAAGCAGATCCCGCAGGGTCCAAACCCCCAGCAACCGTCCTTCCTTCTTAACTTGAAAGACAAGAAGAAACAAGCACGAAGAACTGGTTGTACAGCATATATCTACTCTAAATGTTAGTGAGATTCATATAAAACATTAAATAAATCATAATGAATGCTTGTATAACAAATATTCTCATACATAAAAGCATACACTAACACGTTTATTTCGGGAACAGCATGATACTTCTGTATTATAAATAGCATGTACAAAAGTAATGAGTGGAGAGATCACCTGATCCTTCCAAGGCCTTCGCAGACCGTCGTCCGGATCCGTCCAGCCCTTGCCTCGCTAAGACTCCTTCCAAACTGGTGCATACGAGATGACATATAGGGAGATGTGCATCTCAAGGAAACAAAGAAGCAGGTTTCTATAATGAGCCTGGGAAAGTGCGGAGGCACGGGGAATCAGGACTTGGATAAAGGGAATATATGAGAGTATAATATCAATAAATCTCTCTACCTGGGCCATACACATGAGGGGTTTTTATATACTCCCTCCAAGTAGTTTCGACGGTTAGAGCTTGATTGTACGTCTTTGAGGTGGTTGAACTTCACAGGTAACCTCGGCCGATAGAAAATAGGGAATAATTATATATTTTTTAATCATTTTAATGACATATGCGGAAGAGTCTATGTAAATTTGGACTCGTATACACCATATACATGCGGAAAAGCACGGGAATAATCCGCGTATGGGGGTTACACACCTTGTTTTAAGTGAATTTGTCAGAGTCTGTAGGAATGGGTGCCCCAAAACCATCAAGCAATCATGAATCATGTCAGTGAAAATGATGCTATAGCAATCGTACTCTATCATTGCTTTACTCCTTTACTATTCTACATACTGCTATTTCACTTTCTTATAGATGCCTCGGGCATATTTGGATGCTTTCTCAGATTGTCGATAATCTCCATGTGGACTGTTACTGGGTTTTATATCAAGTCCCTGTATGTGACATGGGGTATTTTTCTATCATTGTCTGGGGTAGGACTTCCACTTTTCTGGATGGATATTTGGGTTCCAATCTTCAGATGTGAAAATGTAATAACTTCATGGACTGTTTTACTTCATATAATATATTCAAAACAACGTTTTTTCTCTTGTGAAAAAAAAATGATTCATGTTTATCACTCTGCCTTCAAAACTAGCGATGCTGGTCTATGTTGCTGGTTTATTGATATGGTCTGATGGTCTTTTTATATTTTGGACATATCACACTCCTCACATGATTAGCGTTTTTCTCTGTTGCAAGGTTTTGGGTACTTTAATTTGTATTTGGAACAATGGACATCGGTACTCTATCTGTTGCTTTACTATTCTACATACTGCTATTTCACTTTCTTATAGATGCCTCAGGCATATTTGGATGCTTTCTCAGATTGTCGATAATCTCCATGTGGACCGTTACTGGGTTTTATATCAAGTCCCTGTATGTGACATGGGTTATTTTTCTATCACTGTCTGGGGTGGGACTTCCACTTTTCTGGATGGATATTTGGGTTCCAATCTTCAGATGTGAAAATGTAATAACTTCATGGACTGTTTTACTTCATATAATATATTCAAAACAACGTTTTTCTCTTGTGAAAAAAAAAATGATTAATGTTTATCACTCTGCCTTCAAAACTAGCGATGCTGGTCTATGTTGCTGGTTTATTGATATGGTCTGATGGTCTTTTTATATTTTAGACATATCACACTCCTCACATGATTAGCGTTTTTCTCTGTTCAAGGATTTTGGGTACTTTAATTTGTATTTGGAACAATGGACGTCGGTACTCTATCTGTTGCTTTACTATTCTACATACTGCTATTTCACTTTCATGAACTGTTTTACTTCACTGTTGTAGGGTTTTGGGTACTTTAATTTGTATTTGGAACAATGGACGTCGGTACTCTATCTGTTGCTTTACTATTCTACATACTGCTATTTCACTTTCATGGACTGTTTTACTTCACTGGTGTAGGGTTTTGGGTACTTTAATTTGTATTTGGAACAATGGACGTCGGTACTCTATCTGTTGCTTTACTATTCTACATACTGCTATTTCACTTTCATGGACTGTTTTACTTCATATAATATCTTCACTTTCATGGACTGTTTTACTTCATTGTTGTAGGGTTTTGGGTACTTTAATTTGTATTTGGAACAATGGACGTCGGTACTCTATCTGTTGCTTTACTATTCTACATACTGCTATTTCTCTTTCATGGACTGTTTTACTTCACTGTTGTAGGGTCTTGGGTACTTTAATTTGTATTTGGAACAATGGACGTCGGTACTCTATCTGTTGCTTTACTATTCTACATACTGCTATTTCACTTTCATGAACTGTTTTACTTCATATAATATCTTCAAAACAGCGTTTCTCGTCTTTTAAAATTTTAATTTTTTTTTTTTAAATTGAACCCTCCGTCGGTCTACCGACGCCTTGTAGACGTCGGAACTGCGACAACCCAGAAACGTCGGAAGAGCGACGTTCCAAACGTCGGACCACATATCGTCGGCATTGCGACATCTTCCAGACGTCGGAAGAGCGACGTCCAAAACGTCGGACAACGTTTAGTCGGAATTGCGACAGTTTAGAAGCGTCGGAAGAGCGACGTCCAAAACGTCGGACCACGTTTTGTCGGAATTGCGACGGTTTACATGCGTCGGAAGAGCGACGTCCAAAACGTCGGACCACGTTGGGTTGGAATTGCGACAGTTTACAAGCGTCGGAAGAGCGACGTTCCAAACGTCGAACCACATTTCATCAGAAGTGCGACAGTTTACAAACGTCGGAGGCGCGACGGTTTGTGAGACGTCGGAAGAGTGACGCTTGTTCGGAACGACGGAAGAAGTGTCGATAGTGCGACACTTTTTACGTGCGTCGGAATGGCGATGGCATGACAAACCACAGTTTGTCCGCCCCCGAACTGTCGCTCTTGCGACGACTATGTGTCGGAATAGCGACGAATTGGCCGTCGGAATTTCTGCCAAATTCTCTAGTGCCATATGTTTTGAGTTGAATGAATAGAGAAGAGTTGAATAAATTAAAAAAGGATTCCTCTCCTGTGTCTCTCGTTGTCTGTTTGTGTGATTTTTATTTTTGCGTTTATATGCATTCTCTGTATTGTCTGGGGAAACACATCCCTCTGTGTTTATTTCCAATTTCCAACAAGAGCAGTGTAGGCGGAGTGGGTAGATAAAATATGCATAGAATTGAAAAGAAGGAGTTGTAGCTCTCAGGTGAGTACTGCACCTGGAGACTACACTCAAACTAAGAGATCACTCTCATACACTCTACATTCATGAATGAAAAATTACATCATTAAGTACATCACCAGAAATCAGGAAGTTGCAAACAAACTCCTAAACTCTAGGAACAAATCCTAAACTAAGGAGATGCATTACAACTTGTGTAACCTTTTCTCCATTAATAAAAAATAATATAATTATTTTCAACTCCCCCCCTTAATGGAGAAAGGATTATCCTGAACTCCTAGCATCCTTCTTAACAATTCAAATTTCACACGTGCAAGACGCTTAGTAAAAATATCAGCCACATTGTCACAAGTTTTACAATATTCAACAATAGTTTCTTTTGACTGTAGTTTCTCTCTAACAAAATGGAACTGAGTGTCTATATTTTTGGTATTTGTATGAAACACTAGATTGTATGCTAATTTAATAGTGATCTGGTTGTCGCTTTTGATGGAAGCAGAGTTCTTCTGTTCTTCTCCTGCATCATTGAGAAGCCTTCTCAACCAGATCGGTTCACACGTTGCTGCACACAATGCTTGATACTCAGCTTCACATGAAGACAATGCTACAGTACTTTGCTTCTTGCTGCTCCATGCTATGACCCCGGATCCTATGCTGAATGCGTAACCTGTGATAGACCTTCGATCATCCAGGTTACCTTCCCAGTCTGAATCTGAAAAACCTGCTAGAATAGCATCAGATGTGTCAGTGTATAAAATTCCATAATTAACAGTACCACAAAGATACCTCAACATGCTTTTTGCTGCTACCCAGTGACTTTCAAGCGGTTTTGACATGAATTGGCTCAACACACTAACAAAGTATGCCAAGTCTAGTCTGGTTGTTGTGAGATATATCAACTCCCAACCAGCTATCTGTACATCATGGCATCCACCTCCTTAGTGCCATCGTCACTGCACAACTTCAAATTCTGTTGCAAAGGTGTCGCTGCTGACCTACACTGATCCATGCTAAACTTTTCCAACAGATTTCTAGCATACTTTCTTGGGTAAGAAAAGTTTGCCCAGTATCTCTCCATACTTCCAATCCCATACAGTAATGAATACTTCCAAGATCTTTCATTTCAAAAACTTGTGCCATAAGCCTTTTGATTTCTTTGATTAAATTATCTGCATTTCCTGTTATAATCATGTCATCTACATACAAAGAAATCAAAATAATCTGCCTCTGCTTATTGTACTTGGTATACAAATTTGGGTTATTTAAACTCTTATGAAAACCATGCTCTAAAAAGAAAGAATCAACCTTTTCATACCAAGACCTAGGTGGTTGCTTTAAGCCATATAGCGCCTTTTTCAATCTGCAAAAAACAAGATGTTCCTGCCCCTGCTTTACAAACCCTTCTGGCTGTACTAAGTAAATTTCCTCTTTTAATTCACCATTTAAAAATGCAGATTTGACATCAAGCTGGTGTAGCTCCCAATTATTTTTAGTTGCTAGAGAGATAAGCATTCTGATAGTGTTTAACTTTGCTACAGGTGCAAAGGTATCCTCAAAATCTATGCCTTCTTGCTGTGAGTACCCCTTTGCAACCAGCCTAGCTTTTAGTTTTTCAATATTTCCATCTGCATTCATTTTTGGTTTAAACAGCCATTTACATCCTATAGGTGTTTTATTCTTAGGAAATTAACTAAATCCCAAGTCTTATTTCTAAGAATAGATTCTATCTCTTCATTCATTGCAGCCCTCCATTCCTCAAATTGACTAGCTTCTTTGTAATTAGTGGGCTCTACAATGTTCAAAATATTTGACATCAAAGCATAGTCTTTCAATCTTAATGGTTTTTGAGTCTTCCTACCTGATCTCCTTGGTAGGGGACTTACCTCAAATTTGTTTTCTTCAGATCTAATTGGGCTTGCATTATCACCTTCTTCCTGTTCTTCTTTCTGCTCTTCTTTCTTCTCCTGTTTCTGCTCCTGCTCTCTTTCATTCTCGTTGCTTTCATCCATCACCAATGTCATCTTTCCCGTCTTGAACCTGTTCATGAAACACTACATCCCTGCTTGCAAATATCTTATGAGACTCAGGATTGAACAACTTATATGCTTTAAATTCTGTGCCATAACCAACAAAGATGCATTTAATAGCTTTAGGGTCTAATTTCTTCCTATCAGCTTTGGGTATATGGGAAAATGCTTTTGACCCAAATACTCTTAGATGATTTACTGCTGGTTTGAGTCCATATAGAGCTTCAAAACGAGTTTCGAAGCCAAGATACCTGGTAGGACTTATGTTCTTTAAATATACAACAGTATAAATAGCCTCTGCCCAAAAACTATTAGATATACCCTTACCTTGTAACATGCTCCTTACGCACTCCACTAAGGTTTTGTTCTTGCGCTCTGCCACTCCATTCTATTGTGGTGCGTGTGGCACTGTAAACTGCTAAACAATCCCGTGAGATTTGCAGAATTTCATGAATTCCCCTAACTTGTATTCTCCCCCTTGATCATATTGGAGAATTTTTATACTTTTTCCAAACTGTTTTTCCTCCAAGGTTTTAAATTCTATAAAGTACTGGAAAGTCTTACTCTTTTTACTCAGAAAATAAACCCATGAATATCTAGTGC
This sequence comes from Pinus albicaulis, assembly GCA_034641835.2. Lineage (NCBI taxonomy): Eukaryota > Viridiplantae > Streptophyta > Pinopsida > Pinales > Pinaceae > Pinus > Pinus albicaulis. The sequence continues at coordinate 1,324,221,703 of CM076581.1, forward strand.
AATCATCAGTAAATAACAGAAGGTAATATGCTCCACCTAGCGACCTCATTTGCATAGGTCCGCATATGTCAGTGTGCACTAGTTCTAGAATGTCTCTTTCCTTCCTTCTATCATGCACAGGAAACTGTTCTCTATGCATTTTACCCAAGGCACATCCATCACAATTTAACTGAGTATTATGAAAGACAGGGAGTCCCTCAACCATACCTTTTCTCTGCAATAACATGAGGTCCTGCAAATTCAGATGACCGAATCTCTGATGCCAGAGTTGTTCAGCTGTCGATCCACCTGCAACCATGGCTTGCTGTGGTATACTCTTTACATCCAGTCTGTATAGGCTTCCAACGCGCACGCCTGTTGCAACAATTTCTTTCCTGCAATCCTTTATGACACAATGAGTCTTGAAGAACTCGACTTGCATATCTTGATCAGTTATCATGGATACAGATATCAGATTTTTCTTAATTCCAGGTACATATAAAACATTTTTAAGATGACTGATTTCACCATTTGGTAACTTGACTGGAATATCTCCATAGCCTCTAATCTCGTATCCACTATCATCTCCTAAACAAATTTTTGATCCATATGTACTTTCTTCAAGATTTTCAAAACATTCCTTTTTACCTGTCATGTGAGAGGATGCGTCGGAATCGACATACTAGATGTCGTCCTCATTGGATGTTGAAAGGGCATAGTCAGTTGTGAATAGTCGAAATTCGTGACTGAAATCTTCATCTTCTTCAACATCTTCTTCAGCAAAATATCCTCTGTGCTTTGTTATCGCCAAATTTTTCTTTGCATCATTTGCCTGCTTCTTAAGGCATTCCATCTGTATATGACCCTTCTTTCCACAATAATAACATCTTTTTACAAGATGATTTATAGACATACCTTTATACGGACTCTTATGCGATGTACCTCCTCTCTAATGCAGTTGCGACTGTGATTGCTGTTGTGGTTGCTTCCCTCTGAATGGTCGTCGTTTCGCCATTAGAGCAAGATCATCACTCTGGGGTTTCAAATTTTTCCGCCGCTCCTCCTCTTGCAGCAAGATCCCTGTCAGATCTTCAAATGTAGGCGCTTTCTCCCTTGCCGCCAATCCAGTGATGAAAATTTGATATTCATCTCTCATCCCATTCAGCGTGATTGTGACGAGATCAGATTCAGACACCTTCTCTCCGATGTCCCCCAATCTGTCTTTCACATCTGTAATTCGCGCGATGAATGCAGCAGCAGTCTCACTTTCGTCCATCTTCATTGAAAACAGCTTGCTTTTGAGTTCCATAATTCGACTTGTGTTCTGGGTCTGATACAGACTTTTGATGGTCGTCCAGATCTCCGCAGAATTTTTACAGTCTCTAATATGTGGGATAATGGTGTCCTTGACAGACATCTTCAGCAAAAATTTCGCCTTGTTTTCTCGTTTATCCCATTCTTGCTCATGTGTCCCTGTGTTTGAATTCGGCCTCTGCTCATCACCTGTAACTATCGACCATGCATTCGCACCCTCAAGCAAGGTCTGAATCTTAAACTTCCAGTTTGTGAAGTTAGATCCATCGAGTTTGCCAGACTCGTGGAGATAATATTCCATAGTATTACTCATTCTGAACTGATCTACAAGTAAATGAATCTACCCAACTAATTCAGAGAAAAAAGAAAAAATGAATACCTGTCAGATCTTAACAGCCGATCTGCCACTGCTCTGCTGGTTCTCCTAATCCACCCACTGTATCTTCGATTCAGATCCAGCAATATCTGGCAAATCTGCAAAATAATCCCGCTTCAATGAGCAAATCCGTTGTTTTCCAATATAGCCACAAACTGATCCGATCAAAACTGATCCGATCTGCCTCTCCCGGACAGATCCGCAACTTCTCCGATCTGCAACTCCCACAAATCGTCCAGCGAAGGTGAGGCTTCCTGCGGATCTCCTTGAAGGTGACGTGGCGCCTTCCCGAGTGAAAAATTTGCGCCCAAATGAAATCGATTCAAGGCAAAATCCCTAGCGCGATTTTTTCGTGCGATTCCGCGCCAATCTGGTGGATTGGCGCAGTGGCGCGATTATGAGCCAGACAGACGTGCCAGTGCGCTTCCTGGCATGACTGTTAGTGCAGAAAGTGCGCCAACCCCCCTTCTACTCAGAAAATTAAAAAATCATCTGAGTCTGTGAGTCAGGTGTTACTGCAGTCCACCTGCTCGGTCGAGCACAAAGCTCTGTGAGCACACAGCTCTCATGTACACAAGGCCACAAAGGCACTTTTAGCCATGAAGGCGATTCTGCCACAAAGGTAAACTAGCCACAAAGGCGATTCAGCCACAAAAGCAATAAAAGATCAGGCTCACCCACTCTGAGCTCTGATACCAAGATAAAATATGCACAGAATTGAAAAGAAGGAGTTGTAGCTCTCAGGTGAGTACTACACCTGGAGACTACACTCAAACTGAGAGATCACTCTCGTACACTCTACATTCATGAATGAGAAATTACATCATTAAGTACATCACCAGAAATCAGGAAGTTGCAAACAAACTCCTAAACTCTAGGAACAAATCCTAAACTAAGGAGATACGTTACGACTTGTGTAACCTTTTCTCCATTAATACAAAATAATATAATTATTTTCAACTTGGGTTTGCTGACTTTTACGAGTGTGTCTCCTTGTCTCCTTTTGTTGTGCTCGAGTTTTATGATCCTCTTGTCTAAAAAATTTACATTTCTCGCAATATCTCGAGTAAGGAAGTGAAGCCCCCAAACGTGAGATATTATAAAACCCAATCTTCACTGCTTTGAAGTTAGAAGGAAGAAGAGATAATTAGTTGCTTTGGCTAAGCGTATTTTGGGCCCTTCTACCACCAGCTCTTATGGAGTTCTATGTTTTTTATTACTATATTGGTACACGGCTATGTAGACTCTACTTGGCAGGGACCTGTTCTTAGCAACCATCATTATTTGCAAATAAAGCCAATTTTTGTGTTTCATTGTGCTTCCCAATAGTTATTTATTTTAATGTGATTTTTCCTAAACCACTACATTTATAGTTATGGTTATAGTGCATAATGCATTTTTTATCATAATATCTGTGAATTAATGAGACTTCTTCTCTTTTATATTTATATATTATTTATTTACTTTCTTTTATATATATAAAAAAAACCTAAAAGATAAGTTTGGAGGAGGTTTTTCTCTCCTCTCTCTTTTCATATCTTCAAACTAGGGCACATGCAACGCTAATATGACAATGACAATGAATAGTGCCTTTTAACATTAAATAAGCATTGGCCGTTTTGTTTAAGATTGCATATAAAATCTAAAGTGTGATGTAAATGCCCTAATATCCTCTTTTGGGAAGAGAAAGATGTCATAAGGCCATGATAACGATATTTTATTATGCTTCTTTGAATGTGTGGCTTCTCACTTGACCGGTGGAGGGTTATCATGCTTCTTTGATTGTGTGGCTTGCTTATGGGATTAATCACCCATCCTCTCACAAACATTAGTGAATTCATGGAATTGGAAAGTTAAATTTGTCTCCATCATTTAGTATTAGCTCTCCTTGGGCCACACTGGCTCCCAAATTTGCCATTTTTGAATTCAATTCTTGAAGGATTTGGTCGAATTGGATTTGTCCAAAGGATTGTATCAATCTAGGGATCCGATGTAAAATTGGGGAGGCCAAATCGGGAACCATTGCTAGGAAAGTGTTGACCTGTCGAATTATTAGCAATGAGTCTCTATACACTATCACTTTTCTTATGCTATGAGTCTTGGCCAAGTGTAACCCGTATCATAATGCCAAATATTCCCATGGTTGTTGATTGTGATTCCCACCCAAAGCATACTTTAATTTCTGGTATCTTTTAAGACGCAATAGAACTCCTCCCCTTCCCACCGCCTCCAATTTATTTAGTAGTCTTGGCCAAGTGTAACCCGTATCATAATGCCAAATATTCCCATGGTTGTTGATTGTGATTCCCACCCCAAGCATACTTTAATTTCTGGTATCTTTTAAGACGCAATAGAACTCCTCCCCTTCCCACCGCCTCCAATTTATTTAGTATGTATATTAAAAAGCGCACTTTATTTTTTTTTAATTCAATGAATTTTTTTAAAACCTTTTTTAAATAATATTTTTATAATAATTCAACATCTCAAAAATAAAAGATGTTTAAAGACACCAAACAATAATATTAAATAATAAAAATACTATATTTTTACTATTATTATTATTATGAAGTTGTTATTATTCTTATTACTAAACTTAACTAAATTTATAAAAAAAATTAACTTTTTGAAATTTATTATTAAGGATTAGTTATGGATAGAATTATTATTATATTAATTCATTTTAATGGTTTCTCGAAGGGTTAGTATCTTTCCATTTTTGTTGTTATTGTTATTTCGATATATGTAAGAGTTAAAAACGTGTTTTTTTAACTATTATATTGAAAGAGGATTAAAAATAATAAAATTAAATAAAATATAGAAATGAATATATATATATATATTAAATAAAGGAAAAATGGATTTGACTAAAAGTTAAAAACGACCATACCTTTCCTTATTTATGAGCGCGACCAGGCCTGGAATTTGACGTCTTGTGTGACGTATTTTCCATTTCAGAACGTATTTGACTTGCGCCAAAAATTTATCCACGTCAAGTTTGACATGTCCTATACATCACTAACCCGTCATTTTGACGTTTAATTTGTGATTGGAACCATCAAAATCTATAATACCTAGCAGTAGCAAAATAAACACAGGGTATATTAATAATATTTAATATGTATGCGGCATCCCTTTTCCGTTAGTTGATTTCCCATAGAAAGTGAATCCATTAACATGTTGACCGTAGCAATTGACAAAATTACAGGTACAATGGCTGTAACATGTGTTAATTGCGGATTAAATGGTTACTCTCGAGTCATTACTGTTGATTTAGGGGTACAATGGTTGCAACGTGCGTTAACTGCAGATTAAATGACTACTCTTGAGTCATAACTGTTGATTAGATGGTTACTTCTGTTGATGATTGAATGCAAGTTGGAAGAGGTTTAAACTGATAGGGTATAAGTTAAGACTCTACAGTGCCTTTCCATGTAAACCTTGCCTCCAAAATGACAATTTTCCAACTTTTTCCATATAGATCTGGCCTCCAAAATGACAATTTTCCAGCTTTTTCCATATAAACCTGGCCTCCAAAATAAAAAAATTCAGGCTTTGTCAAGGTAGCAGGTGTAGAAAGGAAATAAAATCGAAATGCAGAGTGCCAAGGACGCAATGGAGGCTAAAGACCTTGGAAATAGGCACAAATTGATTAGCTCTTAGCATAATGGAGCACAAGTTCATGCCTACTCCTGTAGAGGCACCCATCGATTCTCTGGCTCAGGGCGACAATTCTTCCAGGTTAGTTAATGGCAACGCATCTATTGAAAGTCACAATATTTCTTCTATATTATTCATATCGTTCTCATCATTGCGTCTCTATTTCAGAGGATCGTTTTGAGCCTCGGTCATAAATATACTCGTTTGTAGGTTTCTTGAATAAACAGTGAACATGCTTGAAATGCGGAATGGAAATCACCTGAAATCCCTTTTTCTTCAAAACCCTCTGAAGTAAGGAATATATTAGAAATTCCTTTAGTCTATGATATATTTAATATGATATAAAACACATAATTCAAATTTATGTTTATCTTATTGGAATTGAAACCTTTTAAATTCCTGATGTTGGTTACTACCAATAGTGGACTAAATTATATATCAGTGTGGAGTAAAGCACATTGCAGAAATTGATGCAATGCAAGGGGAAATATACCGAACCTAGAAACATGGAAAATAATCAAGCGTAGGATTCATTGGAATAGCAAAATAATTTAATGGAAAGAAGAGTGTTTTATCAATTGGCATCAAATCCCAATTGGCATGGAGGAAACCTCAAAATATAATCTCTTTCCTTGAATAATTATATTGGAATAATTGTAATAAAATGAAGAGTTGTGTAACATGGACACTTAAAAATAAGGTGTGCATCACAATATATGGTCAGAAAATATGATGGTTTCATTGAGGATATTAGGAGTATTTAATTCCCATGTTACATGTGGATTCATTGTGGATCTCACATGTGAAATTTATAAGTTAATTTGGAGTAAGGATGTAATTTGGTTGTAGTTAGTAATTTTTTGGTGAAAATGGTTATTTTTTTTTGTTCTCCTATCAAATTCATTAGTGGGCTTTAAAAATTGTGATTAGCATACTTTATGTCTTTCTTATAATATGATCCTCTTGGTAGAGTTATTACCCAAATTTGAGTGTAGCTCATTTTTTATGTGTTGTCCTATTATTTTTCTTCTAGTAATGTTTGAGAAAAGATCACATGTTTGTTGTCATGCTCACAGTGGATTTTTCTTATATTTTTTGTCATGGATGTTGAGCATCAAGAGAACAAGGTTGCTTTTATTGCATCTTGGTAATTATGGAAGAATGAGTATGCAAAAAATTGGAAAGACGTTGAGCATGTAAAATATTTTTGTCGAAGTAGTTGAGTTAAGGCTATAGAGAAAAAATTATAGTTTTTATTAGGCTTTTGGAGTTTTGGTTATATTGTCAATATGCTTGTTTAGTATGAAGTTATTTTATAGAAATATTGGGGTTTATCTTGAATTTATTTCATCTAAATACTGAGCTTATCATGCTAATGGACTAATTCAATTATAGACACAATAGTAAAAAAAAATTGATAAAGATTTTGAGAGATGATTTCTTGTCTAAAGTATAAAATAAAAGTCATTGGTGTATAAGAGAAGTCCCCTCCATACATCTTACTAGAAACAAAATCAAAATATCTATTAATTATTGCAACGCGAATTATTTTTTTCTCTGAAAAAAATCATTATATTTTATATCAAAATATATGTTGTGTTGACTCGTAAGTCCTAAAAACAAAACCAGTCCATTGGACCATATAATTTGGAAATAAAAACATCCTCGGCTACCATTAGAGAAGTTTAATTGTAACAAATAAATATCATAATGTGTTGATCAAAAGTATGGTTGTATGTTATATCGGAACACATACTAGCTTGGGAAAAAACAAGGCACTTTCATGGGGAGATTAATGAAAGTTGAAATCCAAGAGTAGTTGAAAGAGAATTTTGACACCTACAAAATGAAAGGCATGAAAAATGAAAAAACGTCATCAAATTTTCATTTGACGAGCAGAGCAAATTTGAAATTCCAGGCCTGAGTGTGACTTTCATATATATATATATATCTATATATATATATATATATATATATATATATATATATATATATATATATATATATATATATATATATATATATAATTTTAAAATTAAATAAAAAAATGGATTTAAATAAAAGTTAAAAAAGGAGTTGTCTACCCAACATACAGAATAATTGGGACGATAGTTTTTTGTTGGAATCTGGTAAAATAAAATTCAAAAAATGAGCTAGTTGGAGTGTTTGAATTGCATTTTTGATAGTGGAAATGGATTCAGCGCTATCAAAAATCCTTAAGACACCTAAAATACTGAAATTTAACAACTGTAAACAGGATTCTGATAAATCTTTGCCAGATTTTATCAAAATCTCTGCCGAATTCTAAATCATTCTGTATGTTGAGTAAACTATGGCAATTCTGAGTCATTCTATATGCTGGATAGACAACGGCGTTTAAAACGACCATACCTGCTATGGCGGAGTTTCCTTACTATTTTCGCGACTCGTACTTATTTTATTTGGATGGTAAATATTTTTGAAAATTCACTATTGATCTTTTAGAAGAATTATTTTATTAATAATATTTTATAATAACTAATTATTTAATATTTTAGAAGAATATTTGATCTTTTTACAATAATTTTTATTATTTATGATAGGTTTTTTTTATTAAATAATTAAAATTTGATAATAAAAAATTTCAAAATTTTGAAATCAAATTTTTAATAGTAAAAATAGATTCAATGCCCTTAAAAATTATTGAGATACCAAATATCTTGAAATATAACAACTATAACCTCCATTTACAAAACTGGCTAGAAAATTTTAACAAAACAAATTTGAAAGATGGGTAAGATACGGCTTTCTAACATTTTCAAATTAACTAGTCAAACATTGCCCAGAAAATGCAAACTCAAACTAAATGACCAAGTGAATCATGAATGATGGGCAGAATACAGCTTTATAACTAGTAAATATTTCCCAAAAATGCAAACTCAAACTGAATGACTAAGTGAATCACGGACTCCCACCAAGAACTGGTCAAATAGTCAAGATGTCAAACATCTCCCACCATGTGTGAAGCCCCATAAATATCATAATAACCTACATCAATATTAATCCACACTGCAAACAAAATTTTACATGTTTCATTATTTTCATTCGAAGAAACCGTGGCCTTGCGTGAGACATACAGAAATCCCATCCCTGTTGAATTTCTGAGAATTCCAGAACAACAATGGAGAGAGTAATACTCTCCTCTTCTAACACAGAGAAATATAAAATTTCACTCACAGGACAGAGTTTCCACACTTAAAATAAAACTTCTATTTCTTAAAAAAAACTATTACAATTATGCTGGACTGCTGCCAAACGCAGTGCCAGAGTAGACTTCACTGTCTCAAAAAAATAAACTCTCTGTCTCTCTGAAAAATACACTGCTGTGTATTCTTTTCTTTCGCACTGCTATGCTTTAAAAATAGAACTTTCATTCACTGTGTATTGTAAAACAAAACAATTACATACATGTAGGCTCTCGGGCCTTTACGTTATATATGCCCCCCATATTTTAAAAAAAAACAAAACTATATAAAATTAAATCAAATCTGTTTAAAAACTAATGTCGAGGGCCCACATAACAAACACGCTTTGAACGCGCGATCAAAACTTTAAATCTAATCTATAACTGCATCGGGTCCAAAACTTAATTAAAACAAATGGTTCAAATAAAAAGTTCCGATCGTCGATTGCAAACCGGACGCGATGACCAAAAATGAAATCCGCCTTAATTCCTAGATCGGATCCGGTCCCTTTTTTTGGTTGTTCAATCGGGCCACAAACAAAACATTTGCGACTCCAATGGATTTAATGAACCCGCATTCAACATTCAACTGTGGCTAATACAATGGATCGGGTCCGCCATTTCAAAATGCAATTGGGCCATAATACAATGTGCACCTGATTGACTCAACTTGCGATTGTTTAATAGACTGCCGCGTGGTCTTGTGGACCCGCGGACCTCGACTTCGGTGGAGGGTGATTATAACATGAAGTTTGATTGTGGTGTGTTCATCGTATCGGCCCAAAACAAAACAAAAGAGTTCTTTGTATTATGTGAGTTCATTTCTCTTGCGGAACTCGCCACATCAACAAGAAACTGCAAGTAAAACTTGTGATTACCGCCTAAGTCATTAACTCCGCCGATTATATTGCTAAGGCTTTAAAGCCTGATTCAACCTGTAATCAAAGCTCTGCGCTGTTGGCGAGACTTTGAATCTGAGCATTTAACTCTGCTCTTTAAGAAATCGGCTACCGCCTTAGATTAAATATCAAAGGGGTCGATTCTTATCTGCTCTGTACTGCACCTGTGCGGGCTTTCCAATCCTTTTGCAATTGCTTTAAGAAAGCGGAAACCACCTTTGCTAAGGCTTCAATGTGCCGCAGTTCACTCACTTCTGCAATTACTGTTGATTGACATTATAGTTAGAATTAATTTCCAATACTCCCCCTTAATTTCAACTGCCGGGTTTTTCTACATACCCAGGCATTTCCTGAAATGATCAAAGCTTTTTTGTGCAAGTGGCTTTGTGAGGATATCTGCAAATTGATCCTTTGTTCTGCAATGTTGCAAAACTATCTCACCATTGTTAACCAATTCACGTATGAAGTGAAATTTGGTGTCAATGTGCTTTGTCCTTTTATGAAAAACTGAATTTTTAGACAATGCAATAGCTGAGCTATTGCCACAATAAACCAATGTCCCTTTTACCTGTTCTTGGTATAAACTTCTCAACATTTTTCTCATCCAAAATGCTTGACACGCTGCTGCTGTAGATGCCACATATTCTGCCTCTGATGTAGACAACGCTACAATGGGTTGTTTCTTAGAAGCCCATGAAATGGCTCCTGAACCCATGTGAAAAACATAACCGGAAGTGCTCTTCCGATCATCTACACTTCCAGCCCAATCACTGTCAGTGTATCCAACTAAATCTGAACATTCTGAAGCAATATATAAAATACCAAACCTTTTTGTACCTTTAACATACCTCATAATTCTTTTTGCTTCCTGCCAATGTGCTTCCTTTAGTTTTTCCATGAATCTGGAAATCAAACTAACAGCATGCATTATGTCGGCCCTAGTTGCAATCAAATACATGAGGCTGCCAACTATGCTCTTGTACAAGCTAAGATCAAAATCCTTGCTTCTGTCCTCTTTGCTGAGTTTTAATCCCATCACTGTGGGAGTCATCGCTGCTTTTCTTTCCTGCATGTTAAATCTTTCAAGCACTTAATTAACGTACTTTTCCTGTGAGATAAAAATCCCATTTTCATCTTGTTCTACTTCTATTCCTAAGAATTATTTCAGCAAACCCATGTCAGTCATTTCAAATTCTTCTTTCATGACTGTTTTAAACTTTTCAATAAGGTAATCATCATTACCTGTGAAAATAACATCATCAACATACAAAACTACAATAAACATTTTTCCATCTTTTTCTTTGATGTAGAGGGTGGGTTCTCCCTCACACTTTTCAAATCCATTTTCCAGTAGATAGGAATCTATCCTACTGTACCACGCTCTTGGCGCTTGCTTCAACCCATAAAGAGCTTTCTTCAACTTGCACACTTTATGCTCTTGGCCTTTCTTTTCATAGTCGAGAGGTTGTTCAATGTAAACCTCTTTCATTAACACTCCATTTAGGAACAATGACTTCACATCCATTTGGTAAAATTTCCACTTGTTTTGTGCTGCTATGGACAGCACTTCTCTCACGGTTTCCATTCTAGCGACTGGTGCGAAAGTTTCCTCATAATCTATCCCATGCTTCTGTTTATAACCTTTGACAACAAGTCTTGCCTTGTGTCTCTCTATTTTTCCTTCAGCATTACTCTTGGTCTTGTAGACCCATTTAACTCCAATGACATCTTTACCTTTTGGGAGTTCAACCAAATCCCAAGTCTTGTTTCTTTCTATGGCATTTATCTCCTCATCCATAGCTTCTATCCATTTCCTATCCTTGATAGCTTCTTCGAAATGAATAGGATCATCAACATGACAATATAAAGCAAAAAAATAATTGATACCTTCATTTTCTATATCTTGTTCATATATGTCTTTTAAATTTCTGAACTTCTTACCTCTTTCATTAGATGTACAAATGCTTGAAGAAGCACTTGAATTTCCTCCTTGTGGTGTGCTTGGAGAAGCACTTTCATTTCTCCTCAAGGGTGTGCTATGTTGCTCTTGTGTTGGTGCTGCTGTTTGGGGATGTATTTCAGCCAACTCATCATTATTTTCATTATGAGATAAATAATGTTTAACATTCATTGTTTTCTCTATGCTTCCATCCCAAGCTTCCTCTTCAATAAACTGAACATCTCTGCTCACAATAAACTTCTTGGTGGATGGGTTATACAACCTATAAGCCTTGGATTCCTCACTGTATCCAATGAAAATACATTTCTCCCCCTTGCTTTCCAACTTCTTCCTTAGCTGATCTGGTATGTCTGCATAGGCCACACATCCAAACACCTTCATGTGTGTGACACCTTGCTTTGTGCCACTCCATGCCTCTTCCGGCACTTTGTTCATAACTGCTTTTGTAGGGCACCTATTCAAAATGTACGTTGCACAATGTACAGCTTCAGCCCAATAATCATTAGGCAAATGCTTTGTCTTTAACATACTCCTCACCATGTCTATTATGGTTCTATTGTTCGTTTCGGCTACTCCATTTTGCTGCGGAGTATATCTAGTTGTAAACTGTTTATGAATACCATTTTCTCTACAAAAATGTAGAAAATATTTAGAGATATACTCACCTCCTCTATCAGTCCTTAGGAGTTTGATGTGCAGCCCACTTTGGTTTTCCACAAGTGCTTTGAAATTGCAAAATCTTTCAAACACTTCACTTTTGTTTTTCAAAAATTAAACCCAATTTTTTCTTGTAAAATCATCTATGAATGTTCAAATGTAGTAGTTTCTTGCAAGTGATGGAGTTTGCATCGGTCCACATAAATCTGAGTGGACAATCTCTAAGGGTGCTTTCGCCCTTATGCTTTTCCCGGAAGGAAAAATTTCTCTGTGTTGTTTCCCCAAGATACAACCTTCACAAAGGTTGTCTGGTTTCTCTATCAATGGTAAACCCCTTACTATTCCTTTTCTGCTCAACAAATTTAGACCTCCAAAGTTGAGATGTCCAAATCTCAAGTGCCACAACCAATTGTCGTCTTTTGTTTCGCTTTGGAAAGCCTCTTGTGCCACTGCTGCTATTTTTTCTTCATTTTTCAGATCTACTCTCATTCTGAGAGGGAACATCCTGTTCCTTGTCATCTTCACTTCAGCAATACATTGTTTTCTGGGTGGTTTATCCATGATGGTACAAACATCATCCTCAAAGAAAGCATTATACCTCTTATGAACAAGCTATCCAATACTTAAGAGGTTACGCTTCATTCCTGGAACATAATAAACATATGCTATGGATTTATTTGCACCTTTCCTTGTTAAAACATTTACATTTCCTTTTCCCATAACAGAAACTTTGCTATCAGTTCCTAGTGTGACTTGACTTCACACTCTCATCTAACATAGAAAACATTGTTATGTTTCCTGTCATATGGTTACTACAACCAGAGTCTAGAAACCATAAATCCTCATTCTTTTCTTCAGCCATATTACAAGCTAAAAACAAATTATTTTGGCTGATATTTTCTCTAGTGAAATCTGCACTAGTTCTATTTCCCATATCATGCTGCTTCTTTCTACATTCATTAGCATAATGACCATATTTTTTACAATAGTGACATTGGACATTGGATTTATCATACCTCTGTCCTTGAGCATTCTGCTGACCACTTTTTTGGCTGCTGCCTTAGCCATGGCTGTGATTTTGACTGTTGCACCTTCCATGTGAATGTGAAGGGCTATTCCTTCCACCTCTTTTTTGGCTTCTACCTCTTCATCTTCCTCTGCCTTTCCCTCTTCCTCTTCCGAAAGACATCTGGGTCTTAAAGGCATGCTCAAGAGATGAGTTTTCACTCCTACCCAATCTCTGTTCATGGGTCATCAGTGATGCATGTAGCTCATCCACTAAAAAATTTGTGAGATCTTTATTCTCCTCTATGGTGGTAACAATCACATCGAATCTTGAGGGTAAAATCCTCAAGATTTTTTCAACAATCCTCTTATCTTCAAGAGTCTCTCTGTGAGATCTTATTTGTGTGACCATTCCAATCACATGAGTGAAGAATGAGTCAATTTTATCTGACTCTTTCATACAGAGAGTCTCAAAGTCTCTCCTCAGCAACTGAAGTTTTGTTGTCTTCACTTTTTCCATGCCTTGATAGGTTGTCTTAAGAGTTTCCCATGCTTATTTGGATCTCTTGGCTGCTGCTATCCTCGTAAAAACACTCTCATGCACTGCTTGATACAATAAGAAGAGAGCTTTGGATTATTTCTTCTTATTGCTCTTCAGCATCTCTCTCTCTGCCTGAGTTAAATCATCTAACTCTTCTTCATTTGCTGGCTCTTCAAAGCCATCCTCAACAAATTCCCATAAGTCTTGGGAGACAAATAAAGCTCTCATAGTTATTGACCAGTAGTCATAATTTTTCCAATTAAACAGTGGGAGGTGGATATTTCCCATACCCATACCATTGCTGGCTCCAGCCATTCTTGCACTCTTGACTATGATTCAAAAACACTTGACTGTGTATATAAAATAACTGACTGTTCTGCAACAGTAACACAATAAACTATATAGAGAAATACCTTGAATTATTTTTGGCTGAGTCTTCACACTGCTGGAGAGGCTGCTGCAACTGAGAACTCCTTTCCTTCAGCTTCTTTGATCTTCAAAGAGCCTGGACTAGCTCTAATACAATGTTGGAATTTCTGAGAATTCCAAAACAACAATGGAGAGAGTAATACTCTCCTCTTCTAACACAGAGAAATATAAAATTTCACTCATAGGACAGAGTTTTCACACTTAAAATCAAACTTCTATTTCTTAAAAAAAACTATTACAATGATGCTGGACTACTGCCAAACGCAGTGCCAGAGTAGACTTCACCGTCTCAACAAAACAAACTCTTTGTCTCTCTGAAAAATACACTGCTATGTATTCTTTTCTTTCGCACTGCTGTGCTTTTAAAATAGAACTTTCATTCACTATGTATTGTAAAACAAAAAAATTACATACATACAAGCTCTTGGGCCTTTACATTATATATGCCCCGCATATTTAAAAAAAAACAAAACTATATAAAATTAAATCAAATCTGTTTAAAAACTAATGTCGAGGGCCCACATAACAAACGCGCTTTGAACGCACGATCAAAACTTTAAATCTAATCTATAATTGCATCGGGTCCGCAACTTAATTAAAAAAAATGGTTCAAATAAAAAGTTCCGATCGCCGATTGCAAACCGGACGCGATGACCAAAAATGAAATCTGCCTTAATTCTTGGATTGGATCCGGTCCCTTTTTTTTGTTGTTCAATCGGGCCATAAACAAAACATTTGCGACTCCGATGGATTTAACGAACCTGCGTTCAACATTCAACTTTGGCTTATACAATGGATCAGGTCTGCCATTTCATAATGCAATCGGGCCATAATACAATGCGCACCTTATTGACTCAACTTGCAATTGTTTAATAGACTGTCGCGTGGTCTTGTGGACCCACAGACCTCGACTTCGGTGGAGGGCGATTATAACATGAAGTTTGATTTCAATGTGTTCATCACATCGGCCCAAAACAAAACAAAAAAGTTCTGTGTATTATGTGAGTTCATTCCTCTTGCGGAACTCGCCACATCAACAAGACACTACAAGTAAAACTTGTGATTACCGCCTAAGTCATTAACTCTGCCGATTATATTGGTAAGGCTTTAAAGCCTAATTCAACCTGTAATCAAAGCTTTGTGCTGCTGGCGAGACTTTGAGTCTGAGAATTTAACTCTACTCTTTAAGAAATTGGCTACCACCTTAGATTAAATATCAAAGGGGTCGATTCTTATCTACTCTATACTGCACCTGTGCAAGCTTTCCAATCCTTTTGCAATTTCTTTAAGAAAGTGGCAACTGCCTTTGCTAAGGCTTCAATGTGTCGCAGTTCACTCACTTCTGCAATAACTGTTGATTGACATCAGTAGTTGGAATAATTCCCATCGTCAATCCGAGCCGAAATACAAAAATTCCCTGCAAGCTTTGAAGCTAAACTCTCCGCCATGTCTACCGAGGCTCAAATCCCCTTGACCAAACCAGTTGTCCACCTAGACCGAAAATCAACAGTAATCCCTGCTCATCCCTCACAGCCCCAGCGATGCAAGCTCTGCCCTTCCGATTAGCAGATGCTTCGCTGTCATTATATTTGACTGTGGGAGTGTTTGAATAATTTTGTTTTAATGGTGGAAATAAATTCAGCAGCATCAAAAACAACATAAAACACCAAAAACAATATAAAACACCAAAAATATTGAAATTTGATAGCTATATAACCAAAATTTCCAAACAAAATTGTGACTTGACCTAATTAAACTACTCTTTTAAAAAATATGAGAAACAAAAACCCCGGACTACAAAACTCAAATTTTAACAAATATCCACCCGATTTCAGACAAAAATATATACTGATTTTAGGTAAAATTGGCACGAAAAAAAAAAACTACTCCTAAATTTTTTTTAGAATAGTTAGACTGGGGCTCTTTTTCCAAGCCCTTTTTGATGCAAATTTATTTAACTTATTTCACTGTTAATGAAAGGAATTCTAAATTCAATTTATTTAGCATATTTCACTATTACTCAATAAATTTTAAATTTGATAATGTTCATTCAGGTCACAAAACTCAGAGATGGAATATTGATTGGCTTCACAGTCAACCACGCGGTCATAGATGGGACTTCATTCTGGAATTTCATCAACTCATTCGTAGAGCTCTGTAGAGGCGCGCCCACAGTCTCTCACCCGCCTCTTCACAACCGCTGTTTCGAGATGGAAGGCTCCCACATAGCTCTCAACCCACTGGAAACCCTAGCGATCGACAAGTTTTGTCCGCCTGTGGTGGCCGAAAAAATATTTCACTTCAGCAAGGAAACCATCAAAATTCTAAAGAACAGAGCCAACGGGAAGAATTCAGAAAGCGGAATTATAATCTCTTCGTTCCAGGCACTCTCTGCCCACGTATGGCAAGCCATCACACGGGCTCGCGGGCTTGGTTCCCACGAGCCGACAACCCTCAAGCTCTCAGTGAACTGCCAACCAAGATTGAATCCTCCTCTACCTCACACGTATTTAGGCAACGCCCACCAAGTTGTTAGCACCATGCGACGGGTGAGCACCTAGTCACTGTTGGTTTGCTGCATCACATCTGCAATAAATTCACTGTAATTAAAAATAACAGGTTTCTCATCAGTAGTAAAAATTGACAGTAATCCAACAATGGCCTCATCAACTCAGTGATCACAGTGGTAACCAAGAATGTATGAGATAATGGTGATGATATGTTGGGTTACCTCAGGGAACCTGGAAGATGAGTATGGAAGGTTCAATTTGGGAAATTGGCCATCTTGAGGGAGAAAGATTCTGAAGATCTTAGATCTTTTTGAGAAGGTCAAATTTTTGTAGAGCTCTATGAGAGAGTCTACAGACAATGGCTTTGAAGATTCTAGTCAATTTACTTGCAGCATTTCTAAAATAGTTTCAGTTGTGATGGTGAGTTGAACTTCACCATCACTGCTCACAATTTCTCTTTGGGATGGCACATAACTTCTTTGACACAAGGATATTAGTTCAGGGAACTAATTTCCATCACTTCTCACAATTGCTCTTTGGGATGGCACATAACTGCTTTGACACAAGGATATTAGTTCAGGGAACTAATGTGTATATGGGAATATAAACTGGGGCAGGGAAGACTCCCATAGGCCCAATTCATCCTATTGATCTAAACATTTATGTTTCAACCAACTGTGAAGTTGGAACATGTCAAATTCATAGTTGGTCTCAACAATTTTATATTGGATGTTCAATAAAGGAAAATGATCCAAGTCTATGGGAGGGGGTCACATTGGATTCTCTTCAGGCTTCTTGCTTTTATTTTTGGGGTTTTACGCTTTGGGGCCATTATGAAATAGCAGATAGAATAGAAAAATGAATAATGTGAAATTAACTAGACAAGGAAACTATCAAATGAATGCAAAGGTGTGGTCACTGATGGAGATCGAATCATTGTATCTGGAAAATTAGCACTCGTTAACAACTCGGAAGACTGTAAAATTTAGTTGGTCGTGCAAAACAGTGGGTGAAAGGATTTTTACAGCTTTATTGCATTTAATAGAATAATTTTTCCAAATTACCGTTACATGTTTATTGTTAGCCGGGAGCGGGTTCGTTGTAGAAGGAGCGGGAAGAATTTATTTCTTGTAACGAATTGTTCATGGGGCAAGGGAGTGCCATATGGCGGCCTTCGATTGGGAGTGGGATGGATTCTAGGGACAAATTAAATGGATGGGAAGGTTGTGGAGGTGGGGTCTGCAAGGGTGAGTTAGAAGACGATGTGTGGAGGAGGTCAGTTGAGGTGGGTGGAGTGATGGTGGGGTCGGGAAAGGTGTTGTGGTGGATGGGCATTGGTGGAGGGGCAGACGATCAACACTGGAGGCCTTTTCAGAGGGGGGGATGGGGAGGTGCAATGAGTGAAAAGGAAGGGGATGGTGCGAAAAATCATGAGGGAGACATGTAAAGGTATGGGCCCAAACTTTTCGGACCACCCCCACCCCCCCTGCGAGCAAAGCGTGATGGAGCTCAGGGGGGGAGGCAAAATAACTCCCCCGTTGTTGATCCGAGTGGGGGAAAATCTCAGTCGTCCATTTTTATTCTAAGATTAAAACATATCATAAAAAATTTATATCTTCAACTTTATTACATGTGTTTAAAGCATGATTAAACTTTGCTTAAACTAATCCTAATCAAAGGTTAATCAACTCCTAAAACTTACTTTAAAACAATACATTAATGATGCATTTGAATTGGAAAAGCATTTTTTTAATTTTTTCCTATCAATTAACCATGATTAAATGGTGTGATTAACTTCACTAATGAAACTCAAACATGATTAAACTGTGTGATTGACATATTTACTAACATAATCTATTTTATTACATCCAAATCAAGTTTTAAAAGTCTGATTAGACTAACTATTTCTACTTATCCTATTTACAATGTGTAATTTTGGCTTCAACATTTCTAAGTGTTAACTAAGGAAATTTTTATTTCTTGAGTGGCATTTAGGCTTGCTCACTCTTATACATTCTTTTTGGGGTTTCTTCATTTTTTAATTCTATTTTCCTTTTTAGACATATACATTTTTTTTTCATACCCTCTTTTCATTTCTTTCTATATTTTTTGTTTTCAATTTTTTTTGTAAATCATTTGTAGAATACAATATTATTTACAATTTCATAAATTGAAAGAAAGTAGGCAATCATCAATTGAAACTATGAACCATAGAACCCTAACATGTCGTCGAGTCGTTCCTAATAACGTTATCGTTCTAGGTTTTCCCTAGCATCATCAACCTTTAGGAATCAAGTAGTTCAAATTTTTATGGAATGACCCCATTATGGTGCACCATGTGGTACCTCCACTCTTCCATAAGTTCCTATATGGGAATCCTTGGTCTGTGCCTAAAAGTGGGAATAACTTGAAGTGATCTACTAGATTTTGTTTCACATTGTACACATGTATTTTAGTTTTGGTTTGGTCTGTGATGTTAATATTTTTAGTACATCGTATATGCCAAAAATGTAAAAAATTATAAAACCCAAAAAAATATAAAAAATTAGAAAACCCAAAAAATAAAAAATATATGGTCCTTTTTTTCCTCATCCCTGTTTCATGTCTTTCATTTTGTGATTTAATAATGGGTCTAGTCCCTTTTGTTTGGATTTTACAGGATAGGGTTTTGTTTTTATTGTGACATCCACTAGACCTTAAGTGTGTTTCTCTTGAACCTGGCATGTAGGGGCAAGTATTTCACTTCCATAATTGTTGTATTATTAACCATCATTTCCATATTCGTTATGCCTTAATTCTAACCCTATCAAGTTGAGATATTAACATATCTCTATTATGTATGTCCTGACTTAGTGGTAGAGCTTACCTATACATGGATTCCCTAGATTAGCACCTTTGTTTCATGTTCGTGTCCATGTAATGTGTATTTTATCCCTTTATGGAATCCCTTCATTTGACATGCCATGACTTAGAATCTGACCGTCTCTTCCTTGTCAACTTCTTGTCTTACCCCTTGGAGAATTCCACATTTATATACCCGATGATTGTTGTGAATTTTTAGCTTTATTTATGCATGCTAATAGGCATTGGTTTCTTTTTTCCGCTGTCATCATACCTGCTTAGCCCATTGCTTTGTTTTGCTCTATATTATTTCCCTTTCCTACAGGGGCCACTACGATGAGTGGTCTTATTTACCATCCTCTTTTCCTCCTTATGATTTGGGTGGTTCCATAAGATTGAAACTAGTTTCTACCCTTTATACCACTCATTCCTCTAGGACAAGCATTCTTTGTATCCTTCTAATGCTTGTTAAAAAAGGAACTGAGTATTATTTCTACCACTTTTTCGATCTCATTAAATCTAAACAAAAGGGAACTATTGAGCTTACTTGTATTCTCTTTCATGTTGATTAAACTATGAAGGAGACTAAAAAAAATGGAAGGGGGGTCATTCACTTGATTTATTAGTCAAAATGGCAGTGCCAGTCCTGTCAACCTTGAATATGGCACTTCTTTTAGTCATTTCCTTATAGTTCGGTTTTAGCTTTCCTAAGAAAATAAACACATATATGAGTATGTTTACTCCTTTGGATGGTTACTCTTCCAATCGCTATGGAGCATGCTTCAATTCCTCTTACTTTGTTGTGTGATATCCTTTGGTTCTCATTAGTCAATGCTTCCAAGTTACGTTTGTCTCGTGCTATTATGTATTCAAGGGAATTCATAGCGTATGTTATTAATTTTCATTCATTGTTGACCTTTTTGTGTCATCCAACCCTGTGCTAGTTGCACTTCACCACTTCATGACATCATTTGTGTCACATCATATCTCAGAATATTTTTTGTTGATTGATGCAGAGTACATCAAGGCCCTCCTTTAACAAATCTTCTCTTGTTGACTTCAACTCATTATCTAGGAGCTTAATCTAGGAACCAGTAGTACCTTGGAGATTGAAAACCTTAGTGGCAGGCTTCCTCATGGTCGATAGTGGGTTTACCTTATTGAATTATGATAGATCAAGTCTTAGAGTGTTCAACATCAACTTATTTATTCAAACTTAGTGAGTTGTGTGTATCTTGGGGTCCATTTTCATCATTGGGGGTCTCCTCACAATGGTACACCTTATTGACTATTAATAAGGCAGTTTCTACCATGCTCAACATCAGCGCATCTATTTACATGTTGTAGATTCATACCATTGGGGTTATGTAGAAGACCTTAGGTTAGGGACATCTCACTCTTATATTACACCCTTCTTAAGCTTCGTTGGAGTTATGTATCATCTATGCACTTTGAGGACTAATTTGTGGCACCTCTCTTATATGTGTCCATAGTACTACTAATGTATATTGTGACATAGATCCACACTGTATTTATTGGTGACTATGATCTTTCTATTTTGTCACATGGTTCCAGTATGTATAATTCATAGCCATGTTCTAACATTTTGTGTCATGGATCTGTAGTGTATAGTTGGTGGAAATGTTTAGTTTCTACTTATGACTAATCATGGGTATGCCTGGGTTAGGAGTGTTATTAGTATGGTTGAGACTTTAGCACTTGATTTCGTCTAGTTTGGATTTGTGGCCGTGACTCCTTCCTCCAATTTTCAGCTCTGAGTTTTATTGTAATGCATTTTGGCCATCAGTTACTCTTTTTGCCTTATGCAATATAGGGAATTTGTTATCAACCTATTTCCCACATATGAGTTAGATAAAATTATTCTTATACTATTTCCCCTTTTTCAAAGCTTGTACCCTTCATTATGATCCTTTTAGAGCACATATTCTAGTTACCCTCATCTAATTTTCTACCTCCCTTGGTTCTCAGTCTACAATCTGGGCTAGAAAAGCATATTTTCCTTTCCTAATTTGAGTCCTTAGTTTTTTCTAGAAACACTCATTCACAAGGAGATTAATTCAATGGATTACCTTTATGACTTTGCTAGGGGGGATTTTTATAGAATTTTCCTAACTTTTATCCCCCCTAATCATCCAGATTCATCCTCCCATGGAGGCTTGAAGGCTTATATATACTTTTCACATCAAAAGGTTAGGCTAGTTAGAATATGAGATCTAGTGTCGATATTATAGTCAGGGGGATTTATCAACTTGGGAGGTTATTGGAGACCAGGATGATAGTCTAAAGGAGAGAATCCCCGTGTGTTATTGAGGTATATCATTCATGTATTCAATTTTTCTATAATGGAATATTAATTCCCTTACCTTTATATTGTTGGTTTTCATGGTGTTTACATGTTGTTCATGTTATTTTGATGTTAGATTATTAATAATGATCATGCTAGCCTAATTAAATTACAGAAAGGTATTTTGGATGTTATTTGTTGGTTTCATATGCGCAGAAGCCTGGAGACTAGGATGTTTAGCATCCCCAATCTTATTGCATCAACTAACTATTGTACCCACATTTGAAATGTGTGGCCTCCCTTCTTGTTGCATCAACTAACTATTGTAGCCACATTTGAAATATGTGGCCTCCCTTCCTCTTCCTGTATGCTATATTATAGATGGTATGATTTAGGAATTTTTTTTAATATATTTGTACTATTGCACACACATTTATCTAGTGATCCCTAGGCAAGGATCACAAAACAACATCTTCTCATGGTTATGTGATTTTAGCTACAACACTTATACAATATAATTCAAATCAGGTTACTATGTCCATGTGATATGATATTAGTAAAGAGCTCACAAATGTTCACTAACTTTTCACTAATCCACTACAATGAATATTGTATGCCCAAATATCTATTTTACTTATTATATGATGATTTTCAATGATTTGATAAAGGTTAAATTTCTTTATTTGGTTTATTAAAAATTTCATGCACTAATGACCATGTTTACACATGGAATCATGAAGTTTTAGATATATTATCATATCATATTCCAATATAACTATTATATAATTTCAAATGGTGTAGTTTTATTTGGAATTTTCTCACCATTGTAAACCATAGGAAAGGGGTCTATGTCACTTCATTCAATATTTGAATCGAACCCACTCTCTAAATTATTAACACACCTCCTTTATCATTGGGAGAGAGGTCCATTCTTTGTACAATCATGTATGTAATGAATTTTCTCATATAAATTAATGTTATTTTCTTTTCCCTTTTCTAAATCTGCTACATTTCTTCTTGGTCATTGTCCAAAAGATGATTATGTTACTCATACTCAAAAACCTATATGAATGTTCTCATATAGTCATTGATTCTTACTTCAATGTAACTACAAGATAGTTAATTGACATTTCATTGTTACAAATTTATTTTATTTGGTGTTTAATACACCATTGTTTAATGGAAAATAATTAGATTATTTGAAAATTCTCTATAAGAATCAAAAGAAAAGGAATTAGAATTATTAATACCATACTATTGAAGCTGGAAATTACAAAAAATGTTAATTATCTTTGGTTTGAATACACCAACATGTTCATTCCCTCACAAGGTTCATATAGTTTCTTTTTTTCCTTGAAGTATATGTACGAAAAGTCCAACATTGGGATTATCATTGATGCAGAGGAAGCTTTTTAAAATGCTAGAGCAATCACATTGGATGATGGTATCTTTAGATTAAGCATAAAATGAAGAGTTGTTAAATGGAAAATTAGTGGCATTAAAAATGACGTTCCCTTTTTAAACTTAGAGAGTAATTTTCCATTTATGTTTGTTTTTCTATATTTAAAAACTCACATATACTAATGTTGGAGTGTGATGCTTTTTCAATGTTTCTGTTGCTCCTTAATGTTGGAGCACTCTGCAATCAATGATGGGAACCAATTACATGGTGATACATGGACTACTATTCCTTGATTATTGTCATTTAAGTTGTCGGTACACATTTATATGGATAAATGTTAAGTACTAGGAATTATTGTCACTATTATTTTTGGTCCCTTTCTTGCTATACAAAGTAGATTATTAAAGGAAGGATTTTAGATAGAAAAAAAAAAAAATTAGGAGTGTTTGTTCAGCTTTTCCTACTCCTGAAGAGGAAACTTACATAAGATCATTGGAATTTCTTGAAAATCTCAATATCATTGGAACTCTAGGATCATTATCATGAATGGAACTTACAATTTTGTTTATCAATTTCATCATTAGCAGTTAAGAATAATGGTAACTAGCATTTGAGTTATTTTTGTAATTTTATTAGTTCAATTGCATTGTAAGTTAATGCATTTTTAATAAAAGCTAACACATATTTTCAATAAAAACTAACACCTTTTATTTATTGAGTTTTAATAGTTATAAAAATATTTGGAATGCACAATATATTAGAGTCTTTAAATACTCTAATACATTTTATTGTCGAAAATATAATCACTATGGACAAAGCAATTCTTACTATTTTTAACTTTCTTTAAAAAAAAGGAAAATCATTGTCATCTGAGATGAAATACAACCACAAAGAAATCAAGTTTTTTTAACTAACTTTTATTTAGAGAAACTCCCTATTTAAATTTGAAAATATTCTTATTACCAACCACTACATCGTCAGATCAATGATAAATTCAAATAAAAATGAAGTTCTACTTATACTTCCCAAACCCAAACCCATCATTAGAACTCATGTAGATATAATCAACGAGCATACAACTCGTTTTAGATATGAAAAAGAAGTGATATGAAAACATTGTATTTGCGTCACAAAAAAATTCATTTGCATTGGTTTCTTTTTCGAATATTAAATTTAAAAAACTTAGAATCACGTTTATCACCTTATTTGAAAATAAAGTCAACTTTTAAGTTTTATTGTACTTCACCAATAGTTATTTAATTTAATGTGATTTTCCTAAACCGCTAAATCTGTGGTTGTGGTTATAGCCCCTAATGAATTTTTCATCATAGTGAATTAATGAAACATCCTCTCTCTCTTTTGTGTTTATATATATTTTATTTTCTTTTAAAAATTTATTTTCTTTCTTATATAGGTTTATTTTAATATATTTCCAAAACCTAAAAGATAAGTTTGGAGGTTTTTTTTTTCTCTCCGTTTTCATGTATTCTAACTCTGGCATAGGCAACGCTAATATGACAATGAAAAATAACTTTTAACATTGAATAAATTGTTGACACCTAATCCTAAGGGATTGGGTGAAATTGTATAATAATGTAAATTAGGAAATAAGGAAGTCTAAGAGACATTGGGAGATGAATCCCAACGGTGTCACCTTTATGTATATATTCATAAACACCCTCTATCAAATTCATATCCAATTTGTGGAGTTACCTCCAGAGTCAGTCTTTTTTTGGAATTCCTACCCTTGGTGTAACTCCCTCCTGTCCCTTCTGCATTTTTGTAGACTTCCATATTCCTACAAATTATGTTTGAAAATGTGTGAATTCATTTTTTTTTTGTGGGCTCACAGCTCACAGTTTAGTCTTGTGTATTAGATTTTTGGGCGATATCATAGTTTAGTCCTATGTGTTCAATTTTTAGGCGGTATAACATAATATGTTGCTCTAGACACCTCCTCCAAAACCACAGCCGCAGCCTCAAGTCGCAGCCACAGCCGCAGCCGCGGCCATAGCTGCAACCCTCACCCGTGTTGCTCGCTCCCCTCAACCATGTTGCTTGCTCCCCTCCACCCACGGCTGCACCTTCCCTCCACCTTCACCCGCCGCTCCTAACTCCCCGCAACCCTCCCCTCCTCTCCCCTACTCCCCCGGCTCACCTCAACCCTTCCCCTCTCGTTCCCCTCTCCGCTCTCCCCACTCCCAACTCCCCGCATCCCTCCCCTCCACTCCCCTACTCCCCCCGCTCACCTCCGCCCTTCCCCTCCCGTTCCCCTCCTCGCTCTCCCTGCTCCCGACTCCCCGCAGCACTTCCCATTGTTCCACCTCCTCGCTCACCTCTACCCTTCCCCTCCCGTTCTCCTCCTCGCTCTCCCCGCTCCCGACTCCCCGCAGCACTTCCCACTGCTCCACCTCCCCGCTCACTTCTGCCCTCCTCTTCCCTCCCTCTTGTTCCCATCCATCCTTCCCCCTAGCTCGACCTCCCCTAGGTCCGACCCTCCCCAGGTCGACCTCCCTCAGGTCCGACCTTCCCCAGATCGACCTTCCCCAAGTCCAACCTCCCCTACACACAATTTTTTTTTTTCATTTTTTTACACAAAAAAGATTCCAAAATTAGTTTTTTTTTTACAGCAAAATACACA
This sequence comes from Pinus albicaulis, assembly GCA_034641835.2. Classification (NCBI taxonomy): domain Eukaryota; kingdom Viridiplantae; phylum Streptophyta; class Pinopsida; order Pinales; family Pinaceae; genus Pinus; species Pinus albicaulis. The sequence continues at coordinate 1,324,247,442 of CM076581.1, forward strand.
TTTTTACCAGAATGAATTTTTACAGCAGAGTGCAATTTTCACTCCAGAATTGAGTTTTTTGTAGCAAAGTACATTTTACTCCAGAATTGAGTTTTTTCTCCAACAGGTTTTTTTTTCAAAAGTCACAATGCATTCTCTCATATCTATTGTGAGAGTTTCTCTCTCTCGCAAGGAGAACTATTCTGAGAGGTCTCGGAAAATCAAGCACACTCTCATTTATAATGAGTTGTGGAGAGGAATATGTGAAGGAGAATGAGACAATCAATGCTTATCGTTCCCTATGTTGTCTATTCCTACCTATTCTATGGTTGAGTTTAACATAAGCCCACCTCAGACAAGGAGATCGCCATTTGGGAAAACAAGAATTGCAAGGCCTATGCCTTGATTGAAAATTTTGTAAATGAAGAGGTGAGTCGCCATATTACACCATTTCCAACTTCCTATGAAGCCTTGAGAAAATTAAAAGAACTCTATGACTCACATTCAAAACTTGAAATTGTTCAATTAATGATTAATTTGTTCAACCTTGAATTGAAAAATGATGACCCTCTTGCTTTAGCATCATAAGTAAGATCTATCATGCATGACATTAAAAACACTGGTGTAGAAGTTGACACACCTCTCATATCTTATATTAAGGTATTGTATCCCACTTAGTCACATTACATTGATTCATTGCAAGCAAGTGGAAACCTCATGAAGATCACCTTTGATTCCCTTGAGAAAAAGTTTGCAGAAAGAGAGAAGGATTTTGGAAAGAAGATACCCCTCTATCTTCTGAAGAAGTTGTATGTTTCGCACATAGAGAGAAGAATCATGCTCAATATTATTCTAGAGGAAGAGCTGGCCAAAGAGGAAGAGGAAGAAGGAATTTTAGAGGAAGGGGGGGCAAACAAACTAAAAGTGAAAAATCTGATCTTCATTGCATATGCTGCAATAAAGATTGGCATGATGCATCTACATGTAAGCTGCCTTCAGAAAAAATTGAGTAGAAAAGAGATCAAGAAAAAGTTAAAACTCATGACAGAGAGAAAGGTAAAGCACCCGAATCTACTCATTAGGTTGTAGCACATTGCAACATTGGAGTAACTAAAGACTTGTTTGATTCTTCACTTACTTCTTGGAGAAATGATTGGTTGCTAGATTCAGGAGCAACATAACACATGACTTTTAGAAAATATTTTTTTGAATAATTTACTGACAAGGTTGATAGAGTAGTATACTTTGCAGAAAAATCTAAACTCAAGCCATCATGGCTTGGCACAATCAGGCTTAATTTACCTGGTCTTCCAGATCATCTTCTACATGAGGTTCTATACCTCCCTGAGTTGAGGAGAAACTTGTTTCCCTTGGTCCACATCTGCGAGAAAGGACACTCCATTCACATGTTTGATGGAAATGTTCAGGTCAGTGTTATGTAGAATTATGATCTACGGATAAATCAAATTCCCTAAATGTGGTGCTATGAATTTAGAACAACAGATTAAATACTTTGCAGAAAATTTCTCTAAGAGTAAATAAACACACAGAAAGATAGAAGGACCTACTTGTGATCCAAGTGCTTCCTATTCTCCTTCTATCGCTTTTGTTGTAGCTTCCAACCCAACTTAGATCGCCAGATTAGTTCTTTCAAGTATAAACACTAAAGAACAAAGAGATTGCAATATACAGATTCCTATTTATCTTAATCAGTAAAATCGATTGAACACGAAACATATATATCAATTAAGAATCCATCATATCAGAAACAGAAACATAAACATATACATATATTAGAAAATGAACAACAATATTTATTAAAGAGTAGAAGGGGGAGGTTACAACCAATGATTGATTTGATGTCACCAGCTCCAGCATCATCCCAACCTCGTCACAATCAACATCTTACCAGGAACATATCACTTCTATCACTCTCTCAATTGAGAATCCAACAACATTTCTTTACCAAAATTCTTCCTTCCCTAGCACTAGGATCTGTGCTCAATTTATGGGGCAACTAAACGTAGCTTCTCAATCAATGACTTTCTAATAATAGGAAATACATGTTACCAATCTCAGAGGTGTTAGATGGACACTTGGATTCAAATTTTGACACATATGGACTCTTCTAGAAGGCACTGACCATGTGGAGATTCCGGAACAATGAGAATTTCTCTCCCATTTGACCAACGTACTCTTGAATGTCGAGAAGTGAATTGAAATGCACCCTTGAATGGAGGGAGTTGCATATGCAACGCAGTTAGTCCCTTGAGAGGAAACATTGGTGAACTCATAAGTGATATAACATATACTTCAAACCTTGGAAATCTTGCAATATAAGTCATGAATGATTTGTTATTGTATTAGGGCATGTAGCAACTAAAATGATAGGGGATGATAGACCCTATTTAATTGGTCTTGGGGATGATTTACAGTTTGACCAATTCATGGGGGAGGATGCCCAAATTTACCTATAACAACTACCCCCTAAAGCATGAATTCAAAATAATTACAATATTTTTTGAATGAGATGCTTTACAATGTGATGGGCTCGAACTAAAGCAGAGTGGCGACCTGCATCAATATTATAATACATTACATCATGATATTTTCATCTTTATCACGAATTGCTGAGGGAGGCATTCCCATGCTCAGCACATAAACTATCTAATAACATCTACATAGTGCATAAAGTCGTCTAGATTGGAATGTTGCCCAATACAGACATGCCTACGGATATAGGCCTATGTTCGGATGGCGATCTGTATGTAAGGTCACCATACAGATGATGTGTACAAAAATCCTAAAATCGTAGCTCGGATGGCTGAAACTAGATCTGGGATCTTCTTATCTCGTTCACTTGATTGTTCGGATACAAGTCTGTCCTGCGAGTATATGATTTTTAGTCGAACATGGTAAGACTTTGTTTGATTACCAACCAATGATGTGAGTTGTTAACAAATGCGAGAGAACCACCATTGATGTTAATGACTCTCAAGGTACTGTAGTACATTTCGTAAGGCGTGAATAGATGATTTGATGTCGAACGCCAAATAAAATCATTCGGTCAAAGGTTCGGAAGCGAGGATATTGTCGATGCTGTAACAAGCCTCATGGTACTGGAAGATGATGTTTCTAAGTAAACTTCCTAGATGATGATTTGATGTAGAGAGAAAGCCACTTTATCGCGAAATGGGATTTACGGATTTCGGAGAAAAAATGTGACTTGATATAGCAATGTTCAGAGATGACTGTCATGAGAATGAAGGTTTATGAGTAGTGTAGAAGGATGAGTATTCACTAGATGACTTCTCTTGAACATATCGGTGACACTAAGATGAGTTGGCAGCATTGACCCAAACCGCAGTGAAGGTATGATGAACCATAGGTATGAATGAACCGTCAAGAATATTACCCAACCCTAAGAGTCACAATGATGGAGTGAAGTTTCATATTCAAGAGTGACCTACTACTGTAAAATTTCTTTTCACTTTCCCAAAATTTCCCCAGTCATTTGTCGACCAGTACCTCTTTATTTTTTAACAAGCTTGAGGAGGATAACATATGTTTGATCTATAATTCAACCCTTCGGGTGAATAATGTATCTCTATTTAATAATTTAACAAGTCTAGAGATGAATGAAACTCGATTCTTGCCATGATCGACAAGCCCATCGCTATTTTATGTTGTAACGAGTTTTACGACAGTGATAGCCTGGTCCTTTTTCATATTTAGAGAGTTTGAAAAAGAGGACAAAAGAAAACTCCATAAGTAATTTTTCGTAAAGTTGTCGCTCAGATCCGAAAAAGTATAAAATGATATCTGAGAGAACCTCCTAGCCATGTTCGACTAAGGTTTTCCTTTTTTGTAAATAATATATCTCAGTCCGGAAAAGGGTTAAACTTATACTGAGTAGATATCAATTCATTTACTTTTACAAGCTCGAAAATACAAATGCTTAGCAATCATTTCACATTATCGGAGTCTGAAAAGAGCTAAGACTCCAGGGTTTCCTTTTTCACTATTATCGAAGCTCGAAAAAGAGATAAAAGTGCACTTCAAGTCCTTTTTTGTTTTTATCAAGATCTAAAAATAAGGATAAAAGTATGCTTTGTGGTCAAATTGTTCTTGAAATAAATGTGCAAGACTAATCTTCTCATCAATTGCAAACTTGTTTAGAACAACATCAAATGGATAAAAAATACCTGTCTCATGATAAAAAAATGAATAAAACCTTAGTCACAGCAATAAATATGATTTGCAAATAATAAAATGACTAATTAAAAGAGTTTTACTATTCATTTTTACCATTTGAAAGTTACCATTTGCATTTTGGAGCTCTGAACCTGTTTTTTCCTCCGAACTTCAGCTGTTGACTGCGATCGATTATGTGGACATTTTTCATCATCGTTTGATCCAGGTTGGTGCCATAAACCTCCTATTCCTTTTAGTAGTCATTTTATTTCATTTCATTGCATTTTTTTAGGGATTTGGGCCCCTTAGGGTAAATTATTTTTCAAAAGAGGGCAACACACCCTTGAGCATCAAAAACTACTTTGGAATGCACTAAAAATGAAGCTTAGGTGCATATGCAATGCAATGTCTATTGACCAAGACTATGTTGGGCGCAATTCACATTTTTTATTCTTGCATTGTACCTAAATTTTGCCTAATTTTTTGCATGAAAAGGGTCTTAATGAATCTTATGGTTATGTTTGAGGGATTCATCGGACTAGAATGACAATTACTTGGAGAGAAAGAGAGCATGAAGAACAAAACATGATTTCCCTTAGTGATCTGGGTACTATAAGAGCCCTCAGGGATTGTGAGTCATTAAAGTACTTCTGCTTATCAGGTATGAGGCAACAAATGGAACTTTTGGAGTTCCTTGTTCGTGCATGGGATCCATCAATTGAGGCATTTCACATTAGAAACAAATGGGTTCCAATTTCAGTGGAGGACATCTATTTTATGACAGGCTTGTTGAGGAGAGGCCTACCCATTTCTCTCTCAGGGTCTATTCTGGGAGGAGAGATGGTGACAGACTATATTTTGCAGTATTTCTACCCAGGGTCAGAGCCTAGCAAGGATGGGTAAATAAAAATCTGTGATGTTCATGATTTTCCATTGAGAACCATCTTATTTACGATTTCAGATCTCGCTAGTACCGCTACACTACATGTGGCGAATAGATATTATATGCAGTATGCGCTAGAGTGCATGGAACCAACAATTTTCAACTGGGTTGAAGTTGTAATCTCTCAAATGAAAGAATAGCTAAGCAAGGAAAAGGGAGGAAGGAAGAAAAACTTCAACTATGGTTCGACCCTCATTTATTTTTCCTTAGATCGGATTCAACTGATGCAACCTCAGCATGTGACGTTGGGTGTATCTAACCCTAGAGATCCGAGGATGCTGAGATAGGTAGAAATGATAGCTAGACATGCAAGCCAATCGTCCATCATTTTCTTGACTGCATTCTTTGCCTAGTTCAGGCGACAGATTATCGCCATCGATGAGTATCCATATGCAAGCGTCGATTTACGAGGAGATCCAGACTTAGCTTTAACAGAAGGCGCTCAGTGGGGTGCAATTGGTAACAATGTTTTGACCATGTTTTTTGATTTTTCGAAGGTTTATACATTTTTTTGTATTTTTATGTTTTCCCAAGACTAAACTAAAGTTTTAACGTAATGCAGATGTGGGTCGAGTTCAACCAGTGGAAGAGCCAGAGCATGGAGCGAATGAGCGAGTAGAGAGGTTTGTCGGGAGAGTAGTCCTTCAGGATTTAGACATGGTTGAGACTCTTGTTGAGCTTTGGCAGCACATAGAGGGGTTGACCTTCAGGATTATGGATTGTCGGATCGAAGAGTTACCCATGTGACTGTAGCACCACACTATTTTCATTCCTAACCACTGGATGCGGTTACTGCATAGGATAGCTATATCGATAGCATGTTACCATGAGCATCACTAGTTTAATTTTGACATGTTGCATGCATTTTGAGGTCAGATGACCAATGTGTCTTGGGCACAAATTTTTGTAAAAACCTATAACTATCTATCTATTTTATTTCATTGTTTTCCTATGTTTATTGTGCAATCCTATTCAATTATGTGAATGTATCTTTACACGTGTTGAAAATTTTTGTTTATAACATAATTCGCTAAAGAATTAGTCAATGTATTCAAGTTTCTGGAAATGTGTTGATATTAAATAAAATCAAAGTGTCTTTCCAAAAGTCGAACTCTTAGGAACATATGAAGCATTGTTGGATTTCTAACATTATAAACACTAGTAAGTTGTAATACCACAAGTTGTGAGTCTAACCTTATGATGATGCGGTTAATACCAAATGAAATGGCATCAGAGAGAAGTTCGATCAATGCGTTATACTCAATGATATTGTTTATAGACCGACCGATACAAATCCCTTTAAAACTAACTAACTCGTCGTTCGGAGCGAAAATGGCCCACGCTGTAGAGGATAGATTCTGCGTACTACGACTAGTACCATCAGCATACCCAACAAATGGTTCCAAATATTTAGACATCTACGATGAAATGTAAAGCGGATTACTAACATTAAGAAAACTATAAAAAACAAACTAAGACAGTGAATGAAAATCAACAACATATATATATAATACAAAAAATGACTATGCTCATGATTAAGCATAGTAACGTTTCAGATACAACCCATTTCTAGGCTGCGCCAACGGAATTCCATCGTAATCTACCAACTCGTAGTCACCCTTAGCAAGAACTCTTTTGAAAATATAGGGGCCATGCCATAATGGCTCAAATTTCTCTGTACCTATTACATCATCTTCCTGATCATAAAAAAGGACCAAGTCGCCCTCTGAGAAAATTCAAAGTTGGACATGCTTGTCGTATTGCGCCTTTATATGTCTCTTATGGGCTTTGTTGGCCAATTGGGCTTCACGACGTGTTTCATCAAGATGGATGAGTTTTAAAAGACACACTTCTTCATCTCAGGTGTCAGGTAATAAGTCGATTGCAAGTTTTAACGAAGGTATTTCATATTGGATTGGCAAGATAGCTTCCAGACCATACACCAATTAAAAGGGGGTAAATCCAGTTGCGTTTCTTACTGAGGTTTGGTACACCCACAAGGCCGAGTTTGGGATTGAATTCCAGTTTATTCTATGAAATCCTATCATTCGTTGAAGCATTTGTTTAAGAATTTTGTTAATAGCCTCAACTTGTCCATTTGATTGTGGATAATAAGGAGTAGAACTATCACGAGACATTCCTAACTTTCCAGTCAATTCAGTCATCATGTGATTGCGAAAATGATTACCATGATCTGTGACTTTAGCCTGTGGGACTCCAAACCGTGCAATGACATGATTAAAGAAAAACAATGTAGTTGTTTGTCCTGTGTTGTTGAATGTAGGCATCACTTCGACCCATTTGGTAAAGTAGTCTACTGCAACAATAATATAACCATGCCCCCCTGACAAACGAGGGTTACAGGTCATGAAGTCAATGCCCCATTTTGGAAATGGTCCCAAATAGAAAATAGGATGCATCGACACTGGCGGTTTTTGGATTTTACGATCAAATATCTAGCACACATGACAATTTCTGACTGCGAGGATGCAGTCGAAAAATATGGTAGGCCAAAAGTAACTGGTGTGGAGTATCTTTTGCGTGGTAGAGTATCCAGACAAGTGTCCACCATAAGCTCCAACATGACAATCATTTAAAACCTTTTCGGCCTCCTCATGAGTGAGGCACCTTCTTAAAATTGTGTTGACACCATGACGATAAAGTGTATCATCGACGATAAGATAATCTTTGGCTTGGTATCGAATATGTCGTTGGTCAGAGCGAGAGGTATCAGGCTGAAAAGTCTGGGTCTATAGATATATGATAAAATCCCCATACCAATGATCAGATTATCTGATCAGAAACAGGGACTCGTCAGGAATAGATGGTTTTGACGTAGTAGCAGTACTATCAAAGGGAAGGTCACAGAGAAGCTTAGCCAAAACTAAAGACTTCTTTGACTTAGACTTGATGAATTCCAAATCAAATTCCTACAAAATGACAATCCATTTAGAAAACTTACCCCCCCCCCAGAAATTGATGTGATAAGATATAATTCATAGGGTTACAATCCGAAATGACAATGGTCTTCCGAAACAAAATATAGTGGTGAAATCTTTGGACAGCTTGAACAGCCGCCAAGGCAAGCTTTTCTACGTATGAATACTTTACTTCTGTATCATTCATATTACGACTCAAATAATATATCGGATGTTATATACCATCTTCTACTTGGACCAATACTATATCAATGGTCGTATCATCCGCGATGATATATAAGAAATAATCACTCTGATAATTGGGGGGATAAATTAATGATGCAGGGACAAGAGTATCCTTAGCAACATCAAAATAAGCTTGCGTAACTTGGTCCCAATGGAAGGGAATCCCATTTTTCAAGAGACGAGTAAATCCTTTAGCCATTTCAGCGTAGTTGGGTATGAACCTCCTTAAGAAGTTAGCCTTTCCCTGAATTTTTTGTAACTGAAGCAAATTTTATGGCGCAAGGAAATCAAGAATGGCCTAGAACTTTAGTGGGTCTATTCGATTTCCTTCTTTTGAGATGGTGAATCCTAGCAAATGACTAGAGCCAACACAAAATAATCATTTATGTGGATTGAGGTGTATTTTTTAATGTCAACAGCGTAAAAATATAGCTCTCAAATGCATCGAGTGTTCAGTCTAGTTTCATAAATGTGTGGGTAAATCCTCTAGATAGGGTTGAAAAATGTGTTTGATGTCATTGAAAGCATAATCCATTGCTTTCTGAAAAGTTTCCCCAACGTTCTTTAAACCAAATGGAAGTTTTCGGTAAGTGAATGTGCCCCAGGGACAGATGAATGTTGTCTCATATTGGTCCTCTGGGTGGATATTGATTTGATTGTAGCCAAAAAATCCATCCATGAATGAAAATATTTCACATCCAACACAATCGTCAATAATCTGGTCGATAAAGGGAGTAGGATAGTTGTCTTTTGGACAAGAAATATTGACATCTCGATAATTGACGCACACTATGATGGTTCCTTGTTTTTTCATAACAGGAATGATGTTGGAAACCCACTCAGTTAGCGGAACAGGGTAAATGAAACTAGCACGCAAAATTTTTTCAACTTCTTCTTTAATGGAAGCGACCTTGTTCGGATGAATAGGATGAAGGCGTTGACATACCGACTTGACATCAGGGTACATGTTAATAGTACGTTCAACGATACTAGTATCTATGTCTGGCATTTCCTCATAAGACCAAGAAAATACATCACGAAATTCGCAAAAGAGAGAGCGATATGTTTTGAGTTCTAATGGAGAAAAAGACACGTGGACATGAATGTTTTCTACAACGCAAGGTTTGGTCGAAATATTGATAGAAATGGTTTCTTCAATATTTGATAAATTTCACTTGGAATCGATTGGATTAATAGGAAAATAATTCAAAATTAATGTTTTGATCGATGGGTGACATAGTTCACTAAGATTATCTTCTTCATAATTAGGAAGATGAGAACGATGATGATGATCTTCCCATGGTTCTCCTTCTGACATCATGGTTTCCAGAATATTCTCATCTGTCAATAAAGTTGAGTAAAAAAGATTAGATGGAGTACCATAATCTAATGAACGATCAACCCAAATGATCGGCGATGATGATTTCGGATTCGCCGCCCAAGCCGTGTCGATTGATTTCTATTGCAGCTCAATTAGGATGGGCAGTAGAAACTAATCCAACGTAACAACTTCAGAATCACTCGTACTCTTCATTAAGCCAGATGGAGTGGAAGAGATCATGTAGTAGGTCTCTATACTTGCAATTTCTATCGATGTCGCAAGCGGCGGTAATGCAAAGGTTCCCATGAGAGTGGAATCCTTTAAGAGTCCTACACCAATGTTCTGAAGTGCAAGTTGGGGTGTGTGAGCTAATATAATGCTTATAGTTACTTGGGAACTGGAGGCAAAGAAGGATAGATGATTGATGACTGTGATGACACCTTTATGTGGAAAGGCGATCATTCTAAAATATGTAGAGATGATCATAGTCATAACATATACCCATGGCCTTCTAAGTAAAATATTGTAGTTAAGGTGTTTGTCAACGACCTCAACTTCAATATTCACCATTTTCCCCCTAGTTCAACATGCAGGTTTTTGATAATACCACAAGGCTTATATGTATGTCTGTCGAAAGCTTACAACGTCATTGGTGGTTCAGATAGGCACGGTGAGCCAAGTGACTTCCAACAGTTTAGAGACATAATTCACGTAGATGATCCCTCATCAATAATGGTACAATGAACAAGGTGATTGAGAACATTTACTTGGATGGAAAATTCCAATTCTGCTGGTAGTTGTGGAACATAGCCCGTATGATTAAAGATTATGAGATTTGAATCTGTCAAATCAATTCCTCCAATTGCCGACAACAAAGCCTATTTCTGGGAGGGAAAGTTTTGCAACACCTCAAGCACTTACATAACTGAAGGGGATTGAACCAAATATTCAACTAAATTATAATTTTGAGCAACTCTAGCTCGAGGATTAAATGTTGATTTATAAACGACTACCTTCGGTGGCTTAATTGTCAATTTGGGAATAGCAAGTTGTGGTGTTGATTTCGTAGATGGATTCGTGGTCGAGGTAGTAGGTTGATCAGTAGCCTAACTACTGTAATATTTATTACGCGTTGACACCAAAACATCAGTCGATGGATTCGTGACAGACATCATAAGAACTTGTGAACTAGAAGTTGGATTCGTAGAAACCAAATTTGTGTCCGAATTCGGAATGGATCTATAAACACAGCTAGCGCATGTGAAGTCTTAACAATTTTTTAGACTTCAGCGTGGTGAGGACAGTCCCAAAAAAAGTGCTACTCATTACAGATTATGGAAGGGTAACAAGGTTTTCGCTTTCCAGTCCATTGATCAGATGATCTTTCTTGTGGGGTAGAAGTTTTCTTTTTCTTTGATTTCCCTTTTTTCTTACTTCCAGGTTGCTTGTCACTTTTTCCCTTGTCAGATGACATGACATGGATTTCAGAAGAAGACGCAGGATTAGAATCATTAGAGTGATGTGTGCTTGTAGTACCAATCATATTGTCTCCAACATGAGAGTCCTTTGATGGAGGAGGAACAATACAATTAGATCTCGGCGCGTTGGGAATTTTCCCGTAGAGCGTGCGAGACTGAGTATGAATCAAGTCTAAATATTGGGCACGAGAAATGAATTATTCTTTAGTTATGACGCCACCCTTAGCCACACCTTAGTTATATATGGTAATAGGGAATTAATGAACCACTCACCAAGGCGCTGATCAGGAACAAATGACTTAACCATTCTACGACAATGACACCACTCATGAATATGATCAAAAATGTGAGTAGCATTAGTCTGTTTAAAATTAGTCAAAAGTTCCTTTCCAGTTTCATATTGTATGAATAACTGGAAGTGGGTCAAAAATACAGTAGCTAGGGCAGTGAAATTATCAAAAGAAGCTCTTAGTAACTCAATGTACCATTTTGCGACCAGACCAGTGAGCGTACACTGTAAAAGACATAGTCAGACAGAGTCGTCATTTAGGGAGTTAGATGAACACCATAAATGATAAGTCATAACATGAGTAGACGGTTCTTCCCTAGGTTTTCCATCGAACTTAGGAATATTCGAGGGTAATTTATGAGGTATCACTGGCCACCAAGGAGCATAGTTGATTGGATCATTAGTGAGCTGGTTTAAATACGGTAACTCTAAAGTTGCAACAAAGGGAAACTTTCAATTGAGTTCGGGTTTAGCATAGCCAGGGTATGATGGAATTGCTTGGGCAACAGGCCTTTGAGCACCAACATAAGGAATCTGTTGTTGGTAACCCAGATAGGGGTTATTTTGATAAGCAAACGCTTGAGGATTTTTCTGACCAAAACCTAGATATGTTACTTGTTGAAATGAAGGTTGTGGAATTTGCACTTGTGGCTGCCAAGGGGTCTGTCCACCAATTTTATAACCCAAATTAGGATAACTTTAATTTGGTTGTCGATAGGTATAACCTGGTTGTGGCTGTGAAATGCCATAATATGGTAATCCAGCTTGTGATTAAATGATTCCAAATATAGGTGGCTGTTGTAAACCAGCCGAAGGAGTTGGAATTTGAGGGCCCAATACTTGAGGGTATTGGGTTGAAAGACCTGCCTGAGATGGTTGAGGTAAAAAATTTTGAGTCTGTAATAGAGGTAAAGATGTATTAACAGATGGAGTTGATGTGGGTGCAACAGGTTGAACCGGTTGATACGACTGTACAACCGTTTGTGGTTGGATAAGCAGAGTGGGATGCCATTAACAAACATTCGTTCCGACATTAGGATTACCAAATAATGATGGAGTATTGTCAAAGTTGGTGACCATAGGTTGTCCCCCAGCATGAGAAGTATAATAAGATGGAAAATATTGTTCTCCAAATGCAGGGAGTCCAGTTGAAATTGTACTGGATGGAATATACCCGGATGGAACAACTTGATATTGCCCTGATGATGTGTATAAAGGATCAAGACGTTCAGTACTCACTATAGATTTGCCGGTTAGAATACCAGACGATGACATTGGTGAAGTCCATGGGTTTGAGGATGCACTAGAGAAGGTTCCAGATAAATATTAGTAACCAGTTGGGATGGAAGGGCCATCATATAAATGTGACTCTAGTGAATTCGTGAACATCGACGGGGTAGTGAGAGAAGGTGTTGTCACAACTAGAACAGATTGTCCAGCCGAGGATGTTGGCTTAGGCATGGTTTTTTGACCAAATGTATACCCTATTGGATCGATGGGAACTCTAATATACACAGGATCAACAAAAGCAGAGGCAAGTGATTGAGGAAAAGACTTGTACAGGTAAAGCTCCACCCCAAAATGAGTTGGAGTTAAAGGTGTTTCTTCTTATGGTATTTCTTCAATCAAAATTAAACCAGGTGGAAGGATTTCACCGTCAGGCCCAAAGTATATTTCAGGAGGTTGACTGCGCAATATGGGAGACTCAATGGCTACAATATATTGTAGGGATACCAATACAGGAACAAATTCTGATCGTTCAACATCAGGATTCAGATGTTCTGGCAAAAGAGAGACAGGATCTGCATCAACTTCCAGTTGAACAACGTCGAGCTCGGGAGGTATGGTCTCACTTATTGGATGGATTGTGACCACAGGTAGTTGTGAGGATTCTGTCTTGACAACACTAGATGAACCAAGATTTGTAGAAACAACTTGTTCTGACTCTTGTATATGTGAGTATGATGTCGCACCAGAGGTACTGATAGTACTAGTTTCGGTAGAGCGATGTCGCCTTTGCTGACCAGAAGTGGCTTCCGATGGTAAAGGTGGTTTCAATGCTATTCTATGCGAATGATGGGGAAAGGGATGTTCTTTTTCCATGATGACTGATTTATTTTATGACCAAAAAAAAAATAAAAAAAATAAAAGGGTAATTCTAGGCAAAAGGTTTTCCAAGAAACTGTGAACTGTAGAATACCTCCTAGCGAACCAAGAAGTACGGGCAGGAAATATCCCCGAATTTTTTGTTCGATGTATCAAAATTTACAAGGTGACCGACTCGGTTCACTATGGATGGATAGCAACCTAAATTTGTCCTCCCAAATATACCCAAAGTTATGTGGAGGCCTAAGTCCGTATTAGCATTGTCTAATGCGAAACCGCACAGTGAGTTCACTCGTTTATACGTATCGTACTAGAACACCGCCCTATATACCCGAAGGTACGTGGACGAGCTCCAATATACTTATGTATATGGAGTGAGGTATCAGACTCGGAATGTATTGCAGACAATTAACAACAACTGTTATGTTTAACAATGTCAGAACACATCTCTAGCCTAGACCTTCTAAATGTTATCATTATGGTTCCAATTCTTTTTTAGGTAAATTGATGTAAATTTTAAGTTGATCTTGTTTATCAATTTTCCTTTCAAGGTTCACTGTGATGATGTGATGGAAATTCCTAAAATGCAAACTAAAATGATAAGCAAAATTTTCAATTTTAGCCTTTCCAATGAAAATCCTAGCTACTAAAGGGAAAGAGAAATCAGTTTTGAGAGCAAACAATCAAAGAGCACAAACTAATATGTAGCTTTCCTAAATTGTTCCTATTCAAAACACACAATTCACTATATTCAAATGTAGGTTTTTCTTTTTAGTCCCCTTAATGTGAATTCAAAAAGGAAACTATATGCATCAAATCAACAAAAAACAAATGCTTTCTTCTTTGAGAAACGATGAATTTAACAACAATTTCTCTTTTAGGAAAAATGAAGAATGGAACTACAATTTTTCCTACATGAAACGAAGAATTTAACGACAATTTCCTTTACGAAAAAAAATGGATCTAATGCAGAAATAAAATACTTCAAATTTTCTTTGTCAATGATAAAGAAAAACAGTTAAAGATACATTGAACAAACTTACTTTTCAAAGGAGGAAGGATCAGGAAAATTCATTGGTCTCTAAGAGGTATCAAACAATTGAAAACATAGAAAACAAACGGCTGAGTATGATGGAAATGACAAATTCAAAGGAAATTTGGTTGGCTAAGGGGGCAACGCAGTCTCTAAGGGGAGACAGTGCATTGCAATGCACCCCTGAGTGGGATACAGTTCACTGCAGTGCACTGTGTCTTGACCAACAGTGCGTTGGGCGCAAGAGATATTCAAAATTCAAGCTACAAAATACACTTCTAATGCAATTCTTTGATTCAAAATTCTAATAACTAAAAATAGATGCTATTGGGTGGATAACCAGAGGCAAAAAAACCAAGAATGAGGGGAAAATCCCTAGTAGAGTCGCCAATTTGTTATGAAAAATTATGATCTACGGATAAATCAAATTCCCTAAATGTGGTGCTATGCATTTAGAACAACAGATTAAAGACTTTGTAAACATTTTCTCTAAGAGTAAATAGACACAAAGAAAGATAGAAGGACCTACTTGTGATCCAACCGCTTCTTATTCTCCTTATGTCGCTTTTTTTGCAGCTTCCAATCCAACTTAGATCACTAAATTAGTTCCTACAAGTATAAACACTAAACAACAAAGAGATTGCAATATATAGATGCCTATTTATCTTAATCGGTTAAATCGATTGAACATGAAACATATATATCAATTAAGAATCCATAATATGAGAAATAGAAACATAAACATATACATATATGGGAAAATGAACAAAAATCTTTATTAAAGAGTAGAAGGGAGAGGTTACAACCAATGATCTATTTGATGTCACCAGCTCCAGCATCATCACAGCTTCATCACAATCAACATCTCACCAGCAGCATATCACCTCTATCACTCTCTCAATTGAGAATCCAACATCATTTATTTACCAAAATTCTTCCTTCCCTAGCATGAGGATCTGTGCTCAATTTATAGGGAAACTGAAGGTAGTTTCTCAATCAATGAGTTTCTAATATTAGGCAAGGCATGTTCCCAATATCAGAGGTGTTAGATAGACACTTGGATTCGAAGTTTGACACATGGACTCTTCTAGAAGGCACTGGCCATGTGGAGATTCTAGAACAATGAGAATTTTGCTCCCATTTGACCAACGCACTCTTGAATGTCGGGAAGTGAATTGAATTGCACCCTTGAATGGAGGGAGTTGCATATGCAATGCAGTTAGTCCATTGGGAGGCAGAGTTGGTGATCTCATAAGTGCTATAACATATACTTCAAACCTTGGAAATCTTGCAATAGAAGTCATGAATGATTTGTCCTTGTCTTAGGGCATGTAGCAACTAAAATTATAGGGGATGATAGACACTATTTCATTGCTCCTAGGGATGATGTCTTGTTTGACCAGGTCATGGGGGATGATGCCCAGATTGACCTATAATTGCTGCCCCCTAAAGCATGAAGTTGGAATAATAACAATATTTTTTGAATGATATGCTTTACGATGTGATGGGCAAGAACTGAAGCGGAGTGGAGACCTACATCAATATTACAATACATTACATCATGATATTTTCATCTTGATCATGAATTGTTGAGGGAGGCATTCCCATGCTCAGCACATAAATTATCTAATATCATCTACATAGTGCAGAAAGTCGTCTGCATTGGAATGTTGCCCAATACAGACATGCCTACAGATATAGGCCCGTGTTCGGATGACGATCTGTATGTAAGTTCACCGTACAAATGATGTGTACAACAATCCTGAAATCACAACCTAGATGGATGAAACTAGATCCAGGGTCTTCTTATCTTGTTCACTCAATTGTTTGGGTACAAGTCTAGCCATGCGAATATATGATTTGTAGTCGAACATGGTAATACATCGTTTGATTACCAGCCAATCATGTGAGCTGTTAACAAATGAGATAGAACCACCATTGATGTTAATGGCTCTCAAGGTACTGCAGTACATTTTGTAAGGCATGAATAGATGATTTGATGTCAAACGCCAAACAAAATCTTTTGGTCAAAGGTCCCGAAGTGAGGATCTTGTCGATGCTGTAACAAGACTCATGGTATTGGAAGATGATGTTTCTAAGTAATCTTCCTGGATGATGATCTGATTTCGACAGGAAGCCACTTTATCACATAACGAGAGTTATTGATTTTAGAGACAAAATTTGACTTGATATATATGTTTCATGTTCAATCGATTTAACTGATTAAGATAAATAGGCATTTGTATATTGCAATCTCTTTTATGTTTAGTGTTTACACTTGCAGGAACTAATTGTAGAAATTTGTTGAATAATGAATATTTATTCACCGAGATTAACCTGATCATACACAAATTTGATTTTTTGCATAACACATAATCTCTTCAACAAATTAATCATCACATGCGGAAAATAAAACGAGCGGTAGAACATCAATTCGCACACATAGAACGCAGCATGTATGGGGAAAGCTTATAGCTGAAAACCCCCAGCTATATGTATCATATAAATGGATGAGAACGTGTAACTTTACACAATACAATACTCCTCACAAGTACTTAGTACTGTCTCCAAAAGCTACACACAAAAGTAGCTCAGTTTTGAACAAGTCGCGGGTTCAAAACTCCTCCACTAGCTGCCTGCCTCTACTGCGCAATTCAAAAGGAGAGAAATAGGCTGAACCAATTCGAATTTCTCTTTCTTGAACAGCGCAATCATCATTGGCATACTCATCCCACTGATTGTGCAAATCTCTTTGTATGTACCAATTAATTGCTCTTTCACCTATCTCTTGCACTGATACTTGCCTTTGAGCTTGTACATGCTGCTTGAGTTAAGCTGATGTGTTATTTAAGTTGAATAATGAGTTAATAATTAGTGAATTAAATAATATTTCAATTCACACCACTCATCTCTAGTGTAATAGAAATTAAACTAATTACAACTAGTTAAACTAGTTAACTTGAACACAATCTCCATCAAACTCCTCAATCAACTCACAAAACTACTTGCCACATGAGTCCCTGGCCCAGAAGTCAACCATGCGATAGCTCAACTAACCCATAGAAATTAAAATTTCATACATCGGTACATGTGCCAAACCTGTGCGCTTGACTGAAGTGCTCCAAGAGGATAAGATAAACTTTATAGTCCAAATATTATTAAGAGCAAATAATATTAAGTGATACATTTTTAGCTAGGCAGTCTAAAAATAGACTTCGACCTAAATGTCTAAAAATAGATGTCCATCTATTTTTACCAACTTGACAAATCATCCAAGAATAGCATCCCGCAACTCCTAGACCATGCTCCATATGTCTAAAAATAGACATAGTCTAAAAATAGACTTTTCGACCAAAATCACCTGTGTGGGCCCCACCTAGTTTAGGTGATCACTTTCCAACTAGGATTAGGAAAGATGTTTCAGGAGGCCTCCTTCACTGTTTCTTGTTTCCATTTTCAACACTCCCTCTCAACAAGAAAGGACTGTCATTGCATGCGACATGCAACTCCATGCATTCGCCCTTCAACCTCTACAAGCGCCATGCAACTCCATGCATGCGACATGCGGCTCCATGCATTCGCCCTTGTGACCTTCACAAGCATGAAAATCCATGCATGCGACATACCTTTGCATGCAACATCTCCGAAACTGAATAGGCTTCAAACAACTCAATCAGTCTGATGCATCTATCATCAAAGTCTTCGACTTCTGCTGGTACCAACTGCACATGTCATCAGGAACCACTGCGTTGCTGAACTCTTGCACCCATGCACTCTGCACTTGCTGTCAACTCTGATCCGCACTCCAGTATCCGACACTGTCACTTTGATCTGCCTGCATCAATCCAATTGATGCTGCCTCTTCTTGTGTTGTGGGCACCTCGTAGCCAGGTTCAATTCATGAGATCCACACCATCTCATGAATCCTGCCCAGAAATCCCCCCTTGGGATTATTCATGCATGTTGCCCCACCTCTCACCTGGTGGTATAGCTTCATGCACTCCCTCTGCCCATCTGGCACGAAATTTCTCTGCATGAGTGGTTTCTTGCACTCCATGATCCTCTTCTTGTGGCTGCTCCACATCCCGAGGTTCACTATCGCCTGCATGCAAAACTTGCTCCCTCTCAAGCATTAGTTTCATGTCTTCCTTCCGCTTCCCAACAGTAGGAAGCTCCGTAGACATCCCATCTACTTCAAGTCTGTAGAGATTCTTTGCTCGAATCCCAACCTTCTTGACTTGTCCCATTGCCTTGTGCCGAAGGAAAAATTTTCCTTCTCTAAAGACAACTTCATACCCTTTATCCTCTAACATTGCGACTGAGATCAGATTTTTTGTTAGACCTGGTACATGCAATACATCTTGTAAAAGAATGAGTTTACCTAACTCCCTCTGAAAGGTTATGGTACCATTGCTGGTCGCATTGTATCGTCCACTGTCGCCCAACTCAACATGCATCTGGAGACCTTTCTCCACCAAGTCACTGAACAGATTTCCATCTCCCGTCATGTGAAAGGAAGCGCCACTATCAAAATACCACCCCGAACCTAATGCACTAGACAACATGCATGCGATCAATGAGAAGTCCAGCTCAAATTGCGAGGCAAGAGCCTCACCAGCTGCAGCTCCAGCAGCCTGCTTGTTCTTCTTCTTCTTTGGGCAATTCGTGGCGTAATGTCCATGATCGTGACAGTGAAAACACTTCACTTTGGACATGTCACGCTCTTTACCATCTGCACCGGATTGAGAAGCCTTCTCCTTGCTCTTCCCCTTCCTTGCTTTGGCAGCCAAAGCGCAGTCTTCTTCATGAGATGCCTTTGATGAAGATCCATCCCTGGTATTCCGCCGGATCTCCTCTTGCACCAAATCAGACCACAGTCTTTCCCATCCGGGAAATTTATCCCGACCATTGACACTATCTTGATATGCATGCCAACTTTGCGGAAGACCCAGGAGAGCCAAGCTCACCAAGTCCTCATCCTCCACCATCACTCCCACGCTTCCCAGCTCATCCCTACATTGGGTGAACCTCGTGAGGTACTTGGGGATGCTCTCTCCTTTCTCCATCTTGATGTTTCTGAGTCTATCCTTGAGTGCCAACTTCCTCTGGTCGCTCTTGCTCTGGTATAGATCTGTCAAGGCTTTCCACATCAAATATGGAGAAGCCTTTCCATGCAGGCTGGACACTATGTGATCCTTTACGCCCTCCAACAGAATCCTTCGACATTTTGCTTGTTTCTTTCGCCAGGCTTCCAAAACAGCAGCATCAGTAGAAGTAGGCTTTGGAATCTCTTTCTCCACGAATTCCAACAGCCCATTATCATCTAATACAGCCTCCATGCGGTCTTTCCATGCAACATAATTCGAACTGCCTTCCAAGGCATATTCTAGTCGCAATCCGTTGAAAGACATTTTCGCCGCGGCACCAAGAACACAAATCTGCAAATTCGAATTCCAAGAGCTGATAACTCAACCGCTTCCAATATACACTTGAGAACAAATTATTTCCAAATCAGAGATTGACCGCATGGGCATTTACCAGACCTTTCACTTTCCGAAGAAAGATGAATCCGGAGGCTACCTGGCCCGAGTGCAGACTCTGTCCGAGGAAATAATTGCAATCACCGTAATAGATCTTTGACGATTAATTTCGCTCTGATACCATGTAGAAATTTGCTGAATAATGAATATTACAATACTCCTCACAATTACTCAGTACTATCTCCAAAAGCTACACACAAAACTAGCTCAGTTTGAACCGATCACGAGTTCAAAACTCCTCCACTAGCTGCCTACCTCTACTGCGCAATCCAAAAGGAGAGAATGGGCTGAACCAATTTGAATTCCTCTTGATTGAACAGCGCAATCATCATTGGCATACTCATCCCACTAATTGTGCAAATCTCATGCACAACTAATGTACAACTGCAGGCTCTTTCACCTATCTCTTGCACTAGTCTGCACTGAGCTGTACATGCACTGAGTTAACTGATGTGTTCTTTTAGTTGAATAATGAGTTAATAATTAGTGAATTAAATAATATTTAATTCACACCACTCATCTCTAGTGTAATAGCAGTTAAACTAATTACAACTAGTTCAACTAGTTAACCAGAACAGAATCTCCATCAACTCCTCAATCAACTCCACCAAAACTCTACCACATGAGTCTAACTGAATTCAACCATGCAATAGCTCAACTAACCCATAGGAAATTCGAATTTCCTTCTCTCAGCTGCATGTGCCACATCTGTAGCTCGAACTGAAGTGCTCCAAGAGGATAAGATAAAGTTTATAGTCCAAATATTATTAAGAGCAAATAATATTCGACTGTTCTATTTTTAGCTAGGCAGTCTAAAAATAGACTTCGACCTAAATGTCTAAAAATAGATGTCCATCTATTTTTACCAACTTGACCAATCATCCAAGAATAGCATCCCGCAACTCCTAGACCATGCTCCATATGTCAAAAAATAGACATAGTCTAAAAATAGACTTTTCGACAAAAATCACATGTGTGGTCCCCACCTAGTTTAGGTGATCACTTTCCAACTAGGATCAGGAAAGATGTTTCAGGAGGCCTCCTTCACTGTTTCTTGTTGCCATTTTCAACACTCCCTCTCAACAAGAAAGGAATGTCTTTGCATGGGACATGCATCTCCATGCATTCACCCTGCAACCTTCACAAGCGCCATGCAACTCCATGCATGCGACATGCAACTCCATGCATTCTCCCTGCAACCTTCACAAGCGCCATGCAACTCCATGCATGCAACATGCACCCTTTGCATGCAACATCTCCGAAACTGAATAGGCTCCAAACAACTCAATCAGTCTGATGCATCTAGCATCTATCATCAAAGTCTTAAGAGCCTTCTGCTTAGCTCTTGCACATGTCATCAAGAACCACTATGTTGTTGAACTCTTGCACCCATGCACTCTTGCACTTGCTGTCAACTCTGATTCGCGCTCCAGTATCCGACACTGTCACTTTGATCTGCCTGCATCAATCCAACTGATCATGCTACTACTGCGTTGTGGGCACCTCGTAGCCAGGTTCAATTCATGAGATCCACACCATCTCCATGAATCCTGCCCTGAAATCTCCACATGGGATTACTCATGCATGTCACCCCACCTCTCACCTGGTGGTATAGCTGCATGCACTCCCTCTGCCCATCTGGCATGAAGTTTCTCTGCATGAGTGGTCTCTCCCACTCCATGATCCTCTTGTGGCTGCTCCACACCCCGAGGTTCACTTTCACCTGCATGCAAAACTTGCTCCCTCTCAAGCTTCAGTTGCATGTCTTTCTCCCGCTTCCCAATAGTAGGAAGCTCCGTAGACATCCCATCTACTTCAAGTCTGTAGAGATTCTTTGCTTGAATCCAAACCTTCTTGACTTGTCCCGTTGCCTTGTGCCGAAGGAAAACTTTTCCTTCTTTAAAGACAACTTCATACCCTTTATCCTCTAACATTGCGACTGAGATCAGATTCTTTGTTAGACCTGGTACATGCAATACATCTTGTAAAAGAATGAGTTTACTTGACTCCCTCTGAAAGGTTATGGTACCAATGCCGGTCGCATTGTATCGTCCACCGTCGCCCAACTCAACATGCATCTGGAGACCTTTCTCCACCAAGTCACTGAAAAGATTCACATCTCCCGTCATGTGAAAGGAAGCGCCACTATCAAAGTACCACCCTGATCCCAATGCACTAGAAAACATGCATGCGATCAATGAGAAGTCCATCTCAAATTGCGAGGCAAGAGCCTCACCAGCTGCAGCTCCAGCAACCTGCTTGTTCTTCTTCTTCTTTGGGCAATTCGTGGCGTAATGTCCATGATCGTGATAGTGAAAACACTTCACTTTGGACATGTCACGCTCTTTACCATCTGCACCAGATTGAGAAGCCTTCTCCTTGCCCTTCCCCTTCCTTGCTTTGGCAGCCAAAGCGCAGTCTTCTTCATCAGATGCCTTTGATGAAGATCCATCCCTGGTATTCCACCGGATCTCCTCTTGCACCAGATCAGACCACAGTCTTTCCCATCCAGGCAATTTCTCCCGACCATTGACACTATCCTGATATGCATGCCAACTTTTTGGAAGACCCAGGAGAGCCAAGCTCACCAAGTCCTCATCCTCCACCGTCACTCCCACGCTTCCCAGCTCATCCCTGCATTGGGTGAACCTCGTGAGGTACTTGGGGATGCTCTCTCCTTTCTCCATCTTGATGTTTCTGAGTCTATCCTTGAGTGCTAACTTCCTCTGGTCGCTCTTGCTCTGGTATAGATCTGTCAAGGCTTTCCACATCAAATATGGAGAAGCCTTTCCATGCAGGCTGGACACTATGTGATCCTTTACGCCCTCCAACAGAATCCTTCGACATTTTGCTTGTTTCTTTCGCTAGGCTTCCACAACAGCAGCATCAGTAGAAGTAGGCTTTGGAATCTCTTTCTCCACGAATTCCAACAGCCCATTATCATCTAATACAGCCTCCATGCGGTCTTTCCATGCAACATAATTCAAATTTCCTTCCAAGGCATATTCTAGTCGCAATCCGTTGAAAGACATTTTCACCGCGGCACCAAAAACACAAATCTGCAAATTCGAATTCCAAGAGCTGATAACTCAACCGCTTCCGATCTACACTTGAGAAAAAATTATTTCCAAATCAAAGATTGACCGCATGGGCATTTACCAAACCTTTCACTTTCCAAAGAAAGATGAATCCGGAGGCTACCTGGCCCGAGTGCAGACTCTGTCCAAGGAAATAATTGCAATCACCGTAATAGATCTTTGACGATTAATATTGCTCCGATACCATGTAGAAATTTGCTGAATAATGAAGATTTATTCACCGAGATTAACCTGATCATACACAAATTCGATTTTCTGCATAACACATAATCTCTTCTACAAATTAATCATCACATGCGGAAAATAAAACAAGCGGTAGAACATCAATTTGCACACATAGAACGCAACATGTATGGGGAAAGCTTATAGCTGAAAACCCCCAGCTATATGTATCATATAAATGGATGAGAACATGTAACTTTACACAATACAATACTCCTCACAAGTACTCAGTACTGTCTCCAAAAGCTACACACAAAACTAGCTCAGTTTGAACCGATCACGGGTTCAAAACTCCTCCACTAGTTGCTTGCCTCTACTGCGCAATCCAAAAGGAGAGAATGGGCTGAACCAATTCGAATTCCTCTTGATTGAACAGCGCAATCATCATTGGCATACTCATCCCACTGATTGTGCAAATCTCATGCACAACTAATGTACAACTGCCGGCTCTTTCACCTATCTCTTGCACTAGTCTGCATTGAACTGTACATGCACTGAGTTAATTGATGTGTTCTTTTAGTTGAATAATGAGTTAATAATTAGTGAATTAAATAATATTTAATTCACACCACTCATCTCTAGTGTAATAGCAGTTAAACTAATTACAACTAGTTCAACTAGTTAACCGGAACACAATCTCCATCAACTCCTCAATCAACTCCACCAAACTCTGCCACATGAGTTCTAACTGAAGTCAACCATGCAATAGCTCAACTAACCCATAGGAAATTCGAATTTCCTTCTGTCAGCTGCATGTGCCACATCTGTAGCTCGAACTGAAGTGCTCCAAGAGGATAAGATAAACTTTATAGTCCAAATATTATTAAGAGCAAATAATATTCGATTGTTCTATTTTTAGCTAGGCAGTCTAAAAATAGACTTCGACCTAAATGTCTAAAAATAGATGTCCATCTGTTTTTACCAACTTGACCAATCATCCAAGAATAGCATCCCACAACTCCTAGACCATGCTCCATATGTCTAAAAATAGACTTTTCGACAAAAATCACATGTGTGGTCCCCACCTAGTTTAGGTGATCACTTTCCAACTAGGATCATGAAAGATGTTTCAGGAGGCCTCCTTCACTATTTCTTGTTGCCATTTTCAACACTAATCTAGCGATCTAAGTTGGATTGGAAGTTACAACAAAAGAAACAAAAGGAGAATAGGAAGTGCTTGGATTACAAGTAGGTCCTTCTATCTTTCTGTGTGTCTATTTACTCTTAGAGAAAGTGTTTGCAAATTCTTTAATCTGTTGTTCTAAATTCTTTAATCTGTTGTTCTAAATGCATAGCACCACATTTAGGGAATTTGATTTATCCTTAGATCAGAATTCTGCATAACAGTCAGAAAAGCATCAAATATCTCACTTGTCATGAAGGGAATAGGAGAAGGAAGACTCCTAAAGTTGCAATGTACCTCTGCTCATGCACAAAAATTTGCATTCAGTTCTCATCATCATGAAGGTACATTCCCATCAAGTCTTTTATGGCATGCTAGATTTTGACACTTAAACTATGAAAACTTTCGATAGTTGAAGAAAAATGGTGGTACTAGATTGCCTACAATTCGTAGGAAACTTAAACAATGTGATGCTTGTATTCTAGGAAAGCATAGCAAACAACCCTTTCCTGATTCACATTCCAGAGCACATAGAAAACTTGAGCTTTTTCATTCAGATTTACATGGCCCCATGCTTGTTTCTTCTACAAATGGAAATAAATATATGATGACATTTATTGATTATCACACTATAATGTGTTGGGTCTACTTATTGAAGAACAAATCTGATGTTTTTCAAACATTCAAGAATTTTCATGCATGGATTGAAATTGATGCACAAAATCATATTGGCTCTTTGCGCACTGATAATGGAAAAGAATAAATTTCAAACAAATTTGAAAAATATCTTCCCAAACATGGGATCAAACATCAAACAACTATGCCCTATAATCCCCAACAGAGCGGTGTCGCTGAAAGAATCAACAGGACAATTTTAAACATGGTTCGCTCCATGATGTTTTTTAAGAATGTAAAATTAACGTTTTGAGCTGATGCAGTTCTATGTGTTGTGTACATAAAGAATAGGTGTCATTCTAATTCAATCAGAAACAAAACTCTTTATGAAATGTGGCATGGCCGCATTCCTTTGGTAAAGCATTTCAGGGTCTTTGGTTCCACCTATTATTCTTTGATACCTAAGGTACAAAGAAATAAAATTGGTGCTAGAAGTCAAAAATGTATCTTCTTGGGGTATTCCAATACCTCCAAAGGATATTTTCTCTATGATGAAGTATAAAAGAAGTTTGTAGTATCTAGATATCTCATATTCCTTGAATCTTCCAAGACTAGTGATGTCGTTGAGCGGAAAATTGATCGCTTAGATAGATTCACACATGAAAATTCATTTCAAGAATTTGATAATCAGATTCCACATCTTGAAGGGAGGTTTCCTATACCTAATCAATCTATGGAATCATCTTCTGGAGCACTCTCTCTCGCCACATGAAGAACCAACCATGGATGACACCTTGAATTATGTGATTGATAGAATTGGGAGATTGAATCTTAATTCAATCCCAACTTAGTTAAATGAGAAGCCTGGGCCATCCTAGAAAGGTCCCCCAAAATGGCTGAAAAAGACACTAGAAAATTTTCGTCTTGATGAGGTTGGAAAGACAAGAACAAGAAGTTCCACCAGGAAAAATGGAGGTGACGTAGATAATTCTGATTCACCTATTGATATGGATATTTCTTATAATTGTGAACTGAATTTGTCTAAAGATCTTGAACCAACTTCCTTCAAAGAAGTTGCTTCTCATGATGAATGGAATGAAGTGATGCAAAAGGAGTATGATGCCTTGATAAAGAATGGCACTTGGAAGTTGGTTGATCCTCCATTGGGAACCAAACAAATTGGTTGCAAGTGGGTCTACAAGAACAAGTACAAAGCGGATGGCTCACTTGGCAAGCACAAAACCAGGCTTGTGTAAAAAGGTCCTGCACATAAAGAAGGGGTAGATTATGAGGAAACTTTTCCCCCCACAACAAAATGGGCCACCACTCGGACACTCTTTGCCTTAGCAGCTCAAAATGGTTGGAAAGTCCATTATATGGATGTAAAAAATGCCTTTTTGAATGGAGATGTAAAGGAGAAGGTTTTTATGTCCCAGTGAGAAGGATTTGTTATGAAGGGCCAAGAACACAACTATGCAAGCTTATAAAATCCTTGTATGGCCTCAAGCAAGCACCGCGAGCCTGGTATGAGAAATTAACTAAGCATCTTTTGAAACTTAACTTCAAACATTTTGATCTTGATGATGCAACTTTGTTTGTTAATAAAGTTGGGAAAACAGTTGTATATCTTGTGGTGTATGTAGATGATATTTTGATGGCAGGGAACAATGAGAGTTATATTGCATCCATAAAGAATGAATTGAAGAAAGGTTTTGAAATGAATGATTTGGTTTATGTTCACTACTATATTGTTATTGAAGTAACTCAACATCCTAAATTTATATTCCTTTCTCAAAAGAAGTACATTGGATATATTTTGAACAACTTTGGCATGGATGAATGCAACCATTTGACCACTCAAATGGAACAAAAATTGAAGCTCACATCCATTGAAGGGAAGTAATTTGAGGATGCAACGAAGTATAAACAAATTGTAGGAAGCCTCATATACCTTATTACTACTAGACCAGACATCTCATTTGACATTGGAATCCTCTCCAAGCTTATGCAAAAACCTTGTGAAGAACATTGGTCTGTTGCAAAAAGAGTTCTAAAGTACCTGAAGGGGACTCAAGACTTTGGACTCAAATATACACAGGTGGGTGACTTCAGCTTGATCAGATACTCTGATTCAGACTTTGATGGGGAAAAATAAACTGGGGTATCTACTTTAGGTTATACTATGAGTCTTGGATCAGGAGATGTCTCATGGAGATCACACAAACAATTAGTTCTAGCAGATTACACAACTGAGGCAAAATATGTGGTAGTAGCTTAAGTGACAAAGGATATTGTGTGGCTCAAGAAAATCCTAGAATATTTGCAGATGAAAGAAATTCATTCAACTCCCTTCATGATCGACAAAACTTCTGTAATAAATTGGGCCAAGAACTCAAAGTTCCATGATTGAATGAAGCACATTAATACAAAATACCATCTGATTCGACATCATGTTGAGGTCAAAACTATCCATCTACTTCATTGTTCCACAAATGAGCACACTCCATACACCTTCACCAAAGCTCTTGGAAGAGAAAAGTTTGAAAAATTTAGAACGATGCTTGGACTCACCAACATCCCTAAATATTAAAGGGGGGGATGTTGACACCTAATCCTAAGGGATTGGGTGAAATTGTATAATAGTGTAAATTAGGAAATAAGGAATTCTAAGAGACATTTGGAAATGAATCCCAATGCTCTCACCTCCATGTATATATTAATGAACACCCTCTATCAAATTCATATCCAATTTGTGGAGTTACCTCCCGGCCTGACATAAACATTGCCCCTTTTGTTTAAGATTGCATATAAGATCTAAAGTGTGATGTAAATGCCCTAATATCCTCTTTTGGAAAGATAAAGATATCATAAGGCCATGATAATGGTATTTTATTAATAATGATAATTATATTGAAAAAAACTATTTTGTTGGCTAATTATGATTAGAATTCTTACGTATCAAAATTATAATTTTTATTTGGAATGGAGCAGATGGTTTCTAACTAAAGTTCAAGACATCTTAAGAAAAACTCTAGTGTGCAAGTGCTTGTAGAACCGCCAAAAACTACCATCTATGCATATATTTACATAACATCAACAATTAAAAGATAACTAAGAACCAACCTTTTCATGTCCTTTGTGAAGGTTGCTTCCACTATCTCCAGGGGTGGTTGCATCACGAGCTCCAGTCTCAACCGTCATGCTACAAGAGGGTGCTTCCCACCACCGATTGTTCCAATTTGGTTACACACATGTTCAGGGCCTGATAAAGTGCTTGTATCTCCTCTTTGAAGATCTCCACCACTCCTTGTAGCAACTCATGTTTTATATTGACCAATAATTCCAAGGATTGGCATTCTTCTTCCACTGCAGTATTGTGCTACTAAAAGACCTCTAGTAAGAACTTGGCTGACTAGCGGAGGGTTAAAATGCTTCTTTGAATGCATGCCTTGCATATGGGATTAATCACCCATCGTCCCACAAACATTAGTGAATTCATAGGATTGGAAAGTTAATTTTTTCTCCATCATTTACTATTATCTCTCCTTCGGCCATACTCGCTCCCAATTTTTCCACTTTTGAATTCAATTATTGAAGGATGTGATAAAATTGGATTTGTACATTAATGAATTCATGGAATTTGAAATTTAATTTTTTCTCCATCATTTACTATTATCTTTCCTTGGGCCATACTCGCTCCCAATTTTTCCACTTTTGAATTCAATTCTGGAATGATGTCATAAAATTGGATTTGTTCAAGGGATTGTATCAATCTGGCGATCCGATGTAAAATTGGGGAGGCCAAATCAGGGACCATTGCTAAAATTGGATTTGTTCAAAGGATTGTATCAATCTAGCGTTCCGATGTAAAATTAGGGAGGCCAAATCAGGAACCATTGCTGGGAGGGTGTTGACTTGTCGAATTACTATCAATGAGTGTCCATACACATTATTTTCTAAACAACTCCTGAGACAATTGCACTCTTGGGGATATTTTATCCTTGCACATTCAATACAAGGATGGAATGGACTTTCCCCAAATCGAGCAGTGTGGTACAAATGGGCATGAATGCATAAGTGCCAGAGGAATGGCAGTCTTATATAAAAAAATTAAAAGTGCTGGACTGTGCAAAAAGTGTGGAGACAATCTTACATAGGCAAGTACCATTAATGGAAATTCACTGGTGGTTGCAGAAAATTAGAGGTATATTTTTAAGTGTTCTTTTGATCTAGATTCTGTTTGGATAAATAATATTTGGAAATACTAGGTACCATACAAGATTATTCTTTTCACGTTACAATAGAAATTTGACCTCGGAGAATCTGATTAGAAGAGGGGATGGAATGGACTGAGGAGATGTGCCATGTGTGAGAAGGAAATAAAAGATAATGTTCATTTATTCCTAGAATGTACAAAAGCTACTCAGGTATGGAGGCTTACCATGGGATGTTTCAATTTTCCTTACAAGAGCTTCATAACTATTAAAGAATGTTTGAAATGGTGGAAGGTACAAGGAAATCTAAAGTACATTCCACTATTCGCTTTCTAGGAATTATGGAAATGTAGGAACAAATTAATATTTGAGGAACAGACTTCAGTTTGCAAATGGATTTACATGAAGACGATAACATGGTTAAACGCTGGAAGGGCTAAAAAACAACATTACAGAGGCCTATCACATTTCCATAGATCACATGTGATATCCCTCCCAACAGGTTATTTTGATGGAGCAGCCCATGATAGGAGATGTGGCTGTGGCATCTGGATTAGAATGGAAAATGGAGATCAACATAAGATAGCATGGTTTGCAGGGGAAGGTACAAATACCAGAGCTGAGGTGGTGCCTCTCTGGGGAGTATTGTGGATGACTAGAAGGTTGGGGTTAGAGGAAATAAATGTATATGGTGACTCTAAAGCTACCATTGATGGGTTCTCAAGAGGCACAACTTTCAACACTCCTCACTTGAATGGACGGATCTCCCACATCAATGACTTAATCACATCTTTTAGATTAATAGATATTGCTCACATTTATAAGGAAACAAACATAATTGCAAACCTCTTATCCAAACAGGGACTGAGGGAAATGACTGGAAAAATATATTCTTGGTTCAAAAACAACATCAACAAAGAAGAGAAAGGTTTTATAACATTGCCGTGATATAATAGATAAATGACAACAAAGACATTGGACAAGACTATTACAGCGCAATCCACAATCAATTTTAAGTAGAACACACATGATTATCTATAAACGATCGAGGTACTTATGAACAATAAGAGGGACAAGATGAAAATAGAATTAGAGTAATATATAATATTAGTGGAGACTCAAAAAAAAATTGATATGCACGATATTATCTTTGAATAACATGAATTTGAAACGAAAAATGATATCGAAGACAAAATTTTTGAATACTTTTGATTTTTGTACGATAAATGGAAGTTACAATGTATATGAACTGATCATAAATTATATGTTAAATGTAGCTAGTACATCATATAAGCCAGTGATTTAAAAATAAAAAAATAAAAATTCTCCAGACACTTTCACTTTTCTTATGCCATAGGTGTTGGCCAAGTGTAACTCGTATCACAAAGCCAAATATTTCGTGTATGATAGTTGGTTATGATTCCCACCCAAACATACTTTGATTTCTCATATTCTTCATGGCCCAATAAAACTCCTCCCCTTCCCACGACCCCCAATTTATTTAGTATATATATTAAAACAATGCAGTTTATTTTTTTTAATTCAAAGAATATTTTTAAAACACTTTTTCGACATCTTTAAAAGAAAAAATGTTAAAGACTCCAAACGATAATATTAAATCATAAAGATATTCTATTCTTACTATTATTATTATTAAGTTGTTGTTATCATTCTTATTGTTAAACATTATTATTAGGTTGTTTTTATTATTCTTATTATTAAACTTAATTAAATTTAATTAAATTTAAAAAGAAAAGTTATATTTTTGGAATTTACTATCACGGATTAGTTATTGATATCATTATTATTATATTAATTCATTTTAACGGTTTCTTTCCATTTTTGTTTTTACTATTTCGGTAGTGTCAGTTTCTTTCCATTTTTGTTATTACTATTTCGATATATGTAAGAGCTAGTTATGATTCCCACCCAAACATTATACCGTAGTCTAAAGAGCCCGCGTTTTGACCCAAAATCCGGGAACGATTTTCAGAAAATCCGGCAAAGATTTGCCCAAAAACTTGTTTATAGTTGTTAAACATTAGTATTTTGAGTGCCCCAGGGGTTTTTGATAGTGCTGAATCCATTTCCATTGTCAAAAATGGATTCCAAGCACTGCAACTACCTGATTTTTGCAAATTTAATTGACCGGATTCCGGCGGATTTCTACCGTCCGGGCCAAAACGCGGGCTCGGTAGACACGTCCAAACATTATTTGATTTCTCATATTCTTCATGGCCCAATAAAACTCCTCCCCTTTCCACGACCCCCAATTTATTTAGTATTTATATTAAAAAAATGCAGTTTATTTTTTTAATTCAAAGAATATTTTTAAAACACTTTTTAAACAATAATTTTATAATTTTATAATAGTTCGACATCTTTAAAAGAAAAAATGTTAAAGACACCAAACAATAATATTAAATCAATAAATAGTAGTTTTGTGATCTCAACTTCCCCGGAGGAAACCGGGTCTGTTGGCCACCTTAAAGTGTTTAAAGCCATCCAAAATTGAAAATGTTTCATTCTTCTATTTGCTGCATTAGCTAGCTGACTATTTAAACTATTTCCAAGGTAACAGTTAGAAATTAAAGTCATGTCCAAAAAAAAAAAATGCATATACAGAATTATGTTGAAATCCTATCCATCTAATGATTCTATTGGAGTTGGGTCCTTTTTTGTGGAACCTGGCATGTCTGCTTGTTGCCGTTGTTGAATCTGCTTCCCAATTCTTCCAACACGATCTTCAATTCTCCCAATACAGTCGTTCGCTTGGTACTGAGTGACCTTGATGTCTTGCATCTGAATATCAATGTCCTGCAATAATTCCAACATTTTTGGCTCTTGCTTCTCTCCGCATGGATAAATTCTCTGAATAGCCTTAGCTAAAAGGCATTTCATAATCCAATAAGTATGGACTGTTTATTAAACAATGAGAGGTGACCTCGGGTGTTCCTAGGATCTGAAACGAAGTCCATAATTTCTGCCTCTGCTTCAGTATGTTCCTCATTACTCTGAATTTCTCTTTCCCAACCATGAATTTCCTGTCTGACTTGAGACGAATTTCCAAGGGAGTATGTTGACGAGAGGTTCTTTAAGACCTCTTGCTTTGTCTTCCTGCCTCTTTCTTGTTCTCAGCTTCAGGTTTTATCATCTTCTGTTTCCCTTTTTCTGTAGTATGGGCCACTATTTTTCTTGCTTGTCTCTTAACCATGGTGTTGAGCTGACTTATAATAACGCTGAGCTCTGGAATGAGCAAATAAGAGAAAAGGATAACAATTAAACTTTCAATCTTGTGACCATGAACATCATTTGGACTGTTATGATTCTCCTCTTGACTTGGGAGATGAGAAAGGTTATCTTCCCTGAAAATAACGTGGACATAAAGCAAAACCTAGAAATGCCAGAGAATCTAGTCATTAAGAAAAGGCCAACAAACAACAAGGACAATTTTATGAAGGAGGAAAATTTTCAAAATAAGCTTCCGATCAACTAAAAAACCTTGACAGAATAACAGGGTAGAGTCCACGCAGACTGACACCAGCATACTCTGACTCCTATCAACATTTACTTAAAAAAAAAAAGACAACCAGAGCTCATAGAACAAGCTAAAAGTAAACTGAATATCCTGTCTTCTGCTAAGGGATTCAAGAAACATTACATGACAACAAAAGAAGGAATTTAGCCCAGAGGCCTGCATGAGATCACAATTTTCCTTTCCGCCACTTCTGAACCTCAAATAGCTGACGGAACAAACACCGTTACTCTTAACAAGACAAAGACGGCAATAAATCTTCACAGAGAAGTCGAAATTGGAAATACACTGCCTAGCATAACAGGGATCTCTAAAACACGACTTAACTGTCTTCAACGGAGTGAGGTCAGACCAATTTATTAAAAGCCTAGTACTACTCTCAGAATCTTCCCTAACTTGATACATTTCGATGCTACTGCGAAAGAACATAATATTGAGATGGAAAAGAACATACCCCAACAGTAAAACGAGCCTGCTGCAGATTGTGGACGCTCCAGTCCTCACCCGCTTCAGTTCACAAGCTATCACAGAGGAAGTTTTTGTTTTACAAAACAACTTGCAACACTTAAACTCAGCCTTCAAATGGCTTTTACCTCCCGGTTCTGACATCACAGGTTGGCTTAACAACTTTGTGATCATTTCCTTATCCTCTGCACGCTTCCATAATCGTACGTTGAACAATGTATATATTCCTAATTAATGCGCATGAATGGTGTTTTCCACTTAACTCATACGATTGTCGGCGACCTGTTCTTTGAGCACCCCGATCAAGGAAGTTGTTGTTATAATTGTTATCGTTAAACATTATTATTAAATTGTTGTTATTATTTTTATTATTAAACTTAATTAAATTTAAAAAGAAAAGTTATATTTTGGGAATTTATTATCACGGATTAGTTATGGATAGAATTATTATTATATTAATTCATTTTACTAGTTTCTTTCCATTTTTGTTTTTACAATTTCGGTAGTGTCGATTTCTTTCCATTTTTTCTATTACTACTTTGGTATATGTAAGAGTTAAAAACGTGTTTTTTAAACCATTATATTGAAAGAATATTAAAAATAATAAAATTAAATAAAAAGAAAAAATGAATTCAAATTCTATATATATAATTTTAAAATTAAATAAAGAAAAAATGGATTTAAATAAACGTTAAAAACGACCATACCTGCTTTGGTGGATTTTCCATATTATGATCGCCACTCGTGTTTATTTTATTTTGATGGTAAATATTAACATGTGGTTTAACGGTAAGTTTTCTTGGGTGAAACCCACAAGACGGAGGTTCAAATCTCATTGAGTATATGGCCTCTTGTGTCTTGGCTAGAAGAGTAGGCGACCCCATAATAAATGTCTCGGCACCTATTGAGACATAAGTTAATTGAAAAAAATAAATAAATTAGTAAACTTCTTATAATAATATTTTATAATAATTAATTATTTATTTAATTTTTTTTTTTTTTAAATTTTGTTAGAATACTTTTTATTATTTAAAATAATTGTTTTTTTATTAGATTTAACATTATAAAAAACTATAATTACATTCAAAATCTTGAAATTTAACAATTATAACTTATATTTATAAAACTAATTATAAAATAATAATAATTAAAAATAATAAAATGAAATAAAATAAAAACAAATTTGAAAAATGGGTAGAATACGGCTCTATAACATTTTCAGATTAACTAGTCAAACATTTTGGGTTTGAAAATGCAAACTCAAACGGAATGACTAAGTGAATCACGAATGATGGGTAGAATACGGCTTCATAACATTTTCAGATTAAGTAGTCAAACATTGCCCAGAAAATGCAAACTCAAACTAAATGACAAGTGAATCACGAATGATGGGTAGAATACGGCTTTATAACATTTTCAGATTAACTAGTAAACATTTCCCGGAAAAGGCAAACTCAAACTGAATGACTAAGTGAATCACGGAATCCCACCAAGAACTGGTCGACCAGTCAAGATGTCAAACATCTTCCACATGTGCGAAGCCCCATAAATATTATAATAACCTACAGCAATATTATATCCACACTGGAATCAAAATTTTACATGTTTCATTATTCACATTCGCAGAAACCGTGCCCTTCCCTGAGACATACAGAAATCCCATCCCATCGTCAATCCAAGCCGAAATACAGAAATTCCCTGCAAGCTTTGAAACTCTCCGCCATGTCTGCCGAGGCTCAAAACCCCTTGACCAAACCAGTTGTCCACCTAGACCGAAAATCAACAGTAATCCCTGCTCGTCCCTCACAGCCTCAGCGATGCAAGCTCTGCCCTTCCGATTTGCAGATGCTCCGCTGCCATTACATTCAGAAGGGTCTCATATACCACATGCCCTGTGCCGATCATGATCCCCAATTCGTTTCAGCGGTGGAGGTCCTCAAGAAGAGCCTCTCGGAATCACTCGTTTACTTCTACCCGTTGGCGGGAAGGCTCATCACTTCCTCTGATGGCGTTCTGTACATCGACTGCAACGATGCCGGCGCCGATTTGATCGAAGCATCCGCGCCAGATGTCGGGATTCAAGAAATAATGGAGGCGGAGGTCCGCCCGGTCGTTCCCCGATTTTTTGCTTTGGATGGCGCTATCAACCTTAACGGGCATTTTCTCCCTCTAATGGTAGTCCAGGTGAGTTCTAAGTTTCCAAATGTTTGGAATTCCTAACACTCAGAAATAGATTTATTGTGACCCTGTTCAAATTTTAGGAGAGCTCTCTCTTTCTATACATTTCGATTAATGCCTTTATAGCTGTATTTGTTTGGGTATTTTCCAGCTATTTTGAGTTTTGGTTTTATGATGAAAATTTTCTGGGAACGGTAGATTACACAACTCAAAATTTAACAAAGTTTTTGTTTAGGGGTGACAATCTAGCAATAAATTTATTGCTAAAATTTGATCACAAAAATACTCAAAAGCTAGTTTAACTAGACTGTATTTTCGCCCTGAAAATCATGGAAATTCTAGTAAGATTTCAACAAAATTTTGCAGGGATTTTTGTAAATGCATGTTATAGCTATCAAACTTTAATATTTTGGGTGTCTTGGAGGTTTTTGATGGTGCTGAATTCATTTCCACCATCAAAATCATGATTCAAACATTGTTATTGTAAGATTTCTTAAATTTTTTTGGCTTGGATTCCGGTCAATTTTGGGAGTCCGGGCAATTCCTCCATCTTGTTAGACAGCTCCTATTCAAAAACAATGATTACTGGAAATTGCAAATTTGGGACAAATTTCTTGCAGAAATCTGGTCATCAAAAACCATCACAAAAATATTAAAAAACAATGATCGCTGGAGGTTACAAATTTGGGGCAAATTTCTTGCAGAAATCTGGTCATCAACAACCATCACAAAAATATTCAAAAACAATGATTGTTGGAGGTTGCAAATTTGGGGCAAATTTCTTGCAGAAATCTGGTCATCAAGAATCCCACAAGGCACTCAAAAAAAATACTAAAGCTTTACAGCTATAACCAAAATTTCTAAAAATTTCAGCCAAATTTTATAAAAATGCTATCAAAATTTCCATTATTTTTTAAGGGAAATTATGATCTGGTTTAACTACTCTTTTAAAAAATATGAGAAACTGTAGAGGTTTGCGGTTACAGCAAAACTCAAGTGTTGGTAAACTTTCAAACTGATAACTAGGATCCTCAGAGTGGAAATTATGGATTCCATAGAGGTGTGGTGATTACTCCAACACCCCCTCTCAAACATAGCTCGGGGAATCAATAACCCCCCTCAAATGCAGCTAATCAAACCTGGGTCCAAACTTTGATACCATGTAGAAGTTTGCGGTTACACCAAAACTCGCAAGTGTTGGTAAACTTTCAAACTGAGAACTAGGATCCTCAGGGTGGAAATTATGGATTCCATAGAGATGTGATGATTACTCCAACAGAAACAAAAACCCCTAAAAACAAGAGATTACAAAGCTCAAATTTTAACAAATATCCACCTGATTTCAGATAAAAATATGTAAGTAAAATTGGCCCCCAAAAAATATATGCTCCTACAACCTTTTTAGACTAGGGCTATTTTGCAGCCCTTTTCGATGCAAATTTATTTAGCTTATTTTACTGTTAATGTAAGGAATTCTAAATTCGATTTATTTAGCCTATTTTACAGTTAATGAAGAAATTTTAAATTGATGATGTTCATTCAGGTCACAAAACTCAGAGATGGAATGGTGATTGGTTTCACAATCAACCACGCGGTCGTAGATGGGACTTCATTCTGGCATTTCATCAACTCATTTGCAGAGCTCTGTAGAGGCGCGCCCACGGTCTCTCGCCCGCCTCTTCACAACCGCTGTTTCGACATCGAAGGCTCCCGCATAGCTCTCAACTTACCCGAAACCCTAGCGATCGACAAGTTCCTTCCGCCTGTGTTTGGCGAAAAAATATTTCACTTCAGCAAGGAAACCATCAAAAGTCTAAAGGACAGAGCCAACGGGAAGAATTCAGAAAGCGGAATTATAATCTCTTCGTTCCAGGCACTCTCTGCCCACGTATGGCAAGCCATCACACGGGCTCGTGGGCTTGGTCCCCAAGAGCCGACGACCCTCAGGCTCTCAGTGAATTGCCGACCAAGATTGAATCCTCCTCTGCCTCACACTTACTTCGGCAACGCCCACCAACTTGTTAGCACCACGGTCACGGCGGGTGAGCTCCTGGCCTTCGATGGCTCTTCCGCTGCAGGTGTGCTGCATCGCATCATATGGGCGCACCGCGATGCTGACATCAGAGGGAGATTGGAAAGTTTCAAAGCAGAGCCCGTTGTATTCAAAATGGACGGCTCGATCCGCGACAACAGTGTGATGTTGGGAAGCTCTTCGTCGTTTCCAATGTACGACAACGACTTTGGATGGGGAAGACCGGTGGGTGCAAGGAGTGGGTGGGCCAACAAGTTTGATGGAAAGGTATCTGCGTATCCCGCTAAAGAAAGTGGTGGTGTATATTTAGAGATTTGTCTCCTGCCTCCATTCATGGCCGCCTTGGATACTGATCCACAGTTTCTGGTCCCTATTTGTAATTAGCATACCCTTTAAGCTCATGAATAAGAATGCTGAAATATTTTAAGTCAATAAGAATGTTTGAAACGTTTTGTGTGAGGTTTTATCTTGTTAATAATAAAAAAACTTGAATGCAATTTTACATTAATGTTATTAAGATAAATAATTAATATTATTAAAAATTATAATTAATTTTATTAAAAATTGAAAATAATTATGTTTAGCTCTTCATCTTTATATTAAAATTGTTAAATTTAAAAAGTAATGTTAATAAATAATATGAACTTATATAATAAACCATTTAAATTAACTAAATTAAATAATTATGAAATTTACACATTAAAATAGATTTTATTAATAACAATTTATATTCTCAATGATGATAATTTAGAACCTATAATTTTTTTCGGAGTAAATTATATTGTTTTCTATGTACATGATCACTCTAAAAATCTCAAGTTGATCTTTCACTGGAAAGGCCCAAACAAAGCTACAGAGGCATAAGAAATCAAAGAAATAAGAAAGTGAAAATTAAGCACGTAAGCACTGAAAAGTGCGAAGAGTAGACCTTGGAAGTAAATAGTAGGAATTAGAAACATGTAAACAATGGGAATATTTGAAAACAAAGTGGATGGATCGAAATTTGTGGCTGCAACATGGACGAGATCTTGGTGTAGCTATAACATGGATGTGATTTTTGTTATTGACTAAGGTACTTCTAACAAAGTGTCAGATGTTGAGGTGGTGTTGCTCTATACAGTTCAGCCTTTATATCCAATTTCTTTATGTGGTGATGTAGGTGTTTTGTATAGTGGAGGAAATCTTCTAGATGTTCAAATGTGTTCAATATAATTTTTCCGAGGGAAAATTTCATATGCTAATATAAATCTACTATATACATGTATTGGTTGAAGCAACCACGTATATCCTCAATATCTTGTACCCAATCTGCCATTTCTGCAAGTATATCTAGTACCCAATTTTCCATCTCAGCAAGTATCCCCGTGTCTGAGAGTTGATTCTTGTGAGACATACCTTCTCCCTTAGCGACTGATTCATATGAGAAATTCCTTTTCCTTCTCCCTCAAGAGTTGATTCCTATGAGACATTCTTCAGGAGTTGCGAACCCATAATAAAATAATTTTACCCACAAGGGATCTAATAAAGACTTGAAAACAGGATTGGTTTACCTATTCCAAGGAGTCAGGATCTGAGTTTTGTCTTCAACCTGTTCAGGGACCATTGCTAAAATTGAATTTGTTCAAAGGATTGTATCAATCTAGCGTTCCGATGTAAAATTAGGGAGGCCAAATCAGGAACCATTGCTAGGAGGGTGTTGACTTGTCGAATTACTATCAATGAGTGTCCATACACCTTATTTTCTAAACAAATCCTGAGACAATTGCACTCTTGGGGATATTTTATCCTTGCACATTCAATACAAGGATGGAATGGACTTTCCCCAAATCGAGCAGTGTGGTACAAATGGGCATGAATGTAGAAGTGCCAGAGGAATGGCAGTCTTATATAAAAAATTTAAAAGTGCTGGACTGTGCAAAAAGTGTGGATACAATCTTACATGGGCAAGTACCATTAATGGAAATTCACTGGTGGTTGCAGAAAATTAGAGGTATATTTTTAAGTGTTCTTTTGATCTAGACTATGTTTGGATAAATAATATTTGGAAATACCAGGTACCATACAAGATTATTCTTTTCACGTTACAATAGAAATTTGACCTCAGAGAATCTGATTAGAAGAGGGGATGGAATGGACTGAGGAGATGTGCCATGTGTGAGAAGGAAATAAAAGATAATGTTCATTTATTCCTAGAATGTACAAAAGCTACTCAGGTATGGAGGCTTACCATGGGATGTTTCAATTTTCCTTACAAGAGCTTCATAACTATTGAAGAATGTTTGAAATGGTGGAAGGTACAGGAAGAAAATCTAAAGTACATTCCACTATTCGCTTTCTAGGAATTATGGAAATGTAGGAACAAATTAATATTTGAGGAACAGACTCCAATTTGCAAATGGATTTACATGAAGACGATAACATGGTTAAACGCTGGAAGGGCTAAAAAACAACATTACAGAGGCCTATCACATTTCCATAGATCACATGTGATATCCCTCCCAACAGGTTATTTTGATGGAGCAGCCCATGATAGGAGATGTGGCTGTGGCATCTGGATTAGAATGGAAAATGGAGATCAACATAAGATAGCATGGTTTGCAGGGGAAGGTACAAATACCAGAGCTGAGGTGGTGCCTCTCTGGGGAGTATTGTGGATGACTAGAAGGTTGGGGTTAGAGGAAATAAATGTATATGGTGACTCTAAAGCTACCATTGATGGGTTCTCAAGAGGCACAACTTTCAACACTCCTCACTTGGATGGGCGGATCTCCCACATCAATGACTTAATCACATCTTTTAGATTAATAGATATTGCTCACATTTATAGGGAAACAAACATAATTGGAAACCTCTTAACCAAACAAGGATTGAGGGAAATGACTGGAAAAATACATTCTTGGTTCAAAAACAACATCAACAAAGAAGAGAAAGGTTTTATAACATTGCCGTGATATAATAGATAAATGACAACAAAGACATTGGACAAGACTATTACAGCTCAATCCAAAACCAATTTTTACGCTGAAAGCATTCCCTTTATGGGCTTTGCAAATGCGATTTTTCGCTCAGCCAATGAGAGCGGGTTCTCATCGTTCTTACCGCCAATAAAAATTTGACAAGTGGCCGCTCACTGTTCGACCTCCCTGCGCCGTGCTGCTGTCAAGTCGTTTGACCTTCGCGACTGTCGTTTGCGTGCGGGGTCCTCATCCTGGGCTCATTGATGGCTGCTGCAACTGCCTCTGGGCTTCAGTTAGCTAGGGCCACAGTTTGCTCCTCTCAGTCTACTTCGGTCCCCATTACCGCTCGCTCAGGAGTCTGTAATCTGGCACCCATGATCTCATTTGCTTCCTCCCGAGGAGCTCGTATTCAATCCTTTTCTTTTCCGCACTCTACTATCCAGCTATCTAGGGCCATTAAAACAGAGGCTGTTAAGCGCATCAGAGGACCTACTAAGATCCGGGCTGTTGCCAATGATAACGGAGCGCCCTTTGTGCTTTCCATTGATTTGAGAGGTTTGATTATCTTTCCCCAGTATTAATGGATTGGTTATCTGTACGCGAATAACTTAGTTTTAATGGATTGGTTATTTGTACGCGAGGGTTTGTTTTTATTTTGTTTAGTTATTGTATAGAAGATATTGCTGTTAGTGAAAATGGTGTCGAGGATACTTCGTCTCACGGGGGAGAAGATCAATTCTAGAGCAATATTAGATCAGCTCGAATATATTTACACTGCTCTTAATGCCGAGTAGTAGAAGATGCACGACTCCGGATTCTAGCTGTGATAGGCCTGTTTTTGCCATAGCCAGTCAACAACAAAGGATTAGAATGGAATCCCCGTCCACGGTTGTTTCTGCACTTCATAAGATTTCATAGATCCGTTGCCCTTTTTAATTTTATTTGTTGAGCTGGTAAAGTTTAACGATCGAATGGCGTGCTTATTAAACACCTACATTCTCCTCCTAGATTTTGCGGTGTTTACACCAGAAAAGGGGCTCGGGTGCAGTTTTAGGAGCAGAGAATCTGTCATCTCCTAAGCTCCTCTCACTCTGGGTTCGTTCTTGCCAACACCAAACGGGGTGCCCCTAATGTTGCCTGCAACCTACGGATGAGCAATGCAATTATATTCGTTTAAAATAAATGCGCAAGGGTCAACCCAAATGAAGCCCTAATATGATGACCATAACAGGTCGGGCCAACCGTTAATGATAGGTCAGTCTCTTCTTTAAAGATGAGTTTCAGCTCCATTTGCTGCACAGAAAGGCGCACATACTGAAGTTTTAAGCTTGTACATGTCTTTCAACACCTGAATACTCGCTGGTAATGTGACCAAAACAACTTTGGTAAGGGTATCCCCATTTATTGTCATTCATCTTCATTAGAACAGTGCTTTAAGTGCATTAAACTCAGCTCAAGTGTTGCATCTTCTCATCTGGTAACTGCTGCTGGTTTCATTTCCCTTTGGTTGTCCTCCTAACAGCCCTCAAAAGGCACCCTTTTCACTGTTGATAAGTGTTAAACACCATTTCTGTGTGAACAATATGCCATCCTTCTTCCAGAGTTTTCAGTATGTCTTCCCTGTTGAAAAGATGTTCCAGTTCATGTATAAATTCATCATATCCACGGAGTTTTGATAGATCAACTGCATTTCCAACAACATTCCCCTGCTTATAAATTTTGTACAATCACACCTAGAAGCTTGAACATAATTTTCAAGTTTAGCATCCAAAGATATCTCTTATTCCATGCTTCTCAAAGTTGTTACTATTGTACAACTCTTTCTGTGGGCGATGCCGATGTCAGCAACATTGGACTTCCTACTCTGTTTGCTCCACAGAAAGGCACAGATCCCGAAGTGTACTTTATGTGTACCTGCTGTTAAACACTGTTGAATATATGCTGGTAATATGCCCAAAACAACCTTGCGAAGGGTGTTCCCATCTCTTGTTATTCATCTTCATCATAGCAGTGCTTTAGGTGCAGTAAACACAACTCAAGTGTGGCACCTTCTCATTTGGTTGCTGTTGGTCGTTTCATTAACTTTTTTCAGTCCTAACAGCCTCAAAAGTCACCTTTTTCATTGCCTTATGAGTGCTGTTACACACCATGATTGCTGTGTGAACAATATGCTATACCTTTTTAGGAATGCTAAGTAAGTCTTCTCTATCGAGAACATGCTCCAATTCATGTGTAGGTTGATCATATCCATGGAGTTTTGAATCTTGATAAATCAACTGTTTTTGCAAAATCATTCTTTTGCTTATAAACTTTTGTACAACCATGTGCAGAAGCTTGAACAAAATTTCTCAGTTTGGCATATGAAGATATCTCTTGTTCCACGATTCCCAGAGTTAATAATGGTTGTACAACTGTTTCTCTGACTGGCTGGAGTACTTTAAGTGAGGCCCTCTGGTGTGAAGGTCTATCACCTGAGGACAAATGCAAAACACCACAATAATGCTTTCACAGGAAAAGGGCCGAATACAAGAGTCAGATAGAGAAGCAATCTGTCCCATAGGCTATATTTAGCCTCGTGGACTTTAAAAATTCTTTCTTTCTTTCTTTCTTTCCGATTCCTCCAAAACGCGTTCCCTTCCAACTAT
The DNA here is from genome assembly GCA_034641835.2 of Pinus albicaulis. Classification (NCBI taxonomy): domain Eukaryota; kingdom Viridiplantae; phylum Streptophyta; class Pinopsida; order Pinales; family Pinaceae; genus Pinus; species Pinus albicaulis. Next base: position 1,324,290,573 of record CM076581.1, read on the forward strand.
GAAGCACCCTTTTTTGTCTCTAAGATCTTCTTCTACTACATATAACCATGGAAGCTACAGGATGTTTTTTCAGGATTCAAAGTTTGCCCAGGCATCACTTCTCAAAGCCTCTGCTGCTTTTTCATCTTCTCGTCGCGACTGTCCATTGATGTGTTATACGAGGAATGAGAAGGGAGATTTTGGGGATGTGTGTTTAAGCTCCGAGACAACGCACTGGGAGCGAGCAGAGGGCATTGTGAAGGAAGTGGAAAGGCAGTGTTCGACCCCGATCTCCAGACTCAGAGACGTGGTGGATGCAATGGCGGACGAGATGCGTGCGGGTCTTCAATCGGATGCCAAGAGTAACCTACTCAAGATGGTCATAAGCTACGTTGATACTTTGCCTACGGGGTAATCAAATCCATGTTTATGCTTTATTATTATTGCCTGCCTATATGCCCATACATAGGCAGGCCTGTAAACATTACCCTGTTGTCTATTTCCTTCCCCTGTATTCCCCATTATCCCAACCAACTACCATGGCGCTCTCCTGCGCCGGTTTGAACCCAACTCATGTTTTATCAGACAAAAATTTCCAGAAAAGCCCTTTTTTGTCTCTAAGATCTTCTTCTACTGCATATAACCATGGAAGCTGCAGGATGTTTTTTCAGGATTCAAAGTTTTCCCAGGCATCAATTCTCAAAGCCTCTGCTGCTTTTTCATCTTCTCGTCGCGGCTGTCCATTGATGTGTTATACGAGGAATGAGAAGGGAGATTTTGGGGATGTGTGTTTAAGCTTCGAGACAACGCACTGGGAGCGAGCAGAGGGCATTGTGAAGGAAGTGGAAAGGCAGTGTTCGACCCCGATCTCCAGACTCAGAGACGTGGTGGATGCAATGGCGGATGAGATGCGGGCGGGTCTTCAATCGGATGCCAAGAGTAGCTTACTCAAGATGGTCATAAGCTACGTTGATACTTTGCCTACGGGGTAATCAAATCCAGGTTTATGCTTTATTATTATTGCCTGCCTATATGCCCATACATAGGCAGGCCTGTAAACATCCTTCTGATTTTTTCTGCTTTATTATTTTCAATGTTCGTTTCTGTATAAGTAATGTTATGATCTATTAATGTGGACAGGTGAGCAAGTAATTCCCCATTTTCTGTCAACTGTCCAATGCACAGTCAAATTTATAAATTGCTGCTGTCAAGTCGTTTGCTCCTTCGCGGTGCGGGGGTTCGACTCTTTCACGATCGCCTCCAAATACTTCAACTTTGGGAGATCCGATTCCTCCAAAACGCGTTCCCTTCCAACTATGAAGTCCAGCTCCTCCTCTGCCCTTTTCAGCACATCGGTGCGTTGCAGCAACGTTCTCAAAGAAATTGTGGTGGAGCTAATATTTGCTATTATGGTGAGATTAATCCTCAATCGCAAAAGCTACCTGGGCAGCGAAGAAGAGGTGGAAAACATTTAAATATTTATATTTATTTTAATAAAAATATTGATTTTTAATTTTACTATTATTCATTTGTTATTTATGTAATTTTATTTTTATTTCATTTTATTTATTTGTTTGTTTATTTATTAATCTTTATTTTATTTTATTTCTATTTATTTATTTATTTTATTCTTGTTTTTGTAATTAAGAATTTAATTTTTATTTAATTTAATTTATTTATTTATTTTTAATTATATCTTTATTTTATTTTATTTCTATTTATTTATTTATTTAATTAATTTTTACTTTTATTTTTCTTTTTTTTTATTGGTTTTGAAATCTTTTCTTATCCTAGCATGTAATTATTAAAAATAAAATAAATATATAAATTCAAACTTTAATTATTATTTAATTATTTTTAACATTTAATTTATTCGATAATAATAAAAAACAATTGAATATCCTTTGAATAATGCACAGAGGCTATCTCTCTCTTTTATAAAGTGCTTGAATATTAATAGAAATCCTTCCCTTGTAAACTGTATTAAAAGGCAATATCCTCTCATTATATTTTGATGCTCGAACTTCTTAGACCATAACCCCGAGCAATAGCAAGTATACGCCCTCCCGAAAGCCTACATTCCATTGCTATGTTACTAGAGATGGCATGATAGTGAATTCGGTTGATTTCAGTCCCTGGAGGCCATTTATTCTTCTCCCTCTGTTCCCCTAGGAGGAGTTGGAGAAGAATTAACTCAACATCTACCTTTTTTTCCTCCCTTGCATCATTGGGCGGTTTCCTTTCAGCGTTCCTTTGCACCTCCCGGTGCAATTGCTAGTAAGTAGAACACACATGATTATCTATAAACGATCGAGGTACTTATGAACAATAAGAGGGACAAGATGAAAATAGAATTAGAGTAATATATAATATTAGCGGAGACTCAAAAAAAAATTGATATGCACGATATTATCTTTGAATAACATGAATTTGAAACGAAAAATGATATCGAAGACAAAATTTTTGAATACTTTTGATTTTTGTACGATAAATGGAAGTTACAATGTATATGAACTGATCATAAATTATATGTTAAATGTAGCTAGTACATCATATAAGGCAGTAATTTAAAAATAAAAAAATAAAAATTCTCCAGACACTTTCACTTTTCTTATGCCATAGGTCTTGGCCAAGTGTAACTCGTATCACAAAGCCAAATATTTCGTGTATGATAGTTGGTTATGATTCCCACCCAAACGTACTTTGATTTCTCATATTCTTCATGGCCCAATAAAACTCCTCCCCTTCCCACGACCCCCAATTTATTTAGTATTTATATTAAAACAATGCAGTTTATTTTTTTTAATTCAAAGAATATTTTTAAAACACTTTTTCGACATCTTTAAAAGAAAAAATGTTAAAGACTCCAAACGATAATATTCAATCATAAAGATATTCTATTCTTACTATTATTATTATTAAGTTGTTGTTATCATTCTTATTGTTAAACATTATTATTAAGTTGTTTTTATTATTCTTATTATTAAACTTAATTAAATTTAAAAAGAAAAGTTATATTTTTGGAATTTACTATCACGGATTAGTTATTGATATCATTATTATTATATTAATAGTTATTGATATCATTATTATTATATTAATTCATTTTAACGGTTTCTTTCCATTTTTGTTTTTACTATTTCGGTAGTGTCGGTTTCTTTCCATTTTTGTTATTACTATTTCGATATATGTAAGAGCTAGTTATGATTCCCACCCAAACATTATTTGATTTCTCATATTCTTCATGGCCCAATAAAACTCCTCCCCTTTCCACAACCCCCAATTTATTTAGTATTTATATTAAAAAAATGCAGTTTATTTTTTTAATTCAAAGAATATTTTTAAAACACTTTTTAAACAATAATTTTATAATTTTATAATAGTTCGATATCTTTAAAAGAAAAAATGTTAAAGACACCAAATAATAATATTAAATCAATAAATAGTAGTTTTGTGATCTCAACTTGCCTGGAGGAAACCGGGTTGTTGGCCACCTTAAAGTGTTTAAAGCCATCCAAAATTGAAAATGTTTCATTCTTCTATTTGCTACATTAGCTAGCTGACTATTTAAACTATTTCCAAGGTAACAATTAGAAACTAAAGTCATGTCCAAAAAAACAAAATGCATATACAGAATTATGTTGAAATCCTATCCATCTGATGATTCTATTGGAGTTGGGTCCTTTGTTGTGGAACCTGGCATGTCTGCTTGTTGCCGTTGTTGAATCTGCTTCCCAATTCTTCCAACACGATCTTCAATTCTCCCAATACAGTCGGTCGCTTGGTACTGAGTGACCTTGATGCCTTGCATCTGAATATCAATGTCCTGCAATAATTCCAACATTTTTGGCTCTTGCTTCTCTCTGCATGGATAAATACTTTGAATAGCCTTAGCTAAAAGACATTTCATAATCCATTAAGTATGGAATGTTTATTAAACAATGAGAGGTGACCTCGGGTGTTCCTAGGATCTGAAACGAAGTCCATAATTTCTGCCTCTGCTTCAGTATCTTCCTCATTACTCTGAATTTCTCTTTTCCAACCATGAATTTCCTGTCTAACTTGAGACGAATTTCCAAGGGAGTATGTTGACGAGAGGTTCTTTAAGACCTCTTGCTTTGTCTTCCTGCCTCTTTCCTGTTCTCAGCTTCAGGTTTTATCATCTTCTGTTTCCCTTTTTCTGTAGTATGAGCCACTATTTTTCTCGCTTGTCTCTTAACCATGTTGTTGAGCTGACTTATAATAAGGCTGAGCTCTGGAATGAGCAAATAAGAGAAAAGGATAACAATTAAACTTTCAATCTTGTGACCATGAACATCATTTGGATTGTTATGATTCTCCTCTTGACTTGGGAGATGAGAAAGGATATCTTCCCTGAAAATAACGTGGACATAAAGCAAAACCTAGAAATGCCAGAGAATCTAGTCATTAAGAAAAGGCCAACAAACAACAAGGACAATTTTATGAAGGAGGAAATTTTTCAAAATAAGCTTCCGATCAGCTAAAAAACCTTGACAGAATAACAGGGTAGAGTCCACGCAGACTGACATCAGCATACTCTGACTCCTATCAACATTTACTTAAAAAAAAGAAGACAACCAGAGCTCATAGAACAAGCTAAAACTAAACTGAATATCCTGTCTTCTGCTAAGGGATTCAAGAAACATTACATGACAACAAAAGAAGGAATTTAGCCCAGAGGCCTGCATGAGATCACAATTTTCCTTTCCGCCACTTCTGAACCTCAAATAGCCGACGGAACGAACATAGTTACTCTTAACCAGACGGAGATGGAAATAAATCTTCACAGAGAAGTCGAAATTGGAAATACACTGCCTAGCATAACATGGATCTCTAAAACACGACTTAACTGTCTTCAACGGAGTGAGGTCAGACCAATTTATTAAAAGCCTGGTACTACTCTCAGAATCTTCCCTAACTTGATACATTTCGATGCTACTGCTAAAGAACATAAGATTGAGATGGAAAAGAACATACCCCAACAGTAAAACGAGCTTGCTGCAGATTGTGGACGCTCCAGTCCTCACTCGCTTCAGTTCACAAGCTATCACAGAGGAGGTTTTTGTTTTACAAAACAACTTGCAACACTTAAACTCAGCCTTCAAATGGCTTTTACCTCCCGGTTCTGACATCACAGGTTGGCTTAACAGCTTTGTGATCATTTCCTTATCCTCTGCATGCCTCCATAATCGTACGTTGAACAACGTATATATTCCTAATTAATGCGCATGAATGGTGTTTTCCACTTAGCTCATACGATTGTCGGCGACCTCGTTCTTTGAGCACCCCAATCAAGGAAGTTGACCTGGTTCTTTGAGCACCCCAATCAAGGAAGTTGTTGTTATAATTGTTATCGTTAAACATTATTATTAAATTGTTGTTATTATTTTTATTATTAAACTTAATTAAATTTAAAAAGAAAAGTTATATTTTGGGAATTTATTATCACGGATTAGTTATGGATAGAATTATTATTATATTAATTCATTTTACTAGTTTCTTTCCATTTTTGTTTTTACAATTTAGGTAGTGTCGGTTTCTTTCCATTTTTGCTATTACTTTCTTTCCATTTTTGCTATTACTACTTTGGTATATGTAAGAGTTAAAAACGTGTTTTTTAAACCATTTTATTGAAAGAATATTAAAAATAATAAAATTAAATAAAAAGAAAAAATGAATTCAAATTCTATATATATAATTTTAAAATTAAATAAAGAAAAAATGGATTTAAATAAAAGTTAAAAACGACCATTCCTGCTTTGGTGGACTTTCCATATTATGATGGCCACTCGTGTTTATTTTATTTTGATGGTAAATATAAACATGTGGTTTAACGGTAAGTTTTGTTGGGTGAAACCCACAAGACTGAGGTTCAAATCTCATTGAGTATATGGCCTCTTGTGTCTTGGCTAGAAGAGTAGGTGACCCCATAATGAATGTCTCCACTCCTATTGAGGCATAAATTAATTGAAAAAAAAAAAAATAGTAAACTCATTATACTAATCTTTTAGAAGAATTATTCTTATAATAATTAATTATTTAATTTTTAACTTTTTAAAATTTTGTTAGAATATTTTTTATTATTTAATTTTTTTAAAAAAATTAGATTTAACATTATAAAAAACTATAATTACATTCAAAATCTTGAAATTTAACAATTATAACTTATATTTATAAAACTAATTATAAAATAATAATAATTAAAAATGATAAAAAAATTAAAATAAAATAAAATAAAAACAAATTTGAAAAATGGGTAGAATACGGCTCTATAACATTTTCAGATTAACTAGTCAAACATTTTGAGTTTGAAAATGCAAACTCAAACGGAATGACTAAGTGAATCACGAATGATGGGTAGAATCAAACATTGCCCAGAATATGCAAACTCAAACTAAATGACGAAGTGAATCACGAATGATGGGTAGAATACGGCTTTATAACATTTTCAGATTAACTAGTAAACATTTCCTGGAAAATGCAAACTCAAACTGAATGACTAAGTCAATCACGGACTCCCACCAAGAACTGGTCGACCAGTCAAGATGTCAAACATCTTCCACCATGTGCGAAGCCCCATAAATATTATAATAACTTACAGCAATATTATATCCACACTGGAATCAAAATTTTACATGTTTCATTATTCCCAATCGCAGAAACCGTGCACTTCCGTGAGACCTAGAGAAATCCCATCCCATCGTCAATCCAAGCCGAAATACAGAAATTCCCTGCAAGCTTTGAAGCTCTCCGCCATGTCTGCCGAGGCTCAAATCCCCTTGACCAAACCAGTTGTCCACCTAGACCGAAAATCAACAGTAATCCCTGCTCGTCCCTCACAGCCTCAGCGATGCAAGCTCTGCCCTTCCGATTTGCAGATGCTCCGCTGCCATTACATTCAGAAGGGTCTCATATACCACATGCCCTGTGCCGATCATGATCCCCAGTTCGTTTCAGCGGTGGAGGTCCTCAAGAAGAGCCTCTCGGAATCACTCGTTTACTTCTACCCGTTGGCGGGAAGGCTCATCACTTCCTCTGATGGCGTTCTGTACATCGACTGCAACGATGCCGGCGCCGATTTGATCGAAGCATCCGCGCCAGATGTCGGGATTCAAGAAATAATGGAGGCGGAGATCCGCCCAGTTGTTCCCCGATTTTTTGCTTTGGATGGCGCTATCAACCTTAACGGGCATTTTCTCCCTCTAATGGTAGTCCAGGTGAGTTCTAAGTTTCCAAATGTTTGGAATTCCAACACTCAGAAATAGATTTATTGTGACCCTGTTCAAATTTTAGGAGAGCTCTCTCTTTCTATACATTTCGATTAATTCCTTTATAGCTGTATTTGTTTGGGTATTTTCCAGCTATTTTGAGTTTTGGTTTTATCATGAAAAATTTCTGGGAACGGTTAGATTACATAACTCAAATTTAACAAAGTTTTTGTTTAGGGGTGACAATCTAGCAATAAATTTTCGCCCTGAAAATCATGGAAATTTCAGTAAGATTTTAACAAAATTTGGCAGGGATTTTTGTAAAGGCACGTTATAGCTATCAAACTTTAATATTTTGGGTGTCTTGGAGGTTTTTGATGGTGCTGAATCCATCTTCACCATCAAAATCATGATTCAAACATTGTTATTGTAAGATTTCTTAAAATTTTTTGGCTTGGATTCAGCCAATTTTGGCAGTCCGGTCAATTCCTCCATCTTGTTAGACAACTCCTATTCAAAAACAATGATTACTGAAATTGCAAATTTGGGGCAAATTTCTTGCAGAAATCTGGTCATCAAAAACCATCACAAAAATATTAAAAAACAATGATCGCTGGAGGTTGCAAAATTGGGGCAAATTTCTTGCAGAAATCTGGTCATCAACAACCATCACAAAAATATTCAAAAACAATGATTGCTGGAGGTTGCAAATTTGGAGCAAATTTCTTGTAGAAATCTGGTCATCAAGAATCCCACAAGGCACTCAAAAAAAATACTAAAGCTTTACAGCTATAACCAAAATTTCTAAAAATTTCAGCCAAATTTTATAAAAATGCTATCAAAATTTCCATTATTTTTGAAGGGAAATTATGACCTGGTTTAACTACTCTTTTAAAAAATCTGAGAAACTGTAGAGGTTTGCCGTTACACCAAAACTCGCAAGTGTTGGTAAACTTCCAAACTGGTAACTAGGATCTCCAGGGTGGAAATTATGGATTCCATAGAGGTGTGGTGATTACTCCAACACCCCCTCTCAAACACAGCTTGGGGAATCAATAACCCCGCTCAAATGCAGCTAATCAAACCTGGGTCCAGACTTTGATACCATGTAGAAGTTTGCCGTTACACCAAAACTCGCAAGTGTTAGTAAACTTTCAAACTTAAAAACTTTTTAGAATAGTTAGACTAGGGCTATTTTGCAGCCCTTTTCGATGCAAATTTATTTTCCTTATTTTACTGTTAATGAAAGGAATTCTAAATTCGATTTATTTAGCCTATTTTACAGTTAATGAAGAAATTTTAAATTGATGATGTTCATTCAGGTCACAAAACTCAGAGATGGAATGGTGATTGGCTTCACAATCAACCACGCGGTCGTAGATGGGACTTCATTCTGGCATTTCATCAACTCATTTGCAGAGCTCTGTAGAGGCGCGCCCACGGTCTCTCACCCGCCTCTTCACAACCGCTGTTTCGACATCGAAGGCTCCCGCATAGTTCTCAACTTACCCGAAACCCTAGCGATCGACAAGTTCCTTCCGCCTGTGTTTGGCGAAAAAATATTTCACTTCAGCAAGGAAACCATCAAAAGTCTAAAGGACAGAGCCAACGGGAAGAATTCAGAAAGCGGAATTATAATCTCTTCGTTCCAGGCACTCTCTGCCCACGTATGGCAAGCCATCACACGGGCTCGTGGGCTGGGTCCCCAAGAGCCGACGACCCTCAGGCTCTCAGTGAATTGCCGACCAAGATTGAATCCTCCTCTGCCTCACACTTACTTCGGCAACGCCCACCAACTTGTTAGCACCACGGTCACGGCGGGTGAGCTCCTGGCCTTCGATGGCTCTTCCGCTGCAGGTTTGCTGCATCGCATCATATGGGCGCACCGCGATGCTGACATCAGAGGGAGATTGGAAAGCTTCAAAGCAGAGCCCGTTGTATACAAAATGGACGGCTCGATCCGCGACAACAGTGTGATGTTGGGAAGTTCTTCGTCGTTTCCAATGTACGACAACGATTTTGGATGGGGAAGACCGGTGGGTGCAAGGAGTGGGTGGGCCAACAAGTTTGATGGAAAGGTATCTGCGTATCCCGCTAAAGAAAGTGGTGGTGTAGATTTAGAGATTTGTCTCCTGCCTCCATTCATGGCCGCCTTGGATACTGATCCACAGTTTCTGGTCCCTATTTGTAATTAGCATACCCTTTAAGCTCATGAATAAGAATGCTGAAATATTTTAAGTCAACAAGAATGTTTGAAACAATTTGTGTGAGGTTTTATCTTGTTAATAAATTTGAATGCAATTTTACATTAATGTTATTAAGATAAATAATTAATATTATTAAAAATTATAATTAATTTTATTAAAAATTGGAAATAATTATGTTTAGCTCTTTATCTTTATATTAAAATTGTTAAATTTAAAATTAAATTTAAAAAGTAATGTTAATAAATAATATGAACTTACATAATAAACCATTTAAATTAACTAAATTAAATAATTATGAAATTTACACATTAAAATAGATTTTATTAATAACAATTTATATTCTTAATGATGATAATTTAGAACCTATAATTTTTTTCGGAGTAAATTATATTGTTTTCTATGTACATGATCACTCTACAAATCTAAGTTGATCTTTCACTGGAAGCCCAAACAAAGCTAGAGAGGCACAAGAAATCAAAGAATTAAGAAAGTGAAAATTAAGCACGCAAGGACTGAAAAGCGCGAAGAGTAGATCTTGGAAGTAAATAGTAGGAATTAGAAACATGTAAACAATGGGAATATTTGAAAACAAAGTGGATGGATCGAAATTTGTGGCTACAACATGGACGAGATCTTGGTGTAGCTATAACATGGATGTGATTTTTGTTATTGACTAAGGTACTTCTAACAAAGTGTCAGATGTTGAGGTGTTGCCCTATACAGTTCAGCCTTTATCCAATTTCTTCATGTGGTGATGTAGGTGATGTAGGTGTTTTGTATAGTGGAGGAAATCTTCTAGATGTTCAAATGTGTTCAATATAATTTTTCTGAGGGAAAATTTCATATGCTAATATAAATCTACTATATGCATGTATATCCTCAATATCTTGTACCCAATCTGCCATTTCTGCAAGTATATCTAGTACCCAATCTTCCATCTCAGCCAGTATCCCCGTGTCTGAGAGTTGATTCTTGTGAGACATACCTTCTCCCTTAGCGACTGATTCATATGAGAAATTCCTTTTCCTTCTCCCTCAAGAGTTGATTCCTATGAGACATTCTTCAGGAGTTGCGAACCCATAATAAAATAATTTTACCTATTCCAAGGAGTCTGTATCTGAGTTTTGTCTTCAACCTGTTCCGTTGCAAGAGTCTCGTATGCGAGTGGTTTCAGAAATGTATTATAGTTGTGCAATAACTAATGGTATATAGCAAAATGACCTCCATGGGGTGGGCATGGAACCATGGCCCACTCATTACCCAAGATACCGAGAGAAACTTCAGTGAGGATGTGTGCTTGTGCCTTCGACCACAACCCAATCAAATGGGACAGAAGGTAGCGCCCCATCCCAGACCAAAAATAGGGAATACCCTCAGCGAGCGAAGCCACTATTGCATTCACCGAGAAAGAAAAACAAGATCCTGGTTGCCGGTGGTCACACCAGAGGCAACATGCAGCCACTAAGCAGATGCGCGTGAGGAATTTTCGATGGAATACAACACCAGGGAAGAATCCACAACATTATCGGGCGTGCCTTAGTAACACAATACGCGTCCCTTGTGCCTCGTCCACGGAAACCGATGCTTTAGGGCCCAGGGGACACCGCATTGTCATTGATTGGTCCCTCAGAAAACACAGAACCCTCGCTTTGTCGTGAGAGCTGAGCTCCGATCTCAGATGCAGGAATCTGCCGTCGCAACGAAACTTGGTTTCCACTGCCCATTTTTTGATTTTGAGTAGATCCAAGGGCTTTAAAAATGTGGGTTTATGCTTTTGGATCGGTCCAGCGTGAAAGCCCCCTCCTTCCAGCACCAGGCCTCTCACATCCCCATTCCTCAGGGACCTCTGTTCCGACGCTCCTCTGCTCATCACAAGCCCTAACGACACCATCTCCTTCCTTCACAATCCATTCAAGAAAAATCCACGTTAGATATAAATATATTTTAATTTTATTTATTTATTTATTTATTTTAATTTTTTTTGTTTTTATTAATAAATTTACTCGCTGTATTTTATATTTAATTTAAATTTAAATTTAAATATATATATATATATATATACAATTTACACATCACATTAAAATATATAACATATAAATAATACTTATAAATTAGCTTCCATTTTACCATATAGATTAAAAAAAGATGATGTAGTCTTGTTAAATTTAATTAATAATCCCATAAAAGTTTAGTATTTAAAATATAACAAGATTCTTAACCATCAATATTCACTCCCATTTTATCAAAGATATTATTAACTTCTAAATAGGTTTTTTTACAATACCATAGACCAATACCATGGCTTATCAATACCACATACTGAAAAACCATAACTCAATTAAAAACAAAACAAAAAATTTATAAATATTTTATTTAAATTTAATTTTATAACTTTTTTACCACCATTTTACCATGGATATTATTAACTTGTAAATAGGCTTTCTTACCCAAAAACTATGGCTTATGGCTTATCAATAACACTTGCCCAAAAACTATAAATCATGAAGAAATCTTTCGGTGATAATCACATTACAATGAACAAAGTCGACGCGTTTCGAACCAACTAGTGTGGTTCATCATCAGGATTAGTTGAGATATCAGATAAGATCTCATCTCAACTTAGATACTCGCAAGCGTGCCCGTTCAAATTGATGAACATTCGTTGCCAAGGCCCTGTTTCAATATTAATAGATTTTTTGCTTCTGTGATCCATCGATAAATTATGAAGAAATCTTTTGGTAATAATCACATTACAATGAACAAAGTCGACCTGTTTCGAACCAACCAGTGTGGTTCATCATCAAGACTAGTTGAGATATCAGATAAGATATGATCTCAACTTAGATACCCGCAAGCGTGCCCGTTTAAATTGATGAAGCCAAAAATCTATTACTATAAATCATTTCAAAATTAAAAGCTCTTTCTCACTATGGTAGAGATGATGTAATGTAATGACCTCTTTAACATTTTCACTAAGTAAAAATAAATAAAAAATAAATAAAAATATTAATGTAATGTAAACATTTTAACTCAGTCAAAATAAAATTAAAGAAGAAGAAGAAGAAAGAATAACCCTATAAAAATAAAATAAAAATGGCCCATGGTATTGAGAACCCATGCTATTCATGTAGAATATAGTCTATTTAAAGGGGGAAATAAAACCTACCAAGTGTCAAGAGGGATAAAATCTCTACATTCATTATCTTCAAATCTACTAAGCACGAAAAGGGATCAAATTTTTTAATATGAAAACCTCTTTTAGAGTGAAAAGAAATTTAGTCCCTCTAATCTCTTGGTAGGTCCAAAGTTAAAATGGATCTAAAAATTTGACAACGCATTAGTTAAAATGAATCTAAGCGAGTTGTAATGTTATCAAAATTAGTTTATTAAAATAAAAATGTAAAAATAATTTTATATTAATATTATTAAAAGTTATAAATAATCAATATCATTAAATATTATAAATAATTGTGATTAGGTTTTAGTTCATTACAAATGAGATATTCATATTAAATTAAAAAAAAAATGTTAATAAACCATTTTAATTTATATAATAAATAATTTGAGAGAAAATTAAAAAATAACTAAGAAGTCTATATATTAAAATAAATTTAAAGTAATAAACACTTAGGAAAATAAAAACATATAATAATTTGAAATATATAAAAATAGTAGTTATAAATTAGGAACTATTTTACTATATAAATTAAAATAATAATTGGTATTCTTAATCATTATATTTCACAATTTCTTATTTAAATTTAATTAATAACTATAGTCTTTACAATAAATTATTATATTTATAATATCATAATATTTCAAAATATGTGGCTATATAAAAACACAATCCTATGCTTATTAGGTTAATAAATTAAATTAAAAAATATAAAGCATGTTAAAGAAAAATGCTCCCTTACACACTGTTGGCTCGAGGGGTCCTAACCCAGGTTCGGAGGTTAAGGTTTGCCAACAAACCCTTATACTACTGGCCCTTTCGGCAGTGACCTGCTTGCGCAGCCAAAGTCTCACCTGAAGCAGTATGGGAGGGTGTTGGAACCAGGTTTCCGCACCCTGGGAGAGGGTAGGTAAGTCAAGCAGAGCTGCGTTGAATTCACAATTACCATATCGTATATCAAAGAATCCAGATCTATCAATCCTTGTGAAACAACAATGCAACTATCACAGATATTCTCACATAAAGTATAACAGACAGATTTAGATCAGATGTCAATGTAGCATAAGAAAATAACACAGATATTTTCGCAGCTTAACGCAGAACCATGCATAACATAACAGATATCATAGATTCGCATTAATAGATTCAGATAATCCGACAACCTTCTGCTTTCATTAATCCTTCAGATCCTTTTACAATACCCAAAACCAACCTGCGCACACAACAGTAGGGTTCGCACACAGTAGGATAGAAGATCTCCGCGCACACAGCGAGCAGGAGTCCTTACCCAACCAACCCTAATAGATCTAACAGTTCACACCTAGCATCCATTCCAATTCATTCCTCTCTTATAACTCAAAATGTTCATCTATTTATAACAATTTGGCCTAATGTTCATCTAGATCTACCCTTTGACCCGTTATAATTTCTTTCGGGGCTTTGACCTACCCCAAAACCCCTGCGTTAGACTAAATATAATAAAAAATATATAAAATGGACCAGATTCGCAGCTTTGTAGGAGACCCTATTCCAACAGTGCCCCAACATAATTTTGTGACTCGTCCCAAGTCACTGTCATGGTGGGTTCTCCACCTACACCTGTATGGCTACTTCGGCCATATAGTCATTTGATCCGATACGGTTTGAGTCGAATACCATTAACGTAGCCTGGTAGCATATCACCGCGCAGGGTAGCTAGCCTAACAGCTCCGCCATTTGTGATCTCCTTAACTGTGTACAGGGACTAAGCCAATGCTGCCGGAACTTCCTTGGATGCTTGGAAAACTGGCTATTGTATAAGAGGACCAATTCACCCTCCGCGAATGTCTTTTGGCAAATATGTCGATCATGCTAGGCTTTATCGCGGGTCTTCTGGACCTATTGATGGAAATGAGCAAGAAATCGATCTTCCTCCAAAGCCATAAGTTGCGCTAATTTATCCTCCATGATGTCAGGTTCTGCCATGTTCGTAAATGCTGCGATACACAGACTAGGAACAATATACTCCATTGGCATAACGACCTCCTTACCATAAACCATCCTGAATGGGGTTTTTCCTGTTAGCTTCTTGCAGGTTGTTCGATAGGTCTAGAGAACCGATGGGATGTGCATGTCCCAATCGCTACGATCAGCATTGCATACCTTTGTCAACGCTTGCTCCAAGATTTTGTTAAAAGCTTCAAATGCGCCGTTTTCCTGTGGGTGATATGGTGTGCTCTTCGCATGATGGATCCGGAACTCCTCGGTCAAAGCTTGGAGTGTTTCCATTAGGGGAATTTTGAGGTATAAAATGGGCCTCCTAAGGAAATTATAAAATAATAGTGGAAATAATAAAATAAGATTTGATGACATTATCAAATTTTAGAAGGAAAAATAAAGAAACTACATTTTCAACTTATCTCCAAAATTTTTTACTCAAATTTCGAGCGGGAGTACTCGTTGGATGCAAAATTTAATTCCTCATCCAAGGAGTACCCATGTTGCATACTTTCAATGAATCCTGCTACATGAAAAATGAGAAATACATGAAAAACGTGATTGCAATCATGTTTTTTCATGTATTTCTCATTTTTCGCATAGCAGGGTCCATCGAAAGTATGCAACATGGGTAATCATTGGATGAGGAATTAAATTTTTCATCCAACGAGTATTCCCGCTAGAAATTTGAGTAAAAAATTTGGGAGATAAGTCCAAAATACGAGTTGAAAAAGTAGTTTTATTATTTTATTATTTTTTAATCTTTTTACCCTTTTACTTAAAAAATGGTGAATCATCTCCCATGGTTGACATCATCATCTTGAATCCTATTGGTTCTTATAAAGTTGATTTTGGTTGTACATTTTTCTTAGGAGGCCCATTTTAGACCTCAAAATTCCCCTAATGATTAACAAAGTGCATACCTCTGTCACTCATGAGGATCTTCGGACATCCAAATCTGGTCAAGATTTGTTCAGAGATGAAATGTGTAGCGGTATTCGCAGTAAAATCCTTCACTGCTTCTACTTCAGCCCACTTGGTTACATAATCAGCGGCATTAATAATGTAGCACACACCCGTCTTCTTCCCTGGTGGGTTGATAGGCCCTATGAAATCGATGGCCCTCTTATCAAATTCTTTTAGAGCCATTTGTAGTTGAAGGGGAATTTCATCTCTGCGGGACATCCTTCCTTTTCATTGGCATGTATTGTAGGCTTTAAAATAATTGCGGGCATCACTATGCAGGGTTGGCCACCATAATCCAGCTCTCAAGTTCTTTTGCACTGTTTCTTTCCCTGCGTAATGACCTCCTGCTACTCCGTCATGAGCCTCTGCCAAGATAGCATGCCTTTCATGCTCCAAAACATATCTCTGCAATATTTCATCGACTCCCATCTTATATAAATTACCTGCGATAATGGTAAAATATATTTCCCGGGTGACTAGTTCTTTCTTCTGTTGTAACGAATACTCTGGGGGTGCCGTCCCAGTAGTCAAGAACAGAATGATATCGGCGAAGTGTGCATCCAATACCTTAATAGAAAATATCTTCACATCAGGAAATCCATCCTCCAAGTTGGTTGGCTCCTTGCCACTCTCTATTCGGGACAAGTGATTCGGCCCATAATTCAACTTTCCCTGCTTGACAATGATTTCAAAGTCATATTCCTGAAATAATAGTAGTCGTCGATAGATTTTCACCCCCAACACAGGCTCATTCACCAGGTACTTAAGGGCTAAATGGTCTGTGAACACTTTGAAGTGTCCTCCTAATAAGTAATGCCGATATTTTTGCAAAGCGTCGACCATGGCCAATCCCTCTCGCTCCGTGGTGGAGTAGTGGTGTTCCACACCAGAGATTTTTCTACTTGCAAAGGTGACCGAATGGTCAATGTCTCCTTCTCCTAGCTGTGTAAGGACAGCCTCGAGAGCAATGCTCGATGCATTGACGTGAACATGGAATACCTTCACCCAATTAGGAAATATGAGAATAGGTGTCGAGATCATCTTTTCTTTAAGTAACTCAAAGCTCTTTTGACACTCGTCATTCCAAAAGAACGAAACATCCTTCTTGAGCAACTTTTCCATAGGGGCAGTAATCAATGCATAACCTTGAATGAATTTCCAATAGTAGCCCGTGTGTCCAAGGATCGAGCGTAGCTGTTTCTCCGTTGTTGGTATAGGCAAGTTTATGATAATTGTGATTTTGACAAGATCCACCATCAGTCCTTGCCAACAAACTATGTGGCTGAGAAAGACTTTGAAAGGTATGCAAAAGGTACATTTATTGATATTTAGGGAGATTTGGTGTTTTCGGTAGGCATCCAACATCATGCGTAGATTTGATACATGCGCCTTTACCAAGCCGAAGATGGTCCAATCATCGAAATGCACTTCTAGGAACTTGTGGATGAATTATTTGAACACTGCAACAACGAGCCGCGAGAAGATAGCCGTGGGCATTCTTGAGTCCAAACGGCATGACAGTTTACTGAAAAGAGCCCCACTCGGTGGCGAACGTGGTTTTGTTGTGGCCTTCAGGTGTGATTATGATCTAGTAGTATCCCGAGAACTCGTCCGTGAAGGAGTATGCTTCCTACCCTCCCACGCTGTCCAAAATTTCATCTGAGAAAGGTGTAGGGAATGGGTCATGAATGCAGGCATTGTTCAACTTGCACAGGTCGACACAGATCTGAATCTCCCCTTTAGTCTTCTTTTCCTGAACTATCATCAGGCTGACCCAGTCTAACTGCTTAACCGGTTCGATGATACTTGTAGCGGCCATTTTGTCGAGTTATTCCTTGAACTTCTGCTTATACTTGGGATTAAACCTATAGGGTCGCTGCTTCAAGGGGTATGCATCCAGTTTGAGAGTGATATGCATGACCCCTACGTCCCCCGTGATCCCCTTCAACTCCGAAAACTTTGTTAGGAACAATTCCTAGTATTCTGTGAGTAATTTGGCCACTTTGCCTATTGTATCCTCATCCCAATAGTCCCCAATCTTAGCCAACTTAGGGTGCTCTTCTGACCCAATATTGAATTCTCACAGCTTGAGAGGCTTAATGACATCCACCTCTTGCAGTGGAGGTCCAGCGACAGCGCATGCCCCTTTCGATTCTGGGATAGATACAGACCACGGGCCATCTTCACCATCCTCCCTTGCCAAGTTGCAGCAGTTGACAATATCCTGCATCTGTGTTTCCCATGTCAGCGCCCTGAATACTGCAGAGGATCTAGATTTGTCAAACAAAAATGTATCTATATCTTGCAGAGCTTCGTCAAGTGCCTATGAACCCCCTATCAGTCTGAATGTTCATATGAAGTCATCCTTCAGAGTTTCCCACTTGAAAGTGCGTTGATGTAGCTCCGCATCCTCGTACCATGCAGTAGGGATTGGACCCAATGCATGAATGAACACGTGAACACATTCTTTTGTAGTTCTTTCGCCCCACATCTTTGTCTATGCAAACAAGTGCTCACGTGGATCCCCTGGGCCAAGGAAAATATTGACCCGCACTTCCACCGGAGTCTCAAACTATAGGAGCATCATGTCCCGACAATCCTCCCACTCCTAGAATGCTCCCTTATGCGTCTCCCATGATCGTGCAGGGGTTTCACGCATAGCTAGGTTAAGGGCCCATAACCTTCATTCCCTGGGAACCTCGGCTTAAAATTCTCGCAAAAAATCCCTAACGTTACCAGAACCATCAAAGTATGGTAGATCTCTTACCTCTGAGGAAATGCAGTAGAATTTTTTTGTGATCCGAAGACATCACAGCGCAGAGACGTCATGTAACCAATTTTTCCAATTCTCTATCTCCCCATCAGAGTCGAAGAAGAATTCATTGTCCTTTTCCAAGCAGAGTACTCCATCCGCCATGGGGTTGATCCAGTCTTCATCCCGCGCAGTTAACTTATAGATGTGATCCACATCCTCTTCATTGCGAACCATTTTTGTGTATCGTTCGCCTTCCACAGGATCTAATGGTACTATTACCCTTGTACCGTTATTTTTCAATACCAAAATTCTCTTATTTAGGTTAAAGATACCTCCCATATCAATGGCCCAATCCAAGCCTAGGAGTGGAGGGTAGGGGTCCGCATCTTCTACAATCTAAATTACTTCAAAATCAGCTCAGACCTTGACCCCTGCGATATCCACCACGATCTTTGATAGTCTCCCCAAGGGTATGATATTCTGCTGATTGGCCATATGCAGTTGGATAGTGGACCATTCTAACTTAGGTTCCCCCATTCGTTGCCAAGTCTGTTTAGGTAATACATAAGCATTTGACGCTAGGTCCAAAATAACCTGATCCATCTCATAATCACCAATCTACACAGTCAACCACATCTCTCTACCAGTGTGTTTCTTATATCTATATAGTTTGTGTACGCCCTTGATTTCCATGGGGAGGCTAGGTTGCACTGCGGAGCTGTCTATTAATGCCTGAAGATTTTCCACAGCCTTTGGGTTGCACAACAGCTTCATACATGCTTGTAAAAAGGGTTTGACCTCCTCATCCTCCTTAAGGTCTCCCGGCGGCTGCAAAGTAGACACCTTTGCCTCAGCAAAGTCTTTGCAGGCTACGAAAAATGTTTATTTTTTCTTTTCTAGATCCAAACCTTCCTGCTTGATAACTGATTGTAGGATCAGTGGTTAGGTCGCAGTCTTTTCCCCAGGCCCCCTGGTGGCCATCCCACTGCGGGTTATGACATTCACGCTTGGATATTTGTCTCGCAGCTCAACCTTAACCCTCTGCACATTTTGCGTAGGTGTCGGCTGCTTCTCCTGCATTTTTGCTATTAAGATTGGACAGTCTTCAATTGCATGGTCCAACTGTCTGCAATACCGGAAGGACTGCCTTGTAGGGTTTGGATAGTCCCTGGCAAAGTGTCCTAACTCTCCACAGTTATAAAAGATTATATGCCCTCGTCCCCGACCTGCGCTTCTTCTTCGTCCCCCTCCTCTGCCCCTAGCTGGGGAGCCACCTATGCCTGCGGGGGACCTTGGCAACGCAGGGTTTGATTGTACTCTATATAAGTTTCCTCGATCGATCATCAAATCATATGTCCGACAGTTCTGTTCATCATGTCCTACCGACCTGTAGAACCTACACCATTAATGCTTTACCTCTGGGACATACGCAGCCAAGTGGGGGCAGTGGTTTGTATCGTGCAACCTTGCAATGTGACAATCATCACACCATAGTGCTGGCCCACTTGGTCCTACAATTTCCCTAGGGCGTAATGGGCTAGGTCCCCCGACCTGCATGTATTCTACCAACAGAGGACAGTTATCCTTGGTGTGACCATTCACCTTGCATCGTATGCACCATATTTCAGGGCTAGCCTTTGTTCCTCGCTCCTTTCGCAGATTCTGGATCTCCATGTGCATCGCCTCCATTTGTCCTTGTATATATTGGACACCCAGTTGGGTATTATATTTAGGCACAACTTCTAACTTCATAGCGACCTCCAAGGCTTTTTCCTGTGATTCGAAAGTTTGGTGATCCATAGGTACGCGCAGGTGAGGCATCAACATAGCAATGAACCATTCCGTGTGCTATCTGTCATCATACTGAAATCCCCATTCTCTGATCACCTTTTTTAGTCGTTGATCAACCTCCCACACAGACTCAGAAGGCCCTTTCTTGAAATCCTTTAGATCAACCACTATCTGAGAGTAGGACTTAGGCTTCTTGAACTGTTGATTCAAGGCATTCTTAATCTCTTCAATGGTTGTGTTCGCATGCTGGCCGATGTATCCCATGTACCAGTCCAAAGCTCTTCCTTTGAAGTCAAGGGACAACTGGGCCCTCTTCACCGCATCACTAGCTATGCTCTGCACAGTCCATACTGATCCTGCGACAAAGCAGAACTGATCCATATTTTCATCTCCCACACCCTTAAAGGTAGGAAACTTCAAGTGCACAACCATGTCGTCTTCCGGTGGTGGTGGAGGTGTAGGTGAATTCTTACCCCTATGCTAGTTTGAAAGTGGTGTGGCTGGAGGACTCTACGCAACTGCTTCTCTTACTGGATTGGAGATAGATCTACCTCCTTCTTGATTGGTCCGATAGTATTTGCCACTTCGTGTCGTACTCCCGTCCAAATCAGAGGTCATTCATTTGGTGTGGCTACATAGAATACTCTTTTCGCATAGTAATATCTTAATCAACAATGGCAAGGTCTTCAGAAACTTACCCCAGAAACCCTTGAAGAATCTTCGCTCTAATTCAAAGTAGGAGACGAACTGATCAATGGAAAATTATATCAAGAACCCTCCTAGCACACTTTCCACGTAGTAGTCCACCATGCGAGTGATAGTGCTATCAGTATTCTCTAACTTTTGGATTAATTCTGGGGTCCACTATGTGATCTTCTCATCCTTCCAACACTTCTAAAATTCGACCAACCTTGCGAGCCACTCCTGGAGCTCGATCGCAATTGTTACAAAGAAGACCTTGTAGATCTCTGTGAAAATATACTTATTCTTCCACTCTTTGGTGGTCAACCTCTTACTACGGTTTTCTTTTACTGTGAATTCCTGAACTTGTTTTTTGAACCATTCATCAATTTCTTTTCTTTCAGGTTTCTAGTACGACCTTGGCATTACCTGATCCCTCTCTCAAAATTCTCGTAGTCTCGGCAACGAAACCATTTGTTGGCTCGAGGGGTCCTGACCTAGGTTTGGAGGTTAAGGTTTGCCAATAAACCCCTATACTACTGGTCCTTTCGGCAGTGACCTGCCTGCGTAGGCCAAAGTCTCACCTGAAGCAGTATGTGAGGGTGCTGGAACTAGGTTTCCGCACCCTGGGAGAGGGTAGGTAAGTCAAGTAGAGCTACGTTGACTTCACAATTACCAGATCGTATATCACAAAATCCAGATCTATCGATCCATTCGCATCCACGTGCGTAATACCAATTATCATCACAGTAAACAATAGATATGGAACAACAACGCAACTATCGCAAATATTCTCACATAAAGTATAATAGACAGATTTAGAGTAGATGTCAACGCAACATAAGTAGATAACACAAATATTTTCGCAGCTTAACTTAGAATCATGCATAGCATAACAGATATCATAGGTTCACAGTAGCACATTCAAATATTCCGACAACCTTCCACTTTCATTAACCCTTCAGATCCTTTTACAATACCCAAAAACCAACCTATGCACATAGCAACAGGGTCCACACATAGCAGGACAGAGGATCTCTGCACACACAGCCAACGTGAGTTTTACCCTATCAACCCTAACAGATCTAACAGTTCGCACCTAGCATCAATTCCAATTCATTCCTCTCTTATAACTCAAAATGTTCATCTATTTATAGCAATTTAGCCTAATGTTCATCTAGATATACCCTTTGACTCGTTATAATTGCTTTCGAGGCTTTGACCTACCCCAAAACCCCTGCGTTAGACTAAATAATAAAAAATATACAAAATGGACCAGATTTGCAGCTTTGTAGGAGACCCTGTTCCAACACACACTGTTATCATTACAAAATCAGACAAGCAAAAATGGCATTATTAAATGTCAGGCAGAAGGATTTACAGGGCTGAGGCACATTAGGGAATCTAAAGAATTTAAAAAATCTCTAAGGTCCAAACGAAAAATCAAATTGCGCACTCAAGAGCATAGTAGAATGTGCCTCCGCGCGCATTTTTCTTCAATAGGCACGCCTTTGTGTGAATTTCCCTCAAAAATTCACGCGGACCTGAGAGTGGCAGAAGTCACTTTTTGGGACCACAAGGCACACTCTAGGAAATTGATCCCACACTTGAGGTCGCCTAAGGATAACCGCCCAAGATTCCTTAGGACCTCAAAGGAGCACACAATGGAATAATCTGGCACACAATGGAATCATCCTCCTATCTTGGGTCACCATCCATCAATGTACAAAGAGAGGGAAGGAGAGTTTGAATTATTCTATAAAGGGCCTCCAAGAGATGAAAAAAGGGAAAAAACATTTTTATGCTGGCCAAAATTTCCCCGAGCAATCCAACAGTGTGTGATTTGGGGTAGAGATAGAGGGGATTCAGTTGTTGTCCATCCAATAACTCCAATCCTTCGGAGTAGAGAGAGAGAATTTGCACCAAGGTAGCTCAGAGGTAAAGACATCCTTGCATTGGGTCTTAGAACTCCTATGTTCTAAGGGCCCCTTGGCAAGTGGGTAAATGTTTCATCCTTTATTCTCAATAGCACTCAATAAGAGAGGACGTAAGTGCCACTGTTTGGATTATTGAAGTTGCTTGAATCTATTTAGACATTTTGTGTTATGAGTTTTAGTTTAGTTTTTATTTTCTCTCTATATATGCATGCTATTTCTTTATCTTGTATGTTGTATGTTTTGGAATATTCACTAACTTGCTGACTCCCTTGATTATCTTCTAGTGACCAGGAACTTAAGAGGAAACAACCACTCCTCTTTAGCAAGTGTGGATTGGTACACTCATGCACGAAATCCACCAACAAAGGATTAGAAACTTCACTGATCTTACTTCTTAGTTAATGTGATTGTGTCTTTTGCAGAGACCTCCTCCTTTTCTCTGGAGTTTGGCTTGAACAACCCCATTTCTCTTCTTTTGTGCCTTTTCACCCTCCATGAGAGACAGAAGCACATAAGCTCCAAAAAAATACTTACAGGAAAATCGCACAGTTTTTTCACAGACAGACACACATGACCGCGCGTGTTCAACAATGACCTGCACGCAGACTTCGTGCCTGTGTGAGCCTTTTTCTCGCGGAAACCAGATGCATAAAATTTATGCTATTTCCCTTCATTTCCTATTTTTAAAGTGACTGGTAGCCCATAAGAAATATGTCAACATTGTTTAAGGTGTGCCATCACTGGTTAAAGCTCACTCTTGGATGCATTTCAATAGTTTAGGTATTAGTTTTAAAATTTCAAGTTTATTTTCGCAAAGTGAAAACATAGTTTAAGTAGGGGAAATTAAATTGCATTCTGAAATAATTTATGTTTTGCGAATTTAGACACCAAAAAACACATAGGTAATTAGCCAAAGTAAGTGGACCTAGTCCACACATTCTTAGCTAAATCTTTTTCATTTTCCTAGTTTAAAGTCATTAATTTTAGTTCAATTTTTGGCACTAGAAATTGGGACTAGGATATAATTATCCTTAGAGAGCAAGTAATCTCTGCTGCCTTTTCACCCTTGGGTGATCCTAGGCAAGCATATGAACAATTTCTGCTGATAATTTACCATCTCCCTATAGTTGATCATTTATATTAACTAGGAAATATTGTAAGCAACCCATATCCGCACATGTTTTTCTTTTGAGCAAGGAACAACCAAACATAGTTTAATATGGGATTTTGAAAAGGATCACCACATATCCACATGTCAAAACTATGTGATTGTTCACCTCTTGCTCACACACATTCACACCTTAAGTGAATTAAATCCACCTAAAATTAACTTAACTAAACTCATTAAACTCTCCCCATAGGGGCCACAAGAGAATTTATAGTTTAAGTTAGGACCAAGGGGGTAGGAATCCAATAATCTGCCTTGGTTGGTTTACATCTTGAAACATAGAAGTTGAATTTTTAGGGAAATTTTAAATCCATTTATCCATCCACGGTAAAGAAAACCTAAGTACTATAGATACTCGATTCAGAGGGGGTTAATCTTAGGCCCAGTACGTGCGGTATTATTCTAGACTACCTGACCCGTCTAATACTCAGTACTGGTAGCTAATAAGCTCAAGAATCGAACACTCACGTGAGACAATGGTACTTTGTGGCCAAAACTAAGGCATCCTTCTCTATAGGTGACGATGCAGGAAACACTAGATCCTCTACCCTTACCTTGGTCGATTTTATTCGGTTGACTGGGGGCATCGCTAGTTATTTTGGGACGTTGTGCCGACATTCGCAAGATATATTCTCAAGGCCCAGTTATATTTGAGCGTGTGAGGATGATTAGGTCTTCTATTATTTGAGTATCATATGCATAAACAACAAAAACCTTATTTTTTGATTCACTGGTCACATAGTATTAATCTAAAGGGAAAATTCATCTTTCATTTTTGCTTTGTTTTATGTATGTGATCAGATTTTTACTTTGATTATAATCTCTATCCTCTCAAATATTTCCAAAACCATACCTAGTTGACGCAAGAATAGACCGAATGGGACCTCGTTGAACTCGATGTCTTTTGGACCTCTCCCCATTACCGGAAGGGGTTCCAGGTCTTTCGCCATTTAGGCATCAAAGACGGAACACTACCACCCTTATTGGTTCATCCTTTATTGGGGCATCATTAGTTGGGAACCCTAGTCAGTCACCCAACACCACACCGGTGAACACCCCCACAGGGTCACCACATACCACTCCTCCCACAACCCTTAGGGGACATAGGAGCACTACCCATTTGGGAAGCCAAGTGAATTCACAGCCTAGTACATCATAGAAAAACCATATACCTAAGATGAACAATGTGTCTTCATAGTGTGCAATGGCTACCAATTCACAGTCACATTTCTTAGCTTCATTAAACTTACCAGATTTAACCAAGCTAACAAACGACCCTATTGCACACAACTCTACATGGCCACCCATTCCCACGAAGCTCCCTTCGGAAATTCCAAATTTCGAAGGGAAGCAAGAAGAAGACCTAGGAAATCATGTTATGAATTTCCACCTGTGGTGTTCGTCGAACAACATCATTGAAGATACTATTTGACTGAGACTATTTCAACGCACCCTAACTAGAATATCTGCGAAATGGTATGTGGAGGAACCATCTTCTACACATGGAACTTTTAGTGCACTTTCTACTGCGTTCTTGACCTATTTTTAGTTACCCATCCACCATGATTCTGGAATGGAATTACTAACCCACTTTAGGCAAACACCCGTCGTCCATACCTTGGACCATCTCCACAAATGGTGGTGACGTCATAGTTTGTGCAAAGCCAAATTCGATGATTGAGTTTTGTTAGACTTTTTCCTGAAAACTCTCACCATAGAGATTTCAAAGGATGTGGTAACTTAAAATCCCATATTCGAAGAGAACACCATCAAAAAGGCCCAACAACTTGAGATGATCTATACACAGTCAGTATATATTTACAATATCCTGCCTAATGCCCTATGGCTGCAAACTAACAAAGAATTTCCAGGCGTGTCGAACTCTGCAGACGGTTTGATTGGGTCATGGACCCAAAAACACCTAAGAAGCAGCGTTTAATACCCTGATTACACATATGATTCTACCTAGAACATACTGCAACCCGACTATTAGAGTCATTATGCAGCTTCACAAAACATGACTAATAGAGCATCTTCATACCACCATCAGCAAGGAGGTCCATATCCTCTGGCTATGGGAACCCAATACGTAGCTAGACATGCTAACGGAAGAGCTCCCCCCCAAGAGTCATTCATAAACCAGGGACAAGGACTGCAATACGCTCAGTCCCCAACACAAAACCCATCAATGCAGAATAATGCACAGGTCAACTTTGTGAAACCTTCCTAGCCACAATCGCGCCAACCATACAATAAGGAGAGTCCAAACTACCCTTCTAACGTGGAAAGGAAAATGGAAAAAAAAATACAAAGGGAAATCCTCGACAGGGGGGCAAAAACCAATGACACCCTACGCAATCTCAGGTTGGAGGCAAATCCAACCGAACTCAAAATCAGGAGCCAAGCAACCCCCAAGGTCAGAACAAGAGGGAAAATATTTGAACGAACCACTATTTTTTGGTCTATGGTGAGTACGACCATTACACTCACCACTATCCTGACCTCCCTAAGCTGAAGAAGCTTCAAGGTAACCACGGTCAAGGGGGTTCCTCACAGCAGATAGCTGCCATGCAGGAGCCTTTCCCCCATCAAGGGACAGTTAGCACCCAGCAACAACAAACAACTCCCTAAGATTCCGGAAAAAAGATCCATGTAATCTACATGACTGGCGAAGAAATGTTTTTTCAGACACGAAATCAGAATTACAATACCCCACCAGACACCAATCCGTCAGGAGCTAATACAAGTGCACCAACAACACCTTTGACCACATCAAAGATGCCTATTAAACCTTTGCCAAAGATGGCTAAGGGACCAACTAGGCGGGCAGGAAACCATTCCAAAGCAGCCCATAACTATAGCATTGGGGATGATTTATCCCAATCTCCCGTTGCCATGTCCGCTTTGGAGGTATTACAATCACGCCCAAAGCAAAGGAAAGCCTTTCTTTCCCCATTAGGTGCCATCAACCCTATCGATTGGTGCCTAATGGCTTTCGATTTAGATAAAGCCACCCATAGGCTTCCTATGATGGTTGCCTTCCAGATAATGGTGTCAGTTAAGAACATCACCATTCACTGATGTATCATTGATGAAGGTGCATCCACATGCATCATGTCCAAGAACGTCTAGTAGAAGTTAGGATCTCTCGAACTAAATCCATCAGACATCATGCTTAGAGCATATGATGGATGCCTATCAGCTCTTGTCGATCTCTACCAAAACGTCTCAGTCTGCTTATCTGGCAAGACGGTCCTTATAGACATCGAAGTCTTGGATGCTCAACTAGATTACATTATACTCCTTGGCTAGAGTTACATCTATGCCATGTCAGCCATATCATCTTCCATCTTCCGAATTATGATGTTCCCCCATGAGGATCGCATCATTACTCTCGACCAATTAACATACAGTGAAAAGCGACCCCTAACGAATATCAATGCCATTCTACCCTATGTAGACACAGCTGCTGAGACGCTTACACAATACCAAGAATATGGCCTCGGCCAGTTCAAACCATCTTCCATCCTAGGGTCATTCCTAGGAGATATCCCTGTTATACCTGAGTCATCATCGACTGTCACAGAATCCCTAGTGTGCATGATGTCCACATCAAGAACTAAAGCTAGTCAAGACGCACAGTAATGACACTGAGCCTTCAATCACGATGGCCAATCTAGCTTACGCCGTCTCCCAAACTCCTTTTCTCTATCCCCTAGTTGGTTTTGTATCCCAACAGGTCTTGTCCACTATGGTGTTACCAAACGTATCTTTTACAATCCCAGTTTGGTATCTAGTCACACCTACAGGGATGGGAGCCACACACATCACCTCTATAGGGTTAATCCCCCTTAGTCCCGAGGAGGCCCCACCCATCTAGGGGACTATTGAAAACATCCCTATGCAGGCAACTCTTTCCGCAAAACCAATGATTATGCCCAAGAACACCAATAAAAGAGGAAAGAAGGTAGAGAATCCCACCACACAATAGGAATCACTACCCTGCACCATATGCGACATAGTAGGCCACCCTACCCAAATCTTCCCAGAGCTAGATGAAGTAAAACTGCACCTTAGCTCTGCAGTAGACATCACGACAACAAGTTCCCGTAAAAAGAAACCCGCCACCAAAAGTCAAGGCAAGGAATTGCATACCAACCACGCATGTGCTATTTGTAGCAATTATGGGCATTATACCCATAATTTCCTAGAAATTCCGTGATACAGGGACCCCTTATACACCATCGAGAAATCCTATCGAGAGTATCCATCCACCTAGTTAGCTGGAGATGAAACTCGCATAATTTTATACCTGCAGGAGGAATGACAGTCACCTAAAAGACTCTCGTTCATATTCCCCCTTCCTACTGTTAGTATGAATCTTTTGTCGAAGTGTACGAAAAAATACCACTTTAGCTACGCATAACTTATAGCCCTAACGTCAAATATGGCTGCCAATATCTTCAGATCTGTAGTTAGTTGATCAAGACAAGTGCTGCAAAAAACCAGATCTATGCATATAGAGACATTAAGCAGTAAAAATAAGGTTTTTCTCCATACATCCAATATACAAGACAAGAAAAATTTTGGAAAGAATTTTTTGTATTAAGGGCACCTGGGAGGAAAACAAGAAGGTGTTTCCAATTCTCCTCAATGGGATGGGTTCTTGGAAGTCCTCAGCACTTCAGATCTAGCATTTCTCTCTCCTGTTGGTGTAGAAAACCCAGACAAAGATAGAACTCAAAGGGACCTCACACAACAAATAATGGAAAATATGACAATGATAATGGCTCAAAGTCAGACCAAGAGTTTAGATCCATAGTGATCTAATAGGCAACAAAAGGTGAAGAATGATAGGAAAAACCCTCCTATTTATAACAAAATATTGGGTCATTCTAGATCTTGGTGCATGATTAAAATAACATTAACCAAATCTAGATCCACCTTTTATGGAATATTTTATTATATTTGTTGGAGGAAAAAAGTATTTGACTTGGGTCAAATCCCTTTATTTGTGAATAATAAATAAATAAATAATTTATTTATCATTTTAAGGAAGTGGTTGAAAGATAATCAAATAAATAATGATTTATTTAATTATTTATGGGTGATTTAGTCATATTTAACAAGGAATATTATTTAAATAAGATTTAAATACTTATTCCTAGAAAATAATAAGATAAATAAATATTTATCTAATTAATTTCTTTGTTTTGGGTTAAACATGACTAGGAAAATCAAACAAATATAGGTTTGTTTAATATTTCCTTTTGGGGTTTCCTGTTTAGACCATAAACGACCTAATAAATGTGTTTTATTAAGTTATTTTACATAGTGAAAACAATTTTACTTAGGGTAAAATTGGTCTTACATGGTGTACTTGGGTCCATCTAATGATAGTAGGTTAGATGACCAAAAAATGGTGTAATACCTACCATATGTTGTGCACTATGCAATGAACGTTGCCACTTCATTGAGGAGTGTGCAGCCCTAGAAATCATCCACATGTGGTATCCAATAGAGTGCGTTTACTATGTTGGTTTGCGAGCAATGCAATTTACATGTCCTTTATGTGTTGACAACCAAATTTTAGAATAGTACCATTATATCCCCTGATTTTGCTTAGTACTAGTTAGTTTGTGCTCAACCATAGTCCATCTCTCCCAAGAAGATGGCTCTGACTCTGAATCCATGAACAACTCAATAACCCAAGAAGATGTGACAAGCAGATCCATCCTCTTCCCGTCAGCTGAAAATAAGTCAATCGGGGAACCCCTAGTCACCCCCGATCGCCCTTCGTAGAGAAGACGAACATGTGGTTTATGTAACAAGCCAAATCATGGTAGCCACTTGCCCTAACTTAGAAACACTATGCCACTGGTACCCAATCACGTCATCATACGAGCAGGAAAAAAACCCCATTTCTAGGATGTTTTTCCTAGTGTTTCAAGGAAATCAACATGAGAAGCGCTGTACCTATATCCCGCGAGTACATCCTCTAATTGACGTGATACAACTATTAGATATGAAACACCGGGACCTTATCAACCCAGAACCTAACAACCAACATTGAAGGAAATACGCCCCCAGGCAGTCTACTCCATACCCATTGTGGCATATGGGGCAAGTTAGGAAGGCACGCCAAACAAGCATGACCCCGGTTCAACCTAGGATAACTTGTGGAATATGCGACATGATTAACCACCAGGTCAATCAGTGTAAAGAGTTGAAGCACCTTGAAAATATTTTTCACACAGTCTCTTTCCTTCCACAAATACATCTCTCTAACGAAGAGAAGATTACACACAACTATTTCCGGATTTGCTAACACTTTCATCACACAATAAAATGTGACCATCTCCTGAAGCTTAGAGCGGTAAGATTGGTGTTAATTCTGCACTCCCAAAGAGAGCTATACATACCCAAGCCAAAAACTTGAAAAGGCAAGCAGAGGACCTCCACCTCTACGTTAGATCCCTTCCGAGCGTCCACTTTTGGGACGAAGAGTAGCGTTGATTCCCCTACAATCTACTTAGTTGGCACAGTGGTACCATGCACAATTTGCACTGACCAAAACCACGAAATAGAGTCGTGCCCACTAATGGAAACATTCAGGCATCTCTATACCAGGAATAACTTCGACCTGCTAGAAAATTCCCATCCTAACGAGGGATCTAGCCTTGCACTCACACAAGCTCCCATCATGGAAATTCTTCCCCCACCGAACGCCGACGGTACGATACACCATATACAATTCATATCATCATGTATCATAACTATGAATCAGGATATCTGCTCATCTGCCATAGGTGTCAAGTCAACTACAACTACGAGAGTAGCTGTATCTACGACAGTGCAGACCCAATTTGTCTGAACTTTGTTGACTGTGTCTAGTTCCACCACGACAATGATGAAACCCTTCTCATGTCTACCGATGAGTTCTATTCGAACGCAACCTTTGCTGCACAATCATACACATAACCAAGCCCCCTTAGGATCCCTATTTCATTCAAATGAGGACATCCTGCAGGCCATGATGAAGCCAGATTATCCATGGGATGTAATGCATCACCACTCTCTTTTTCTCGCACAAAAAGATTTCAGTCCTGAAAAACTGAAAAACAAGAGATTTATGTGATTGAATTGAAATATTTACTCACCTTAGGGAAATTATATTGGTTAAAGAACCCCATCTCGGTGCCCTATGCATTCGAGGAAGGAAACATGTCAAACATTTAACCTATTGTCAAGGTGAACATATCGAAAAATCCTAAAAAGGTCGAAGAAATCTTGCTGGGGGTAGCATGTTATCTAGAAGAAATAACCTCTTATACCCAATTTATACAAGAGAATAGAGATATATTCACGTGGGACTACTCAGAAATGCCTGGGCTTAGTCCCATTATCGTAGAGCACCATATTGACACCTTGGCTGACGTACCTCCAATACACCAAAAACATAGTCAACTGCACCCATAAAAGGCAAAACCAATAAAATGAGAAATCGAAAAGCTTCACAAAGATAGGTTTATCTACCCCATCGCTTCCACATCTTGGGTTTCTGACTCTATTCCTGTCATGATAAAATAGGGCACCATACGCATTTGTACTGATTTTCACGATTTGAAAAAATAATGTCCCAAGGACAATTACCCTACCCCATTCATCGACTAGGTTTTTGATTCTTGTGCAGGTCATGAGGCCCTCTCCTTCATGGATGGATTCTTTGGTTACAATCAAATTCAAATCAACCACACTGACCGGTATAAAACTGTGTTCACTACCCCTTGGGGCACATTTGCATACAAGGTAATGCCATTTTGCCTAAAAAACACAAGAGCCACCTTCCAAAGAGCCATGAATTACATCTTTCATGAATTGGCACACCTTATCCTCGCCTACTTGGATGACCTAACCGTCCGATCCAAGAAGTGCTAAGACCACGTCAAGGATCTGCGACAGGTATTCCAATAATGTCGGCAATACAACCTACACTTGAACCCTCTCAAGTGTGTCTTTTGCATCACAACAGGAAGAATTTTGGTTTTAATGTGTCCCAGCAAGGAATTCGAGTGGACCCCCTCAAAGTCCAAGCCATCAAAGAGGTACCTCCACCTCAAACCCTTAGGCAACTACAAAGCCTGTAGGGGAAGGCCAATTTTCTGAGATGTTTTGTCCCAGATTACGCCACTTGCGCTGAAGGATTCCTATACCTCCTTCCCAGGACGTCCCATTCAAATGGGATGACCATGCCCTATAAGCATTCGACACACTGAAAGACACATTGTCTTCAGCACTGCTCATTAGTCCCCTAGACTATAACAAAGATTACATCTTGTATCTATCAACATCTGAGACCGCTTTGGACGAAGTATTGATCCAAGTGGGCCTAGATGGGAAGGAGCATGTAATATACTATGTTAGAAAAACCTTATTAAACCCGGAATTAAGATACGAACCCAAAGAAAAGACCGCCTTAGCGCTGATACATGCAATCCAAAAGCTTCACTATTACATCATCTTAAAGACCACAATGATCATCGTGGATATCAACCCCATCAAATATCTACTCATGCACCACCTAATGAACCACAAGTACACCCACTAGATAGTAATTATATAAGAATATGACTTACAGTTTCACTCCCCCAAGAGAAAAAAGGCGCTAATCTTAGCAGAGTTCATTATGGACCTCCCAATTCATACTAAAGGATCACCAGTAAATCATTCGCTACCAGAAGAAAACCTATTCTTCGTAGCAACCGACAACCCTTGGTACGAAGATATCATCCTCTTCTTACGAACCCAAAAGTTCAATCCCCACCTCAATCGGGATGACCGTTGGCGCATTCACCATTAGGTTCCCTGATACCTCCTTATGGGAGACGTCTTATACCAACGGGGCATCAAGACCATTTTACGTTGATGCCTTACTCACAACCAAGTGGAAAAATACCTTAATGACTTCCACGTCAGAGCTTGCAGCGACCATCTCTCCAGAATGGCCACTGCCCAAAAATTCCTACGAGGAGGTTATCATTGGCCCACTTTTTTTCGTGACATCATTACAAATGTGAAGATGTGGGAGTAATTTTAGCACTTCATGCATAAATCAAGAGCCCCTCCCTCTCCCCTGCACCCTCTCTTCATTGCTCGTCACTTTTGAAAATGGGGGATCGACTTCATGACTTGTAACCCTGCTTCTTCGGGCAATGAAATGCATCATCGTGGTTGTCGATTATTTCACCAAGTCGGTAGAGGTTATGCCCACATACGACAACACTGCAGAAACCGCTACATGATTTCTGCTTAACCATGTCATTGCCTAGTTCGGTGTTCCCAAGGAGTTAGTCTCCAACCATGGGAAACACTTGAGAATGAATTTTTTCAGGAGCTATCTCACCATCTCAGATACACCCATGAATTCACATCACCATACTATCCCCAATCCAATGGATAGGTAGAAGCTTTCAATAAAGTCCTCAAAACTATGTTACAACGAATGATGAATAACCACAAAACCAACTAGCACCACATGCTTTTCTCCGCCTTGTGGGAATAACACATGACTATGAAAACATCCGCTGGTTTCACCCCCTTCCACTTGGTATACAGAGTCAAAGCTGTTATTCCCATAGAACGCGAGATCCCAAATTTACATGCCGCTATCGAACTCCTCGATGATACCCAACCTCTAGAACAACATTTAATACAACTAGAGTTCATCGACGAAAGACGACGGAAGTTGCTGCAACACAACGAGGCCCACAAGAAACGAGTAAAAGCATCGTTTGACTGCTACATCAAACCTCGTTCATTCGCTGAGGGAGAGTTAGTCCTCTGCTACGATGTCACAAAAGAAGCCCTAGGGCCAGGAAAGTTCAGAAGTTTGTGGAAAGGACCTTACATCATAAAAAATTACCTCCTCAAGGAGGCATATATCTTTACTAAGCTGGACGGAACATGCCTCAACAACCCCGTCAACGGCCTTTACCTCAAGAAATTCTACCCATAAGGGCCAAGAAGGAAAACCCCTAGAGTCAAAGCACACAGACCAAAACTTTAAATTTTTGACCGAGAGGCTTGTCACTAAATACGCTCTAGTGTCACAATGGATTATCAACACAACCATTACTTTGGATTCACTGATGGAGCATCGTGATGGTCTCAAAGTTTGGAAGCAACCGCTTGGTTCATCTACCACTCTGACCAATCAAAATTCTACACCAATGGTGTGTGCATCGGTTCAACGAAAAACAATCAGGAAGAATATGACATTGTCATTGGACTTATGTGCGATGCCCTCAATCAAGGCATACACCATATGCATATCTACCTCAATTCCCAGTTAGTGGTATCACAGTTCAACCAAGAATTTGAGATACGGGATTCAGATCTATTTAGAAAATACTTGCATGAAAAAATATTAAGTCGACAATTTGGCCACATTACATTCACACATGTATCACGAAATCAAAACCAAATAGCTGATCACATAGCTAAAAATATTCTAAAATGGAATGCATCTCGGATAAATAATCATACATAAAAAAAAAAAACATAGAAAACATAGATGTCCATCAGCATAACATAGTCCATAAAAAAAAATAGAGGGCACACCATGTAGAGCCGCAAAAATTATCTCTCTCATATATACAAAAAATATATGTGTCTGAGTACAAAAAATAGTGTCTCTGACCTGTAAGTTAGCCCAAAATATACAAGTATACAAGTCGAAAAAAATAAGGGAAGCATCCTCATAACAGGTGCTTTCCCTGTGTATGATATAGACTCTAGGGTGGTGCTCCCCCAGGTGGGGCACCTCAACCCACAGCTGCTCCCGGTACCAACACTGGAGTCGTTGTCAAAACGAATATCGCCACCCGATGTAAAGTCGGCTAATAGCCCCTCTCCTGGGCCATCAATGTCTCTAACCCTGCATCATCAAGGTCATCCATAAGGACTCGAATAGGCATCCCCTGGGTCAAGCAGTCGACTCGAACCCATGCATCCTCTAACACCTGAGCTGTGACCTCTAGAGCAGCCACCTACTCTATCAACTAAGCAATGCAAGCCTCTGCCACCTCGGCACAAGCCCACTCAATAGCAGTCTCAGTAGTAGCCAAGATACTACCCTCCCCTGAGGGACTAGCCCCCCACCAGGTGCTCCAACCTCAGGCTGTACCAGAGCTTCTCCATATCCCCCACTTGTGTGAGGAACACCTCGAGTGATCCGAATGGAAAATGGCATCCACCCATGGTATTCATCTACCCATGGTATTGTAAATGTCATCAACCCATGATATTCATCCACCTATTGTATTTATTCACCCATGGTATTGTAAGTGATATCTATCCATGATATTCATCTACCCATGGTATGTATTCACCCATGGTATTCATCCACACATGGAATTTACCCATGGTATTGACCCATGGTATTGTAAGTGGTATATACCCATGGTTTTGACCCATGGTATCCACCTATGATATCTACGCATGGTATTGTAACTCAAAAGAGGCTATAAATAACAGGCCTCAGTTTGTAAAAGGATAGATTGTCCACCACAATGTAGCTTCTAAAGTTATTCTCTGTTTTAATAAAAAAAGTTTCTTTGTGGTTTTATTTTCTTTGTGTTCTCTTTTTTTTTCTGGCAT
Source organism: Pinus albicaulis (assembly GCA_034641835.2). Classification (NCBI taxonomy): domain Eukaryota; kingdom Viridiplantae; phylum Streptophyta; class Pinopsida; order Pinales; family Pinaceae; genus Pinus; species Pinus albicaulis. The sequence goes on from CM076581.1 coordinate 1,324,326,096, forward strand.
TGTAATTTTGTAGATCTGGTCAGATCCATTTCAAATTTTTAGATATTGGGGGCCTCCCCCCAAGATCCATATCACCAAGGACTGTCGAATTGGATGATGTCCCACCAACCGAGCCACAGGACATCTGACTTCGCCAACATCTGTAAGAGTAACAAAAATATGTCAGTGTCACCATAATACACATAAAAAACATAAATACTCAAGAAAATGCAGAATAAAACACAAAAACATACCTGATGGCCCCCATGCATATCCAGTAGGATGACCCATGTCTAGGTCTCCTCGGAAGTCCATCCCCGCATAAGGGAATGGCAGAAACATCTAAGGATTGGCCTCAGACCAAGACTCCGTGGTGGTGTTCCAACAACGTCCCACCCTAACTCCACCTCCGTGAGGCATCATAGGGGCCCAACACCTCATGCGAGGCTCCTGAGGCCCCCCAGCAGGTACAACCATCGTAGGTCTCAGCAACACTACTCGCTCCTACATAATGATGAACAAAATGCTAGCATATGTGAACAACTTCGATCCATCCCGGACCTTTGAAAGCTAAGTCAACATCCAGTCATAGAAAAAATGAGCAAAATAAAAAAAGCGTCTAGCCCTTAGTTGACAAAAAACACCTATCTATGGCCCTGATGCCCGATGGGGCGCAGATGACCTCATCAGTCGTACAATATCAGTTTGAGCACACTACTTGTCCAGGTCAGTCATAGAAGTGATCGATATGCAGCCCTCCATAAGGGGCACCCTGCCATAATGGCCCACTGAAAACCGCCCAAGATCCACTCTCCCAGGGGGAAGTGGATAAGGAAGCACCTCTCCCTGAGGCAACAACCCGGTCACAAAATAGATATCAGTCTCGAGACAGATAGTAAGGTCGCACCCCTGCAACACCATAACCTTACGTCGCCTATTCTAGCATCAGATCAGGTAACGCAGGAGACGATCCTATGATCGTAAGAGGTCATTCTTCATAAATTTGAGAAGACCCTAGTGCGCCAACTACTGGCGTGCATGAGCATCAACAGTCAGAGCGGCTCAGAGATCAGGCCAATCCCTCTCCCTCCACAACATCTTTTCATCAACACAGGCACACATTAGTGACACTAAAAGCACTAAAAAATTCACAAAATTTCCAAAAACTTTTCAAAAAATGAGTTTCAACCCTCCGCGCACGTGTTCCTCAAACAGGTGCGAGGAGATCGCATCTGTTTTTCTCATAGATGTGATAAGGGCACGCCCAATGTTAGTACAGGAGAAATATTTTCATGCAGAACCCTTAGTTTTGCATGAAAGTTGCGCACGTGTGCCTTGATCGCCCGCGTGGTCAAGGAAAAAACTGACCTAGGATCCGTACAAGCCCATCCTGTATGGACCCTGGCATCGACACACTAGAAAAATTAAAATGCAGGACGTTATGGGGCCTACCTGGCTCAAGAAACGCTAGTCCTGGGTACTCAGGTTGACTGCGATGGCAAGAAAAACTCCGCAAAAACCTCTGACCTCTCAAAACCTAAAACACTCAAATGATACAAATGAACTAATTTGAGCCATATTCGCCTAGATGTCACCCTTTTCAAAATCTTGGAGGACCATTACGAGAGCTCAGAAGGCCCAATTATAGGACCGAAAGCAAAAATGTGGTCAACACTTCATAACACCCAAAGGAGGTGGCACACATTCGCACCTATGAAAAAATAAATTTTCAGTGCCGATAGGTATGCCTTCTCTCATCTTCTTTTTTAGCACATGTCTTTCAATAATATTTTAATGAAGACGATTCTTTCACTTGGGGTTTTTTTTCAGGTGTTGTGAAAAACATCCGTCGCTCCATCCAATGAAAGTTCCAAAGCACGTATCATACTACCCTCAGCATGATAGAGTCCCAGAAGAACTTTGCATATCCTAACATCATTTCTCCATAAGAAATTAACCATAGGTTCCAAGCCCCCGACCCTGTTTATCATCACCCCACCTTGCAAAAGATAAAATCCTCGTTGGTCGGTAGAGCCTCCACTCCATGGCACCCATCTCCCAAAGTAGACCATGTATCACAAAAATCATGATGCCATGGCCATACCACTTTAGTCTGGAAATCACCTCATGCCCATCCACCCATCATGCATTAGGTCAAGTTTTACCATATCAAAATAAAACCCCTTTCCAAGACTACCAGGTTTTGCAAGAAGATAAAAACCACACCACCGCACTTCGCATTTTGCCTACCATACCTCCATCAGCATAGCCCATCTACAACATTTTCCATCCACTTCATCAAGCCCACACATGAGACCAACCAATGGGCCCCCCACCCTTAGCAAAATACCTTCCTCATGTCATCAGTGAGAAAACACTTTTAGGTTTTGGGGCACCTATCTCTGTGTTTTTTACAATCCAAACCCCATGATTTCATTCTTTTGGTAAGTGTACAAAGACCAGAAATGATGCACTATGTCCCTCATTCATCCATCCATTTTTTATCCCATGACAGTAGTCCTTGGTCACCCTTGGTCAGAGTATCAGACCCTTTATGCATAAGCCACAATGAAATTCATAACCCACCTTGGACGTCCTACCGACTCTAGGGATTTCCCCATCAGAAAGAGTTATGACTACCACCAAGCTGCTTTTTATACTCTGACCTTGGGCCACTGAATCCCTATCATCAGTTTTCAATCACCAGTCATCATCATGGCTATGTTAAACCTATCAAATCCAGGATCCTAATCCCTTGCATTAGTGACTCTCTCGTTCAGTTGAGGCTTCCTTTTTTTCAACGTCAACCCCCATTTTCCGAAAAGGAAGTGGTACCTTGGATCACCCCTCACCACAAAAGGGACATCCTTGAGTGGCACTGTGGGAGGCATCATTGCCCACAAATGTCATCGATCCTCCTGACATTCGACTACAACACAAGCTTTCATGTCAAGATGGTATGGTACCTTACAACCATTGCACTTTGATCAAATTCGTTGAAGACCCGTGCCTTTATAAGCATATATTTCAGAAATGATTACAGGGGAAGGTCCCAGTCATACACCCATGCGTACAATGTGAATTTATATGCCATACCAAATTTACGCATATGGGTACCAAATTTCACTTATTGTCAAAGAAAAAATGACCCTGAGGGTGTCAACAATCGTCATCATCAACCAGTAGATCACTACCATACTAGTGACACAGAGATAATATGTATCTGTCAAATAGATTTGTTTAGCTAGCCAAAGCATCACAAGCATGGGACATGCCTACTTCATAGAAAAATTGTATTTATTGTATTATACCATTACTTACAGGGTTCCCATAGGACATGGTCACTCTTCGACCCGGTGTAAGGTGTTTCCAACTCCGTGTTACACACAGGTCTCACTCTCTCTCCACATAGTACACATAAAATATAATATAATGTATTTCGGCTATAAAATTCTTCCTAGACCTCACACATTAGGGGGAAACTGTTATCATTGGAAAATCGGACAAGCAAAGATGACAATATTAAATTTTAGGTATAAGGATTTACAGGGTAGAGGCACATTAGAGAATTTGAATAATTTAAAAAATCTCTAAGGTCTAGAAGAAAAATCAAATTTCCCACTCAAGACCATAGCATAATGCGCCTCTGCACATATTTTTCTTCGATAGGCCCATCTTTGTGTGGCTTTCCCTCAAAAAGCTGGGCAGACCTGAGAGCGGTGGAAGTCACTTTCCGGGACCACAAGGCACACTCTAGGAAATTTATCCCACACTTGAGGCCACCTAAGGACAACCGCCAAAGCCTCCTTAGGACTGCAAGGGAGCACACAATGGAATAATGTGGCACAGAATGGAATCATCCTCCTCTCTTGGGTCACCATCCATAAATGTACCAAGAGAGGGAAGGATAGTTTTAATTCTTCTATAAAAGGCCACCAAGATATGAACAAAGGGGGAACACATTATTATGCTGGCCAAATTTCCCCAAGTAATCCAGTACTGTGTGATTCAGAGCAGAGATAGAGGGGGTTCAGTTGTTGGCCATCCAACAACTCCAATCCTTCGGAGTAGAGAGAGAGAATTTGCGCCAAGGTAGCTCGGAGGTAAAGACATCCTTGCATCGGGTCTTAGAACTCCCTAGTTCTAAGGGCCCCTTGGCAAGTGGGTAAAAGTTTCATCCTTTATTCCTAATAACACTCAATAAGAGGGGACTTAAGCACCACCGTTTGGATTATTGAAGTTGTTTGAATCTATTTAGAGCTTTTGTGTTATGTATTTTAGTTTAGTTTTTATTTTCTCTCTCTATATGCGTGCTATTTCTTTATCTAGTATGTTGTATGTTTTGGCATGTTCATTAACTTGCTGATTCCCTTGATTATCTGCCTGTGACCAGGAAATTAAGAGGAAACAACCACTCCACTACAAGGAAAGGACCATATAGAAGAGGTTATAGAGGAGGTTTTTAGTGTTATAAAATTGGCCAAAATTGTCAAAAAAATATTTTCTATAACATCTGTTTTTGGTAACGGAGGTTTTGGCAGAGCTTTTAACAGAATTTCAACACAACTAAAAAACACTAGGCGGCTAGAGGTTATTACGGATTTTTTTTTTGTTAGTGTGTTACTAAGGTTTCAACACACCGGTGCGTGTCATATAGATGGTCGCCACGGGGCGGTCGAAGGTGCATGCATCAGGTAGTAAAGGTATACAACCACACCGAGCACACTGTAGGTGATACAATGCATAGGGTCGCTCTAATTGGTATTGGGATTTGTGTGGTGCCAATATGTCGTATCAATGCACTGATATATGGTCTTATAGAAGGGCACCAGTGCACAGTATCAGAAAAATGCACCGATTGTTCTAATTCGTATTGGTATTTGTGCAGTGCCCATAGGTCGTTGAAACACACCGGTGAGCAGTCTCACATAAAAGAACCAGTGTGTAGTATCACAAAAACACATCGAGATTTATAATTGGTATTGGTATTTGTGCAGTGCCCATAGGTCATAAAATGCACCGGTGTGTTGTATCATACAAACGCACTGGTGTACAGTAACTGGCACACACTGGTGTTCATTTTTAACTTTTTAGAAACATCGACATGTGATAGTGCAATTATTGTGATTTTTAAAAATTCATTATTCATAAAAAATGGACACATCTTATAACATTATTCATATTAATTATATTTTCATTAATGCATTTGAATGTGATGTTTGGATTAATTTGTTATATAATATCAGAACTAGAAATTGCACCACATGTTGCAAAGGAAACATTGTAAGGTTTTGGTATAGGAAAGAATAACATATAAGAATGAAGAGGTAGTAGGAACTTTCTTGGCTCCAACTGATCCTCCAGAATGAGGGGAGGAGAATTATGTTTAGTGGACCTCAAATCAAAATATCCATATTAGGTAATTGATGTGGAACAACTTCTTTGTTATTAATTTCATGTAAGATGTGTTTTTCATAATGGATGAGACATTTTGGCCAAAGTACTCAAAACCTCTATATGACGAAAACTGCACGTTTATTTTTACTTTTTTTCTACATGAAGAATGCACTTGGTTTTTATGACCAATTTCGGCAAACTTCACCCTTCCATGAAATTATTTTCTTCTATCACATTCGCAATGTTGAATTCCTCTCATACTACTCCTAGAACTCTGACTCTGCTCTACAGCTAGAATTGTTTAATGGAATAAAAACTTATCACTATGACATGTTGTAGTTCATAAAATACTACTAAGAAGCTTAATTATGGTACATTCACCTTCACCTATCATTTGAACATAGGGCATAGAGTTATCTTAATCGTCAATTTTATGGATAAGAGACATTTGGGCCCTTTTTAACCCTTAGGGATGATTAATTAATCTCAGTTCAGATAATTTATATTAATAAATTATCTACAATCATATTTCCATAATTCCTCTTTGAACAACCAATATTCCACTTCTTTGGAACTTTTCACCTCAATCAAAATAACAAACATCATGAAGACCCAAAAGTAAGAAGAAAAAATCAACTCATAATCAGGGAATATAGTGACTTCTTTAAGGATCATAATTCAAGACTTTAATTCCTTTTAAAGATCATTTAATTTCCCATCAAATAAAAAGCAACAATCAAATTTTGTAGTGACAAGAATGGGAACAAATTTTAAATGTAATAACTCCCTTCCATAGTGATAATACATTTTTGTTTTGGATTGAAATTGTTTTCCCAATCTTTTAAATAATAGATTGCTTCCCAAGTGACTCTTTAGAGATACCTTTTTTTTCAATTGATTGCAATAGGTAAGTGTATTTTGTCTAGTATTTTCTAAGTCATTTAATTTAAGGGTAGAGGTAAAGAGACTACTATACAAAAAAGAGCAGAGTGAATCTATTCTGATTTTCTCATGTGGGCCTTTTTCAATTGATGAGGTAGTAGGAACTTTCTCCTCCAGAATAAGTGGTGGAGAATTATTTTGAGTGAACTACTACTCATGTAACTTTGAATCCTCTTTACAATTGGAATGTTTCTCTTCCCATAACTTTATTTCAGGTTATAATTCTAGCTTTCTCTTGTTTATGAATAAATTGTCTCTATATCACTATTGTCTATCTCTTTTTGAGCGCTTGCTTGAATCAGTGAGATAATGTAGCTCATATGGATTCCAAAATCCTTGAGTAACCCATTTTCTGGAGAGTCCTCTTCTGTTTTTAATTCTTCTATTTGGTCCTCCATAGCCTTGTCAACGTCGTTTCCTTCTAAAGAATAATACATTCCTGATAAGTATCCATTGTCTTGCTTTTCTTATTTCATATACTTCAGATCTAAATGAATGGAACATGAGATAAGGTTCGTGACATTTTCCAAATTCCAAGATTTTGTATTGCACTTCTCATGTGTATCAGGGAAAATGGATTCCATACATTCAACGTTATGCCTTTTTAGGGCTTGTTGTAAGGTTAGAAGCTTCTCTTCACCATGTCTCCTTTCTTTTTTATCTTTGACTTTGATAAAAACAATTGTTACCGACCCCTTTAAAGGTAAATTGGAATATTTATCTTCCCATAACTCTATCTCGGGTTATAATTCTAGCTTTCTCTTGTTTATGAATAAATTGTCTCTATATCGCTATTGTTTGTCTCTTTTTGAGTGCTTGCTTGAATCAGTGAAATAATGTAGCTCATCTGGATTCCAAAATCCTTGAGTAACCCATTTTTTGAAGAGTCCTCTTTTATTTTTAATTCTGCTATTTGGTCCTCCATAGCCTTGTCAATGTCATTTATTTCTAAAGAATCATACATTCTTGATAAGTATCCATTTTCATGCTTTTCTTTTTCCATATACTTCATATCTAAATGAATGGAACATGAGATAAGGTTTGTGACATTTTCCAAATTCCAAGATTTTTCATTGCACTTCTCATGTGTATAAGGGAAAATGGATTCCATACATTCAATGTTATGCCTTTTTAGGGCTTGTTGTAAGGTTGGAAGCTTCTCTTTACCATGTCTCATTTCTTTTGTATCTTTGAATTTGATACAAACAATTTTTACCGACCCCTTTAAAGGTAAATTATAATGTTTCTCTTCCCATAACTCTATCTCAAGTTATAATTCTAGCTTTCTCTTGTTTATGAATAAATTGTCTCTATATCACTATTTTCTGTCTCTTTTTGAGTGCTTGCTTGAGTCAGTGAAATAATGTAGCTCATATGGATTCCAAAATCCTTGAGTAACTCATTTTTTGAATAGTCCTCTTTTGTTTTTAATTCTTCTATTTGGTCCTCCATAGCCTTGTCATTGTCATTTCCTTCTAAAGAATCATACATTCTTGATAAGTATCCATTGTCATGCTTTTCTTCTTCCATATACTTCAGATCTAAATGAATGGAACATGAGATAAGCTTCGTGACATTTTCCAAATTCCAAGATTTTTCATTGCACTTCTCATGTGTATCAGGGTTCCATACATTCAAAGATATGCCTTTTCAGGGCTTGTTGTAAGGTTGGAAGCTTCTCTTCACCATGCCTCCTTTCTTTTGTATCCTTGAATTTGATACAAACAATAGTTATGGACCTCTTTAAAGATAAATTTAGTGTTATTTAAGAAATGAGAATTATGAACATTCATCATTATTGATCAAGATAAATCATGTCCTCTCAAATAGTTTGGAAATTTAAAAAAGATCACATATTATAAAAAATTCATTATTAATTTAATTTTTTATATATTAAGAAATAATACTCATTAATTATAAAACAATTGTAACATAAATAATATATAAAAAAACCATGTATTTTTGGAATAATAAAATAGTTGTAAGAAAAATAATACAGAACAAGAAAAACTATGTATATTTAGATGTATGAAAAATTAGACACATTTTATTTAGTAAAAATTTAAAATAATAATGGTTATAAACATTTAAAAATAATTTTATTAAATAATTAGTTTAGATCCAGAGTTAAGATTGATTTAGGCCATCTTAGTTCTCCCCTATAAAGAAACTACATTCCACATGAATACCATAGATCAATACCATGGGCTGTATTTATAGTTTATCATTATTTTATTTTATTATTTGTCTTTTTAATTGTATTTTGACCTAGTTAAAATGTTCATTACATTATGTCAATTTTTTTATTTAATAAACTAACATTATAAAAAACATATATAAAAATATTTACTTGATCTAATGGCGTAAAACATTTCAATTGTCTAACATTTGATCCAATGGCTCAAACATGGACACAATAGTAGCTAGGGGAGTTGTTTTCAAATACTGATGCCTTACGATGTAATTATTGTGATTTCTTTAAATTCATTATTCATCAAAAGATGACAAATATATTATAACAGTATTCATATCAATTAAATTTTTATTAGTGCATTTGAATGTGATGTTTGGATTAATTTATTATATCATATCATCATATTTCTCCAGTGTGCCAATGTTTTGTGCACACCGGTGCTTTCTCTTGTTGAACGCACCAGTGCAGTTTAGGATGATAAGCACACCAGACGAAAAAAATCCACAAAAACCTCCACCCGCCAACCTCTTATAGTAACCTCTGCTAGAAGTGGATGTCTGGGGTATTTTTATAAGGGGTTCCTCAAAAACATCCACTAGAGGGTCTTTTCCTTGTAGTGACATGTACATGTGAGACACAATATTCATGATGAGAGCCAATAAATATCATATAATCAATGATGGAAAACATTTTATGATAAACGCACACAAAGACAGGTAAAAAATTTCACTCATAAGTGCAAACCAAGCCAATAAATTGATGAGTTCCAGCAAGAATTATGTTTTATTAATTTTAAGAGAAATTCACTTTGAAGAGGAGTCAATAAGAGGCAAGTAATCCTTGGAGTGGCATTATAAGAAACACTAAAAAAATAATTATAGGATTTGTTATAGGCATAGAATGATGTGTTTCGAGGGACTAAAGGGTTACCACCTAAGATAGAAGTGGAGCACGAGATACAACTATTTCCAGACTCCCCATTTTTCAATATTGTGTTGTATAGGCAGTATGTTATAGAAGAAAGTGAGGTGAAGAAACAATTGTAACAACTATTGGAACATGGTTTCATTTTACTAGGTACATCACCATGTGGGCCACCCATCATCAATGTGTTAAAGAAGGATGGGACTTCGAAAATGTGTGTATATTAGAGTGTGTTGAACAAAATCACGCTCAAGAAAAGATACCCCCTGCCCAGTGTAGATGATTTTTTGGTTTAGTTGTGGAAAGAAAAATAATTCACCAAGCTGGACTTTGATATCACTAGCCTTGAGTCAAAGAATAAGATGCCTGGGCGATTGCCTTCAAAGCTAGGAAAGGTTTGTATGAGTGTTTATTCATGCCATTTAGCCTATGTAATGCACCAACTACATTTATGGGATTAATGCATGATATATTGTGCCCTTTTATAGATTAATTTGTTATTGTCTATGTAGATGATATAATGGAATATAGTTCTACTTTGGAGGAGCATATTTTACATTTGACATAGGTGCTAGAGGCATTGAAGAAGCATCAACTGCTAGCAAATCTCAGGAAGTGTGATTTTTCACAATAGTATTTGGTGTATATTCTTGTGTACGTGATCGGTGGAGGAGAGATAAAGATAAATATTTCCAAGATGGAGGCCATCATGAAATGGTTGGTGCATACTAATGTTTCTGAGGTGAGGAGTTTCATTGGGGTAGCACAATACCTGAGGAAATTCATAGCCTCATTTTCAGTGGTAGTAGCACTACTCCATGCCATAATAGCAAGTGGCAAGCGTTTTCAGTGGTGAACATTAGGAGAAGGATTTCAAGGAGATAAATAAGAATATCAATCAAGCACTAGTTCTATCATTACCAAACTTGTAGTGGCCCTTTGAAGTGGCGACAAATGTGAGTGGGTATGCTTGCGAGTTGTATTGATGCAAGGAGGAAGGCCTAATACCATTCTGAAGTATTTCATTGAGAAGTTCTCAACTAACTTACCTATGATAAGGAGCTTTATGCTTGGGTGCAAGTTGTGAAGAAGTGGAAGCACTATCTCATGGGAAAGGAGACAATAATCCATAGATATCACCAACTGTTATAGTACTTGCAGGCCCAAAGTAAGCTACCATAGACCAAGAATTACAAATAGATGGGGATTTTATAGTAGTTTCATTTGGCGATTAAGTATAAGAAGGGAAACACAAACAAGTTGGCCAACATGCTTTCAAGGCCACCCACTTCACAAATATTAGCTTTTTGGACTCTTATGCACAAGGAGCCATTCACCCATGATGCATACAGAGAGACATATACAAAATATGATGACTTCAAGGAGGTGTATCAGTAGTTACAGAGTCAAATTAATGTGCACGAGGGCAAAAAAATAGTTGACTACCATCTTCAGGATGGGTTAATATATAGGTTGGATAAGCTACATTCTCCTAAAGGTGAGTGATTGCAGCTGATTAGAGAGTCTCACACCTTGAAGGTTGTAGGGAATTTTGGTGTAGGGAATATTCTCTAAATTACAAAGGTATTTGTATTGGCCCCGTTACACCATTTTTTGGTCATCTAACCTATTATCATTAGATGGACCCAAGCACACCATGTAAGACCAATTTTACCCTAAGTAAAATTTCTTTCACTATGTAAAATAACTTAATAAAACAAATTTATTAGGTTGTTTATGGTCTAAACACAAAACCCCAAGGGGAAATATTAAACAAATCTATAATTGTTTGATTTTCCTCATGGAATAATTAATTAAACAATAATTTAATTATTATTCCAGGTCATATTTAACCCAAAGCAAAGAAATTAATTAGATAAATCCTTATTTATCTTATTATTTTTTAGGAATAATTACTTAAACCTTATTTAAATAATATTCCTTGTTAAATTTGACTAAATCATTTATAAATAATTGAATAAATCATTATTTATTCAATTATCATTCAACCACTTCCTTAAAATGATAAATAAATCATTTATTTATTTATTATTTACAAATAAAGGGATTTGACCCAAGTCAAATACTTTTCCCCTCCAATAAATATAATAAAATATTCCATAAAAGGTGGATCTAGATTTGGTTAATATTATTTTAATCATGCACCAAGATCTAGAATGACCCAATATTTTGTTATACATAGGAGGGTTTTTCCTACCATTCTTCACCTTTTGTTGCCTTTTAGATCACTCTGGATCTACACTCTTGGTCTGACTTTGAGCCATTATCATTGTAATATTTTCCATTATTTTCTTTGTGAGCTCCCTTTGAGTTCTATGTTTGTCTTGGTTTTCTACACCAACAAGAGAGAGAAATTCTAGATTTGAAGTGCTGAGGGCTTTCAAGAACCCATCCTATTGAGGAGAATTGAAAACACCTCTCTTGTATTCCTCCTAGGTGCCCTTAATATAAAGTTCTTTCAAAAATATTATTATTGTCTTGTCTATTGGATGCATGGAGCAAAACCTTATTTTTGTTGCTTAATGTCTTTTTATGCATAGATCTGGATTTTTGCAACATTTGTCTTGATCAAATAACTGCAGATTTGAAGATATTAGCAACCATATTTGATGTTAGGGCTATAATTTATGCATAGCTAAAGCGGTCTTTTTTTCATACACTTCGACAAAAGATTCATACTAACAACTGACGACTCCACACGGGTTTTCAATTACGACCGCTGTCGTTTTTCATATTCTTGCATATCCAGCTGCTCCAAACCCTAGGGTTTCTCTTCAATTTTTTTTTCTTCCTATTTTTATGTTTTTTTTCACCTAAAAAACCCTCAAACATTAAAATTTCTAACTTTCCTGTGTTTCTAGCCCTATTGCGCAGGTAACAGACATCAGCTGCAACTGAGACGACAATTTTTCTGAAATCTACTGCCGAGAGACCCGGAACTGTAGGTCGCACTTTTCAGCCTAGAACCTGTGACTTGGATTGCAGGACACACTTTTCAGCCTCATAACTGCGACCTGGACAGAAAATAGGTCAGAACCTGCGACCTGCACTTTTTTCTGCAGTTTTTTCTGAAAGTTTTCTGGGTTTGTCTGAAGCTTCTGTCAGGGTTTTTGAGCCTACGTCTCTGCCTGTTTAGACCTGTTCTTGTTCTATTTTACTCAACTAAGTGGGAATATAGCCCCCTAGGGCTTTAATATCCTCCACTTTTTGTGGAAGAGTTTTAGCTGTTACAGGTGTCTAAATTTTCAGAGTTTCAACCTTTTCTTTTGCAGATCTGATACCTCATTTTTAGATCCATTTTAGATCAACTATTTTTCCATCCAAATCACCTCATATAGTTTTTTTTGGGTTTGCCTTTAGGTTCACCTCCTTTTCCCTACTGCCTTTAGCTTTTTGCCTCCTCTTTCACAGCAACCTTGCCTCCATCTCTTTGCTGTTTTTTGCACCTATTTTCAATAGATTTATCCTTTATATCCCTGTCCCTCCCGACCTTAGATCTATTGGATCATTTTTAGTGTGTTTTGACTAGATTTTTTCCCTCTATTAGACTAGTTTTTGAGAGACCCGCCTCCTTGGGTTAGATTGATGCATTGTTAGCTGTTAATTTTCTGTTATTTTCAGTATTATATGCTGTTCTCTGCAGGTTTATTTTATGTTACACAACACACTTTTTCTTTTACTCTAAAAACGTCTGGGTTTAAAAATTAAAATTAATGCACACCACACACTCACCCTAAGCGAAGAAGAGCCTGGTTAACACCACCAGGCAAAGAATTTAAAACATTGTAGAATCAATTGACACTGCACCTCTCTGCCCTTGTTTCAACATTGTAATCACTTGATTCTGCACCTCCCTACCCTTGTTGGTCATTCTTCTTCCCTTTGTGCCGTTTTTTTGTTGTCATCATTGTGCCCCCAAGGCCTATCTCTCGAAGACTTCTTGGCCTTCATCCTTAGTTTCCGATTAGTCGACATACTCCTTCCCTCCGTCGCCGAGTTAGTCCTCCTCTGAGTCTACACTTCGAATCCTCTTCTGATTCATTGGGTTTTCCTTTTACTTCTGGTTCTCCCCTCTCACCTTCACTATGTCTGGTCTAGGGCCTAATGCTAGTGGTAATCCCGACCCTCCTGCTGGGAATGTTACTAACGGAACCGCCACAGGAACTACCTCGGCTATCCCCTTGCTCCCTTACATGGTAGGCCTCAGTCTCCCTGATTTCAATTAGTTGATCAATGACCCTATCCGCCACGATGTTGGTTGGCCTACAATGCCAACCAATCTCCCCTCCGACATTCCCAAGTTCGAAGGCCTTGCTAGAGAAGATCCAACCAACCATGTCCGATCTTTCCACATGTGGTGTTCATCCAATTCCATTACCGATGATCCCATCTGTCTTTAGTTGTTCCAACGCACAGTTACAGGCGAAGCTTCTAAGTGGTATGTTGACCAGACCTCCTCTTCTCATACTACCTTTGCGACCATTTTCCGAGCCTTTTTATCTTATTTCCAACTCCCTCTCTGATACGACACTGGTACCGAACTCTTGACTTCTTTCCGTCAATCGTCTGCGACCCGCCTTTTCAATCATGTCCAGGAATTGCGGAGAAGAAAGAGCTTATGTCGAGCTCCTACTTTTGAAAACCGTGTCTATATGGACTGGTTCCTTAAATCTCTCTTACCCGCCATCGGCAAATATTTCACCTCATAGTTCCCTCAAACTAAAGAAGCCGCCCTCCAAATAGCCTTGAAATATGACCTCATCTATGCTCAGTCTGGTTATGTTTATATCGTCCTTCCTGACCTCCCCAGACTTGGTGGCGCTAACACCCTGGGGGCATCTCATTCTACCGATGGTATCGTTGGAGCTCTTTCTCATCCGTACACTCAACCTCCTATGGGCTATGGTCTCCCTCCGGGAGGGGCCAACACCCCCAACACTTTTCCCCCTCCAGGTAGCATGTATCTAGGATATGACATGCCTCATCCTTTTTCCCAACCTCCTTCTTACCTCAATTTTTCCCAACCTAACTATTATCCTTATCCACAGCCTGGTGCTCCAGCTCCTCCAACCTTTGCACCTCTGCCTCCCTTGCCTTCTCAACCCTAGCAACAACAACTACCACCCTCTCCAGGGCAAGTATTTGCACAGCAGGGTGCGACTAATCCTTCTTCCTCTCAAAGGAAGAGGAAAGGCAATCAAAACCAATCTGCCACTAGTACTTGTGGACCTAATCCTCAAGGTATTTACTTTAACACTGCTAACCAACAACAGGGCACTCAGCACAATCCGGACAGGCCTATTCATACAAATAAGCCTTGTTTGTGTTGCGGTGTTTACGGTCATTACACTCACAATTGTCCGCTTTTACCACAGATGTGGTAGATGTGGGAGTCTCAAGCCACATTGCGCAGACAACATGCCTCCCCTACTGCTCCCCCCAATGTGGCCTCTACTCAACCGGTTGTGTTTACCAATCCTTTCCCCCAGCAAGGATTTGTGGCTACCCAACCACCTGACGGACAAGGGGCCACTCAACCTTCCCCTTTTGGTTCCTCCAATTACCAAATCCTCATGATGAACTATGATCAACCTCTAACCGTCGACCTTAAACTTAAAACTCAGTCTCGTTAGTACCCTAAGCCTCCCGCTCCGTCTGTCCCCGAGTCACCTTCTTCAGGTTCTACAGAGCCTCTTTCGACATCCAATGGTCCCTTGCATATCCCTTAGCCCAAAGTTGAGGTTATTACCAAGATTCCTAAGGGACCATTACATCGAAATGCTGCTTCTGGTCGAGCTGCTCATTCGTATAGAATAGTAGATGATTTGGCACAGTCTCTTGCTACCATTTCAACACTGGAACTCCTCCAGTCGCGCCCTACCCAAAATAAGGCTCTACTATTTTCCATGGGCACTATAGATCCTGCTGATGACCAATTGATTATTTTTGACACCCATCAATCAGAACATCCCCCTCTTCCTGCTTCCGTAGCCTTCTAAATCCTAGTCAGAATCCGAAATGCTCACGTTTCTCGGTGTATCATTGATGAGGGGGCATCCACCTGTGTGATGTCCGCTTTGGTTTGGAAACAACTCAGATCTCCTGAATTGGCCCCTTCCACGATCACCCTTCGAGCGTGGGATGGCCACGCCTCCCAACCCGTTGGCCTATTCCATAATTGTCCTATCACTCTTGTGAGAAACACTGTTTGTGTTAACGTTGAATTTATTGATGCCCCTCTAGATTACAACATTCTCTTGGGACGGATCTACACCTATGCTATGTGTGCTTTCCCATCCGTGATATACCACAAGATGTCTTTCCCTCATAATGGAAAGATAGTCACCATTGACCAGTTGACGTATCATGAGCCCAAATCTTAGACCTCCCCTGAGTCGACCATCTCCTCTATAGCCAATAAGAAAACTGTCGATTCTTTGACCAGTGTCTCTCTTGGTGTCTACAAAGACTCCTCTTTGATTGGAACCTTCCCTAGTCTCCCTCCTCCCCCTGTATCTGATCCCAACTTATCGAATGTTTGCATGATGCAATTGTCTTAAGCTGCCCTTAAGCGGCTCGCTTCGGCTAGTCAGCAACCTCAACCTCGCCCGCCGCAACCTACTCCTAGCCCTTTTTCTCAGCTAGCCGGACCTCTTCCTTCTGTCTCTTCTTCTACAACTGGTCCCCATGAGCCCCTTTATCCTCCTCAGTTGGTTCCCCCAGGCCTTAACCATCTTGGAGCCGTCCCACCTGGTCATCACCCCGCTGGTCAGATACCTTTCCTTTCTCCCCCTCCCAGATTCTATTCAGTTCCCATCATGGCCACCCTTTCTCTCCCCAACTTGACCCTGGGTATACCCGTCTGGTACCTTGACCCTCCAGCCACTACCCCGCTTAGTCACCCCAAACCCTACCTTTCTTTGACACTGGTTCAAACAGTTCCCCTAGCTTCTTCCGTTGCTATAGTGCCCTCATCACCTCAACAGGACCCATCTCCTGTTGGTCCAGCTCTGGGAAAAAAGGGGAAGCTCGCAAGGGGGCATCCAAAGACAAGGCCACCCTGACTGACCCTGCCCCTCCTCTGCCCGCAAAGCGTTGCGCCTTGTGTGATGTCATCGTCCATGCCACCCATACTTTTCTTGAGTTGCCCCGCATTAAACCCATGGTTAAAGTCATGTTCCCTAAATCTACGGTCCTTGAACCCTCTGTTTCTTCCTCGTTCGCAATGAAGAACCCAAAGAATATTCGCACCAACAAACCCTGTGCTCTGTGTGGTGTCCATGGCCATTATTCCAACCATTGTCCTCACCTAACACATTACCGTGCCTCTTTAGAGGTAGTTCGAGAGTATGAGGTTGAACAAAAACAATCCGCATCTCCCATACTTGCGCAGTATGCATCAGGCCAACTCGAGGATTTACCTGCTCCCATTGACATTCCCCCTCCTGATGTTGAGATGACGAAGCCTACTACCACCATCCTTTACCTATCATCATTTGTGAGACCCTCGGAGAACATTCCCTTTGAATCCTCCCCGATTTTATTGCTTGATCCCCCTTCAACGACCACCTTGGGCTCAACATCCTTTGACCACCTATTTACTTGTTCTTCTGTCATCCCCCATGATGATCCGTATGTGAGAATTTCTTCTCATGCTGTTGATTTAGCTAGCTTTACCATGTCATGTGGTTTGTCTTCCCCTCATCATCCCGTATTTTCCTGTCATGATGACCTCATGGAAGCCTTCTCCACCCCTGACCTTATCTTTCCTGCCCATAAACGGGATGATACCATCCATATCTATGTTCACCTCCTCAGCATGAGCACCAGCTATACCTCCTGTAGCCCTCATACACCACCCTCTAGTCGGTATATGAGTCATAGCCATCCTATCCAGACCAATCCCTCCCGCAATTGTCGTTTGATGTCTACTTTGCACTCATGCTGCCATCATTGTTCTTCCCCCTCTCATTTATTGTCTTGTGACACTATTCCGTAGGACCTCCCATCCACACCCTATATCGGCTATGCCGATGGTGCAAGTCGCTATTCCAGGAATCTAGCCTCAGCAGCTTGGGCCATATTTTCCCCCTTGCATGCCCTCGTTCTCTCAAACGGGGTCTACATTGGTACTTCCACCAATAATCAGGCCAAATATGATGTAGTGCGTGGTCTCTTAGCCGATGCCCTCTCTCATCGCATCCTCCATTTGCATGTTTGTTTAGATTCCCTGCTTCTTGTCATGCAACTCAATGGTGTCTATCGTGTGCATAATACTATCCTTTTTAGACAATATTTACAAGTGAAACTTTTGATACGTGAATTTAGAATCATTACTTTCAGTCATGTACCTTGACAACAAAATCACTATGTAGATAGCATTGCAAACCATGTTCTAGATTGGCATTTATCACACACATTTCATACCAGAAAATAACATTAAAAATTATCAAAACGATGCATATCCATAATATGTGTCGCATAACATGTTTTTAGAGTCCATCTACTTTGATACATATGACATGCCCATAGCATGTTACAAAAACAAAACTCAAAACTGGGAGACACTACTTGCCCCTACAAACACACTGGCTGCACCACTTGCCCCTACATACAAACTAGGGATCACCACTTTCCCCACACCTAATCACTATCTGGAGGATCTCGAGCTAATGGATCTGCTCCCGCAACTTTTAGATCGCGCATCCCCTGACTGGCCATCACCATGCGCTGCATGACACCTCGCCATTCCGAGGGTAGACCAATACATAGCTCTATGTACTGGTCGTCTAAGTCTTGCCAACCACGCTCTGAACACCGGTCAAAATCCCCTCACATCTACGATGGATTTCCTCTAGGAGGATGGCCATATCCTCATTCTGTGCCGCTCTTGATCCACTAGCGCTTGTAATTCCTGATACTGCAGGTCGTTCCATATATCCGACCGATTTTACCGGAGCTATATATGCATACCAAAAGTACACGAATCAGTATCATATATAATATTCAAAAACTTTAACATGCACATAAAATATTAGTCACTTGTCACTTACCATCGGGCCCCCATACTCGACCAGGTGGAAGTGGAAAGTCAGGATCCCCACAATAACTCATCCCAAAATACGGATAGTCATCTATGTACAATGACATCTGATTCTAATGGGCAAAGAACTTGGGTCGGAACACCCGTTCGACCGCCCCTCCTCCTCCTCTACATAGTATTTGGCCCCACTGACGCATCCTGGGTTCTCTCAAGCCCCCATCTGGAAGTTGTATACGAGGTTGCAAGGTCAGGATCTTCTCAAAAAATAACGAGCATAATACGGTCCCATACGCACAATCATGGTTAACTTTCCACTTTCATAGCGACAACTATTGTTTCAACGACACCAACATCATCTGGGCCCACCCATAGTAGGTCCCACTCAGCACCTTCTCCAAAATCATCATTTTCCCTCCCGTAATTTGATGGAGCACCTGGTTGCCCAGGATCTGTAGCACCGCTGCAGCCACATCACAGGTCTCTAGTCTCTCTAGGTCCCCGATCGGTATCCAAGTCCCTTTGACTTGGAGGCCTGGTCGACAATGTCTCTCTACAAACTCCATGATGTTACGCCCCCGTGGTAACACTGGCTGCATATTTCCCACCATCCCGAGTGGTGGGAGACCAGTCAAGAAATATATATCCTGGACTGTCAACTCGATCCTGTGCCCCTGTACTATAAATACCTCATGATCTGGATCCAAATAACTGACAATCCAGGCCAACAACGACTCCCCAGCTCTCATCAGGGGGTTTTCCACAAACTTTAGAACCCCAAACCTGGCTAATGCACGACAGACTCCGTGATCCCCTTGGATCTCTGAACGTAATGTACCCAGGTCCCTCTCTCTCTAGTTGATCTGTATATCTGCCATATCTACACAAAAACATCATCTTTGTCAGTATCCTGATAGGAAAAATTATATCTAACCACCAAAACCCAAATCTCAGCCCCAAAACAACACTGAAATCACCTCCATCTGACAGGTTGCACTTTTTGGCCAACTCTTGGGACAGGTCACACTTTTCATGCCAAAACCTGCTTCCCAGGTTGTAGTTTTTGGCCCAAATAGTGTGACCCAGCCGTGAAGATGAAGGAGGGGTTGTTCCTTAGATTTAGGACCCTAATCTGAATGTTCAATCCATAAAAAAGAAAGAGTAGGATTAGGCCTCTTACCTGCAACTGACGGATCTCGATTCCAACGGTTGATTTGTTCGCTACGCTCGCCATAAGATTTAGGGCCTTCTCTCCTCTTTACATTCACCACAACTACACAAGTAAATGAGTGGATTTGGAGGGAAAATTCCTTATTAGAAGAGAAAATCTCATTTTTTTCTTTCGCCTACCGTGGTCAAACCCTAGCTCCGTTTAACAAACCATTTGCACCGTTGGAAAGCTCTCACTGAGAACTCAAATGGGTATTCATTAGTTTTTCGTGATTTGATACTTCACTAGGACAAATTTTGTCCAAGAAGGGTCTCGTCACCTCTCCTCCAAATTGGATTTACTCACTTACAATGCTTGTACTTGGGGCACCACTTTGCCTCCATACTTTCCCTTGTTCATGTTGATTTTATTCATAAGATACCCTCTTGTACTTATGCTTTTATGGTCCCTCATTGGACCTTTACTATGTGGCAGCACCATCGAGTCACCCTTATTTAGAGCATCCGAGTTGACTCATCATGACATTCATGGAGTCTATCCTGAGTCCCTTTGTATCCCTCTATAGTCCTCCATCCTTCATTTCTTGGTTCCTCTTTCGTGTCGCACATTATGGCCTTCAGTCCCACTGCCCCCTATCCCTCATGATATTGTGTTAGTCGCTGCCAAGTCATCCATGCCCTTTATGATTTAACAAGGGAATTCGTCCATTCGCTACTCAGTACCCCCCCATTTCATCATCATCATTGCTATCAGTCTATCAGTCCCTTTACTATTTTCTCTCGTGCCTTAGTTGAGGATCCCTTATTTCCTCACCTATGGCAGACCTCCTTCTGTCGACATCAGCTCATTCATTCCAAAAGACAGGTCTAGAGGGAGGTGTACCTTGGTTCCAGCTTCCACTCTTGTTTAGTGCCCTGGATCAGGCAAAGGGACTCCCTATTTCCCTTTGACTTGGTTGTTTCTCACCTCCAGCTCCTTTCAACATGATCAAGATCCGTATACTTGATGGTCGAGTGATGTAGCAGTTGTTTTCAGTAATTCCCGGGTGTGTGTGATATGTCTCAGCCCTCATGAGGGGGTGGCCCTACAGGTAGCCCCCCACATGCCCGAATGACCTCTTTATCGTAGCCTTCGATGCAGCTCCATATATTTGATGATGTATTCCTTATCTGCTTGCAGCACCTCTTCGATTTGCATGTATCAGCTAGATTTTTTGAGCCCTTCCCCGTTTATAGGGGCATTTGGGTTGTATTTATATCTCATGTACTCAAATATTATTGTATAAGTCCTGGCTGTTATCCCAGACATAACATGTATGTGGGATTCATCATTATATCTTTTATCTGGCTCATGTTTATGCCAACCTGCACTTTATGGTTCAGTCCCTTGTTTACTGGGCACACTATTCTTTTGTACTTTGTCTCAGCGGGCATAGGTATGCCTTCCCTGCCACCTTTAGCACAGGTACCCACTCATAAAAAGAGACTTGTCACACCTGTAAGTCTCGTCTCCTCTGGGTCTAGTTATTTAGCACATCAGTCTACCTTACATTCCTCTCTCTGACTTCCCTTTTTGATGTCTGGTGATTGAGTTCTTACAACGTACTTCGGTCATACTATTTTCTCCTAACACTCACATGCTAGGGGGTAATTTGTTACACCATTTTTTGGTAATCTAACCTATTATCATTAGATGGAACCAAGTACACCATGTAAGACCAATTTTACCCTAAGTAAAATTGCTTTCACTATGTAAAATAACTTAATAAAACACATTTATTAGGTTGTTTATGGTCTAAACAGGAAAACCCAATGGGAAGTATTAAACAAATCTATATTTGTTTGATTTTCCTCATGGAATAATTAATTAAACAATAATTTAATTATTATTTCGGGTCATATTTAACCCAAAACAAAGAAATTAATTAGATAAATCCTTGTTTATCTTATTATTTTTTAGGAATAATTATTTAAACCTTATTTAAATAATATTCCTTGTTAAATTTGACTAAATAATTTATAAATAATTGAATAAATCATTATTTATTCAATTATCATTCAACCACTTCCTTAAAATGATAAATAAATCATTTATTTATTTATTATTTACAAATAAAGGGATTTGACCCAAGTCAAATTCTTTTCCCCTCCAACAAATATAATAAAATATTCTATAAAAGTTGGATCTAGATTTGGTTAATATTATTTTAATCATGCCACAAGATCTAGAATGACCCAATATTTTGTTATAAATAGGAGGTTTTTTCCTACCATTCTTCACCTTTTTTTGCCTCTTAGATCACTCTGCGTCTACACTCTTGGTCTGACTTTGAGCCATTATCAACGTCATATTTTCCATTATTTTCTTTGTGAGCTCCCTTTGAGTTCCATGTTTGTCTGGGTTTTCTACACCAACAAGGGAGAGAAATTGTAGATCTGAAGTGCCGAGGACTTTCAAGAACCCATCCCATTGAGGAGAATTGGAAACACCTTTCTTGTTTTCCTCCTAGGTGCCCTTAATATAAAATTATTTCAAAAATATTATTCTTGTCTTGTCCATTGGATGCATGGAGCAAAACCTTATTTTTGTTGCTTAATCTCTTTTTATGCATAGATATGGATTTTTGCAGCATTTGTCTTGATCAACTAACTGCAGATTTGAAGATATTAGAAACCATATTTGATGTTAGGGCTATAAGTTATGCGTAGCTAAAGTGGTGTTTTTTTCGTACACTTCGACAAAAGATTCATACTAACAGGCCCAAGATGCAAGAGTAGGTAGATAGGTTCATAAGAGGACGCATGCTTTTTTGTACCAACAAGCTCAAAATAGTAAAAAGGGTATATGTCATCCCTTATTTGTACCTACTCATCCTTGGGAAAAAATTTCCATGGACTTTATGGGAGGCCTACCAAAAACCAAGAAGGGACATGACTACATGTTCATGGTAATTAACAGGTTCAACAATATTTGTGTTTATATTCCCTATAAAATGGCCATCAACAAAAAAGAAGCAGCAAAATTGTTCTTTGGACAGGTCTGGGTTCACCTTGGGATACCAAGCCACATCATTTCAGATAGGGATACAATATTTCTCAATGCATTCTGGATGACATTGTGGGAGTATATGGATACAAAGCTGAAGAGATCAACAACATTCCATTCATAGACAGATGGGAAGACAAAAGCATTTAACAAGACTTTGGTGTATCTTCTAAGCTGTTACAAACAGAAACTTTTGAATACCCGGGATGAAAATATGGTATATATACAACATTCCCACAAAAGAGTAGTCCAGACTTCTATAGGAAAGTCCCCATTTGAGATTTTTTTTGGATATTTTCCACCTTCACCTTTGGATATTACATATGGGTAGAAAGGACGAGTGAGGGATGATCCATATATAGGTACAGGAAGCACTGCAAAAGTCGCAGGAGAAGTATAAGGCTAGGCATGATCAACACATAACAGAGAAATAATTCATGGTGGGAGACATAGTATGGTTATAGTTGAACAAGGAGAGGTTGTAGGGGCCTAGTAAGAAAATCAAGGATCTAATATATGTGTTGTGAAACCAGCTCCAAAAATAGAAGAAAATATATATCAACGCCTTAGAAATAAGCCACTTCGAGGGGGAAACCTCCAATACATCACATGAGTGAACAATTCTTGGATGATACAAATGAAAAAAACTCCTTTCTATATATAGGAGTCCATGGGGCCACAATATAATCCTAGTGGGGCCACAATGTAATCCTAGCTGACCTAACGAAGACCTAAAGATAACAATGTAAGGGCACAATAATAACAATATTGGGGTTAGAGGGGGCTACAATAATAACAATAAGGGGGCTACACTAATAACAATAAGGGGCTAAAATAGTAATATAGGGACCTAACATGCCCCTCTCCTTCAAAAAAGTGTTGTCCTCAACGCTTGAGTAGCTCTAGGTGCTTCTGTATAAAATTCTCATCCTCCCATGTAGAATCTTTAGTGGGTAAGTTCTTCCACTTGATGAGATACTCTAAAATTGATCGATTTCGTAGCTGTCAAGTTCTTGGCAAGTGTAAACTGGTTAATATGATTTTTCCTTCCTCATCAAGTTCTATAAATATTGTTTGAACTAGAAGATTTTCACCTATAACCTTCTTTAAGCATGAAACATGGAAAGTTGGATGCACTCATGAAGAAGCAGGAAGCTCCAATTTGTATGCCATAGTACCAACCTTTTGCAACACCTTGTAAGGACCATAACACTTTGGCGATAATTTATTATCCTTCTTATATTGCTTGAGGGACATTTGTTTGTATGGTTGTAGTAATAAAAATACCAAGTCTCCTACATCAAAACTTCTCTGGGTGCGATGTTGATCTTCATGTTGTTTCATTCGATTTTGTGCCAAATTCAGGTTATCCTTTAAGAGTTTTAGAACTTCTTGTTGATGTTCGATGTGATCTACCACTTCCTGAATCTTCGAATTTTGTCTTAAATATGATGTGATGGATGGTGGATGATATCCATGAAGTGCCATAAATGGGGTCATTTTTGCTGCGGTATGGAAGGAAGTGCTATACCACCATTCAGCGAGAGGTAACCACTTGACCCATTGTGTTTGTTTATCAAATACAAAACAACGAAGATATCCTTCCAAATATTTATTTACTATCTCAGTTTGACCATCAGATTGAGGATGATAAGATGAGCTATGAGCTAATTGAGTACCCAAACAAGAAAATAAATTTGTCCAAAAATTTCCGGTAAAAATGGGATCTCTGTCGCTCACAATAACCTTTGGGTTTGCATGTATCTTTTGAATTGTTTCCATAAATATAGTAGCAACTATAATTTCTTTAAATGGATGAGATAATGCACAAAAGTGTGCATACTTGGTATTTATATCAACTACCACCATGATGACACTCTTTCCTTCGGACTTAGGTAAACCTATGAAAAATCCATTGAAATCCCCTCCCAACGTTGACTTGGAATGGATAAAGTGTGTAGAAGACCCAGGGTCTTAATTGTATCAACTTTGTTTTGATGGAAAACCAAACATTCTGCCACAAACATTTGAATATTAGATTTAAGGCCATCCGAAAAAAATTCTTTCTTCACCTTTGGTAATTTTTTAAAAGTCCTGATTGTCCTCCTAATGGAGAAGTGTGCAATTCCAAAATAATATTTTGTTTTAATTGGGAATTATTAGAAACATATAAGCGATATTTGTACCATAAGGAATCATTTTTCCAACTAAATGTATCAGATCTACTAGGATCATGTTGCAAATTTTGAATGAGTGTCCACACTTCTTCATCCTTCTTCCATTCATCCCCTACTTCAGTTATCAGCAGTTGGATAACGAAGTAACCTGTGATACTTCTCTTCATTTCTTAAGGTCATTACACAACAACATTTAGCCTCCCTTTTTAGTAGATGATTTCAAAGTCATAACCCAACACCTTTGTGACCCATTTTTGCTGCTCTTTGGAAGATATTTTTTGTTCCAAAAAGTGTTTAAGACTATCATGATTAGTTTTTACCTTGAAGTGTCTTCCCATTAGGCAAGGTCTCTGTTTCTTTAGTACATGTAGTATTTCCAACATTTCCTTCTCATAAATAACTTTTTGTAAATACTTTCCTTTCATTGGACGACTTTCAAAAGAAATGGGTCTTCCTTCTTTCATTAAAACAACACGAATTCCATTTCCTAAGGTATCACATTCCACAATAAAAGTTTTTGTGAAGTCTGGCATAGCTAAGACTGGTGCTAGGAACATTGTCTCTTTAAAATGTTCAAAGGCCTTAGTTGCTTCAGGAGTCCATGAAAATGCATCTTTCTTCAATAATGTTGTTAGAGGTGCTGCTATTCTCCCATAATTCTTAACAAAATTTCGACAATACCCTGTTAAATCGAGAAATCCTTGCAGCTATTTTATAATTGTGGGGACTTTCCATTCCTTAATGGCTTTAATTTTGTTAGTTTCTACCTTAACACCATCGTGCGATACAATATGACCCAGATTTTCCACCTCTTGTACTCCAAAGAAACATTTGGATGATTTTGCATATAATTGTTTCTCCTCCAATAGTTTGAGCACCCTGTCAACATGTTGAACATGATCCTTCCAAGACCTGCTATAGATTAGTATATCATCGAAAAATACTAGCACAAATTTTCCAAGGAAGGGTTTGAAAATGGAATTCATCAACCCTTGAAATGTAGAAGGTGCATTGGTAATGACAAAAGGCATGACCAAAAATTAATAATGACCCTCATGAGTTTGAAATGTTTTTTTTCGGAATATCTTCAGTCTTCATTCTAATTTGATGATATCCTGAACGAATATCCAACTTGGTAAAATAAATTTCTCCATGTAACTCATCCAATAATTCATCAATCATAGGAATGGGAAATTTATGTTTAATAGTGAGCTTATTGAACTCCCTATAATCTGAACACATGCACCATGATCTATCCTTCTTGTGCACCAATAGTATTGGGCAGGAGAAAGAACTTTGACTAGGTTGAATTATACCAGCCTCTAACATTTCTGCAATCATTCGTTCAATTTCGCTCTTTTGGACATAAGGATATCTATAAGGCCTGATGTTTGGAGGAACACTTCCTGGAATCAAATGAATAGCATGATCATGATCAAAAATAGGTGGGAGTCCTTTGGGAGTTTCAAACATCTTGGAATGATTGTCCAAGACTTGTTGGAGATCTGCAGGAATAGATGATTTTGATGTTGGAACTTCTAGCGAGCATAATTGTGCAATTACGCCTCGTTGTTCTTTCTTTAGAAGATTTGTCATGAAATTAAAACTTATTATATTTCATGGCTTCCCTGCGATACCCCACAATTCAATTTCCTTTCTTTCCCAAAAAAATTTCATGAAAATTTCTTGAAAATTAAAAGCTACAGTCCCCAAAGATTGTAACCATTTTACTCCTAGTACAACATCAACACCTCCCATTGGAATGGAAAGCATTGGACTATTCAATACATATTCTCCCATGGCTAGCTTGATATTATGGCATTTTCTAGAGAAATTTATAGTTCCTCCTTTTGCAACCATCACTTGACATTCTGGTGCTGGGTATAGGAAACAATTCTATTCCTTGGCTACCTTACAATAAATAAAATTATGGGTACTACCCGAATCAATCAACACTATTACCTTTTTCTTCTTGATATGTCCTTCTATCTTGAGAGTTTGAGGAGTGGTAATTCCTGCCAATACATTACACGATATGGTCAGACTCATTTATTCCTCTTCTAGGGTTGGTTCCTGTTGTATATCCTTTTATTTTTAATATTCTTGTTCATTTTCTTCTTCCTCTTCATAATCTATGTAAAATAATTTCTTCTCAGCACACTTATGACCTTTAGTGTATTTGCTGTAACAACTGTAGCAAAGCCATTTTTCTCTTTCTTCTTCCAATTGTTGTGGTGTCAACCTTGTAGGTTGTGGAAATCTAGGAGTAGCTACACTTTCCTCTTTATAGAAGTGAGTGGTAGGCTTCCTTGTCACCATAATTTTATATTCAATTTTTCTTGCCAAAATGAATGCCTTCTCCAATGAATCAAGTTCCAAAATGTGAAGTTCATGTTTGATGTTATCCTTTAAAGTACTTATGAAGAGATCAATCCTGTGTTCCTATGGAATATTACTTACCCTTATATTGAATTTTTGGAAGTCCTCAATGTGCTCCACCACTGAACCCTTTTGTTTGAGATTTATCAATTGGCTAAAGAAGGTGTTGCTCTTTATATCCTCATAATGTGCTATCATTTCCTCCTTAAAAATTGACCAAGTGACAATTTTTTTACGGGAGGAAAACCATCGATACCATAAAAATGTATTTTTTTCTAAATGTAAAGTTGCAATGCATACCTTTTGTGTGTTTTGCACATTATTGAGATCAAAATATTGCTCCATATGTAGTATCCATGTTACGGGATCCTTGCCATCAAACTTCCTCATATCCATATTTGGAATATGGTGGTTCTTCCGTCCAAAATTAGAGTTTATGAAATCATGATTAACATTTATTTTTTTCTCATCATGAGTTTCCTCTACTAAAGTTTCGCCATTAGGAAACATTTCTTGTATCAACTTTGTCAAACCTTCGATGTCTACTTTTATGTTTTCCATTTTCTCATCGATCTTAGCTTCCATGCCATCGATCTTAGCTTCCATTCCCACTTCTATGCCTTCCATATTAGATTCCAAACCATTCATCTTAGCTTCCATGCCTTTCTTCAAACCATCCATCTTAGTTTTCATGCCTTTCTTCAAAACTTCCATTTCATTTTTTGTTGCTCTTTGTGATAGAAAAATTTGGTGCACCTTCTCTTGTAATTTTGATATCTCATGTTGTGTTTCTTCATCTTCGTGAGTCATAGTAGATCCTTCTGAAGGCTTAATGGGTGTTGAATTCTTTTTAGGGGCCATTTTAGAACCCAATACTGATATCTATTCTTCAATATGCCCTTGGAATAAATTCCAACTAATTTTTTTTCAAACGAGACTTATGTAATTCGAAAAGAAGTACACACCTTTTTCTTGCTTTTGAGGAGCGCGATATTGAATCTGAATTATATCTATGATTTAGAATATTCAATATCTAAAATTTGGTATTGAGGTAGCCCTCTGAATCCTCTTTCGAATGCCACAAGTCTGACTTGATTTGGATTCTTGAAGACAAAGTTGTGCCCAATCTCCTACAATGACCTAATTATGGACCGATTCAGTAGAGAAAACTTGTATGAATTTCCACATGTCACTGCTTCCTCCTTTGGCTTTGAAATTGATAGATACGAAACTACCTTTTGTGTGCTTGTGTCCACTTTTTACAGAATTCCAACCCGATGTTCAGAGAGAGGGTTATGAATATTTTCCCATGATCACCTCTTTGAGATGAAATTCAGGAGCCTGAAAAAGTCCTAACTTCCACAGACCATATCTCCGAAAATATTGTGAACCAAGATCTGAAATTTTTCGAAGATGTTCCTCAGGAGTTCGTCTTTGCACTCTAAAAATTTCAGATTTTGAGCCTTCGTAGAAAAAAAGTTATAGCAAAAAATGTCGCGATGACCTATTTAGGTTAAACTGAGGAGCCTGGAAAAAGACCTAACTTCCATAGATCATATCTTTGAAAATATTGCGAACCAAGCTCTTAAATTTTGTGATGATGTTCCTTGGGATTGCGGCTTCGTACTATAAAACTTTCAGCTTTTGAGCCTTCGTAGAAAAAAAGTTATAGCAAAAATGCCACGATGACCTGTTTGGAGCTGCGAAACCCTAGAATCCAAAGCTCTGATACCAGATGTTGTTAAACCGGCTCCAAAAATAGAAGAAAAGATATATAAATGCCTTATAAATAAGCCACTTCAAGGGGGAAAGCTCCAATACATCACATGAATGAAAAATTCTTGGATGATACAAATGGAAAAACCTCCTTTCTATATATAGGAGTCCATGGGGCCACAATGTAATCCTAGTGGGGCCACAATGTAATCCTAGCCGACCTAACAATAACAATGTAAGGGCACAATAATAAAAATATTGGGGTTAGAGGGGGCTACAATAATAACAATAAAGGGGCTACACTAATAACAATAAGGGGCTAAACTAGTAATATAGGGACCTAACAATATGGTACCATGGAGATACTAGAAAAGGTGGGTGATAATACGTATTGAATCATTTTACCACCATAAATGCGCATTTACTTATTTGTGAATATATATAATTTTAAACTCTATGAGCTTTCCATGCTAGATCAAGAAGAGGAACAAGTCCTACATTCTATAGAGAATTTGGCACCATACACTCATAGTGTTGAGGCATAGGGGAAGCATGACCTTTGGAAAATTGGGTTGAAGGGTCAACTTCCAGGAAAAGCTAAATGGTACACTAGAGAGAATGTGGAGGAAATATTTCCTCACCTCATTCAGTAAAATATTCTGGGGACCTAAAAGCTCCCAAAATGGGGAAGTGTCAGCCAAATTGGATAATTATATTGTTTGTCTTCCATATCACTCCATTTGGAGTGGAAAAAGTGGAGGATTGTTTTTACAGGGGGGATCTATTTTGGTGAAATGGGTTTTGAAACCTATTGGGTCTGAAACAAATAAATTTTCAAAGGTGCAAGAAGTGCATCAATCATAGTTTTTATGTAAAGGCTATTCTGCTCAGAAGTTTACCTTCCTATTTTCACACCTATAGTTCGGGAAGATGTCTCGTCAACCCCCATTATTCATGGAAAAGAGGCTAGCCATGTGTTTGTGATGATGGTTTGGTTTTGATTGATTTGTTTTATGAGATCCCACATTCATGCTTGAAATATGGCATAGGGGTGACTAGAAGAAAAAAATATTTCGTTCAACGTAGTCTATGGTCAGGTGGTTCATGGAAGTCCTATACCTCGTCAGCATTTGAAAACATCAATAAGAGCTCTTTCTCCTTGGTATTTTATGGGTAAATATGCTCATTTTTATGTGTTTTATATGGTTGTCATATCCTTGAAATTTTTGTTGGTTATACATTGGTTATGAGTGAGTTTTATGACAATGTTGACATATGTCTCTCATCATGTTTTGATTAGTCAATGAATGTACAGTGAATATATGTCTTAGTAGAGGGTAATGCAATTATTATGAGGAGGCACCAATGCTTCTTAATGATTCTCAGATAAGTGTGAGAGCCCTGTACTGATATATGTTTTTTTAACATGTAAAATGCAAATTTGTGACATGTTTGACGTAATGTCTGTCATGCCTAGTAGGGGTCTAGTCAATTCATTGTTCAACTATTTGAATTTGTATCATTGATTCAATGCTACTTGTAATTTTTGGAATTTTCATAGAGTTCTGGGCAGTGGCCTAATTTTTGGCCCTGAAAAAGTGGCACAACATCTGCAGTTACTAGCATAGAATTATCTGGAAATGTCCTGAGTCATAGGCATGTCCTTGTTGTGGGAGAAACTGGAGGGTCCTAGTTACATGCATGCCCATGTCATGGAGTGACCAAGGTTTTAATACAAAAAATTTTAGGTTGTCTCAGGGGCTGTTCACCTGGAAGGGTTGGATGTCTCCTCGGGGTTCTGTTGCATGTGTAGAAGGTCAAGTTGGTTGTGTTCCCTTGGTTCCACTTCCTTAACTGATACATAGGGAGTTGATTCATATCATAATTCAACTTCATCGCATGTTTTACCTGGTTGTTTGGTTACTTGGGTAGATGTGGGAGGAAGGTGTTACAACTTTTCTATGGTTTCTGTGTGTGATTCGTGTGTCTAGTATTCATTTGATAGATGTCAATTCCCTCGCTAAATTTTGTAGGCTTTGAAAATGGTGCAATGAATTATAGTCATAATATTTATTTAACTTCTTGGGACATCTTCTTGCCCACCGATGAATTTTTGAGTTGAGGGGGTATTTGTATTTATCTGATTACAAGGGATGTGGAAAAATATAACATTATTTTTGAGCTCCTAACCAAGGATAATCACCATGGAATAAAACACTTAGTTTTTCATCTCAACTCCTAGATCGTAATGTCTCATCACAACCATCTCTATTCCATAAGGAATCCTACCATTTTATGTTATTTTTGAGGGTACATCTCTTGGAAATATTTGATTATATTTCTTATCTAAGTATTCCTCGATAGGAAAACAAATTAGATGATTCGTTAGCTAATTATGTGTTAGATTAATATTTTGTCACATTAAATTCTTAACCATGAACACGATAAAACAATTCACACTGCAAATATCACATCATTTCAAAATAACGCATCATTGAATCCAAAATTTTATTATTTCATAATATAATTTGGATACATAGTTAGAAATATTGGCATCTAAGGCTCAATATGCATTTTCCCTTGATTTTCCTTGCTCTATCATTTCGGAATGTTACATTCCCATATCTATTTTAATCAAAAGTTACAAACTTTCTTCGATCTCTAGTCATATTTCTTGCACACCCACTATCCACACACCATTGACTATTCTGATCTTGAGCAATTACAACTAGATCACACTTATTTAGCTTCCTTTTCCATTGCATGCAGATTTTTGTTCTATTAATTTTCTGAGGAGATGGATCACAGTCTTTGAGAGGACATTCGTAAGACTTGTGCCCATTTTTATGGTAGCAAAAACATTTGATTGTATTTCAGAATGGATTATGTACATGAGTGAATCCACCATTGTTCTTAATTCCGTTTCAGTTTCCATACTCCATTCTCCTTATATACTCTCTACACTCCATGGCTTTATGATCTAACCTTTTACAACAAAATCAATACCATTGGAAGTAGTATTTGTATCTGGTGGAGAAGTTTGTTTGGGAATATAGCCATATGGTCATATGAAAATTCTATCTTTTGAATCCATTTGATATGTGCTGGAATGTTGCTTGGTTGTTTACTCCTTTTGTTTCCAGGGCTTTCCTTGTGGTGTGTTATCAATTAGAAGAAATGAAGCATCATTTGACAAAGTCCTAGAGGTTTATGTGTCAAAGGTTGACCCAGATTTATGCAGGTAAACGAAAAAATACACATATAAATAGAAATATAAAGATGTAGCGGAAATAACACTTCATTTCATTAATATCAAAGAACTGAAATTTGCTTACAAACAGAATGCAAATAAACTAGCTAGGGTGCTCATAGCTTATCTCTGAGAAGAGATGTGGTGGCTATAGGCATTTGAACTGTGTTACAATGAAACTCGAGGTCCTATTTATCATGGAGAAACAATGGAGAACTCTAAACATCCAAAACCTAACCCTAGGAGATGAAGCGCCAAAACTATGGGCCCTGTTTGGGTAAATTGGTGTTTCAACTTCCCGGGGATGTAACTTTGGCATACTATCTCCGTTTGACGCAGATGATACATCATTAGAAATATCTACCCGAGGACTACAATTGTCACCAAAAATATCAATTCTAGAATGGAATCATAGTCATTGGAGGTGCAATTCCCAAAAAACATCGTTTAGGGCCTCAAAACGGCTCCGAAAGTTCAAGACCCAAAAAACTGCTAAAAATAGTAAGTTGTCCTGAAACTGAAAAACTGAAAGAGACAATGGTGGGGCCCCAAGTGGAATAGGTGGGTGGCCACCAATATCCACCTGGATCATTCCTCCCCCCTTAGGAAGTAATGGTCCCCATTGCGTTGAGTTCCTCCATGAGATGAGGAAACTTCTTCTAAACTTGGTCCCTGGTGAACCACTTGCCTTGGTGCAGGAGTTGGCCAACTTTGACAACCCAATACAATTGGATATTCTATTAGCGAGTGATCTTATTTTCATGTCCATGAGACATCTGTGGTGGCCTGTTCCATATAGTCTGGGTTTAACTCTGTTGGTGTGAGCTGTTCTACAATGTCTGAGGTGTCCAGTAGAGGTGGGAAGTAGGGACGAAGGCGGTCCACATTGAATACTGGGTGCAAACCAAGGAATGGTGGAATACTAATCTCTAAGGCATTGTTCCCTATAGCCTTGGTGATGGTGTATGGCCTAATTCG
Organism: Pinus albicaulis; assembly: GCA_034641835.2. Classification (NCBI taxonomy): domain Eukaryota; kingdom Viridiplantae; phylum Streptophyta; class Pinopsida; order Pinales; family Pinaceae; genus Pinus; species Pinus albicaulis. The sequence goes on from CM076581.1 coordinate 1,324,359,309, forward strand.
CAGTAGTCGAAGCTTGTGGTGGGGTCCAGTGAGGCGCTCCTTCTGCAAATGCAGCCACACTTTGTCGCCCACCTGGAAGTTGTGTGGCACCCGATGTTGATCATGCCGTTGCTTGTACTTAGCATTGTATTTGTCCAATATGTCATGAAACTGTTGGAAGATGTGCTGAATGCACTCAATGAAGCTGTTCACTTTGTCAGCTTCAGACTGAACATGAGCCAAATTGGCTTGAGTAATCGAAAATGGCATGGCTACGTCATTGGGACATAGTGGTTGGAATCCCAAGCCCACCTGAAAGGGGCTGTGGGCAGTTGAGCTATGGAGAGCTTGATTATAACTATGTTGTACATAGGGGAGGCTCTCATCCCGTGTTCATGGATGCTTTGATTGAACATGTGCAGTATGTGTACAATCATCCTGTTGACGACCTTTGTCTAGCCATCAGTTTGGGGATGGAAAGCTGTGGACTTGGTGAGCTTGGAGTCCAGCATTGACCAGAGGCTGGACCAAAATGTGCTGAGGAACCTGCTATCCCGATTTAATAAGATAGACTATGGGATCCCAAAGTGCACCCACACTCGTTCAAAGAAGAGTTTAGCAGTGGCTTCTATTGTGATATTCTTCTTGCAAGCTGCCATAATTTCCATCTTCGAGAATCTGTCAACGACCACGAAAGCACAATCGTTTCCATGCTTAGTAGAAGGAAGGCCTGACATTTAATCCATGGAGATGGATTCCCAAGGTCGACTAGGGGTTGGTAGCAGAGTATAGAGGCCTTGCTTCTTGATGGTCGGTTTGGAAATGGCGCAAGAAGTGCAGGATCTGATTTACTTCCCAACATCCTGTCGAAGGTTCGGCCAATAGAAACACTTTTGCAGTACTGCCACTATTTTCTCGACCCTAAAATGACTAGCGACTTGGCTGTAGTGTGCTTCCCATATCATCTTGGCACGCTCGCTTGAAGGAACACAAAGGTGTCCTAGGTGACATTAAAGTGCATCTTGGAGGTGAAAATTTGGAACTTGCGTACCTCCCAAGAGTGTCTCGTACGTATGGCCGAATTCTGGATTTCTCTCGTAGAGAAGCGGCCAATTAGAAGTCTCATGCCCATAAGAGTTGAGAATGGTAGATAGCACCATGATCGGTGGTCGGCTGAGGCAATCTAAAACACTATTGGTGCTACCCTTCTTGTACTTGATGTTCAAATGAAACTGTTGTAGATATGTGGACCACTTTTGATGTCGATCATTCTGTAACTTCCCTTGTGTCTGTATGAATTGTAGGGGGTGATGGTCTGTGTGGATGATTGTTTCCTTCCCCAAAATGTAATGCTTCCATTGTCGAAAAGCCTGCGCAATGGAATACATTTCCTTATCATAAGTTGGATACTTGAGAATTGTGTCGGACAATGTCTCACTATGATATTCCACTGGATGTCCATGTTGAGTAAGAATTACCCCAATAGCATAGTCAGAGGCATCAGTCTTGATCTCAAATGGTTGTTACAAGTTTGGTAACGTGAACATTGGGGAAAAACAGACGCGATGTTTCAACTCTATGAACGCCTTATGTTGAGATTTTGACCAAAAGAGTTTTTCTTTTGCTCCTCCCTTGGTGACTTGACTCAAGGGCCAAGTAATATGAGATAATCCCAACACGAACCTATGGTAGAAATTAGATAGACCCAAAAAGCTACGAAGCTATGTTAGAGTGGTTGGGGCTGACCAATCTCGAATGACTTGGATCTTGGTTGGATCAACATGCACCCCCCTTTCATCAATAATGTATCCTAGATATTGAACCTAGGTCATGCCAAAAGTGCACTTCTCCAAATTGGCACACAACTTGTGTTGCCGCAATGTTTGGAGGACTTGTCATATGTGGTGGAGGTGCTCTTCCCAAGTCTGGCTGAAGGTCAGAATGCCATCCAAGTACACCACTACAAATGAGTTGGTGAATGGATGCAATATGTCATCCATCATCCTCATGAAGGTTTTGGGGGCATTCGTCAACCCGAAAAGCATGACCAGCCATTCAAAAAGGCCCTCCTTGGCTTTGAAGGCAGTCTTCCATACATCGGACAATTCGATTGGTACCTGGTGATACCCAGACATCAAGTCGATCTTGCTGAAATATTTCGCCCCTCTCGGTTGGTCCAGAAGGTCATCTATCCATGGGATTGGGTAGCTATTTTGGACAGTGATCTTGTTCAATGCCCGATAGTCAATACAGAGTCTCCATGTCCCATCCTTCTTCTGTACCAACACGATCGGGCTCCCATAGGGCAATGAACTTGGGCAGATGTGACCTTTCTTCAACAGCTCCTGAATCTGCCTCTTGATTTCATCATTATCTAGGAGAGAGCACTGAAGATTGGTCCACTGGGTAGCGACACACCTGGGGTCAGATCAATGGGATGCTTGACCTAACAATGTAGAAGAACCCCTGTGGGTGAGGTGAAGATGTCCTCGTAATCCTCCACAACCTTGTACATTTGTTGTTGGTGTGCAGAGGAGCCCTGTCTGGAGGTTGTGGTCACTGTCTTCTTCTTGCCCTGGGGGCGGATCATCAGGAATTTTTTTTTCCTAGTTTGGGAAATAAGCTTACTGTATTGTTTTTCAGTATCCAAAGATATAGAGATAGGTGGTGGTACCTCTGGTATCCTATACATATTATTTCCCAAAGTGACAATAACAACACGAGGCCGAGACTCATACACAACATGTCTCTTCCACAAGTATGGTTGGCCTAATAGTACATCAAAAAGATCAATAGGAGAAATGTCACATAATACCTCATTCGTGAAGGGTTTGATGCTGTAGGGGAGGCGAAACTACTGGCTGACGTGCAGATTCCGTCCTTGGTGAAGCCACCCGATGGTGTATGGATGTGGGTGCACTGTGGTCGGCAAGCCCAACCACTTCACGGTGTCTACTGAAATGAGGTTCTTTTGGCTCCCATTGTCGACAATGAACTATAGTGGGGAACCCTTTACCCACATCTGGGAGTGGAAGAGACGCTCCTCCTCCTATAGATCTTCCGGTTCCTCCTTTTGGATCTTCGTAGTGGCAACAGTGGAATTGGGCTCCGCATCAATAATCTGTTTCCCTTTGTCATTCCCATTTTCAGGTTCTGATTCAGATTTAGAGCATGCATCTAACTCAGAAGCGCTCATCTCATCCACCCACGACTGCTTGGCCTGACACTCACTTGTGTTGTGAGTGGAGCTCTTATTGAACTCACACCACTTTTTCGTGTCCTTATTTGGCTTCGCGGTGTGGTTCTTTGCTTATGGCTTTGAAAGGTTGTCTTGGGCCGCCATGCCTTGGCTTTGCCCTTTTTTCTATGGTTTAGGGGCACCTTTCCCTTGCTTTTGATTCGTAGATCCAAAGTCTTGCTTCTTCTATTTGAATTTCTCCTCAATCTTGGCAGCATACCGGTATGTCGTACAAAGTGAGGAGATGTCGAGGAACTCCATTTCCTCTTGAATGTATCTATACAGACAACTGCAATACTTTAGCACCAAATTTTTCTCTGAATATTTGATACCCAACTTTGTGTGTAGGGTATGGAACATATTCATCAACTCATGCACATCTTGATCCCTTTGTTGTCACAGCGTTATCAATTGTATGTACTTGTCCTCATAGCTCCCTATGGGATAGTATTGTTCCTTGATGACATCTCGGAAAGAATTTCAAGTGGGTATGGATGAGAATAGAGAGGGTTTTGTCTCGTCCTTTTTCTCATAGTAGGTTTCCCACCAGTCCTTGACATGGGGGGTAGCTTTGAGGAGTGCAAAAATAATTTTCTCTCGGTCGAAAAAGTCATGAACCAAGAAATATCCTTTCAATAGATTCAACCATATATCTACAACATTTGCATCTATTTTACCCTCAAATATGGGAATTTCAAAGTTTACCTATACCTTAAAGGGAGTCGCGCTTCCAGAGTGGCTGTTGGATGCAGATGTGCTACCAGTGGGTAGTCGTTGAAGGATCTGGGCAAAGTTATCCATTATCGCGTTCCTTCATTTTTTGAGGCCTCCTCGAGCAATATTTTGATAGGATCTCCTGCTCCCTCGCCTTTCTTTTCATCCCCCATGGATGGGCATCAAGGTTTGCATGGCTGATCTTGCAAAGGTTCCACTAGATCGAGCCCTAACTCCTTATACCTCGACCTCGTTGGGGACATGCAAAGAAGGATCGAGAAAAATCAGACCGCTCTGATACCATTGATCCAAATTTATGCAAGAAAGAAACATAATACACATATAAACAGAAATATAAAGATGCAGTGGAAATAACACTTCATTTCATTAATATCAAAGAACTAAAATTTGCTTACAAACAGAACGCAAATAAAATAGCTAGGGCACTGGTAGCTTATCTCTGAGAAGAGATGTGGTGGCTACAGGCCTTTGAACTATGTTACAATGAGGATCGAGGGCCTATTTATCATGGAGAAACAATGGATAACTATAAACATCCAAAACCTAACCCTAGGAGATGAAGCGCCAAAACTATGGGCCCCGTTTGGGTAAATTGGTGTTTCAACTTCTCGAGGACGTAACTTTGGCATACTATCTCCGTTTGATGCACATGATACATAATTAGAAAGATCTATCCGAGGAATACAAATATCACCACGAATATCAATTCCAAAGCAGAATCATATTCGTTGTAGGCGCGATGCCCAAAAGACGTCGTTTAGGCCCTCAAAACGGCTCCAGAAGTTCAAGACCCAAAAACCTGCTAAAAATAGTAAGTTGTGGCGAAACTGAAAAACTGAAAGAGACAATGGTGGGGCCCCAAGTGGAATAGGTGGGTGGCCACCAATATCCACCTGGATCAAAGGTAGGGTTATGGGATTCATTTATATTACTTGGTCAAGGAAAATTTTTAATTTTTCTTATTTAGCTTACCCTAAGGTCTAAACCCACCCTCTTTCAAATCCCCTCATGTCACATCAATCATAATTTTCTAAAATTTTTCATTTCCCAAGGCTTTAGCCTCGAAATGGTCATTTCAGCCAAGAAATCATAGTTTCGTAGTGAAATACACTTAGAAATTTCACCTTTTGCTATGAAATTGCTGATACTTTTGTAGCGAAAACACCCAAAAATACACTAGGAACACTACAAAAGTGAGGTTTCCTATATGTCATGTCAAATTAGCTGTTAGGTGTCAGAAAATGATTTTAAAATGATAATTTAGATGCCATTTGAGTCAGTTAGGGTAAATATCAAGGTACATGGTCAGGGATGAAGTCATCATCACCATTTTAAGCATGTATGAGTCATCATTATGTTATGAGTGGTCATCGAACTTTAAAATATTTCCAAATTGAGTCATTTGTCATTCTCCATTTCTTCTTTGTGTGTTTTTGAGTTCTGGACATATATTTCATTGAGGCCAAGCTGTGGATGGTTCCCTTCAAAGGATTTCAGATACCAATGATCAAGTGAGGCAGAGAATTATCAAGCGAGGTAGAGAAGACTTCAAAGAACCATGGATGCAAAAAGGAAGACAAATAAAGGTGGCCACTGTATTAGGTATGAGCCATCAGATATGAAACTGATAAATGAAGACCCAACAACTGTATAAATATTCAGAAGGACATGATGTTTACAATTTTGTGAAAAACTACAAGGCTACCATGTACAAGTTTCCAAAAAAATTTCCCTAAACTTCAGTGGAAAAACTACTAAAGTGGGGACGCTAAATCTCAACATTACACCAGATATCATTGCAGCAACAACATGGATTCCAAGAGGACAAGAAAAATGGTTCAGAGGGTTAAAATTCAACATGAAGGAATGCAAAGAGTTTATCAAGCCAGAAAATAGTGAAATGGACCTTACAATTGCCATTCCAAGGATCTGCATGAAGGATAATTTTTCAAAGTTGTTGCTTATCATCCAGAAATATTTCACTTGTGAAGGGAGATATCATAAAGTCTATTCTTACCATTTCAAGCTTTTCCTACACTTTGCTGGTAAGATATCTCTTGATCTTCCTTTCTACTTACATAGAAGTTTAGAAAAAATGGAAAATAAAGTTTAAGAAAAATCTGAAGGAAGTGAAACCTCATTGTTTCATCATGGTTTAATAAAATTGCTGGTTTTAGATGAGCTACAAAGACTAGACAGAGATTGTTCTTCTTTCCTATTTATTAGTGGTTTTGAAATGGATACCCTTACCCCCACAAGAACTCATAAACCTAGGGGTCTGCCATAACCTTTAGTGGCAGAGAAAAGTGAGGCTGTCATGATGGAAGAAAAGCAATTGCAGATATTTGATACACCCACTGTTTCACCTTTAAAACAAAAGTCAACAATGAGAAAACCTGTAAAACAAGAACAAGCTGTGGGTAAACAAGGAATCAAAAGGATTACAAGGAGTCAAACATTGGGTTTAGAAGAAAAAACAATGGCTAAAGGAAATTTAGAAGACATACTACATGCCATTGATATTGAAGAGACTCCTATAGTTTAGGCTGAGGATATAGATGAAGGTGGACAAACTCAAGAAAGCTAAATCTGTAAAGAAGCTAGAATTTGAAGGTGAATATGCAGGTTTTATGTTTCAGGATAGGAAGCCCATGATAAGGCATGCTAGAAAAATGTTGAAAAGAAACAAATAAGTTCATCTAGCCAATGACATTGTCCAGACACCACAAGACATTATTGATATTTCATCACCTACAGAAAAGGATCCAGTCAACAAGCCAAAGAAAGGAAAGGAAAAAGTTATTGAAAAAATAGAGTTTGAAATCCTTGAAGAACAATTGAAGTTGGCTAATCATAAAATAAAAGTCATGAAGAAGGAGGAAAGGAAAGATAATATCCATAAGATTTAGTTTGAAAATATGAAAGAGGTTTGGGAAGAGTAGGTTGACACTGTACCAAAGACCCTAGACAACACACAACAGTTAATGAAATAGACTATGCCATTGAGGAAAGAAGTGAAACATGTCAGAAGAATGAACCTGCACTTAAAATATACCAACAGGAAGCTAAAGGATCAAGTTAAAGACCTCAAAGAATAGCTAGAACTAATCCATGAGGAGCTAGAGAAGAAAAACCTAAAAATGACAGTAGTTGGGGAGCCGATAGCTCAACTCATCATAAATGAGGAAGAAACACCTCAAGACTCATAATTTGAGTTGTTTTATGTTTTGAAAGGTAAATGGCATGTTGAAAACCAAATTATCACAGCTGTAAGGTTCATTTTTGAAGCTAGGTAAAAATATGGAATTTACACTGTTTTCAGCAGTGTCGTAGCATTTCCTAGGCTTGAAGCCAGGAAAACGCTATGAAACCACCTGTAGCTTGCTTTTGCATTTAAAAAAATTTCGAGAAGATTCCAAGGGGTGAAAATGATATGGAATATGTGTCAAGGCACGATGAGGACCATGCAAGAGAAAAGAAGCAAAATTTTTGATGGCATAGGTCATTTTTTGTATGCTACGAAACTATCATACTTTCATAGCGTGTTTTGTTGAAGGTTTATGAGTAGGTTTTTGGGCAGTTTTGGACAGGCGGATACCTTCAAAGGGTCAAAGGAAAATGTCACTAGTAATACAAGACTTTAAGACCATGAGATGAAGACAACTCATCAGCTAAACCATTCGTTGAAGATAAGGACCAGTTTCCCTAAAAATATGGTTTGTTTCCAAATTTGAAGGAGGCTAATTAAGATGTCATGTAGTGATGAGTTCTATCACAGCCTATTCAAACATGTGAAGGATCATTTGTCAAATATGTAACTATTTTTAGGAGATAAGGTAGTTGATGTAATAGTTAGCAGTTTGAGTCCTATTAGGAAAATGATTGTTTCATAGTGTAGTTGTCATTTTATCATTAAAGCACATGTTTCTTGTTATGCAAGGTGTCATTAGGAATAGTTTGATGAATCTAGCCAAGAGGTAGATCATCTCTCATGTAAAATTTTTATTAAAGTGTAGATATTTGAATTTGTAAATGGTTGGAGATTTTTTGGCAATACTGCAGCTTTATGTAATTTGACTGTTTTCAGTAATATAGAGGACTCTTACTTGACCAGCCTGAGATTCTCATGGAGTTTTTAGTGCTTACTTCATATATAATTTCTATGTGTACCATTTGCAGTGGTTTTCATATTTAATACTCAGAATTCATAGGTGTATGATCTAACTTCCTTTATTGATGAATTGGCTGTGTTATTTCATGTTTCACGAGTGATTTACCTCTGCAAAAAACTCTTATCTGCCTCAGCTTCCATGTCCAGTGAAATTACCAGTGAAATACTGAATGTGTTGACTCCATAAGCCCAATGATTGTTTACTTAGACTCTTTTCAACCTACACACATCACAAGAAAGTTATTTTTCAAGTAGAGTTAGCCATCTAGTTTCATCATAATAAATATCATTACCCCCTTTTGAGAGAGCCCTCTTAGAGTGAAGAGGCTAAGCTTCAGTCACAATTTGGTTTGAAATAGTTACATGAAGTTGTTTGATTAGTAGCCAATTAATTGCAATTTTGTGATAACATGGTGGATTTTTGCTACAACTCATGAGGATTTGAAAGGTTTCCCATATTTTTGTTCTCAAATTGATCGGAGTCAACATTTCTTTTAGAACATCTTTCACAAATGTAATAGATTTCTTATCTTCTACCTTCGACTTGCTTAATTCTCCTTCAGATCCTATCCCAGTCTTTACAAGAGGAGATATTCTGGATGGTTCTTCTGAGTGTGTCTTGAGGGTCGTTTTGAGATTATTTCTATATCTTCTCTTGTCTCATTATGTTCTTTATTTTCTTGATTCTCATCTTGATGATCATTCAGAATATTGACACAGTTTTTACTTCTAGTCCTGTCTGGTAGTTCTTCATTGAATCTCACATCAATACTTTCCACAATTTTATGTAGTATTTTATTGTAGCACATGTAACCCTTACTCTTTGATGCATATCCCAAAAATATTCCTTCATCATCTCTTGCATCATACTTTCCCAATTTTTAATCATTATTGTTTATGAAAAATTTGCTTCATATGGAGTCTTGTCACAATTTGGGTTGAGATGAGCTTTGTTGAGAATATGAATAGTTGTGTGTACTGCTTCTTCTCAGTAGGTTTGGGGAATGTTTATTTATTGCATCATGACTCTGGAAATATGCTGTACATACCTATTTTGTCTCTCTGCCACTCCATTCTATTGAGGTATATATGCAACATTAAACTGTTTCTTTATCCCACATTCATTGTATAGGTCCGCAAACTTATCACCTGTGAATTCACCTCCTTTGTCTGATTTGATGCATTTTAGTTTACATCTATTTTGATTTTTTCACAGTGCCTTGAATATCTTAAATTTATCAAACGATTCAAATTTTTATATGATAAATGCCACCCAATCTAGAAAAATCATCGATTGTCAGCATGAAATACGCTTCTCCACCTGGTGCATTTTTTCTTGAAGGTTCGCACAGGTCCATGTGTACAAGTTGAAGAGGCTTACTTGTAGATAGTTTGTCTTTGGCTTTGAACGATGTGCGAGTTTGTTTTCCCAGTTGGTGGTGGCTTCTTTATTGCAAGTAAATATTTTATAGCGTTTTTTTTGCTCAGTTTAATTAATGGTCAAAATTTATATGTCCCAATATTCTATGCAATAGGCAAGATTCGTCAAGTTTACTGATGCGACATGCTTCATTCTCCTCTTCCACTATATAAAAATTACTCTCTATTCTAACACCTTTAACCAAGGTATTTCTTGTGGTGATTGACCTTACTTCACAATCTTGGGCTCTGAAAAGCACCTCAAAGCCTTTATCACAAATTTGAATAACACTTTATCATATTGGCTTTCAGACCATCTACAAACAATACATCCCGAGCCTCTCCTCCTCCACTATTCAAGCTGACTGTGCCTTTTCTCTTGATTTTCTCTACTCTATTATTTCTGAATGTTAAATTCCTAGATCTCTTTTCATCAAAAGTTACAAACTTGATTTGATCTCCAGTCATATGTCTTGAGCACCCACTGTCCACATACCATTGACTGTTTTGATCTCGAGAAATTAGAACTAGATCACACTTATTTAGCTTCCTTTTCCATTGCATGCAGCCATTTGTTCTATAAATTTTTTGAGGAGATGAATCACAATCTTTGAGAGGACATTCATAAGACTTGCGCCCATTTTTATGGCAGCAAAAACATTTTTTTCGGAATGGATTATGTACATGAGTGAATCCACTATTGTTCTTAATTCCATTTCAGTTTCCATACTCCATTCTCTTTATATACTCTCTACACTCCATGGATTTATGATCAAACATTTTAAGACAAAAGAAATACCCATGGAAGTAGTATTTGCGTCCAATGGAGAAGGTTGTTTGGGGATATAGCCATCTGTTCATATGAAAATTTTGTCTCTGAAATTCATTTGATATGTGCTGGAATGTTTCTTGGCTGTTCACTCCTTTTGTTTCCAGGGCTTTCCTTGTGGTGGATTTTTTCTATAGCTCATGAGGATTTGAAGGGTTTCCAACATTTTTGTTCTCAAATTGATGGGAGTCAACATTTTATTTTAGGACAGCTTTCACAAATGTAATAGCTTTCTTATCCTCTCACTTCGACTTGCTGGATTGTCCTTTAGATCCTATCCCAATATTTATAAGAGGATATATTTGTGCATTTAATATTTTTTCCAATCTTTCAACACCTTTTAACTGTTGAATTTTCATTGTTAAATCAGTTTGATCCTTTTCCAATTTTTTCCTCACACTCACCGCCTCTTCTTCCAATATTTCACATTCCTGAATTTAATCTCTTACTCGTTGTAATAGAATGTCTTCTACTTTCCTTGATTCTTCTAGTTCCACTTTCAACTTAATAAAATCTTTAGAGTTTGGTTCTTCCTTTACATGTTTTAGAAGGACTGCCTTATATTTTCTAGTCTTGAGCTTGAGTCTATCTATTTCCTTTAGGGTACTCACCAACTCCACCTCAATATCTACCTCACCTTCTTCTCCAATTCTTGGAAATATTTCTCAAGCTCTTCCTTGGCCATCAAAATTAATTATGATGTTCCTTATTTATTAGGGGATTCATCTGAGCTCTCAGATGCACTACTATCTTGTTGAGCATATACTTTTCTTTTATTAAATATGTTCACTTTATGCTTATTTCTAAAATTTATTTTCTCCTTCCCTTTTGATTGATTCTCTATTTTATTATGAGGACATTTTGAATCATAGTGCCCCACTCTTCCACAATTAAATTACTTAAATGGAAGTTTACCTTTGTACTTACTTGTGCCTCTATCCAATCTTTTGAAAAATTTGGCTTCTTCTTCATCAGAGCATGAGCATGTACCTTCATTTTCTTCTATGCTCTTGTTTGCCTTAAAGGCAGCCTCCCTCATGTTTGACATCCCTTTAGGAAGTCTCATCTCATATGATGTTAGGTTCCCAAGTAATTGGTTTCTGGTTAAGGTTTCCTAATTTTTTGTTTCTTATATGGCAGAAACTTTAGGATTAAACCTAGGTGGTAGAGATCTCAATAATTTTTGTACTACAATATTTTCTTTAATTTATTCTCCTAGGCCTATCATGATATTCACAAATTATGAAACTCTTAAGAAGAATGTAGCTATATCTTCATCTTCATTCATTTTTAAGTTTTCCAATTGAGTCCTATGTGCTTGTGGTTTGGCCATAATTACCTTTGTATCTCACTCATGAATTTTTCCTAAAGCACCCCAAATATCTTACTGTGCATTACTTTGATAAATTTTGACTCACTTAAACTGCTCAAGAGTTCATTCATTGCTTTTTCATTAGCTCTGAAATTTTGTTTGGCTTCTTCCTCAGTGTCTATTTCCTTTGGAGCATATTTTTCTTCCATAGTAGCCCAAACTTATATTTCTAGAGACATTAAGTATGTCCCCGTTCTTATTTTCCAAAAAGAATAGTTTGTGCCAGTAAAAAATGGGGCTTTATTTGTTGAGCATCCTTCTAGGCTAGCCATTTTGGGGACCTAGGACCTCTTTCTAGTTGTTAAAATGATATAGAAGGAACCTGCTCTGATACCAATTGATGAACCCTTACCTAAAATGAGAGGGGGGGGGGTGAATCAATTTAGTAAATTCATGGACATTTAAAATTATTTTCTTTAAAATTATTTCCACCTCCATTTCATAAGAAACTTAATATATAATGAATCATAAAACTTAATATGTGGGCAGGAAGTAATAAGTAGATTAAACACAATACATCAACACATAATCATCATGCACATAGACAAAAGATATAAGTGGAAACCCATAAGGGAGAAAACCACCTCTTATTATTATTGTGATGTAAAGGCAAGCTCCAACTCCTTCTCACAATTGATTTTCTGTAGGCTCCAACGTACAAGAGGCTACTACCTCAATTTCGGCACACTACAACTTGTAAGGAAGCTCCAACTCCTATCTATTTTCTATAGGCTACAACCCACAGGAGGCTCCCACCTCAACCAGCTACAACTTAACATCTATCAAGCTACAACTTGATATGGAAGCTCCAACTCCCTCACACACTATAATAAAATCATATGCTGATTTACCTAGATGTCAACTCTATTTTACTCCTTCTTCACTGCTGCCTTTTCAGCCTTCATATCTGCTTCATATCATCTTTGGATGTGCACATCATCTCTATTTTCTCACTCTCATTCTTCCACTTTCTAACCTCTCTATTTACATTACAATACCATCATTTATATAGATAAATTTATGGCTATTTGCATTCTATATGGGAATATGAAGTGAACAAGAATGACTCTTTTCCTTCGACTCACTCATTTCCTCACTCAACATATTCAAAATGTTACAAAAAAAAAAAAAAAAAATATATATATATATATATATATATATATATATATATATATATATATATATATATACATTTTAGTATCACAAGGAGTTTTTATTTTCCTTGGAGACTTGCCTTTGCAACAAAAATAAAATAAAATATATTAATAAATTTACATTCATACAAAACATTTCAACTCAGCCCTTTCATCGTCTTATCTTTGTTGTGCATTTGTCCTCTTCTTCTTGTTGTCTGTTTTTCTTTTATGTTTCTATTGTTGTATTCTAACTGTAATGCATAACCACCTTTTTTCCCAACTCGATTTAGTTGGCACATTTCCAACAGTGCTCCCATATCTCCTTTTTCCCGACTCTGCCTCTTCTGCTCGTGCTTGCAGTTTTCAACCTTCACCTTTGTCTCAACACCTGACTCTGCTCGAAGGTATTTCTAAGCCCGACTTGACCCATGGTGCATGTATTCTTATTACCACAACATTCAGATTTTTACTTTGCCCTTTTTTCTTTGTCAGATCACTTACCCAAGTCTTCTTTAGCCGCATTGAAACCTTTTTCCACTTAAATAGGCATAAGGGTAGACATGAAATATATTATATTTCCTTTGAATAATGCATCACGTCAACTTTCCATCACATTTCAACATTCATGCGACCTTCTTTATAAGGCTCCTTTTCTCTCTGATGCAATTTAAAAATGGAAAAACTTATACTTTTGGACTTGAAATATATTAGTATTTACCTTGGAGAGGTATCGCATCCGGGCCCATTTCTCATTTTGCACATTGGCACTTCTTTTGTTATTTGGTTCTATATTTCTCTTCCATTCTCCGATGTGATTTCTCAAAGGATAAAACTCTTACCACCAGATTTTAAATATGTTAAATGGTAGTTCTGAGTTGCATAACATCTGGTTCCTTTACCGCATTTTGACGTTCCATAGGTTTTACATTATAATCCTCCTTTTCCTCCTCAGATGCGATTTCTTCACAAAAAGGACTTACATCCGGATTTGAAACTCTTTAAACTTTAGCGTTGACCTGCATCACATCCGTCCTCTTTATTGCACTTTGCACTCGGTGTTTCAACACGATTCTTAAGCACTTATCCTCCTAAGCTTGAGATGTGCGATATGCGGGCTAGGCCCTTGTCATCTCTATGTCATTGTGCAATGTCACCTTGCCACGTCACTACCACATAATCACCACGCCACTGCCATGTCATTGCCACATTACTGCCACATTATTGCCATGTCATCACCATGTCACTGCCACATAACTTCCACATAATCACCACATCACTGCCACGTCATTGTCACGTCACTTCCACGTCATCTTGCGATGTCACCTCTCACACTTCGCATTTCGCAATTTCTGTTTCTTATCGCAAATCATATATTTTAACTCATCAATAATCGACATGAAAACCTTATCTCATGTTGCGGAATTTAAGCCATCGTAAATAGGAATTTTAAACATTTACCTCTACGCCGTTAAAAACTATACAATATTGCATGCACTATGAAATATGCAATAGGCCTACACCCACACATGTTCAGTTCATCGAATCGCAACTTAAATAATTTAACTTGCGACTGATTAACATGTAAATATAAAAGTCGCTGATTGCGATGTGTGCCAACCGTCTTCTGTGATTTGGTCTGTCCATCGCTCGCTATCATTTCAGGGACTTGATCCTCACCATCCGTTCCACCCACACACTGATCTTTGTCAATAGAATCAGATTTGTAATAAAACTTGTTCTGCCATACTTTAATCTTGAGTGAAGCTCATAGAAACTTCATTCACTATTCGTATTCATACAACACAGTATTCACATTATATGCATGCGACCCAACTCAACCCCTTGAACTGCATGCACCCTCGTGCACTGTTCTGAAGGAAAAAAAATTCAAATTGACCCAGCTCGTTCATGATTCTACCCATGTTCACGACTTCATCCAGAATGTTCACGACTTGACCCAACTTGCTGCCTTTTCTACCTTTGCTCCTTGATAAAGCTTCTAATGTTGCTCCTTTATTTTCCTTTTCCATCAATGACAATATTACCAACAATCTCCCCCTTTGGAATTGATGTTAACACTTCCTCCCCCTTTTATTCTGAGAAGTGTATATCTTCCTCTTATTGCTTTTCCTCCCCCTTTGACATCAATGGCAAAGGGTTACACCTTTTCTAGTGTATTTAACATCATTTCCTTATTAGAGTTCTGCATAAGAATTGTTCATTCTGTCCACATACCTGGCTGGGACTCGTGCTCCATTTGGTGTATAAGCGTTGTTGGGAGAACACTTTGGGAGTCACTGCATTTTCATGTATAGTGCTGAAATGTGCTAGAATGAAAAAATTGTTGGCTAAACTCAGGAGAATTTCTTCATCAGTAGTTATCTTCAACACCATTTGAGGTTCCTCTTTACTTATATGTTCATGACTGATGGCTGCTTTCCCCTTGGAATGATGATTCTTGTCTGATACTAGATGGTCGACTGCACTGTTTCTGTTCTTGATATTGCAGCCTTTGCTCATGCATTTTTTCCATTTTTTATTTATTTTTATTTTATTTTTTTTAATCATCTCAGAGAGTATCATCTGTAGACGCTATCCTTAGTTTGTCTCTTAGATATTCAAATGGTTATCTAGCAAGAGATTTTGTAAATATGTCTATTGTCTGTTCCTTTGTTGGGACGTATTCCATCTTTACTATTTTCTCTGCTACTTGTTCTCTTAGGAAGTGGTACTTTATTGGGATGTGTTTGGTTTTCGAAAGAAGCACAAGACTTTTTGATATACTTATTGCACTTATATTGTCACATTTGATAGAAATAGGTTCAATGATGCTTACCTCCATGTCTTCAAGAGTTTGTTTCATCCACATCACTTGTGTGCAACAAGATGTTGCTGCTATGTATTCCACTTCTACTGTAGATAGAGAGACAGATGTTTGCTTCTTGCTTAACCATGCCACCAGAATTTCTCCAAAATAAAGTTCACCTACACTTGTGCTTTTCCGTAATCCACACAGCTGGCCCAATCTACATCCGTATATGATGTAAATGTGAAATATTTGGCTTTCGGATACCATAGGCCATAATGTTCAGTTCCTTGCAGGTATCTAAATATCCTCTTGATTTATAACAAGTGAATTTGTTTTGGTGCTTCTTGATATCTTTCCACAAGTCCTACTGCCAACATAATGTCTGGTCTAGAGGCTGTTAGTTATAACAAACTTCTTATCATAGATATGTAGAGTCTTTGATATACATCTGCAGATCCATCAACAACACATAACTTGCATCTAGTAATCATGGGAGTTGACACAGGCTTGGATTCTTTCATTTGGAATCTTTTTAACATGTCTCTTAAATATTTTTCTTGTGAAATGAATATGCCTTTCTTCTTCTGTAGAATTTGAAGTCCTAGGTAGAAGGTAAGCTCTCCAATCATAGACATCTTGAATTCTAACTTCATCTCTTCTGCAAATCCTTTTACTAACTCATCCTTGTTGCTACCAAACATGATGTCATCTAAATAGACCATTACAATTAAAAGTTCATTTTCATGAGCCTTTATATACAGATTTTTTTCCACTCCTCCCTTCTTGAATCCTCGTTTTTGAAAGTACTTCTCGATTGTAGAATACAATGCATGTGGTGCTTGTTTGAGACCATTTAAGGATTTATTTAATATGCAAAAATACCTGTGCTTATATGATAAGGAAAAAACTTCAGGTTCTTCCATGTAGACTTCTTCCTCTAGATCTCCATTTAAGAAGGTAGACTTCACATCCATTTGATAGACTTTGAAATCATGATAGCATGCAAAAGGCAGAAACATTCTAATTTCTTTCATTCTTGCTATAGGGGAAAAGGTTTCATCATAGTCAAGTCCTTAGATTTGAGAGTATCCCTTACATAGAAGCCTAGCTTTATTTCTGATTACCTGACCTTGTTCACTTATCTTATTCTTGTATATCCACTTTGTTCCAATGACATTTTTCCCAACAGGTCTTGGTATTAAATCCCATGTCTTGTTCTTAATCTCGTCTAATTCTTCGTTCATAGAATTTGTCCAATTTTTGTCTTTCCTGACTTCATCAAAATTATTCAGTTCTATCTGTGACAACATGACTAGATATACTTTCCCGGTCTGTTCAGCTAAATGTCTTTTAGTTTGGACTCCTACACTCTTGTCTCCAATGATTTGATCTTATGGATGGTTTTTCTAAGTGTGCCTTGAGAGTCCTTTTGAGATTATTTCAATATATTCTGTTGTCTCATTATGTTCTTTATTTTCTTGATTCTCATCTTGATGATCATTCAGAATATTGACACAGTTTGTACTTCTAGTTTTGTCTGGTAGTTCTTCATTGAATCTCACATCAATTCTTTCCATAACTTTATGCAGTATTTTATTGTAGCACTTGTGACCCTTACTCTTTGATGCATATCCCAAAATTATTCCTTCATCATCTCTTGCATCATACTTTCCCAATTTTTCATCATTGTTATTTATGAAACATTTTCTACCAAAGACTCTAAAGTGCTTAATTGCTGTCAGTTTCCCATGCCACAGTTCATATGGGGTCTTGTCACAATTTGGTATGAGATGAGCTTTGTTAATAATATGAATAGTTGTGTGTACTGCTTCTTCCCAGTAGGTTTGGGGAATGTTTCTTTATTACATCATGGCTTTGGAAATCTGTTGTACATACCTGTTTTGCCTCTTTGCCACTCCATTCTGTTGAGGTGTATCTGCAATAGTAAATTGTTTCTTTATCCCACATTCATTGCACAGTTCCAAAAAATCATCACTTGTGAATTCACCTCCTCTGTCTGATTTGATGCATTATAGTTTACATCCAGTTTGATTTTCTACCAGTGCCTTGAATATCTTAAATTTCTCAAATGCTTCAGAATTGTATCTTAGAAATTCCACCCATGTTAATCTGGAAAAATCATCGATTATCAAAATGAAATATGCTTCTCCACTGGGTGCATTTGTTCTTGAAGGTCTGCATAGGTCCATGTGTACAAGATGAAGAGGCTTACTTGTAGATAGTTGTTCTTTGGCTTTGAACGATGTGCAAGTTTGTTTTCCTAGTTGGTGGTGGCTTCTATATTGCAGGAAAATCTTTGACAACATTATTTTTTCTCAATTTGATGCTGTGGTAAAAATTTAGATGTCCCAATCTTCTATTCCATAGAGAATATTCATCAAGTTTACTCATGTGGCATGCTTCATTCTCCTCTTCCACTATACAAACATTACTCTCTATTCGAACACCTTTAACCAAGGTATTTCTTGTGGTTATTGACCTTAATTCCCAATCTTGAGCTCTAAAAAGGACCTCACAACCTTTATCACAAATTTGAATAACACTTTATCAGATTGGGTTTTAGACCATCTACGAACAGTACATCCTAAGCCTCTCCTCCTCTATTATTCAGGTTGAATGTGCCTTTTCTCTTGATTTTCCCTGATCTATCATTTCTGAATGTGACATTCCTAGATCTCTTTTCATCAAAAGTTACAAACTTTCTTCGATCTCCAGTCATATTCCTTGAGCACCCACTATCCACATACCATTAACTATTATGATCCTAAGAAATTAGAACCAGATCACACTTATTTATCTTCCTTTTCCATTGCATGGAGCTATTTGTTCTATACATTTTTTGAGGAGATGGATCACAATCTTTGTGAGGAAATTCGTAAGACTTGTGCCCATTTTTATGATAGAAAAAACATTTGATTATATTTCGGAATGGATTATGTAGATGAGTGAATCCACCATTGTTCTTAATTCCCTTTGAGTTTCCATACTCCATTATATTTATATGCTCTCTACACTCCATGGATTTATGATCAAACCTTTTAAAAAAGAAATAAATACCCATGGAAGCAGTATTTTTATCTGGCGGAGAAGGTTGTTTAGGGATATAGCCATCTGGTCATATGAAAATTCTGTCTTTGGAAGCCATTTGATATGTGCTAGAATGTTTCTTGGTTGCTCACTCCTTTTGTTTCCAGGGCTTTCCCTGTGGTGGATTTTTTCTATAGCTCATGAGGATTGGAAGGTTTTCCCATATTTTTGTTCTCATATTGATGAGAGTCAATGTTTTCTTTTAGGGCAGCTTTCAAAAATATAATAGCTTTCTTATCCTCTACCTTCGACTTGCTGGATTATCCTTTAGATCCTATCCCAGTCTTTACAAGAGGAGATATTTGTGCATTTAATATCATGTCCAATTGTTCAACACCTTTTAACTGTTGAATGTTCATTGTTAAATCAGTTTGAGCCTCTTCCAATTTCTTCCTCAGACTCACCACCTCTTCGTCCAATCTTCCACATTCCTGAATTTTCTCTCTTACTTGCTGCTGTAGAATGTCTTCTACTTTCCTTGCTTATTTTAGTTCCATTTTCAACTTAATAAATTTTTCAGAGTTTGGTTCTTCCTTTAAATGTTTAAGAAGGATTACCTTCTATTTTCTAGTCTTGAGCTTGAGTCTATCTATTTCCTTTAGGGCACTCACCAACTCCCCCTCAAAATCTACCTCACCTTCTTCTTCAAATTCCAGGAAATATTTCTCAAGCTCTTCCTTGGCCATCAAAATGAATTCTAATGTTCCTTCTTCATTAGGGGATTCATCTGAGCTCTCATATGCACTGCTGTCTTGTTGAGCATATATTTTTTTTTCTATTAAATATGTTCCCTTTTTTCCTATTTCTGAAATTTCTTTTCTCCTCCCCTTTTGACTGATTCTCTATTTTATTATGAGGACATTTTGAAGCATAGTGCCCCACTCTTCCACACTTAAAGAACTTAAATGGAATTTTACCTTAGTACTTACTTGTGCCTCTATCCAATCTTCTGACAAATTTGGCTTCTTATTCATCACAGCATGAGTATGTAGCTTCCTTTTCTTATATGCACTTTTCTGCCTTAAAGGTAGCCTCCCTCCTGTTTGAATTCTGTTTAGGAAGTCTCACCTCATATGCTATTAGGTTCCCAAGTAATTGGTTTCTAATTAAGGTTTCCCATTTTGTTGTTTCTTCTATGGAAAAAACCTTAGGATTAAACCTGGGTGGTAGAGATCTCAATAATTTTTGTACTACAACACTTTTTTTAATTTCTTCTCCTAGGCCAATCATGATATTCATAACTTCTGCAACTCTTAAGAAGAATGTAGCTATATCTTCATCTTCATTCATTTTTAAGTTTTAAAACTGAGTTCTATGTGCTTGTAGTTTGGCCATCTTCACCTTTATATCTCCCTCATGAATGTTTCCTAAAGCATCGCAGATATCTTTTGAAGTCTTATTGTGCATTACCTTGATAAATTTTGACTCACTTAGACCGCTCAAGAGTGCATTCATTTGTTTTTCATTAGCGCTGAAATATTGTTTGGCTTCTTCCTCAGTGTCTATATCCTTTGGTGCATATTTTTCTTCCATGATAGCCCAAACTTATATTCCTAGATACATTAAGTATGTCATCATTATTATTTTCCAAAAAGCATAGTTTGTGCTAGTAAAAAATGGGGCTTTGTTTGTTGAGCATCCTTCTAGGCTAGCCATTTTTGGGACTTAGGACCTCTTTCCAGTTGTTAAACTGATACAAAAGGAACCTGATCTGATACCAATTGATGAGCCCTTAGCTAAAATGAGAGGGAGGTGAATCAGTTTAGTGAATTCATGGAAATTTAAAACTCTTTTCTTTAAACTTAATTAAACCTCCATTTCATAAGCAACTTAATATATAATGAATTTGAAAAATTAATATGTGGGCAGCAAGTAATAAGAAAATTAAACACAATACATCAACACATAATCATCATGCACATAGATAAAAGATATAAGTGGAAACCCATAATGGAGAAAACCACATCTTATTATTGTTGTGATGCAAAGGAAAGCTCAAAATCCCTCTCACAACTGATTTTCTATAGGCTCCAACCTACGAGAGTCTACTACATCAATTTCTGAAAGCTACAACTTGAAAGGAAGCTCCAACTCCTATCTATTTTCTGCAGGCTATAACCCATAGGAAGCTCTTACCTCAACCAGCTACAACTGGACATCTATCAAGCTACAACTTGATTTGGAAGCTCCAAATATCTCACACTATAATAAAATCATATGCTGATTTACTTGGATATCAGCTCTGTTTTACTCCTTCACTGATGCCTTTTCAGACTTCATATCTGCTTCATATCGGCTTTGGATTTGCACAATATCTCGATTTTCTCACTCTCATTCTTCCACTCTCTAAACTCTCTATGTACATTACAATAACATCATTTATATAGATAACTTCATGGCTATTTTCATTCTATATGGGAATATGGAGTGAACAATCATGACTCTTTCCCTTCCACCCACTCATTTCCTCACTCAGCATATTCATAATATTACAACAATACATACATTTATTTCAATATCAAATGGGGTTTTGATTTTCCTTGGAGACTTTCCTTTGCATAAAAAACAATATAAAATATATCAATAAATTTACATTCATACAAAATATTTCAGCTCAACCCTTTCAACTTCTTAGCTTTGCTATGCATTTTTCCTCTTCTGCTTGTTGTCCCTTTGTCTTTTATGTTTCTGCTGTTATATTATAACTATGCTGCATAACTACCTTTTTTCCCAACTCGACCAAACTAGCACATTTCCAAAATGTAGAGCTATAAAAAGGGTATCTTTCACCTCTAGTTACCTCACATTAATATGTCAATCCGGGAGCGTTTTGTTATTACAAAGAGTGACTCAATCTGAGGCTAACACTTGTCAGAGTAATGCTAGTAGTACAGTGCTTAAGAAATACAAGAGTAAACGGATGCTTGTCTGTAACTAAATCACTTCAAAGAATAAATCACACATTCAGAAAACTCAGCAGCTTATCAGTCAAGGGTTCGGCAGTGATAACCCATCCCTTCGGAAACTGATAAAAAGGAAACTAGAGCATAGACCACGAGTCTGGGAGCTAGACAGTGACTGCCAATGCTCACTACAGCCTTAGATCATCTCTCACACCAAAGCAACAAATGCGATTAAATGGAACAGCAAATAAAGAATTGAACAGCAATTCTGGAATAGAATAGCAAATCTCAAATGGAACAGCAATTGAATAACTAAGCCCCGCGAGTTGTAACCAAACTTAATCTATTAACCCAAATACATTCTTCACAATCAAAATAACAATCTTTCACTCTTAAGGCGAATCACACAAAACACACAAATGGAACAACGTTAACTATTGATAAATTATAGAACAACACTAATAAGTCAGAAACGCACACAACACACTGACATAATAATCTGATCAACCTAAATCAATAGGAATATGACCGTGCTTCCAAACAGAACACTATTATTTCTGAATCCAACAATTATGAAGAACACTACCTCAAGCGAATGTGTGACACGAATGTTTAATACACAAGCTCTGTAACAGAACAGTAAGAATATTCGATTAAGGCTGATAACATGCAATGACTTCTGAAAGAATCAATAACATAATGCAGTGTCAATCCACGATTCTACCTGTGAGAACTTCAATAATTTAATCGTAACAGAGCATGTAATATCAACTTATAAAGCATATCAAATTACCAAATAACAATAATAAACAAACCACGCAGAAATCAAGTCATAATGGTACAGAAGCAAGTGTCCTCCGGGGCCGGGCCCTTAGCCTCCAAGGATACACCGCTTTAAGTTAATCCAGACGCAGAGATGAAATAATCACCAAGCTTTTATTAATGCATCGGTCAAAAATACAATGAACCAGTTCTCAACGAGACTTAATAATCAGAACTGGTGTCTAACAGAAAATTACATAAAAGCGTATCCTCCCATATCCTAAGCTAATAGTGCTGTCCCTTTATATAAAGGCGACGGCGGAGATGTCCAAGTAACAAGATAAATAAAGCAGCGATCCCTCAGGATCGAAGATCCTGAGGGATTCGCCAAACTATTAATTCTTCATCCTTTCCTTTCTTTTGCGCCGAGCTGGTGTCTTCTCCTTCTTTTTCGGGCCGACTTGCTTTAATCTATTTAGCCTTGTTTGCATTCGGTTCACCTTCAGAGGGACAGCAGTTATCTCGACTTTGTCTCTTCCTTTGGAGCGGAAATTCCTCGTTTTCTCCTTTTCCTGTACAGAAAATAACCATTATCAGTGGTTAAGTCTTGCATATCAATTTTCACATGTTTCGTTATAATTCCTCATTACTTTCCAAATTCATGACACAAAAAGGTTTACAAATTCTACTAAAAAGCAACTGAAATAGTCATCAAAAGCATACCTTTTTAGTACTCCACACACCCCCCTGCTTACCTTGTTTCATGTCCTCATGAAAACATTGTAGTTGACATGCAAGGCAGTGAGAGAATATGCTGGAGAAGGAGTCTCATGCGGAGGCCTACAACCATGTTGAGTGATTAGATAGTCAAAGAACTGACCTGTTTGCCCCTTAGGCATATCATACAGGGCCTGGTATCCGGGTGCAGGGTGCCAAATAATTGGAGTGCGAAATCTATATCCTAACCAGGATGACCCTGCTTTCAGAATGCTCTCGCCATAGAGGTTCAAACGGTTGGCAACTAATTCAAAATTCTCATACTTAAATGGTTCCCTGAGCTGGATGTTTGGATCAGAGATTCGGTACCGAAACTTGGCTGCATTAATGGCCAGGTCTTTGATGGAAAGAAAATACTCTAAAATCTCTCGAATAAGTGCCTCATGCATGGGTCCTAATGTTTCATTGACACCCGGAGTCTTTATGAGGTTTCTATGAGCTTTCCATAACTGCACTGGGTTCCTAGGCTCAACCCTTACCCGTAAATCTAGACCATTTTCCTGACTCTGGAAAGTATCATAGGCTTTGAGCCACTTAATCTGATTAACCCCGAATGAAATGAATGCTTGTAATTGGATGTCTCCAATGAAAGGGGCAGGGTTTAACTCAGTCTCCTGATTTAGCACAAGGTCATGCAAATAAAGTTCACACAACAGTCTCTGGACTTTCACTCCATAATGTTTACAGCAGTCTATGAAGTCATTGATGGTGTGGATTTGTATAGGGGCGCCTGCTTTAACAACTTTTATTTTTAATTGTAAATACCGTTCTAATAAAAACAGAGCATATTTTTTAGCAGGGGCCCTACATGCTAAAACATCATTGTATAAAGAACACAAGGTATTCATCTGCTTGATAACAGTATCTAGTCTACGGGTTACCTGTGCAACTTCCTCTTGTTCCTTTTTCCACCCTTCAAAGGCCTGGTTTTTGGATTGACTGACATCCCTTAGTTGCTGCTGTAACTCTTCATATTTTTCTCGGGGAACCGTTTGCTCTCTAAGTTGTTCGGCTTCCTGCTGGGCTTGCTTCATCATCTTATGCATGGTTTTTGTCTTCGGATCTTTCTTCCATAGGTCAGTGGATGCCGGGAGTTTTACCTGAACTTTCTTATTATGCTGTTTGGAGTTCAGAACCCTTATTACCCCTGAGGGTGGTGCCTCTGTCTGGATTTTCTTTTCGCTGGTCCTCATGTCATCCCTTTCTATTTTAACGCGAATATCAGTCTGTTGCTGTTCCTCAGCAACGTTTGGAACGGCGACTGGATTTTCAGTAGGGTTTTGAACAGTAGGGCGATTGTTGGCCTTCTTTTTCTTCCCTCCGATCTTTCTTACCCTCTGGTTTGCTTTCAGAACCCTAATTTGCTGTCTGAGCTGAGTTATTGTATTCAATAATTTCTGCCGTTCCATTCGCAATTTCTTAATTTCCATCGTTTCATTAGAAGGAACAACAGTCTGTCTGCTGCGGCTTGGACCATGACTGGTTTCTAGCTCTTTCTCTTGGGGTACTTCTTCGTTGTTCTGCGCTGGCTATTCTGGGGTAGGTTCTGTCTCTTCCTAGGCAACTCCCTCTGGAATTTCCTCTGGTGTCTTGGGAACAGAGTGTTCCCGTTCAATCTCTCTTATCCCTTCTTCATCGTGAACAGGCAGATTTCCTTCTTCTGCCTCTGTTGCATATGATTTTTCAGATGCGTTTTCTTCTTGGGGTTTGTCGTGGAGGTCTTCTGAATTAGAAGGTTTGCCATACTTACCCATATTGGCCAGGACTGTGGCCAATTCGTCTTCTCCCATTGGGTCTTGTAATGGGCTACCTCCCTGCTGTCCCATTTCCTCCTCCTGTTCAGTTTCTACTTCTATTTCTGTTTCCCAATGCCTGGGTGCTTCGTCCTCGGATTGCTCGTCCTCAATTACCACTGGTTGGCTGGTGCTTTCCTGGAGCTTTTCCAGCCTTCCTCGCATCCGAGCTAACCGGGCTGATTTTCTGGGCTTCTCTATCCTTCCTCGCATCCTAGGTAGCTGGGCTGATTTGCTGGGATTTTCTAGCCTTCCTCTCATCCGAGCTAACCGGCCTGATTTTCTGGGCTCCTCTAGCTGCTCGGGTGGATTACTGGCATGCTTGTGCTTTGCTGATTCCTGGTGTATCTCTGGTCGTTCTGATGCACTAGCAACATGTTCTTATGTTACTGATTCTCTGCGTTTTGCTGGACGTTCTGGTGTGCTTGTAGAACTCTTGCGTTTTGGGGATGGTGCTGTCAATCCCCCCTCAATCATTACAATCAGCTCTTCCCAGCTGCTCTGCTACTGGGTGAGACTATGGCTAACTATTAATCGTATTAACCCATGGTGACTGACAACTGACTCTACATGCTGTGCCTTTTTTATGCTTCGTGCAGCATCATGCAGTAACGAATTCAGAAGTGCAGGTAGGTTTACAGAGCATTTCTGCTTTAAAACAGCTAAGAGTTTAAGATGTCGTGGTCTTACCACGTCTTTCCTTCCTTTGCAGGTGATGTAGCTATGCACTGTTCTTGCTAATTCCGTCCAGGGTTCTCCTAGCGTTGCTGGCAGAATGCCCTTCCCCTTAATTGTTAAGCTCTGACCTTCGTCCTGGAAAATTTCCATGATCTTCTGTAATCTTTCCTTCTTTAATGTCCATATTGGTCCGGTGGCTGGTAGTCCCGAAACTTCTGCAATTATATCGTCGGTGACTGCTATCCGCTTCCCCCTTACGGTGGAGTGATCATCCTGCAGGTTCTGCAAAAATTCCATCGCTACTGTTTCATTGGACTCCTGCAGGCGACTGAGATAATTCAACCAGCCTGCTCTTTCTAGGATCTCTCGGGCAGCAGCGGAGATTGTCAACTTCTGAGGTTCACTTCGAATTGCCCTTCCTCCCATGGTTTCGCTGTGGATTTCCAATGGAACAGCAATTACTTGTACTGTTTGAAACATAGAGAGGGTGATAATCACAAAAAACACAAAGTATGCGACAATGCAACGGAAATGGATTATGAACAGCAACTTGTGTAAAAATAGAAATGCCATGCCGTTAAACCATGCCAAACCGTCGTACACTATTTTTCCCGAATGGTGAGCTGACACGTAATTCAGGGAATAATGAGGTTAACCTCCCCCCCTCGCAATGTGATAGGCTGTCCCAGCCGGCAAATAAAGGAGCAGCACCCGATCTGTAACCGAGTCAGAAAGGAACAGCATATGGAATTATGCCATGATTAGACGGACAATGAATTACCGAAATCGAGGCGGAGAGTTAATCGCTCATTATGTAAGAGGCTACTGTGTTATGATATGAGGCTGGCGGGTAGGATATCTATCGTACTTGTCAAATCTTAAGTGGTCATGGTCACTTCCTTTGCCATGATTGGTGATGATAATTGTTCATGCGATGTACAAATCGGGAAATAATATATATGATTAGTTCTTTTAGGATATAAGAAACAAAAGAGTATTAGTATCTTACCCATTGGTGTAACCAAGGTGACTTCAATACCATTAACAGTGCTCTACTGCCGACAGGTGTCCATAACCTTGGCAGAGTTGTTTTTTCACCCTCGGAACCATGATCCTTTGTGTATATTTAGGAGTGTTGTTATGTCAAAATGTAGACCATTATGCTGGCTTGGTGACCAGTTAACCATAATGCCATTCACGAGGAAGGAGTGAAACGTGGGCAGGCCGGCTCGTGGTGAGACCTCCTGTTCCAAGGTTTGTTTGTTTGATATACCTTTTGGACCATATCCCTGGTGTGGTGGCCATAATGGGAATGCCACTTCACTTCTATCCTCATGATCATGGTAGGCTGGCTCTTAATGAGACCCCCTATCCTGCATTTGACATCTCACATATCATGTTCAGATATATATTTTTTCATAGTGTATTTTTCCTTATTTATACACAAAGGGTGGTTCAACACTCCTTAAGAGTAGGAATGGTGGAAGAAGTCTTATTATCTCAATAGGAAGATATAAGCCCTTTGCTCTTATTTCTAAATAATAATCAAAGAGGGTTAAAAGAATCAGCATGATAAAGATAACCAACCACCAGGGCAAAATTAGTAAAACAATGACAACAAAAGATAAGAAATAAATATATCCTTCCTTTCGTCCTCTTACTAATGCAGAGCCTTATAAATATAGCGATTTATGATTTGCGGATTTCGGTATATTGTGATTTTGTATTCATTGCACAAGTACATAGCTGTATCTTAAAGACTAGAAAGAATACGGGCAAGAAGCATCCTCAATTTAGATCAGCAAAAGGGATAAGCTGTTTCACAAGGAGAGCAAAAGTATGCTAATGGTGTTCCTTTGGAAAAGAAACAACGACGGATGATAGAAAAAGGAACAACAAAATATGCAAATGCCGTTCCTTTGGGAAAAGGAACGGCAAAAATAAAAATACTATAAAAACACTCTAAATGCCATTCCTTTGAAAAAGGAGCAAGAGTAATAAAAGAACACTGTTTCTTTGAAGAAGAAGGAACAGTGGTAACCAAAAGGAACAACAGAAAACGTAAGAATGCCGTTCCTTTGGAAAAGGAACAGCAAAGATCCCGAATGCTGTTCCTTTAGAAAAGGAACAGCAAAAGGAACAGCAAAACAAGCAAAGCCAATGGCATAAAAACACGCAGATGCTATTTTTAGAATGGCAAAAATCGAACTTTGTGAAAGAAAAGGAACAGCAAAAAAAGAAAAAAAATGAAAAAAAAACATTTAGTTCAAATTTTATGTACAAGAACCACTCGAAAACAAGAAATTATGTACAAATTGTAAAAAGGAAATGAACCCTTAATGAATTACAGGTGAGGAAGATTTCTCTTCCTCTCCTAAAATCTCCATATCAGTGTCTCGGCGTAGCTGTTGGCAGAAGGATTCCCGAGTGAGTGGTTTGCGATAGAGACGGACTCGGTGGCCATTTACTTTGAATGCATATCCAGAACCGTCAATGGTAATTAGAGTAAGGGTTCCGTTGTCATGCACCTTCTAGATTTCGTATGGTCCCAACCATCGAGTCTGAAGTTTTCCAGGGAAGTCCTGAAACCGAGAGTCGTATAACAGAGCCCAGTCTCCTTCGTGGAAGACTTTGTTTTTGATGAGTGCATCATGCCATTTAGCTCGCTGCTGTTGAATCAATGCTGTATTTTGTAATGCAGAGAGCCTAATTTTGTCTAATTCATTGATCTGCTGTAGTCGATTGATTTGTGCCTCGCTTAGATCTAGGCCAACTTCCTGTGTTGTCCGTAATGTTTGGATTTCGAATTCTATGGGAAAAATGGGTTGTTTTCCAAACACTAATTGATAAGGTGAGTAACCGGTGGTGCTCCGCCATGTGGTTCTATAGGCCCAGAGTGCTTCAGGTAGTCGGGTAGCCCAATCACGCCTATGTGACGCAATGGTTTTTGTTAGTACTGATTCTATTATCTTATTGCTATTTTCTACCTGCCCATTCGCCTGTGGGTGATATGGAGTGGTGATTTTATGCTGGACGTGATAATTGTTGAGTGTTGCAGCTAATTTATGCCCAACAAATTGAGGTCCTCCATCTGTAATTATTTCCCTGGGAAGGCCATAACGAACAAATAGATGGAACAGGAACTGTATGACAGAGTCCTCTGTGGCTCTTGGCAGTGCTTCTGCCTCAACCCATTTGGTGACATATTCTGTTGCCACCAAGATATATGTTTTCTGATTTGATGAGGGGTTGATGGGTCCAACAAAATCAAGAGCCCATCGCTCGAATGGTTCGATGACTAACTGTGGTTTCAGAGGCATCTCATCGGCTTGACCAGGTCGTCCTGCTCGCTGGCAGCTGTCACAGGCTTGGACAAACTTCTTCGCATCTTTGAAGATCGTAGGCCAGTAATATCCTGTCTGCAATACTTTATGTCCAGTTCTACGCTCAGCGAAGTGCCCCCCACACGGTCCGTCGTGACAGGCTTTTAGGATGTCAAATATTTCATCCTCTCTAACACATCGCTTGATATGCATGTCTGCTCCTGTGTGAAACAAATAGCCCCCAATCCACGAGAATCGAGAACTTTTCTGAATAATCTGCTTGCGCTCATTAGGGGTTAAATGTTTTGGTAGTTTACCTACTGCGAGGTAGTTGGCAACATCAGCATACCAGGGTGTTTGAACGGCAACAGCAAACAGGTGCTCATCCGGAAATCGATCTTCAACTGCTGCTGCATCGCTTGATTTTGGTATTCTCGAAAGAAAATCGGCTACGGGGTTTTCTTTGCCAGGCCGGTCCTTGATTGTGATGTCGAATTCCTGCAATAAAATTAACCATCGAGTTACTCTGGCATTTGTGACAGGCTTATTTGCTAAATATTTTATAGCAGAATGGTCTATATATAAGATAACAGGATAGCCTGTAATATAATGTCTAAATTTATTGACAGCATGTATTACAACTAGGAATTCTTTTTCAGTAACAGTGTAATTTTATTCAGCAGGGGATAAATTCTTGTTGATGTAATAGATAGCATATGGTTTTTTATCCTCTTCCTGCCCAAGGACTGCGCCAATAGCTGTATCTGAGGCATCAGATGATATCTGGAATGGTAGGTCCCAGTTTGGTCCTCGAAGGACTGGGGCTGTGGATACAAGCTTCTTTAAGTCCTCGAAAGCACGGTCACATTTTTCTGTCCAAAGAAAATCAACGTTACCGGTTAATGCATATAAAGGAGCAGCAATGTGCGAATAATGCTCTATAAATCGTCTATAATAACCCGAAAATCCAAGAAAGTTGCGTACCTCTGTTTGAGTAGTAGGAGTGGGAATGAGCAAAAGTATTTGGATTTTAGCCGGGTCTACCTGAATGCCGGCTGCTGAGACATAATGTCCTAGGATAAGTCCTTCAGTCATCATCAAGAAACATTTTTCGTGGCTTAAGCAAAGCCTGGTAACAATGCAGCGTTGTAGGACTTTTTCTAGGGTGTCTAGAGCTGGATCAAAATCATCTCCATATGGTGTAAAGTCATCCATGTAAAATTCAAGTCCATCATTTATTAAATCTGCAAAAATGCTAAGGATAGCCCTTTGAAACGTGGCAGGAGCATTACATAGGCCAAAAGGTAGAACTCGATAGGAAAATGTTCCCCAGGGACAAGTAAAAGTAGTTTTATCCTGGTCTTCAGGGGAAATCTGAATTTGATTGTATCCACTGAAGCCATCCAGGAAATAAAAGAATTTCTTCCCTGCTAAAGTGTCTAATACTTGATCTATGAATGGGAGAGGAAAATGATCTTTCTGTGTTGCCTTGTTTAGTTCCCTATAATCCACACAGATTCTCCATTTTCCATTCTTTTTTGGTACCACCACCAGCGGAGAGACCCATTTACTATCAGAAATAGGATAGATAAAGTTGACATCTAAAAGTTTCTGAAGTTCAACTTTTACCACATCCTTTAGATGAGGGTTAAGTCTCCTTTGTGGCTGACGAACAGGTCTGGCATCTTTTTCCATATAAATGTGGTGTGTACATAATTGGGGATCAATTCCTTTCATGTCAGGGTAATCCCATGCAAATGCTTCTTGATATTTTGTTAACAATTGGATGAGCTTAGTTTCCTGTTCAGGTGTAAGATTAGCATTGATGTTTAAAGTTTTCCCCGGTGCAATTTCCACAGTTTTACTATTTTCAACAGAAGTAACGGGTATCATTTGGTCATGCGTTTCTTTCAGAGGATCTTCGTCCAATTCATTATCAAATGCTGCTTCTATCATGTGACACTGTGTGCGAGGTTCAGTTTGACTAATGAAATTATTAATGGCATCATCTTCTGTTTGGTCTTTAAAATCAAGCACCTCTTGTATAGTTAATGGAGATCTGATGTTATCAGTAAGGTATGATACAGGGTGCTTATTAGTTTTAATCATTGTGACACTTGGCTGCGCTGGAGGATATAGAACTAAATTTTTGCTATTCGGTCCTCTAGTTATGGTCATATTTCCCTGCCGGCAGCCAATGTAGATATCGGCAGTGGCAAGCCAAGGTCTACCTAAAATTAATGGATGTCCATCAAGTCGGGTTTTTGGATTAATTATCAGGAAATCAGTTGGATACTCCCAGGATTCTATAGAGACCATGACATTGTGTAGAGTACCCTCTGGTCTAACCACAGATCGGTCAGCTAATTCCAACAGAGTAGAGGTGGGTTCTACTGATGTAATGCCGAGCTTTTGGCAAGTAGTGGTTGTTAAAATATTAATTGCAGCCCCTAGATCAACTAAGGCATTAGACAGGGTCTGACCATAAATTTGAACAGTTATAATTGGATTCCCTGGGTCTTCATATTTAAGGGGTGTTTCTCTCCCAGACAATAGGTCAGATAAAGTACCGACTACCTGGACTCTTGGATTATTTGTTATATTCCTCCTTGGTTTCTTTATGCACAATTCTTTGATAGTTTTTGCGTATATGGGAATGTCTTGAATGGCTTGGAGGAATGGAATTTTTATGTACAAATTTTGTAATTCTCCCAGAATGTGAAAGTCAGGATATTGTATGGATCGAGGTATGACTAATCGTTCTGGGAACGGGGGAGAGGATGTGGTTGCTTGATTATGAGTTTGTTGCTTATTTACATCCTCTTGTTGTAACTGATGTTCTCTTGGTAACTGATCTTCAATATGAACTGTTTTATCTCCCTCGGTTTCAATTATACGTCCAAATATTAACTGAAGGTCATTGCACTCCCTGAGGTCGGGTCCTATTTCTGATGTCTCTATGATTTGAATAGATTGGACCTGTCTGTTATTTGGATTGGGGTCGGGTTGGGCTGGGAGTTGCGGTCTCAGGTTAGACTGGGGATTTTGTTGTAAGGCTGGCAGAGTAGGTTGAGGGAGCGGAATAGTTCCGGCTGGGTGGTACATCGGTCTTTGCCA
Source organism: Pinus albicaulis (assembly GCA_034641835.2). Taxonomy (NCBI): domain Eukaryota; kingdom Viridiplantae; phylum Streptophyta; class Pinopsida; order Pinales; family Pinaceae; genus Pinus; species Pinus albicaulis. Next base: position 1,324,391,458 of record CM076581.1, read on the forward strand.
GCTTGTCTGCCAGGGTAAACTTTGTGAAGTAGAGGGAGTCCATTGTGACGGATATGGGCCATTTTGCCAATATAGTGGAGTGTAAGGGAAATTTGGCCAACCTGATTGGCTTGTTTGATTCAGCCATGGATTTGAAGAGGGAAACGATTGTGGTGACCAGTTTGTAAATGGGGGTTGAGATTGATTTTGCCACATACCATATTGTTGAGCATTATACTGTGGGGGTTGAAAGAAAGAGGTTGAGTCCGGAAACATACCAGATTGTCTCGGCTGCCACTGGCGGCGCTGGTTGATCGAATTCACCGATTCTGGTTCTTCTTCTGCTTCCTTATATATCGCTTTCAATCCAGGAAGTGAGGGGTAGCTCTCCGTAAGGTGATCTTTTGTACAGATGGCGCATGTTTGGACTTTATCCAGTGGACATTCCTTGTGGCTATGTTTTTTTCTGCATCGAGGGCAGAAGATTGCCAAATTCTGTTCTGCCTCCAACTGCTTCTGTTTAGCTTGCACAATATCAAGTTGTGTAGTTAGTGTCCCCATAATATCAGTTTTAAAATTTTCTAATAAATTTCCAATTTCTGCACGTGTTACTCCTTCTGCTGATACTTTGTTATCTTGTGCAAATCTATCATATTCTGTTGGTTTTATTCTTGTGCTGCCTCTCGAACACCTGATACATAAATCAATGATGTCAGCAAAATTCTCTTGATAAATGTCCCCTTTTCCCATAATGTTTAATGTTTCAATCCATTGTTCCTTCATACCGCTTATTAATGCAGTTTTTAACACATTATCAGGTAAAGGTAGCGTTGCATAAGGGGATCTTTGTAGATTGTACTGAAAACGTTCCACATACTCTTCCAATGTTTCATTCGGTCTGGCTGACATTTGAAATATTTCGTCTTTTAATTCTCTAGACCTACAATAATCCTGATATTTTTTTAAGAAGGATTCTTTCATTTTATCCCAATTGTTGATAACCCCGCCACCTAGCCCCATAAACCATCTTAAAGCAGCCCCTTTTAATGTAGAGGGAAATAATTTCAATTTTTGGGGATCGGTGGTGTAATCATACCCCCTACATAACACATCGAATTCGAATAAAAATGCATCCGAATCTTCTGATGTGAGACCATGAAAGGTAGGGATATGCTGAAGAGGGATAGCTTTCATGGGTGCATTAGCTGCAGAATCCACTATAGGATATTGTAATGTAGAGGTTTGAGCATTTGGCTGGTTTTGAGCCATGGTATCGAATATATGCCAATAACCTTCTGGGATATCTAGGAGGGTATTCCTAGGTTGAGAGGGAACGGTTTTGACAGGGATATTTTTAACAGCGCTTCCCTTATCTGGAATAATGAGAATTTCTGAAGATTGGGTTCCTTCGACAATGATTTTCGCAGCACTCCCCTTATCTGGGCTATCTAATGGCTGATTTGTTTCAATAGGGGATTTTGGTTCCTTGGTTTCCCCTGTTTCTCCTTCTCCTTCACAAAAGTTGCTGGAATTCCCTTCCTGCAATAGTTCTGAAGTAGAATTTTCAATTTCTTGAAAGTCCTGCTCTTCAGTTTGACTATGCACCTCAGCATAAGCTACAGATGGTGATCCTGTGGCCTGAAGGGAATCAGTAGGCAGTTTAGAAATGTTTTTCCTGGGGCCTACTGATGGCTGAGATTCCGCGTTCTTATAGATTTTGTCTATGAAGGTCGTTCGGCCAAGGGTCACCGGCCCCTTAGCTTTTTCAGGTTTGGATGGGGGTTTGATGTTCTTTTCTGGTCTTTTCTGCTTAGTCATGCACTCAAATGAACTACCAACTTCTATTCAAACAAAACAAAAAAAAACGACTCTGTTAGGAAAGCGGACAGTGGAGCAGGGTTTTTACATGCTCCGCACGTAGGTTCTTACCTTCCGTTTTTAAGATCCAACTCCTCCCTAGCAGGCTCGTACACTACTCTGAAAAAAAAGACAAATGGCTACACTCTTTCCCCGGCAACGGCGCCAAAATGTAGAGCTATAAAAAGGGTCTCTTTCACCTCTAGTTACCTCACATTAATATGTAAATCCGGGAGCATTTTGTTATTACAAAGAGTGACTCAATCTGAGGCTAACACTTGTCAGAGTAATGCTAGTAGTACAATGCTGAAGAAATACAAGAGTAAACGGATGCTTGTCTGTAACTAAATCACTTCAAAGAATAAATCACACATTCAGAAAACTCAGCAGTGTATCAGTCAAGGGTTCGGCAGTGATAACTCATCCCTTCGGAAACTGATGGAAAGGAAGCTAGAGCATAGACCACGAGTCTGGGAGCTAGACAATGACTGCCAATGCTCACTACAGCCTTAGATCATCTCTCACACCAAAGCAACAAATGCGATTAAATGGAACAGCAAATAAAGAATTGAACAACAATTCTGAAATAGAACAACAAATCTAAAATGGAACAGCAATTGAATAACTAAGCCCCGCGGGTTGTGACCAAGCTTAATCTATTAACCCAAATACATTCTTTGCAATCAAAATAACAATCTTTCACTCTTAAGGCAAATCACACGAAACACACTAATGGAACAGCGTTAAGTATTGATAAATTATAGAACGGCACTAATAAATCAGAAACGCACACAACACACTGGAATAATAATTTGATCAACCTGAACCAACAGGAATACAACTGTGCTTCCAAACAGAACACTATCATTTATGAATCCAACGATTATGAAGAACACTACCTCAAGCGAATGTATGACACGAATGTTTAATATACAAGCTCTGTAACAGAACAGTAAGAGTATTTAATTAAGGCTGATAACATGTAATGAAATCTGAACGAATCAATAACATAATGCAGAGTCAATCCACGATTCTACCTGTAAAAACTTCAATGATTTAATCTTAACAGAGCATGTAATATCAACTCATGAAGCATATCAAATTACCAAATAACAATAATAAACAAACCACGCAGAAATCAAGTCGTAATGGTACAGAAGCAAGTGTCCTCCAGGGCCGGGCCCTTAGCCTCCAAGGATACACCGCTTTAAGTTAATCCAGACGCAGAGATGAAATAATCACCAAGCTTTTATTAATGCATCGGTCAAAAATACAATGAACCAGTTCTCAACGAGACTTAATAATCAGAGCTGATGTTTAACAGAAAATTACATAAAAGCGTATCCTTCTTATTATTAAGCTAACAGTGTTGTCCCTTTATATAAAGGCGACGGCGGAGATGTCCAAGTAACAAGATAAATAAAGCAGCGATCCCTCAGGATCGAAGATCCTGAGGGATTCGCCAAACTATTAATTCTTCATCCTTTCCTTTCTTTTGCGCCGAGCTGGTGTCTTCTCCTTCTTTTCCGGCCCGACTTGCTTTAATCTGTTTAGCCTTGTTTGCATTCGGTTCACCTTCAGAGGGACAGCAGTTATCTCGACTTTGTCTCTTCCTTTGGAGCGGAAATTCCTCGTTTTCTCCTTTTCCTGTACAGAAAATAACCATTATCAGTGGTTAAGTCTTGCATATCAATTTTCACATGTTTCGTTATAATTCCTTATTACTTTCCAAATTCATGACACAAAAAGGTTTACAAATTCTACTAAAAAGCCACTGAAATAGTCATCAAAAGCATACCTTTTTAGTACTCCACACAAAAGTGCTCCCATATCTCCTTTTCCTAGACTCTACCTCTTCTGCTCATGCCTGCAGCGTTCAACCTTCACCTTTGTCTCAACACCTGACTCTGCTCGGAGGTCTTTCTGAGCCTGACTCAACCCATGGTGCATGTCTTCTTATTACCACAACATTAAGCTTTTTCCTTTACCCTTTTTTCTATGTCGAGTCACTTACTTGAATCTCCTTTAGTCGCGTTCAGACCTTTTTCCACTTAAACAAGCGTAAGGCTAGACTTGAAATATATTCTATTTCCTTTGAATAATGCATCGCGTCAAATTCCCATCACATTTCGGCATTCATGTGATCTTCTTTATAAGGCTTATTTTCTCTCCGACGCAATTTAAAAATGGAAAACCTTATACTTCCTAACTTGAAATATATTAGTATTTACCTTTGAGAGGTATCACATCCGAGCCCATTTCACATTTTTCAAATCAGAATTTTTTTTTTATTTGGTTCTATATTTCTCTTCCGTTCTCCGATGTGATTTCTAAAAGGATAAAACTCTTGCCACCGAATTTGAAATATGTTAAATGGTAGTTCTGAGCTGCATCGCATTTGGTTCCTTTAGCGCATTTCAAGGTTCGATAGGTTTTACATTATTATCCTCCTTTTCCTCCTCCAATGCGGTTTCTTCACAAAAAGGACTTACATCTGGATTTGAAACCCTTTAAACTTCAGCATTGACTTGCATCACATCCGTCCTCTTTATCGCACTTCAAACTTCGGCATTTCAACATAGTTCTTAAGCACTTATCCTCCTGAGCTTGAGATGTGCATTATGCGATGATGTTCTATAAATTTTATGAGGAGATGAATCACAGTCTTTGATAGGACATTCGTAAGGCTTGTGCCCATTTTTATGGTAGCAAAAACATTTCATTGTATTTCACAATGGATTATGTAGATAAGTGAATCTGCCATTGTTCTTTATTCCCTTTGAGTTTCCATACTCCATTCTCCTATATACGCTTTACACTCCATGGCTTTATGACCGAACCTTTTATAGCAAAATAAACACCCATGGAAGTAGTATTTGTATCTGGCAGAGAAGGTTGTTTGGGGATATAGCCATCTGGTCATTTGAAAATTTTGTCTTTGGAAGCCATTTGATCTGTGTTGGAATGTTGCTTGGTTGTTCACTCCTTTTTTTTCTAGGGCTTTCCTTGTGGTGGATTTTTTTTGAAGCTCATGAGGATTTGAAGGGTTTCCCACATTTTTGTTCTCATATTGATGGGAGTCAACATTTTCTTTTAAAAAAACTTTCACAAATGTAATAGCTTTCTTATCCCTTGCCTTCGACTTGTTGGATTCTCCTTCATATACTATACCAATATTTGTTAGGTCCCTATATTACTAGTATAGTCCCTTATTATTGTCAGTGTAACCCCTTTATAGTTATTGTTGTACCCCTGTAACCTCAATATTGTTATTATTGTGCCCTTATATTATTATTGTTAGGTCGGCTAAGATTATATTGTGATCCCATGGACTCCTATATATAGAAAGGGGTTTTATCATTTGTATCATCCAAGAATTGTTCATTTATGTAATGTATTTGAGGTTTCCCCCTTGAAGTGGCTATTTCTAAGGCATTGATCTCCCTTTTCTTCTATTTTTGGAGCTGGTTTAATAACATTTGGTATCAGAGCTTTCGATTCTAGGTTTTCACTGCTCCAAATAGGTCATCGTGGCATTTTCACTATCAATTTTTTTCTACGAAGGTTCAGACACTGAAATTTTTATAGCATGAGGCCAAAATATTGAGGAACGTTGTGTAATAATTTTAGATCTTGGTTCACAACATTTTCGGAGATATGATCTGTGGAAGTTAGGTTTTTTTAGGCTCCTGAATTTAAACTAAAACAGGTCATCATGGATTTTGCGCTATAAATTTTCGTATATGAAGTTTCAGAAGCTGAAATTTTTACAGAGCGAAGCATAAATCATGGGGAACCTCTTGTAAAATTTTTAGATCTTGGTTTGGAATATTTTTGGAGATATGATCTATGAAATTTAGGATTGTTTTAGGCTCCTGAATTTAATCTCAAAGAGGTGACCGTGGGAAGAACATCATAACTGTCTCTCTGAGCATCGAATTGGAATTCTGTAAAAAGTGGATGCAAGTATACATATTCTAGTTTTATGTGTATAAATTTCAAAGCTGAAGGAGGAATCAGTGACACGTGTGAAGTCATACAGTAAGCTCTATTGAACCAGTCCATAATTAGGTCATTGTGGGAGATTGGGCATAAATCCTCCTTGAAGAATCCAAATCAGGTTAGACCTCTGGCATTCGAAAGAAGATTCAGAGGGCTAATTTAGGGCCAAATTTCAGATATTGAAGATATGAAATCACAGATATAATTTAGTTTCAATATTGAGCTCCTCAAAAGCAAGAAAAAGGTCTGATTTTTTTTCCAAATTTCATAAGTCTTGTGTGAAAAATCAGTTTGAATTCATTCCAAGGGCATATTGAAGCATAGATATCAGTATTGGGTTCTAAAGTTACACCTAAAAAGAATTCAAAACCCATTAAGCCTTCATAAATATTTACTATGACTCAGGAAGAGGAAGAAGAGTTACATGACATATCAAGATTACAAGAGCAAGTGCACCAAATTTCACTCTTGCAAAGAGCAACAAAAAATGAAATGGAAGTTTTGAAGAAAGGCGTGGAAGCTAAGATGGATGGTCTAAATAAAGGTATGGAAGCTAAGATGGATGGTTTGAAGAATGGCATGGAAGTTGGCATGGAAGCTAAGATGGATGACATGGAACCTAAGATCGATGAAAAAATGAAAGACAACATGTAAGAAATGAAGAATGATCTAAAAGAAGACTTGGAAGATTTGATGACAAGGTTAATACAAGAAATGATTCCTAATGGCTGAAAGATAATAGAGGAAACTCATGATGAGAACAAAATAAATGTTAAGTGTGATTTCATAAACTCTAATGTTGGATTGAAAAACCACCATATTCCAAAGATGGATATGAGGAAGTTTGATGGAAAGGATCCCGTAACATGGATACTACAGATGGAGAAATATTTTGATCTCAATAATGTGCAAAACACACAAAAAGTAAGAGTTGCAACTTTTCATTTAGAAAAAAATACATTTGTATGGCATCAATGGCTTTGCTCCCATAAAAAAATTGTCACTTAGTTAATTTTTATGAAGGAAATGATAGCACATAATGAGGATACAAAGAGAAACACCTTATTTAGCCAATTGATAAATCTCAAGCAAAAGGGCTCAGTGGTGGAGCACATTGAGGACCTCCAAAATTTGAATATAAGGGTAACTGATATTCTAGAGGAACACATGATTGATGTATTCATAGGGTAACTGATATTCCTTGATCCTCCTCTCGTACTCTATGCAGTTCCCATCATGGCCACCCTTTCTCTCCCCAACTTGACCCTGGGTATACCCGTCTGGTACCTTGACCCTCCAGCCACTACCCCGCTTAGTCACCCCAAACCCTACCTTTCTTTGACACTGGTTCAAACAGTTCCCCTAGCTTCTTCCGTTGCTATAGTGCCCTCATCACCTCAACAGGACCCATCTCCTGTTGGTCCAGCTCTGGGAAAAAAGGGGAAGCTCGCAAGGGGGCATCCAAAGACAAGGCCACCCTGACTGACCCTGCCCCTCCTCTGCCCGCAAAGCGTTGCGCCTTGTGTGATGTCATCGTCCATGCCACCCATACTTTTCTTGAGTTGCCCCGCATTAAACCCATGGTTAAAGTCATGTTCCCTAAATCTACGGTCCTTGAACCCTCTGTTTCTTCCTCGTTCGCAATGAAGAACCCAAAGAATATTCGCACCAACAAACCCTGTGCTCTGTGTGGTGTCCATGGCCATTATTCCAACCATTGTCCTCACCTAACACATTACCGTGCCTCTTTAGAGGTAGTTCGAGAGTATGAGGTTGAACAAAAACAATCCGCATCTCCCATACTTGCGCAGTATGCATCAGGCCAACTCGAGGATTTACCTGCTCCCATTGACATTCCCCCTCCTGATGTTGAGATGACGAAGCCTACTACCACCATCCTTTACCTATCATCATTTGTGAGACCCTCGGAGAACATTCCCTTTGAATCCTCCCCGATTTTATTGCTTGATCCCCCTTCAACGACCACCTTGGGCTCAACATCCTTTGACCACCTATTTACTTGTTCTTCTGTCATCCCCCATGATGATCCGTATGTGAGAATTTCTTCTCATGCTGTTGATTTAGCTAGCTTTACCATGTCATGTGGTTTGTCTTCCCCTCATCATCCCGTATTTTCCTGTCATGATGACCTCATGGAAGCCTTCTCCACCCCTGACCTTATCTTTCCTGCCCATAAACGGGATGATACCATCCATATCTATGTTCACCTCCTCAGCATGAGCACCAGCTATACCTCCTGTAGCCCTCATACACCACCCTCTAGTCGGTATATGAGTCATAGCCATCCTATCCAGACCAATCCCTCCCGCAATTGTCGTTTGATGTCTACTTTGCACTCATGCTGCCATCATTGTTCTTCCCCCTCTCATTTATTGTCTTGTGACACTATTCCGTAGGACCTCCCATCCACACCCTATATCGGCTATGCCGATGGTGCAAGTCGCTATTCCAGGAATCTAGCCTCAGCAGCTTGGGCCATATTTTCCCCCTTGCATGCCCTCGTTCTCTCAAACGGGGTCTACATTGGTACTTCCACCAATAATCAGGCCAAATATGATGTAGTGCGTGGTCTCTTAGCCGATGCCCTCTCTCATCGCATCCTCCATTTGCATGTTTGTTTAGATTCCCTGCTTCTTGTCATGCAACTCAATGGTTTCTACCGTGTGCATAATCCTATCCTTTTTAGACGATATTAACAAGTGAAACTTTTGATACGTGAATTTAGAATCATTACTTTCAGTCATGTACCTCGAGAATAAAATCACTGCGTAGATAGCATCGCAAACCATGTTCTAGATTGGCATTTATCACACACATTTCATACCAGACAATAACATTAAAAATTATCAAAATGATGCATATCCATAATATGTGTCACGTAACATGTTTTTAGAGTCCATCTACTCTAATACATATGACATGCCCATAGCATGTTACAAAAACAAAACTCAAAACTGGGAGACACCACTTGCCCCTACAAACACACTGGGGGCACCAATTGCCCCTACATACACACTAAGGGGCACCACCTGCCCCAAACCTAATCACTATCTGGAGGATCTCGAGCAAATGGCTCTACTTTTACAGCTTGTAGATCTCGCATCCCCTGACCAATGATTGCCATGTGCCGCATGACACCTCGCCATTCCGAGGGTAGACCAATACATAGCTCTATGTACTGGTCGTCTAAGTATTTCCAACCACGCTCTGAAACACTGGTCAGAAGCCCCTCACATCTACGACGGATGTCCTCTAGGAGGATGAGCATATCCTCATTCTGTGCCGCTCTCGATCCACTAGCACCTGTAGCTCCTGATACTGCAGGTCGTCCCATATATCCGACCGATTTTACAGGAGCTATATCTGCATACCAAATGTAAACGAATCAGTATCATATATACTATTCAAAAAATTTGACATGCACATAAAATATTAGTCACTTGTCACTTACCATCGGGCCCCCATACTCAACCAGGTTGAAGTGGCAAGTCCAGATCCCCACAATAACTCATCCCACTATACAGATAGTCGTCTATGTACAACGACATGTGATCCCAATGGGCAAAAAACTTTGGTCAGAACACCCGTTCGACTGCCCCTCCTCCTCCTCTACATAGTAGTCAGCTCCACCGATGCATCCTGGGCTCTCTCGGGCCCCCATCTGGAAGCTGTATACGAGGTCGCAAGGTCAGGATCTTCTCAAAAAAGAATGAGCACAATACGGTCCCATACGCACAATCATGGTTAACTTGCTGCTTGCACAACAAAAGTTTTTTTTTCAACGACACCAACATCATCTGGGCCCACTCATAGTAGGTGCCACTCAACACCTTCTCCAAAATCATCATCTACCCTCCAGTAATGTGATGGAGCGCCTGGTTGCCCATGATCCGCAGCATCGCTGTGGCCATAGCACGAGTCTCTAGTCTCTCTAGGTCCCCGATTGGTATCCGAGTCCCTTTAACTTGGAGGCTTGGTCGACAATGTCGCTCTACAAACTCCATGATGTTACACCCCCATGGTAACACTGCTGCATATTTCCCACCATCCCGAGTGGTGGGAGATCAGTCAATCCTGTGCCCTTGCACTATAAAGACCTCATGATCTGGATTCCAATAACTAATAATCCCGACCAACAAGGGCTCCCCAGCTCTCATCAGGGGGTTCTCCACAAACTTCGGAACCCCAAACCTGGCCAATGCATGACGGACAACCTGATCCCCTTGGATCTCCGAACGTAATGCACCCAGGTCCCTCTCTCTCTAGTTGATCCTTATATCTGCCATATCTACACAAAAACATCATCTTTGTTATTATCCTGATAGGAAAAACTATATCCAACCACCAAAACCCAAATCTCAGCCCCAAAACAACACTGAAATCGCTTCCATCTGACAAGTCACACTTTTTGGCCAACTCCTGGGATAGGTCACACTTTTCATGCCAAAACCTGCTTCCCAGGTCACAGTTTTTGGTCCAAATAGTGTGACCCGGCCGTGAAGATGAAGGAGGGACTGTTCCTGAGATTTAGGACCCTAATCTAAACTTTAAATCCATAAAAAAGAAAGAGTAGGATTAGGCCTCTTACTTGCAATTGACGGATCTCAATTCCAACGGTCGGTTTGTCTGCTACGCTTGCCGCAAGATTTAGGGCCTTGTCTCCTCTCTACATTCACCACAGCTACACAAGAAAATGAGTGGATTTGGAGGGAAAATTCCTTATTAGAAGAGAAACCCCTATTTTTTCTTTCGCCTGCTGTGGTCAAATCGTAGCTCCGTTTAAAAAACCATCTGCACCGTTGGAAAAATATCATCGAGCATTCAAATGGGTATTCATTTGTTTTTCATGATTTGATACTTCACTAGGACACATTTTGTCCAAGAAGGGTCTCTTCACCTCTCCTCCAAATTGGATTTCCTCACTTACAACGCTTGTACTTGGGGCACCACTTTGCCTCCATACTTGTCCTTGTTTGTGTTGATTTTCGTCATGAGATACCCTCTTGTACTCATGATTTTATGGTCCCTCATTGGACCTTTACTGTGTGGCAGCACCATCGAGTCACCCTTGTTTATAGCATCTGAGTTGAGTCATCATCGCATTCATGGAGTCTATCCCGAGTCCCTTTGTATCCCGCTATAGTCCTCCATCCTTCATTGCTTGGTACCTCTCTCGTGTCACACATTATGGCCTTCAGTCCCACTGCCCCCTATCCCTCATGATATTGTGTTAGTCACTACCAAGTCATCCATGCCCTTTCTACTTTAACAAGGGAAGTTGTCCATTCGCTACTCAGTACCCCCCATTTCATCATCATCATTGCTATCAGTCTGTCAGTCTCTCTACTATTTTCTCTCGTGCCTTAGTTGAGGATCCCTTATTGCCTCACCTATGGCAGACCTCCTTCTGTCGACATCAACTCATTCATTCCAGAAGATAGGTCTAGAGGGAGGTGTACCTTGGTTCCAGCGTCCACTCTTGTTTGGTGCCCCATATTAGGCAAAGGGACTCCTTATTGCCCTTTGACTTGGTTGTTTCTCACCTCCAGCTCCTTTCAGCATGATCAAGATCCGTATACTTGATGGTCTAGTGATGCAGCAGTTGTTTTCAGTAATTCCCGGGTGTGTGTGAGATGTCTCAACCCTCGTGAATGGGTGGCCCTACAGGTAGCCCCCCACATGCTCGGATGACCTCTTTATCGCAGCCTTCGATGCAGCTCCATATATTTGATGATGTTGGCCGTAGCCGCTTGTAGCTCCTCTTTGATTTGCATGTATCAGTGAGATTTTGCGAGCCCTTCCCCGAATATAGGGGCATTTGGGTTGTATTTATATATCATGTACTTAGATTTTATTGTATAAGTCCTGGATGTTATCCCAGGCACAACATGTATGTGGGATTCATCATTATATATTTTATCTGGCTCATGTTTATGCCAGCTTGTACTTTGTGGTTCGGTCCCTTGTTTACTGAGTGCACTATTCTTTTGTACTTTGTCTCGGCGGGCATATGTATGCCTTCCCCGCCGCCTTTAGCACAGGTACCCACTCATAAAAAGATACTTGTTACACCTGTAAGTCTCATCTCCTCTGGGTCTAGTTCTTTAGCACATCAGTCTACCTTACATTCCTCTCTCTGACTTCCCTTTTGATGTCTAGTGATTGAGTTCTTACAACGTACTTCGGTCATACTATTTTCTCCTAACACTCACACACTGGGGGGCAATCTGCTACGCCATTTTTTGGTCATGAAACCTATTATCATTAGATGGACCCAAGCACACCATGTAAGACCAATTTTACCCTAAGTAAAATTGCTTTCACTGTGTAAAATAACTTAATAAAACACATTTATTAGGTTGTTTATGGTCTAAATAGGAAACCCCAAGGGGAAATATTAAACAAATCTATATTTGTTTGATTTTCCTCATGGAATATTTTTTTTTTTTTTTTTTTTTTTTTTTTTTTTTTTTTTTTTCCGAACAAGACTAACGCTATTAGTAAAAACATAGCACAATCGCACAATCCAGAAGCGAAGCTAAAGAGCAGTGGGAGCCGGAATGATATTGTATCAACTCCTATCTCCATAGAGTAACCAGGAAAGCAAAAAGATAACAAGGAGAGCAAGTAAAAGAACGTGCTAGAACGAGGGTCTACCAAAGACAAGTAGTCTCCCAATCGACATTTTTTCCTTTATTTTTATCGTACTTCTTGACCCAGCTGCTCTGATCCCCGTCGGATCGGGAACCATTTGGCAGACCTGCTCAGTTGCTAAAGGAGGAGTCTTTGTCCAATCAAGAAGAAGTCTCATGCGGAAACAAGTCGAGATCGTAGGGGCCCAGAGGGATCTTCGGGGCAAGCTGAGGGCGAGTCCTTCGGATGTTCCAAGTGTTCCTCTTCCACTTCAATGTCCTCCTCATCCGAGCTAGAGGTTTCAAAGTCATCCATAGGGGGTTTATCACAAGGTTTCCAGCTCTTGGATTTGGATTGGCGAAATATATTCTTCTTTTTATCGAGGAATGTAGCACATGTATTCTGGAGATGCCCCGTCTGATGACAATGTCGGCATCTGAAGGCTGTGTTCTCATAATCCAAGGTTTGCGTCCAATGGAAGTCCCCAACTTTAAGGATGATCTGATCTGGAAACCCTTTGCTAATGTCTATTTCTGCGCAAATTCTGCCGAAGGTATATAAACCTTTCTCCCCCCTTGAGGTGTCTGTGGCCAGGAAGCGGCCTAATGTGTCCCCGATGCTTTGAAAGACCGCAAAGTGCCATAGATGCGCAGGGAGGTTTGGAAGTCTGACCCAGATAGGAAGCTTGGTGATGACAGCAGTAGAGGGGTCGAAGTCTGGGAACCAGGGGGTGAGAAAAAGTCCAGCTGATCCCCAAAACCAGGGGCCCCCTGTTAAGGCTTTCTGGTAATCTTCAGGGAAGACAAAGACGACAATAAAGAAGCCTTTTGAGCATAAGAAGACTTTGCTGTTGTTGGTCCAATTGGAATGTATCCACTGGTATAGATCGGCTGTACGGGGCCAGAGTCCATTAAATCTGCACCTCATGGAATAATTAATTAAACAATAATTTAATTATTATTCCAGGTCATATTTAAACCAAAACAAAGAAATTAATTAGATAAATCCTTATTTATCTTATTATTTTTTAGGAATAATTATTTAAACCTTATTTAAATAATATTCCTTGTTAAATTTGACTAAATCATTTATAAATAATTGAATAAATAATTATTTATTCAATTATCATTCAACCACTTCCTTAAAATGATAAATAAATCATTTATTTATTTATTATTTACAAATCAAGGGATTTGACCCAAGTCAAATACTTTTCCCCTCCAACAAATATAATAAAATATTCCATAAAAGGTGGATCTAGATTTGGTTAATATTATTTTAATCTTGCACCAAGATCTAGAATGACCCAATATTTTGTTATAAATAGGAGGTTTTTTCCTACCATTCTTCACCTTTTGTTTCCTCTTAGTTCACTCTGCATCTACACTCTTGGTCTGCCTTTGAGCCATTATCATTGTCATATTTTCCATTATTTGCTTTGTGAGCTCCCTTTGAGTTCTATGTTTGTCTGGGTTTTCTACACCAACAAGAGAGAGAAATTCTAGATCTGAAGTGCTGAGGACTTTCAAGAACCCATCCCATTGAGAAGAATTGGAAACACCTTTCTTGTTTTCCTCCCAGGTGTCCTTAATATAAAATTCTTTCAAAAATATTATTCTTGTCTTGTTTATTGGATGCATGGAGAAAAAACTTATTTTTGTTGCTTAATGTCTTTTTATGCATAGATATGGATTTTTGTAGCATTTGTCTTGATCAGCTAACCGCATATTTGAAGATATTAGCAACCATATTTGATGTTAGGGCTATAAGTTATGCGTAGCTAAAGTGGCCTTTTTTCGTACACTTCGACAAAAGATTCATACAAACAGGCCCAAGATGCAAGAGTAGGTAGATAGGTTCATAAGAGGATGCATGCTTTGTTGTACCAACAAGCTCAAAAATAGTAAAAAGGGTATATATCATCCCTTATTTGTACCTACTCATCCTTGGGAAAAACGTTCCATGGACTTTATGGGAGGCCTACCAAAAACCAAGAAGGGACATGACTACATGTTCATGGTAATTGACAAGTTCAACAATATGTGTGTTTAGATTCCCTATAAAATGGCCATCAACGAAAAAGAAGCAACAAAATTTTTCTTTAGATAGGTTTGGGTTCACCTTGGGATACCAAGAAACATCATTTTAGACAGGGATACAATATTTCTCAGTGCCTTCTGGATGACATTGCGGGAGTATATGGATACAAAGTTGAAGAGATCAACAACATTCCATTCACAGATAGATGGGAAGAAAAAAGTATTTAACAAGACTTTGGTGTATCTTCTAAGGTGTTACAAACATAAAATTTTGAAGACCCGGGATGAAAATATGGTATATATACAGCATTCCCACAAAAGAGTAGTCCACACTTCTATAGGAAAGTCCCCATTTGAGATTTTTTTTGGATATTTTTCACCTTCACCTTTGGATATTACATATGGGTAGAAAGGACGAGTGAGGGACGATCTTACAGGAGATGCTTTGAGGCCTAGAAAATTTATAGATAAGATCAGGTTGATCCATATATAGGTACAGGAAACACTACAAAAGTCGTAGGAGAAGTATAAGGCTAGGCATGATCAACACATAACAGAGAAATAATTCATGGTGGGAGACATAGTATGGTTATAGTTGAACAAGGAGAGGTTGTAGGGGCCTGGTAAGAAAATCAAGGATCTAATATATGTGTTGTGAAACCAACTCTAAAAATAGAAGAAAAGATATATCAACACCTTAGAAAGGGGAAACCTCCAATACATTACATGAATGAACAATTCTTGGATGATACAAATGAAAAAAATTCCTTTCTATATATAGGAGTCCATGGGGCCACAATCTAATCCTAGTGGGGCCACAATGTAATCCTAGCTGACCTAACGATAACGATGTAAGGGCAAAATAATAACAATATTGGGGTTAGAGGGGGCTACAATAATAACAATAAGGGGGCTACAATAATAACAATAAGGGGCTAAACTAGTAATATAGGGACCTGTTAGCCCCCCTATAAATTTTTGACAAAGCAAAACAGGGGGCTAAAACTGTTTTTGAGCCCTCAAAGAATGCATTTCCCAGAAGACACATCATACTTGAGGTCTCCTATGCCTTTGCCTTTGATAAATTCCCCCCTGTAGAATTCACCATGATTGCCCCTCTATTCCCCTTCGCAAAGTCCCCTTTCTATCCCATTACCCCCCCCCAAATTCCCCTTCAAATTCTACCCATACCCCTTGGTTGGCCTTTTTCACCCCTTATCTCCCTATCGTTACCCTTTAGAGGCTTTAAAATGCATTTAAAATGGCCTAAAAACCCATTTTACACATTATTATAGGCCTAGCCCCCCTTCTACTAGCCCCCGCACCTTTTTCCTCCAAGTAACCCAGCGCCGGAACCACCCGCCAGCCCAAAGAGCGCCTATCTCATGTGATTCATCGGGCGCAGTTCCAGCCGTTGATCTGGGTAGATCAGACGGCTATAATTAGACCATCAGTGCTCACATTTCTCCATTCAAATCTCTGATCGCGCCATCACCGTCCGCTTAAACGATGATCTGACAGTTCGCAATGTGCGCGCGCCAGTGGTCCCCATACACTGTTCCCAAACCACCAGTTTCTATCGCACCGCCTTTGGGCGGAGGGCAGTTTTCCCTGATCGGCTAGCGATTCCATACAACGATTGACGCGTGGCTCCTGTACGTCTTCAAAACCGCTTGTTCATCACGCATTAACTTTCGACTCAGGATGCCCAGCGATATGCATGTCAGCTGTTAGATCTTGGGCTCCTCATCTAATGGTCATCGATCAACGAAGCTACACGGGGTTTTAAACCTCGGCCTCTGTACCCCTGGCCTACCGTTCCTTCAAAAAAGTGTTGTCCTCAATGCTTGAGTAGCTCTAGGTGCTTCTGTATAAAATTCTCATCCTCCCATGTAGAATCTTCAGCGGGTAAGTTCTTCCACTTGATGAGATACTCTGAAATTTATCGATTTCGTAGCTGTCGAGTTCTTGTTTCAGTGACCACTTCAGGTTCCAATATGATTTTTACTTCCTCATCAAGTTCTGGAAATATTGTTTGAATTGGAAGATTTTCACCTATAACCTTCTTTAAGTATGAAACATGGAAAATTGGATGCACTCGCGAAGAAGGAGGAAGCTCTAATTTGTATGCCATAGTACCAATCTTTTGCAACACCTTGTAAGGACCATAGTACTTTGGTAAAAAATTATTATTCTTCTTAGCTTGGTTGAGGGACATTTTTTTGTATGGTTGTAGCCATAAAAATACCTAGTCTCCTACATCAAAAATTCTCTCGCTGTGATGTTGATCTGTCTGTTGTTTCATTCGATTTTGTGCCAAATTTTGGTTATATTTTAAGAGTTGGAGAACTTCTAGTTGATGCTCGATGTGATCTTCCACTTCTTGAACCTTATAATTTTCTCTTAAATATGATGTGATGGATGGTAGATGATATCCATAAATTTCCATAAATGGGGTCATTTTTGCTGCAGTATGGAAGGAAGTGTTATACCACCATTCAGCGAGAGGTAACCACTTGACCCATTGCGTTTGTTTATCAGATACAAAACAACGAAGATATCCTTCCAAACATTTATTCACTATCTCAGTTTCACCATTGGATTGAGGATGATAAGATGAGCCATGAGCTAATTGAGTACCCGAACAAGAAAATAACTCCGTTCAAAAATTTCCAGTAAAAATGGGATTTCTGTCGCTCACAATAACCTTTGGGTTTCCATGTAGCTTTTGAATTATTTCCATAAATGTAGTAGAAAATGTACTTGCTTAAATGGATGAGATAATGCATATAAGTGTGCATACTTGGTAAGTCTATCAACTACCATCATGATGACACTCTTTCCGTCGGACTTAGGTAAACCTATGATAAAATCCATTGAAATGTATCAGATGTACTAGGATCTTGCTGCAACTTTTGAATGAGTGTCCACACTTCTTCATTCCTCTTCCATTCATCCCTTTCTTTGGTTATCCAATCTGGTTGGATAATAGGAATGGCACAAAGCAATGCTTCCACCTCTTCATTTTTTATTAAGAGTGCATCTGCAACAACATTTAGCTTCCCTTTTTTGTAGATTATTTCAAAGTCATAACCCAACATATTTGTGACCCATTTTTTCTACTCTTTTGAGAATAGTCTTTGTTCCAAAAAGTATTTAAGACTATCATGATCAATTTTTACCTTGAAGTGTCTTCCCATTAGGTAAGGTCACCATTTCTTTAGTGCATGTAGTATTGCTAACATTTCCTTCTCATAAATAACGTTTTGTAAATACTTTCCTTTGATTGGACGACTTTCAAAAGCAATGGGTCTTCCTTCTTGCATTAAAACAACACCAATTCCATATCCTGAGGCATCACATTCCACAATAAAGGTTTTTGTGAAGTCTAGCATAGCTAAGACCGGTGCTAGGCACATTGCCTCTTTAAGATGTTCAAAGGCCTTAGTTGCTTCAAGAGTCCATGAAAATGCATATTTCTTCAATAATGTTGTTAGAGGTGTTGTTATTTTCCCATAATTATTAACAAACTTGCGATAATACCCTGTTAAATCGAGAAATCCTCACAACTATTTTATATTTGTGGGATCTTTCCATTCCTTAATGGCTTTAATTTTTTTAAGGTCTACCTTAACACCCTCGTGAGATACAATATGACCCAGATATTCCACCTCTTGTACTCCAACGAAACATTTGGATTATTTTGCATATAATTATTTCTCCTGCAATAATTTGAGCACCTTGTCAACATGTTGAACATGATCCTTCCAAGACGTGTTGTAGATTAGTATATCATCAAAAAATACTAGCACAAATTTTATAAGGAAGGGTTTGAAAATGGAATTCATCAACCCTTGAAATGTAGAAGGTGCATTGGTAAGGCCAAAAGGTATGACCAAAAATTCATAATGACCCTCATGAGTTCGAAATGTTGTTTTTGGAATATCTTCAGTCTTCATTCTAATTTGATGATATCCTGAACGAAGATCCAACTTGGTAAAATAAATTTCTCCATGTAATTCATCCAATAATTCATCAATCACAGGAATGGGAAATTTATCTATAATTGTGAGCTTATTGAGCTCCCTATAATCCAGACACATGTGCCATGATCTATCCTTCTTGTGCACCAATAGCACTGGAGCAGAGAAGGAACTTTGAATATGTTGAATTATACCAGCCTCTAACATTTATGCAATCATACGTTAAATTTCGCTCTTTTGGACATAAGGATATCTATAAGGCTTGATGTTTGGAGGAACAGTTCTTGGAATCAAATGAATAGCATGATCATGATCACAAATAGGTGGGAGTCATTTGGGAGTTTCAAACACCTTGGAATGATTGTCCAAGACTTTTTGGAGATCTGTAGAAATAGATGATTTTGATGTTGGAACTTCTAGTGAGCATATTTGTGAAATTATGCCACGTTGTACTTCCTTAAGAAGATTTTTCATGACATTAGAGCTTAGTATCTTTCCCAGCTTCCCTAAAATACCCCATAATTCAACTTCCTTTCCTTCTGAAAAAATTTTCAAGAAAAGTTCTTGAGAATTAAAAGCTACTGTCCCTAGAGATTGTAACCATTGTACTCCTAGTAAAACATCAACACCTCCCATAGGAATGGAAAGAATTGGACTATTAAATACATATTCCCCCATGGTTAGCTTGATATTATGGCATTTTCCAAAGAAATTTATAGTTCCTCCATTTTCAACCATCACTTGACATTCTGGTGCTAGGTATAGGAAACAATTCTATTCCTTGGCTACCTTACAATGAATAAAATTATGGGTACTACCTAAATCAATCAACACTATTATCTTTTTATTATTGACATGTCCTTCTACCTTGAGAGTTTGAGGAGTGGTAATTCCTTCCAATGCATTACATGATATGGTCAGACTCGTCTCTTCCTCTTCTAGGGTTGGTTCTTGGTGTATATCCTCTTCTTGTTCATTTTCTTCTTCCTCTTCACAATCTATGTAAAATAATTTCTTCTCAGCACACTTATGACCTTCAGTGTATTTGCTATCACAATTGTAGCAAATCCCTTTGCTCTTTTTTCTTCCAATGGTTGTGGTGTTAACCTTGTAGGTTGTGGAAATCTAGGAGTAGCAACACTTCCCTTTTTATAGAAGTAAGTGGTAGGATTCCTTGTCGCCATAATTTTACATTCAATTTTTCTTGCCAACCTGAATGCCGTCTCCAATGAATCAAGTTCCAAAACATGAACTTCATGTTGGATGTTATCATTTAAAGTACCTATGAAGAGATCAATCTCGTGTTCCTCTGGAATATCAGTTACCCTTATTTTCAATTTTTGGAAGTCCTCAATGTGCTCCCCCACTAAACCCTTTTGTTTGAGATTTATCAATTGGCTAAAGAAGGTGTTTCTCTTTATATCCTCATAATGTGCTATCATTTCCTCTGTAAAAATTGACCAAGTGACAATTTTTTTATGGGATAAAAGACATCGATATCATACAAATGTATTTTTTTCTAAATGTAAAGTTGCAATGTGTACCTTTTATGTGTTTTGCACATTATTGAGATCAAAATATTGCTCCATCTGTAGTATCCATGTTACGGGATCCTTGCCATCAAACTTCCTCATATCCATCTTAACATTAGTGTTTATGAAATCATGATTAACATTTATTTTGTTCTCATCATGAGTTTCCTCTACTGAAGTTTCACCATTAGGAAACATTTCTTGTATCAACTTTGTCAAACGTTCGATGTCTACTTTTATGTTTTCCATTTTTTCATCGATATTTGCTTCCATGCCATCCATCTTAGCTTCCATTCCCACTTCCATGCCTTCCATATTAGATTCAAAACCATTCATCTTAGCTTCCACGCATTTTTTCAAACCATCCATCTTAGTTTCCACGCCTTTCTTCAAAACTTCCATTTCATTTTTTGTTGCTCTTTGTGATAACGAAATTTGGTGCACTTGCTCTTGTAATTTTGATATCTCATGTTGTGTTTCTTCATATTCATGAGTCATAGTAGAGCCTTATGAAGGCTTAATGGGTGTTGAATTCTTTTTAGGAGCCATTTTAGAACCCAATACTGATATTTGTTCTTCAATATGCCCTTGGAATAAATTCCATCTAATTTTTGTTCAAACGAGACTTATGTAATTTGAAAACAAGTACACACCTTTTTCTTGCTTTTGAGGAGTGTGATATTGAATCTAAATTATCTCTATGATTTAGAATCTTCAATATCTAAAATTTGGTATTGGGGTAGTCCTCTGAATCCTCTTTCGAATGCCACAAGTCTGACCTGATTTGGATTCTTGAAGACAAAGTTGTGCCCAATCTCCTACAATGACCTAATTATGGACTGGTCTAGTAGAGAAAACTTGTATGAATTGCCACATGTCATTGCTTCCTCCTTCGGCTTTGAAATTGATAGATAGGAAACTACCTTTTGTGTGCTTGTGTCCACTTTTTATAGAATTCCAATCCAATGCTCAGAGAGAGGGTTATGAATATTTTCCCATGATCACCTCTTTGAGATGAAATTCGGGAGCCTGAAAAAATCATAACTTCCACAGACCATATCTCCGAATATATTGTGAACCAAGATCTGAAATTTTGCGAAGATGTTCCTCAGGAATTCGGCTTCACGCTCTAAAAAATTCAGAATTTGAGCCTTCATAGAAAAAACGTTATAGCAAAAAATGTCACGATGTCATGTTTAGGTTAAATTGAGGAGCCTGGAAAAAGACCTAACTTCCATAGATCATATCTCTGAAAATATTGTGAAACAAGCTCTAAAATTTTGCGATGATGTTCCTTAGGATTGCGGTTTCATACTCTAAAAATTTCAGCTTCTAAAACTTCATAGAAAAAACGTTATAGCAAAAATGCCACGATGACCTGTTTGGAGCAGTGAAACTCTAGAATCCAAAGCTCTGATACCAAATGTTGTGAAACCGGCTCCGAAAATAGAAGAAAAGATATATAAATGCCTTAGAAATAAGCCATTTGAGGGGGAAAGCTCCAATACATTACATTAATGAACAATTCTTGGATGATACAAATGAAAAAACCTCCTTTCTATGTATAGGAGTCCATGGGGCCACAATGTAATCCTAGTGGGGCCACAATGTAATCCTAGCCGACCTAACAATAAAATGTAAGGGCACAATAATAACAATATTGGGGTTAGAGGGGGCTACAATAATAACAATAAGGGGGCTACACTAATAACAATAAGGGGCTAAACTAGTAATATAGGGACCTAACAATATGGTACCATGGAGATACTAGAAAACGTGGGTGATAATACGTATCGAATCATTTTGCCACCATATATGCGCATTTACTTGGCTGTGAATATATATAATTTGAAACTCTATGAGCTTTCCATGCTAGATCAAGAAGAGGGACAAGTCCTACATTCTATGGAGAATTTGGCACCATACACTCATAGCGTTGAAGCATAGGGGAAGCATGACCTTTGGAAAATTGGGTTGAAGGGACAACTTCCAGGAAAAGCTAAATGGTACACTAGAGAGAATGTGGAGGAAACATTTCCTCACCTCATTCAGTAAAATATTTTGGGGACCTAAAACCTCCCAAAATGGGGAGGTGTGATCCAAATTGGATCATTATATTGTTTGTCTTCTATATCAGTGCATTTGGAGTGGAAAAAGTGGAGGGTTATTTTTACAGGGGGGATCTATTTTGGTGAAATGGGTTTTGAAACCTATTGGGTTTGAAACAAATAAATTTCCAAAGGCGCAAGAAGTGCATCAATCAGAGTATGTATGTAAAGGTTATTCCACTCAGAAGTTTACCTTCCTATTTTCACACCTATAGTTCGGGAGGATGTCTCGTCAACCCCCATTATTCATGGAAAAAAGGCTAGCCACGTGTTTGTGATGATGGTTTGGTTTTGATTGATTTGTTTTATGAGATCCCACATTCATGCATGAAATATTGCATAGGGGTGACTAGAGGAAAACAAATATTTCATTCAACCTAGTCTATGGTCAGGTGGTTCATGGAAGTCCTATACCTCGTCAGCATTTGAAAACATCAATAAGAGCTCAACCTCCTTGGTATTTTATGGGTAAATATGCTCATTTTTATGTGTTTTATATGGTTTTCATATCCTTGACATTTTTGTTGGTTATATGCTGGTTATGAGTGAGTTTAAGAAAATGTTGATATATGTCTCTCATCATGTTTTGATTAATCAATGAATGTACAGTGAATATATGTCTTAGTAGAGGGTAATGTATTTATTGTGAGGAGGCACCAATGCTTCTTAGCGATTCTCAGATAAGTGTGAGAGCCCTGTACTGATATATGTTTTTTTAACATGTAAAATGCATATTTGTGACATGTTTGATGAAATTTCTATCATGCCTAGTAGGGTTCTAGTCAATTCATTGTTCAAGTATTTGAATTTGTATCATTGATTCAATGCTACTTGTCATTTTTGGAATTTTCACAGAGTTCTGGGTAGTGGCCTAATTTTTGGTTCTGAAAAAGTGGCACAACATCTGGAATTACTAGCATAAAATTATCTGGAAATTTCCTGAGTCACAGGCATGTCCTTGTTGTGGGAGAAACTGGAGGGTCCCAGTTACATGCATGCCCATGTCATGGAGTGACCAAGGTTTTAATACAACAAATTTTAGGTTGTCTCAGGGGCTGTTCACCTGGAAGGGTTGGATGTCTCCTCGGGGTTCTGTTGCATTTGTAGAAGGTCAAGTTGGTTGTGTTCCCTCGGTTCCACTTCCTTAACTGATACATAGGGAGTTGATTCATATCATAATTCAACTTCGTCGCATGTTTTTCCTGGTTGTTTGGTTACTTGGGTAGATGTGGGAGGAAGGCGTTACTACTTTTCTATGGTTTCCTTGTGTGATTCGTGTGTCTAGTATTCATTTGATAGATGTCAATTCCCTCGCTAACTTCTGTAGGCTTTGCAAATGGTGCAAGTCATTATAGTCATAATATTTCTTTCGCTTCTTGGGCCATCTTCTCGCCCATCGAATAATTTTTGAGTTGAGGGGCTATTTGTATTTATATGATTACAAGGGATGTGGAAAAATATAACATTATTTTTGAGCTCCTAACCGAGGATAATCACCATGGAATAAAACACTTAGTTTTTCATCTCAACTCCTAGATCGTAATGTCTCATCACAACCATCTCTATTCCATAAGGAATCCTACCATTTTATGTTATTTTTGAGGGTATGTCTCTTGGAATGATATTTGATTATATTTATTATCTAAGTATTCCTCGATAGAAAAACAAATTAGATGATTCGTTAGATAATTATGTGTTAGATTATGATTTGTCACATTAAATTCTTAACCATGAACATGATAAAACAACTCACACTGAAAATATCACATAATTTCAAAATAATGTATCATTGAATCCAAAATTTTATTATATCATAATATAATTTGGATACATAGTTATAAATATTGGCATCTAAGGCTCACTGTGCCTTTTCCCTTGATTTTCCTTGCTCTATCATTTCGGAATGTCACATTCCCATATCTCTTTTCATCAAAAGTTACAAAATTTCTTCAATATCCAGTCATATGTCTTGCACACCCACTATCCACACACCATTGACTATTCTAATCCTGAGAAATTACAACCAGATCACACTTATTTAGCTTCCTTTTCCATTGCATGCAGCTGTTTGTTCTATAAATTTTCTGAGGAGATGGATCACAGTCTTTGAGAGGACATTCATAAGACTTGTGCCCATTTTTATGGTAGCAAAAACATTTGATTGTATTTCGGAATGGATTATGTACATGAGGGAATCCACCATTGTTATTAATTCTGTTTGAGTTGCCATACTCCATTATCCTTATATACTCTCTACACTCCATGGCTTTATGATCTAACCTTTTACAAAAAAATCAATACCATTAGAAATAGTATTTGTATCTGGTGGAGAAGGTTGTTTGGGGATATATCCATATGGTCATATGAAAATTCTATCTTTGGAAGCCATTTTGATATGTGCTGGAATTTTTCTTGGTTTTTCACTCCTTTTGTTTCTAGGGCTTTCCTTGTGGTGTGTTATCAATTAGAAAAAATGAAGCATCATTTGCCAAAGTCCTAGAGGTTTATGTGTCAAAGGTTGACCTGGATTTATGCAGGAACACAACAGAATACACATATAACTAGAAATATAAAGATGCAGTGGAAATAACACTTCATTTCATTAATATCAAAGAACTAAAATTTGCTTAAAAACAGAATGCAAATAAACTAGCTAGGGCGTTGGTAGCTTATCTCTAAGAAGAGATGTGGCAGCTACAGGCCTGTAAACTGTGTTACAATGAGGCTCGAGGGCCTATTTATCATGGAGAAATAATGGATAACTCTAAACATCCAACACCTAACCCTAGGAGATGAAGCGCCAAAACTATGGGCCCTGTTTGGGTAAATTGGTGTTTCAACTTCCCAGGGACGTAAATTTGGCATACTATCTCCGTTTGACGCACATGTTACATCATTAGAAAGATTTATCCAAGGAATAAAATTTTCACCACAAATATTGATTCCAAAATGGAATCATATTCGCTGGAGACGCGATGCCCAAAAAACATCGTTTAGGGCCTCAAAACGGCTGCAGAAGTTCAAGACCCGAAAAAATGCTAAAAATAGTAAGTTGTGCCGAAACTGAAAAACTGAAAGAGACAATGGTGGGGCCCCAAGTGGAATAGGTGGGTGGCCACCAATATCCACCTCAATCATTCCTCCCCCCTTATGAAGCAATGGTCCCCATTACGTTGAGTTCCTCCATGAGATGAGGAAACTTCTTCTAAACTTGGTCCCTGGTGAACCACTTGCCTTGGTGCAGTAGTTGGCCAACTTTGACAACCTGATACAGTTGGATATTCTGTTGGCGAGTGATATTTATTTTCATGTCCATGAGACATCTGTGGTGGCCTGTTCCATGCAGTCTGGGTTTAACTCTGTTGGTGTGAGTTGTTCTGCAATATCTGAGGTGTCCAGTAGAGGTGGGAAATAGGGACGAAGGCAGTCCACATTAAGTAATGGGTGCAAACCAAGGAATGGGGGAATACTAAGCTCGAAGGAATTGTTACCTACAGCCTTGGTGATGGTGTATGGCCCATATCGCAGCGGTTGAAGCTTGCAGTGGGGTCCAGTGAGGTGCTCCTTCTGCAAATGTAGTCACACTTTGTTGCCCACCTGGAAGTTGTGTGGCACCCGATGTTGATCATGCCATTGCTTGTAATTAGCATTGGCTTTGTCCAATATATCATGAACTTGTTGGCGGATGTGCTGAATGTGCTCAATGAAGCTGTTCACTTTGTCAGCTTTAGACTGAACATGAGTCAAATCGGCTTGAGTAACCGCAAATGGCATGGCTACGTCAATGGGACATACTGGCTGTAATCCCAAGCCCACCTAAAAGGGGTTGTGGCCAGTTGAGCTGTGGAGAGCTTGATTATATCTGTGTTGTACATAGGGGAGGCTGTCATCCCATGTGCATGGATGCTTTCAATTGAACATGCACAGTATGTGTACAATCATCTTGTTGACGACCTTTGTCTAGCCATCGATTTGGGGATGGAAAGCTGTGAAATTGGTGAGCTTGGTGTCCAGCATTGACCAGAGGCTGGACCAAAATGTGCTGAGGAACCTGCTATCCTGATCTGATATGATAGACTGTGGGATCCCAAAGTGCACCCAAACTCGTTCAAAGAAGAGTTTAATAGTGGCTTCTACTGTGATATTCTTCTTGCAAGCTGCCATAATTACAATCTTCGAGAATCTTTCGATGACCACGAAAGCACAATAATTTCCATGCTTAGTAGAAGGAAGGCCTGAAATTTAATCCATGGAGATGGATTCTCAAGGTCAACTAGGGGTAGGTAGCGGAGTATATAGGCCTTTCTTCTTGATGGTCGGGTTGGCAATGATGCAAGCAGTGCAGGATTTGATGTACTTCCCGACATCTTGTCGAAGGTTCGGCCAATAGAAATACTTTTGCAACACTACCACTATTTTCTCGACCCTGAAATTACCAACGACTGGGATTTAGTGTGCTTCCCATATCATCTTGGCACGCTCGCTTGAAGGAACACAAAGGTGTCCTAGGTGACATAAAAGTGCATCTTGGAGGCGAAAATTTGGAACTTGCATACCTTCCAAGAATGCCTTGTACGTATGGCCAAATTATGGATCGCTCTCATAGAGAAGCAGCCAATTAGAAGTCTCATGCCCATAAGAGTTGAGAATGGTAGATAACGCCATGATCGGTGGTCGGCTAAGGCAATCTACAACATTATTTGTGCTACCCTTCTTGTACTTGATGTTCAAATGAAACTATTGTAGATATGTGGGCCACTTTTGATTATGATCATTCGGTAACTTCCCTTGTGTCTGTATGAATTGTAGGGGGCAGTGGTCTGTGTGGATGATTGTTACCTTCCCCAAAATGTAATGCTTCCATTGTCGACAAGCTTGCACAATGTAATACATTTCTTTATCATAAGTTGGATACTTGCGATTTGTGTCGGAAAATGTCTCACTGTGATATGCCACTGGATGTCCATGTTGAGTAAGAACTGCCCCAATAGCATAGTTAGAGGCATCAGTCTTGATCTCAAATGGTTGTTGCAAGTTTGGTAAAGTGAGAATTGGGGCAGAAAAAAGGCGATGTTTCAACTCTATGAACGCTTTATGTTGAGATTCTGACCAAAATAATTTTGCTTTTTCTCCTCCCCTGTTGACTTGACTCAAGGGCCAAGAAATATGAGATAATCCCAACACCAACTTGCGATAGAAATTAGCCAGACCCAGAAAGATGTGAAGCTCTGTTAGAGTGGTTGGGGCTGACCAATCTCGAATGACTTGGATCTTGGTTGGATCCACATGCACCCCCCTTTCATCAATAATGTATCCCAAATATTGAACCTCGGTCATGCCAAAAGTGCACTTCTCCAAATTGGCACACAACTTGTGTTGCTGCAGTGTTTGGAGGACTTGTCAGATGTGGTGGAGGTGCTCTTCCCAAGTCTGGCTGAAGATCGGAATGTCATCCAAGTACACCACTACAAATGAGTTGGTGAATGGACGCAATATGTCATCCATCATCCTCATGAAGGTTCTGGGAGCATTCGTCAACCCAAAAGGCATGACCAGCCATTCAAAAAGGCCCTCCTTGGCTTTGAATGCAGTCTTCCATACATCAGAGGGTTCGATTGGTACCTGGTGATACCCAGACTTCAAGCCGATCTTGCTTGAATATTTCGCCCCTCTCAGTTGGTCCAGAAGGTCATCTATCCATGGGATTGGGTACCTATTTCGGACAGTGAACTTGTTCAATGCCCGATAGTCAATACAGAGTCTCCATGTCCAGTCCTTATTTTGTACCAACACGATCGGGCTCCCACAGGGCGATGAACTTGGGTGGATGTGAACTTTCTACAATAGCTCCCGAATCTGCCTCTTTATTTCATCATTCTCCAGGAGAGAGCGCCGAAGATCGGTCCACTGGGTAGCGGTGCACCTGGGGTCAGATCAATGGGATGATTGACCTGACAGTGCAGAGGAACCCCTGTGGGTGAGGTGAATATGTCCCCATAATCCTCCACAACCTTGTCCATTTGTTGTTGGTGTCCAGAGGAGCCCTGTCTGGAGGTTGTGGCCATTGTCTTCTTCTTTCCCTCGGGGCGGATCATCAGGAAAACAAATTTCCTGGTTTGGGAAATAAGCTTACTCCATTATTTTTCAGTATCCAAAGAGATAGCGGTAGGCGGTGGTACCTCTGGTATCCTGTACAACTTATTTCCCAAAGTGACAATAACAGCACGAGGCCGAGACTCATACATAACATGTCTCTTCCACAAGTATGGTTGGCCTAATAGTACATTAGAAAGATCAATAGGAGCAACGTCGCATAATACCTCATCCATGAAGGGTTTGATGCTGTAGGGAAGGCGACACTACTGGCTGATGTGTAGATCTCGTCCTTGGTGAAGCCACCCGATGGTGTATGGATGTATGTGCGTTGTGGTCGGCAAGCCCAAACGATTCACAGTGTCTGCTGAAATGAGGTTCTTTTGGCTCCCATTGTTGACAATGAATTGTAGTGGGAAACCCTTTACTCACATCTGGGAGTGGAAGAGACATTCCTCCTCCTCTGGATCTTCCGGTTCCTCCTTTTGGATCTTCGCAGCGGTAAAAGTGGCATTGGGATCCGCATCAATAATCTGTTTCCCTTTGTCATTCCCCTTGTCAGGTTCTAATTCATAGTCAGAGCATGCATCTGAATAAGAAGCCCTCATCTCAGCCACCAGCGATTGCTTGGCCCGACACTCACTTGTGTTGTGAGTGGATCTCTTATGGAACTCACACCACTTTCCCGTGTCCTTCTTTGGCTTTGTGGTGTGGTTCTTTGCTTGTGGCTTTGACAGGTTGTCTTACGCCGCCATGCCTTGGCTTTGTCCTTTTTTCTATGGTTTAGGGGCACCTTTCCCTTGCTTTTGATTCACAGATCCAAAGTCTCGCTTCTTTTGTTTGAATTTCTGCTCAATCTTGGCAGCATACCGGTATGCCGTACTAAGTGAGGAGATGTCGAGGAACTCCATTTCATCCTGAAATTATATGTGCAGACAATTGCGATACTTTAGCACCAAATGTTTCTCTAAATCTTTGATACCCAACTTTGTGCGCAGGGTATGGAACAGATTCGTCAGCTCATGCACATCTTGATCCATTTGTTGTCGCAGCGTCGTCCAATATATGTACTTGTCCTCATAGCTCCCTACGGGATAGTATTGTTCCTTGATGAAATCTCGAAAAGAATTCCAAGTGGGTACGGATGAGAATAGAGAGGGTTCTGTCTCGTCCTTTTTCTCACAGTAGGTTTCCCACCAGTCCTTGACATGGGGGGTAGCTTTGAGGAGTACAAAAATAATTTTCTCTCGGTCGGAAATGTCATGAACCGAGAAATATCCTTTCAATAGATTCAACCATATATCTACAACATTTGCATCTATTTGACCCTCAAATATGGGAATGTCGAAGTTTACTTGTACCTTAAAGGGAGTCGTACTTCTAGAGTGGCTGTTGGATGCAGATGCGCTACCAGTGGGTAGTCGTTGAAGGATCTGGGAAAATTTATCCATCATCGCGTTCCTTCATTTTTTGAGGCCTCCTCGAGCAATATTTTGATAGGATCTCCTGCTATCAAATTAGCTGTTAGGTGTCAGAAAATGATTTTAAAATGATAAGTTAGATGCCATTTGATTCAGTTAGGGTAAATATCAAGGTACGTGGTCAGGGATGAAGTCATCATCACTATTTTAAGCATGTATGAGTCATCATTATGTTATGAGTGGTCATCGAACTTTAAAATATTTCCAAACTGAGTCATTTGTCATTCTCCATTTCTTCTTTGTGTGTTTTTGAGCTCTGGACATCTATTTCATTGAGGCCAAGCTGTGGATGGTTCCTTTCAAAGGATTGTAGATACCAATGATCAAGTGAGGCAGAGAATTATCAAGCGAGGCAGAGAAGACTTCAAAGAACCATGGCTGCAAAAAGGAAGACAAATAAAGGTGGCCACTGTCTTAGGTATGAGCAATCAGATATGAAACTGATAAATGAAGACCCAACAACTGTATAAATCTTCACAAGGACATGATGTTTACAATTTTTTGAAAGACTACAAGGCTACCATGTACAAGTCTCGAAATAATTTTCCCTAAAATTTAGTGGAACAACTACTAAAGTGGGGACGCTAAATCTCAACATTACACTGGATATCATTGCAGCAGCAACATGGATTCCAAGAGAATAAGAAAAATTGTTCAAAGGGTTAAAATTCAACATGAAGGAATGCAAAGAGTTTATCAAGCCAGAAAACAGTGAAATGGACCTTACAAATGCCATTCCAAGGATCTGCACGAAGGATAATTTTTCAAAGTTGTTGCTTATCATCCAAAAATATTTCACTAGTGAAGGGAGATATCATAAAGTCTATTCTTACCATTTCAAGCTTCTCCTACACTTTGCTGGTAAGATATCTCTTGATATTCCTTTCTACTTACACTGAAGTTTAGCAAAAATGGCAGATAATGTTCAAGCAAAATCTGAAGGAAGTGAAACCTCATTGTTTCATCATCGTTTAATAAAATTTCTAGTTTTAGATGAGCTACAAAGACTCTACAGAGATTGGTCTTCTTTCCTGTTTGTTAGTGGTTTTGAAATGGATACCCTTACCCCTACAAGAACTCCTAAACGTAGGGGTATGCCATAACCTTTAGTGGCAGAGCAAAGTGAGCCTATCATGATGGAAACAAAGCAATTGCAGATATTTGATACACCCACTATTTCACCTTTAAAACAAAAGTCAACAATGAGCAAACCTGTAAAACAAGAACAAGCTGTGGGTAAACAAGGAATCAAAAGGATTAAAAGGAGTAAAAAATTGGCTTTAGAAGACAAAACAATGGCTAAAGGCAATTTAGAAGACATACTACATGCCATTGATATTGAAGAGACTCCTATAGTTTAGGCTGAGGATATAGATGAAGGTGGACAAACTCAAGAAAGCTAAATCTGTAAAGAAGCTAGAATTTGAAGGTGAAGATGCAGGTTTTATGTTTCTGGCTAGGAAGCCCATGACAAGGCATGCTAGAAAATTGTTGGAAAGAAGCAAAGAAGATCATCTAGCCAATTACATTGTCCAGACACCACAAGACATTATTGATATTTCATCACCTGCAGAAAAATATCCAGTCAACAAGCCAAAGAAAGGAAAGGAAAAAGTTATTGAAAAAACATAGTTTGAACTCCTTGAAGGAGAATTGAAGTTGGATAATCATGAAATAACAGTCATGAAGAAGGAGGCAAGGAAAGATAATATCCAAAATATTCAATTTGAAAATATGAAAGAGGATTGGGAAGAGCAGGTTGATACTGTACCAAAGACCCTAGACAACACACAACAGTTAATGAAATGGACTATGGCATTGAGGAAAGAAGTGAAACATGTCAGAAGAATGAACCTAAACTTAAAATATACCAACAAGAAGCTAAAGGATCAAGTTAAAGACCTCAAAGAATAGCTATAACTAATGCATGAGGAGCTGGAGAAGAAAGGCCTAAAAATGACAGTAGTTGAGGAGCCAATAGCTCAACTCATCATCAATAAGGAAGAAACACCTCAAGACTCATAATTTGAGCTGGTTTATTTTTTGACAGGTAAATGGAATGTTTAAAACCAAATTATCACAGTTGTAAGGTTCATTTTTGAAGCTAGGTAAAAATATGGAATTTACACTGTTTTCAGCAGTTTCATAGCATTTCCTAGGCTTGAAGCTAGGAAAACGCTATGAAACCACCTGTAGCTTGCTTTTGCATTTAAATCCATTTTTGGAAGCTTCCAAGGGGTGAAAATGATATGGAATATGTGTCAAGGCATGATGAGGACCTTGCAAGAGAAAATAAGCAAAATTTTTGATGGCATAGGTCATTTTTTGTATGCTACGAAACTGTCATACTTTCATAGCGTGTTTTTTTGATGGTTTAAGAGCAGGTTTTTGGGAAGTTTTAGACAGGTGGATACCTTCAAAGTGTCAAAGGACAATGGAACTAGTAATACAAGACTTGAAGACCATGAGATGAAGACAACTCATCAGCTAAACCATTAGTTGAAGATAAGGACCAGTTTCCTTAAAAATAGGGTTTGTTTCCAGATTTGAAGGAGGCTAATTAAGATGTCATGTAGTGATGAGTTCTATCACAGCCTATTCAAACATGTGAAGGATTTGTTTTCAAATATGTAACTGTTTTTAGGAGATAAGGTAGTTGATGTAATAGTTAGCAGTTTGAGTCCTATTAGGAAAATCACTGTTTCATAGTGTAGCTGTCATTTTATCATTAAAGCACATGTTTCTTGTTATGCAAGGTGTCATTAGGAATATTTCGATGAATCTAGCCAAGAGGTAGATCATCTCTCATGTAAATTTTTTATTAAAGGGTAGATATTCGAATTTGTAAATGGTTGGAGTTTTTTTGGCAATACAGTAGCTTTATGTAATTTGACTGTTTTCAGTAATATAGAGGACTCTTACTTGACCAGCCTGAGATTATCATGGAGATTTTAGTGCTTACTTCATCTATACTTTCTATGTATACCATTTGTAGTGGTTTTCATATTTAATACTCAGAATTCATAGGTGTATGCTCTAACTTCCTTTATTGATGAATTGGCTGTGTTATTTCATGTTTCATGAGTGATTTACCTCTTCTAAAAACTTTTATCTGCCTCAAATTCCATGTCCAATGAAATTACCACTGAAATACTAAATGTGTTGACTCCATAAGCCCAATGATTATTGACTTAGACTCTTTTCAACCTACACACATCACAAGAAAGTTATTTTTCAAGTAGAGTTAGCCATCTAGTTTCGTCATAATAAATATCATTACCCCCTTTTGAGAGAGCCCTCTTAGACTGAAGAAGCTAAGCTTCAGTCACAAGCTGGTTTGAAACAGTTACATGAAGTTGTTTGATTAGAAGCCAATTAAGTGCAATTTTGTGATAACATGGTGGATTTTTGCTACAACTCATGAGGATTTGAAAGGTTTCCCATATTTTTGTTCTCAAATTGATGGGAGTTAACGTTTTCTTTTAGGACAGCTTTCACAAATGTAATAGCTTTATTATCCTCTACCTTCGACTTCCTGGATTCTCCTTTAGATCCTATCCCAATCTTTACAAGAAGAGATATTCTGGATGGTTCTTCTGAGTGTGTCTTGAGGGTCCTTTTGAGATTATTTCTATATCTTCTGTTGTCTCATTATGCTCTTTATTTTCTTGATTCTCATCTTGATGATCATTCAAAATATTGACACAATTTTTACTTCTAGTTTTGTCTGGTAGTTCTTCATTGAATCTCACATCAATGCTTTCCACAATTTTATGTAGTATTTTATTATAGCACATGTAACCCTTACTCTATGATGCATATCCCAAAAATATTCCTTCATCAGCTCTTGCATCATAATTTGCCAATTTTTCATCATTATTGTTTATTAAACATTTGCTTTATATGGATTCTTGTCACAATTTGGTCTGAGATGGGCTTTGTTGAGAATATGAATAGTTTTGTGTACTTCTTCTTCCCAGTAGGTTTGGGGAATGTTTCTTTATGCATCCTTTCTCTGGAAATCTGCTATACATACCTATTTTGCCTCTCTGCCAGTCCATTATGTTGAGGTAGATATGCAACATTAAACTGTTGCTTTATCCCACATTCATTACACAGGTCTGCAAACTTATCACCGGTGAATTCACCTCCTCTATCTGATTTGATGCATTTTAGTTTACATCCAGTTTGATTTTTTCCTAGTGCCTTGAATATCTTAAATTTCTTAAACGATTCAAATTTGTATATGATAAATGCCACCCAATCTATAAAATCATCGATTATCAGCATGAAATACGCTTCTCCACCTGGTGCATTTGTTCTTGAAGGTTCGCATAGGTCCATGTGTACAAGTTGAAGAGGCTTACTTGTAGATAGTTGGTCTTTGGCTTTGAATGACGTGCAAGTTTGCTTTCGCAGTTGGTGGTGGCTTCTTTATTGCAAGCAAATATTTTATAGCGTTCTTTTTTATCAGTTTAATGATGTGATCAAAATTTAGATGTCCTAATATTCTATGCAATAGCCAAGATTCGTCAAGTTTACTAATGTGGTATGGTTCATTATCCTCTTTCACTATATAAAAATTACTCTCTTTTCTAACACCTTTAACCAAGGTATTTCCTGTGGTGATTGTCCTTACTTCACAATCTCGGGCTCTGAAAAGCACCTCATAGCCTTTATCACAAATTTGATTAACACTTTATCATCCAGTCATATGTCTTGAGCACCCATTGTCCACATGCCATTGACTATTTTGATCCTGAGAAATTAGAACTAGATCACACTTATTTAGCTTCCTTTTCCATTGCATGTAGCTGTTTGTTCTATACATTTTTTGAGGAGATGGATCACAATCTTTGAGAGGAAATTCTTAAGACTTGTTCCCATTATTATGGCAGCAAAAACATTTGTTTCGGAATGGATTATGTACATGAGTGAATCCACCATTGTTCTTAATTCCATTTCAGTTTCCATACTCCATTCTCCTTATATACTCTCTACACTCCATGGATTTATGATCAAACATTTTAAAATAGAAGCAATACCCATGGAAGTTGTATTTGCATCTGATGGAGAAGGTTGTTTGGGGATATAACCATCTGTTCATATGAAAATTTTGTCTTTGGAAGTCATTTGATATGTGCTGGAATGTTGCTTGGTTGTTCAATCCTTTTATTTCCAAGGCTTTCCTTGTGGTGGATTTTTTATATAACTCATGAGGATTTGAAGGGTTTCCAACATTTTTGTTCTCAGATTGATGGGATTCAACATTTTCTTTTAGGACAACTTTCACAAATGTAATAGCTTTCTTATCCTCTCCCTTCGACTTGCTAGATTGTCCTTCATATCCTATCCCAATATTTATAAGAGGATATCTTTGTGCATTTAATATATTTTCAAATCTTTCAACACCTTTTAACTGTTGAATGTTCATTGTTAAATCAGTTTGATCCTTTTCTAATTTCTTCCTCACACTCACCACCTCTTCTTCCAATATTCCACATTCCTAAATTTTATCTCTTACTCGTTGTAGAATAATGTCTTCTACTTTCCTTGCTTCTTCTAGTTCCACTTTAAACTTAATAAAATCTTCAGAGTTTGGTTCTTCCTTTACATGTTTCAGAAGGTCTGCCTTATAATTTCTAGTCTTGAGCTTGAGTCTATCTATTTACTGTAGCGTACTCACCAACTCCCCCTCAATATCTACCTCGCCTTCTTCTTCAATTCTTACAAATATTTCTCAAGCTCTTCCTTGGCCATCAAAATGAATTATGATGTCCCTTATTCATTAGGGGATTCATCTGAGCTCTCAGATGCACTGCTATCTTGTTGAGCATATAATTTTCTTCTATTAAATCTGTTCCCTTTCTGCTTATTTTTGAAATTTCTTTTCTCCTTCCCTTTTTACTGATTCTCTATTTCATTATGAGGACATTTTGAAGCATATTTCCCCACTCTTCCACAATTAAAGCACTTAAATGGAAGTTTACCTTTGTACTTACTTTTTCCTCTATCCAATCTTCTGAAAAATTTGGCTTCTTCTTCATCAGAGCATAAGCATGTACCTTCCTTTTCTTCTATGCTCTTGTCTACCTTAAAGTCAACCTCCTTCGTGTTTGACATCCCTTTAGGAAGTCTCATCTAGTATCATGTTAGGTTCCCAAGTAATTTGTTTCTGGTTAAGGTTTCCTAGTTTGTTGTTTCTTATATGGCAGAAACTTTAGGATTAAACCTAGGTGGTAGAGATCTCAATAATATTTGTACTACAACACTTTCTTTAATTTCTTCTCCTAGGCCTATCATGATATTCACAAATTATGAAACTCTTAGGAATAATGTAGCTATATCTTCATCTTCATTCATTTTAAAGTTTTCAAACTGAGTTCTATGTGCTTGTGGTTTGGCCATATTCACCTTTGTTTCTCGCTCATGAATGTTTCCTAAAGCACTTGAGATATCTTACTGTGCATTACTTTGATAAATTTTGACTCACTTAAACCGCTCAAGAGTTCATTCATTTCTTTTGCATTAGCTCTGCAATTTTGTTTGGCTTCTTCCTGATTGTCTGTTTCCTTTGGTGCATATTTTTCTTCCACCATATCCCAATCTTCTATTCCTAGAGACATTAAGTATGTCCTCGTTCTTATTTTCCAAAAAGAATAGTTTGTGCCAGTAAAAAATGGGGCTTTATTTGTTGAGCATCGTTCTAGGCTAGCCATTTTGAGGACCTAAGACCTCTTTCTAGTTGTTAAACTGATATAGAAGGGACCCGCTCTGATACCAATTGATGAACCCTTACCTAAAATGAGAGGGGGGGTGAATCAGTTTAGTAAATTCATGGAAATTTAAAAATATTTTCTTTAAAATTATTTACACCTCCATTTCATAGAAACTTAATATATAATGAATCAGAAAACTTAATATGTGGGAAGCAAGTAATAAGTAGATTAAACACAATACATCAACACATAATCATCATGCACATAGACAAAAGATATAAGTGGAAACCCATAAGGGAGAAACCACCTCTTATTATTATTGTGATGCAAAGGCAAGCTCCAAATCCTTCTCACAACTGATTTTCTGTAGGCTCCAACCTACAAGAGGCTACTATCTCAATTTCTGCATGCTACAAATTGCAAGGAAGTTCCAAATCCTATCTATTTTCTATAGGCTACAACCCACAGGAGGCTCCCACCTCAACCAGATACAACTGGAAATCTATCAAGCTACAAATTGATATGGAAGCTCCAACTCCCTCACACTATAATAAAATCATATACTGATTTACCTGTATATCAACTCTATTTTACTCCTTCTTCAATGCTGCCTTTTCAGCCTTCATATCTGCTTCATATCAGCTTTGGATGTGCACATCATCTCTATTTTCTCACTCTCATTCTTCCACTATCTAACCTTTCTATGTACATTACAATAACATCATTTATATAGATAACTTCATGGCTATTTGCATTCTATATGGGAATATGAAGTGAACAAGAATGGCTTTTTTCCTTCCACTCACTCATTTCCTCACTCTACATATTCAAAATGTTACAACAATATATATATATTTATTTTAGTATCACATGGAGTTTTTCTTTTGCTTGGAGACTTGACTTTGCAACACAAAAAATATAAAATATATTAATAAATTTACATTCTTACAAAATATTTCAACTTAGCCCTTTTAGCATCTTATCTTTGTTGTGCATTTGTCCTCTTCTTCTTGTTGTTTGTTTGTATTTTATGTTTCCATTGTTATATTCTAATTGTACTGCATAACCGAATTTTTTCCCGACTCGACCCAGCTAGCACATTTCCAATAGTGCTCCCATATCTCCTTTTGCCTGACTATGCCTCTTTTGCTCGTGCTTGCACCGTTCAACCTTCACCTTTGTCTCAACACCTGACTCTGCCCGGAGGTATTTCTAAGCCCGAATCGACCCATGGTGCATGTCTTCTTATTACCACAACATTCAGCTTTTTCCTTTTCCCTTTTTTCTTTGTCAGGTCACTTACCCAAGTCTCCTTTAGCTGCGTTCAGACCTTTTTACACTTAAATAGGCATAAGGGTAGACTTGAAATATATTATATTTCCTTTGAATAATGCATCACGTCAAATTTCCATCGCATTTCAGCATTCATGCGATCTTATTTATAAGGCTCCTTTTCTCTCTGATGCAATTTAAAAATGGAAAAACTCATACTTTTGGACTTGAAATATATTAATATTTACCTTGGAGAGGTATCGCGTCTGGGCCCATTTCGCATTTCGCACAT
Source organism: Pinus albicaulis (assembly GCA_034641835.2). Taxonomy (NCBI): domain Eukaryota; kingdom Viridiplantae; phylum Streptophyta; class Pinopsida; order Pinales; family Pinaceae; genus Pinus; species Pinus albicaulis. The sequence continues at coordinate 1,324,429,469 of CM076581.1, forward strand.
TGGCACTTCTTTTGTTATTTGGTTCTATATTTCTCTTCCATTCTCCGATGTGATTTCTCAAAGGATAAAACTCTTACCACCATATTTTAAATATGTTAAATGGTAGTTCTAAGTTGCATCACATCTGGTTCCTTTACCTCATTTCGATGTTCCATAGGTTTTACATTATAATCCTCCTTTTACTCCTCTGATGCGATTTCTTCACAAAAAGGACTTACATCCGGATTTGAAACCCTTTAAACTTTAGCGTTGACCTGCATCACATCCGTCCTCTTTATCGCACTTTTCACTCAGTGTTTCAACACGATTCTTAAGCACTTATCCTCTTAAGCTTGAGATGTGCGATATGCGGGCTAGGCCCACGTCATCTCTACATCATTGTGCAACGTCACCTTGCCACGTCACTGCCACATAATCACCATGCCACTGCCATGTCATTGCCACATCACTGCCACATTATTACCATGTCATCACCATGTCACTGCCACATAAATTCCACATCATCACCACGTCACTGCCACGTCATTTTCATGTCACTTCCACATCATCTTGCCATGTCACCTCTGACACTTCGCATTTCACAATTTCTATTTCTTATCGCAAACCGTATATTTTAACTCATCTAAAATTGACATGAAAACCTTCTCTCATGTCATGGAATTTAAACCATCGTAAACAAGAATTTTAAACATTTACCTCTATTCCATTAACATCTATACAGTATTGCATGCGCTATGCAATATGCGATAGGCCTACACCCACACATGTTCAGTTCATCGCATCGAAACTTAAATAATTTAACTTGCGACTGATTAACATGTAAATATAAAAGTCACCAATTGCGATGTGTGCCAACCGTCTTCTGTGATTTGGTCTGTCCATCACTTGCTATCATTTCAGTGACTTGATCCTCACCGTCCGTTCCACCCACACACTTATCTCTGTCAATAGAATCACATTTGTAATAAAACCCATTCTGCCATACTTTAATCTCGAGTGAAGCTCATAGAAACTTCATTCACTATTCGTATTCATACAACACAGTATTCACATTATATGCATGCGACCCTACTCGACCCGTTGAACTGCATGCACCCTCATGCACTGTTCTGAAGGAAAAAAAAATTCGACTTGACCCAGCTCATTCACGATTCTGCCCACGTTCATGACTTGACCTAGCTCATTCACGATTCTGCCCACGTTCACGACTTCATCCAGCATGTTCACGACTTGACCCAGCTTGCTGCCTTTTCTACCTTTGCCCCTTAATAAAGCTTCTAATGCTGCTCCTTTATTTTCCTTTGCCATCAATGACAATATTTCCAACAGTCTCCCCCTTTGGAATTGATATTAACACTTCCTCCAACATGTCCTCCCCCTTTTATTCTGAGAAGTGTATATCTTCCTCTTCTTGCTTTTCCTCCCCCTTTGACATCAATGGCAAAGGGTTACACATTTTCTAGTGTATTTTACATCATTTCCTTATTAAAATTCTACATAAGAATTCTTCATTTTGTCCACATACCTGGCTAGGATTCGTGCTCCATTTGGTGTATAAGAATTGTTGGGAGAACACTTTCGGAGTCACTGCATTTTCATGTATAGTGCTAAAATGTGTTAGAATGCAAAAATTGTTGGCTAAAATCAAGAGAATTTCTTCATCAGTAGTTATCTTCAACACCATTTGAGGTTCCTCTTTACTTATATGTTCATGACTAATGGCTGTTGTACCCTTGGAATGATTCTTCTTGTCTGATACTGGATGGTCGACTGCACTATTTCTGTTCCTGATATTGCAGCCTTTGCTCATCAATTTTTTCCATTTTTTATTTATTTTTATTTTATTTTTTTTAATCATCTCAGAGAGTATCATCTGTGGACACTATCCCTAGTTTTTCTCTTAGATATTCAAATGGTTCTGTCGCAAGAGATTTTGTAAATATGTCTGTTGTCCATTCCTTTGTTGGGACGTATTCCATCTTTACTATTTTCTCTACTACTTGTTCTCTTAGGAAGTGGTACTTTATTGGTCCGATGTGTTTGGTTTTTGAAAGAAGCACAAGATTTTTTGATATACTTATTGCACTTGTATTGTCACATTTGATAGAAATAGGTTCAATGATGCTTACCTTCATGTATTCAAGAGTTTGTTTCATCCACATAACTTGTGTGCAACAAGATGCTGCTGCTATGTATTCCACTTCTAATGTAGATAGAGAGACATATGTTTGCTTCTTGCTTAACCATGCCACCAGACTTTCTCCAAAATAAAGTGCACCTACAGTTTTTATTTTCCTGTAATCCACACAGCTAGCCCAATCTACATCCGTATATGATGTAAATGTGAAATATTTGGCTTTAGGATACCATAGGCCATAATGTTCAGTTCCTTGCAGGTATATAAATATCCTATTGATTTCTAACAAGTGAATTTGTTTTGGTGCTTCTTGATATCTTGCCACAAGTCCTACTGCCAACATAATGTCTGGTCTAGAGGCTGTTAGGTATAACAAACTTCCTATCATAGATCTGTAGATTCTTTGATCTACATTTGCAGATCCATCAACAACACATAACTTGCATCTAGTAATCATGGGAGTTGACACAAGCTTGGATTCTTCCATTTGAAATATTTTTAACATGTCTCTTAAGTATTTTTATTGTGAAATGAATATGCCTTTCTTCTTCTGTAGAATTTGAAGTCTTAGGTAAAACGTAAGCTCTCCAATCATATACATCTTGAATTCTAACTTCATCTCTTCTGCAAATCCTTTTACTAACTCATTCCTTGTTGCTGCCAGACATGGTGTCATCTAAATAGACCACTACAATTAAAATTTCATTTTCATGAGCCTTTATATACAAATTGTTGTCTACTCCTCCCTTCTTGAATCCTTGTTTTTGAAAGTACTTCTCTATCGTAGAATACCATGCATGTGGTGCTTGTTTGAGACCATGTAGGGATTTATTTAATATGAAAAAATAGCTATGCTTATATGATAAGGAAAAACCTTCAGGTTGTTCCATGTAGACTTCTTCCTCTAGATCTCCATTTAAGAAGGTAGACTTCACATCAATTTGATATACCTTGAAATCATGATAGCATGCAAAAGGCAGAAACATTCTAATTTCTTTCGTTCTTGCTATAGGGGAAAAGGTTTCATCATAGTCAAGTCCTTCGATTTGAGATTATCCCTTACATAGAAGCCTAGCTTTATTTCTGATTACCTGACCTTGTTCATTCATCTTATTCTTGAATATCCACTTTGTGCCAATGACATTTTTCCCAGCAGGTCTTGGTATTAAATCCCATGTCTTGTTCTTCTTAATCTCGTCTAATTCTTCGTTCATAACATTTATCCAATTTTTTTCTTTCCTGGCTTCATCAAAATTCTTCAGTTCTATCTGTGACAACATGACTAGATATACTTTCTCGGTCTGTTCAACTAGATTTCTTTTAGTTTGGACTCCTACACTCTTGTCTCCAATGATTTGATCTTATGGATGGTTCTTCTAAGTGTGCCTTGAGGGTCATTTTGAGATTATTTCAATATCTTATATTGTCTCATTATGTTCTTTATTTTCTTGATTCTCATCTTGATGATCATTCGAAATATTGACACAGTTTGTACTTCTAGTTTTGTCTGGTAGTTCTTCATTGAATCTCACATCAATGCTTTCCATAATTTTATGCAGTATTTTATTGTAGCACTTGTAACCCTTACTCTTTGATGCATATCCAAAAAATATTCCTTCATCATCTCTTGCATCATACTTTCCCAATTTTTCATCATTATTATTTATGAAACATTTGCTACCAAAGACTCTAAAGTGCTTAATTGCTGTCGGTTTCCCATGCCACAGTTCATATGGGGTCTTGTCACAATTTGGTATGAGATGAGCTTTGTTAAGAATATGAATAGTTGTGTGTACTGCTTCTTCCTAGTAGGTTTGGGGAATGTTTCTTTATTGCATCATGGCTCTGAAAATCTGCTGTACATACCTGTTTTGCCTCTCTACCACTCCATTCTGTTGAGGTGTATCTGCAATAGTAAACTGTTTTTTTATCCCACATTCATTGCACAGGTCCACAAAATCATCACTTGTGAATTCACCTTCTCTGTCTGATTTGATGCATTGTAGTTTACATCCAGTTTGATTTTCTACCAGTTCCTTGAATATATTAATTTTTGAAAACGCTCCAGATTTGTATCTGAGAAATTCCACCCATGTTAATCTGGAAAAATCATTGATTATCAACATGAAATATGCTTCTCCACCTGGTGCATTTTTTCTTGAAGGTCCGCATAGGTCCATGTGTACAAGATGAAGAGGCTTACTTGTATATAGTTGTTCTTTGGCTTTGAACGATGTGCAATTTTGTTTTCCTAGTTGGTGGTGGCTTCTATATTGCAGGAAAATCTTTGATAACATTATTTTTTCTCAGTTTGATGCTGTGGTCAAAATTTAGATGTCCCAATCTTCTATTCCATAGCAAAGATTCATCAAGTTTACTCATGTGGCATGCTTCATTCTCCTCTTCCACTATACAAACATTACTCTCTGTTCGAACACCTTTAACCAAGGTATTTCTTGTGGTTATTGACCTTAATTCCCAATCTTGGGCTCTAAAAAGGACCTCACAACCTTTATCACAAATTTGACTAACACTTTATCAGATTGGGTTTCAGACCATCTACAAACAGTACATCCTAAGCCTCTCCTCCTCTATTATTTAGGTTGAATGTGGCTTTTCTCTTGATTTTACATGATCCATCATTTATGAATGTTACATTCCTAGATCTCTTTTCATCAAAAGTTACAAACTTGCTTCGATCTTTAGTCATATTCCTTGAGCACTCACTATCCACATACCAGTAACTGTTATGATCCTAAGAAATTAGAACTAGATCACACTTATTTATTTTCCTTTTCCATTGCATGGAGCTGTTTGTTCTATACATTTTCTGAGGAGATGGGTCACAATCTTTGTGAGGACATTCATAAGACTTGTGCCCATTTATATGGCATCAAAAATATTTGGTTGTATTTCGGAATGGATTATGTACATGAGTGAATCCACCATTGTTCTTAATTCCGTTTGAGTTTCCATTCTCCATTCTCTTTATATGCTCTCTACACTCCATGGATTTATGATCGAACCTTTTAAAAAAAAAAAATACCCATGGAAGTAGTATTTTTATCTAGCGGAGAAGGTTGTTTGGGGATATAGCCATTCGGTCATATGAAAGTTCTATCTTTGGAAGCCATTTTATCTGTGCTAGAATGTTGCTTGGTTGCTCACTCCTTTTGTTTCCATGGCTTTCCTTGTGGTGGATTTTTTCTATAGCTCATGAGGATTGGAAGGTTTTCGCATATTTTTGTTCTCATATTGATGGGAGTCAATGTTTTCTTTTAGGGCAGCTTTCAAAAATATAATATCCTTATTATCCTCTGCCTTCGACTTACTGGATTGTCCTTCAGATCCTATCCCAGTCTTTACAAGAGGAGATCTTTGTGCATTTAATATCATGTCCAATTGTTCAACACCTTTTAACTGTTGAATGTTCATTGTTAAATCAGTTTGAGCCTTTTCCAATTTCTTCCTTAGATTCACCACCTCTTTGTCCAATCTTCCACATTCATGAATTTTCTCTCTTACTTGCTGTTGTAGAATGTCTTCTACTTTCCTTGCTTATTTTAGTTCCATTTTCAAATTAATAAATTTTTCATAGTTTGGTTCTTCCTTTAAATGTTTCAGAAGCATTGCCTTCTATTTTCTAGTCTTGAGATTAAGTCTATCTATTTCCTTTAGGGCACTCACCAAATCCCCCTCAAGATCTACCTCACCTTCTTCTTCAAATTCCAGGAAATATTTATCAAGCTCTTCCTTGGCAATCAAAATGAATTCTAATGTTCCATATTCATTAGGGGATTCATCTGAGCTCTCATATGCACTGCTGTCTTGTTGAGCATATATTTGTTTTTCTATTAAATATGTTCCCTTTCTGCCTATTGCTGAAATTTATTTTCTCCTCCCCTTTTGATTGATTCTCTATTTTATTATGAGGACATTTTGAATCATAGTTCCCCACTCTTCCACAATTAAAGCACTAAAATGGAATTTTACCTTAATACTTACTTGTGCCTCTATCCAATCTTCTGACAAATTTGGCTTCTTATTCATCACAACATGAGTATGTAGCTTCCTTTCCTTATATGCACTTGTCTGCCTTAAAGGCAGCCTCCCTCGTGTTTGAATTCTATTTAGGAAGTCTCATCTCATATGCTATTAGGTTCCCAAGAAATTGGTTTCTAGTTAAGGTTTCCCATTTTGTTGTTTCTTCTATGGAAAAAACCTTAGGATTAAACCTGGATGGTAGAGATCTCAATAATTTTTGTACTGCAACAATTTTTTTAATTTATTCACCTAGGCCTATCATGATATTCACAACTTCTGCAACTCTTAAGAAGAATATAGCTATATCTTCATCTTCATTCATTTTTAAGTTTTCAAACTGAGTTATATGTGCTTGTAGTTTGGCCATCTTCACCTTTATATCTCCCTCATGAATGTTTCCTAAAGCATCACAGATATATTTTGAAGTCTTATTGAGCATTATTTTGATAAATTTTGACTCACTTAGACTGCTCAAGAGTGCATTCATTTCTTTTGCATTAGCACTGGAATTTTGTTTGGCTTCTTCCTTAGTGTTTGTATCCTTTGGTGCATACTTTTCTTCCATGGTAGCCCAAACTTATATTCCTAGAGACATTAAGTATGTCCTCATTCTTATTTTACAAAAAGAATAGTTTTTTGTAGTAAAAAATGGGGCTTTGTTTGTTGAGCATCCTTCTAGGCTAGCCATTTTTGGGACTTAGGACCTCTTTCCAGTTGCTAAACTGATACAAAAGGAACCTGATCTGATACCAATTGATGAACCCTTAGCTAAAATGAGAGGGAGGTGAATCAATTTAGTAAATTCATGGACATTTAAAACTCTTTTCTTTAAACTTATTTACACCTCCATTTCATAAGCAACTTAATATATAATGAATTTGAAAAATTAATATGTGGGCAACAAGTAATAAGAAGATTAAACACAATACATCAACACATAATCATCATGCACATAGACAAAAGATATAAGTGGAAACCCATAATGGAGAAAACCACATATTATTATTGTTGTGATGCAAAGGAAAGCTCCAACTCCCTCTCACAACTGATTTTCTATAGGCTCTAACCTACAGGAGTCTACTACATCAATTTCTGCAAGCTACAACTTGCAAGGAAGCTCCAACTCCTACCTATTTTCTGCAGGCTATAACCCATAGGAAGTTCTTACCTCAACCAGCTACAACTAGACATCTATCAAGCTACAACTTTATTTGGAATCTCCAAATATCTCACACTATAATAAAATCGTATGTTGAATTACCTGGATATCATCTCTGTTTTACTCCTTCTTCACTGCTGCCTTTTCAGACTTCATATCTGCTTCATATTAGCTTTGGATGTGCACAATATCTCTAATTTCTCACTCTCATTTTTCCACTCTTTAACCTCTCTATGTACATTACAATAACATCATTTATATAGATAACTTCATGGCTATTTTCATTCTATATGGGAATATGGAGTGAACAAGCATGGCTCTTTCCCTTCCACCCACTAATTTCCTCACTCAACATATTCATAATATTACAACGATATATACATTTTTTTCAGTATCAAATGGAGTTTTGATTTTCCTTGGAGACTTTCCCTTGCATCAAAAACAATATAAAATGTATCAATAAATTTACATTCATACAAAATATTTCAACTCAGCCCTTTCAGCTTCTTAGCTTTACTGTGCATTTTTCCTCTTCTGCTTGTTGTCCCTTTGTCTTTTATGTTTCTGCTATTATATTATAACTATGCTACATAACTACCTTTTTTCCCGACTCGACCGAACTGGCACATTTCCAACAGTGCTCCCATATCTCCTTTTGCCAGACTCTGCCTCTTCTGCTTATGCCTACATTGTTCAACCTTTACCTTTGTCTCAACACCCGACTCTACTCGGAGGTCTTTCTGAGCCTGAATTGACCGATGGTGCATGTCTTCTTATTAAACAACATTAAGATTTTTCCTTTTCTCTTTTTTCTATGTCGAGTCATTTACCTGAATCTCCTTTAGTCTCATTCGGACCTTTTTCCACTTAAACAAGCATAATGCTGGACTTGAAATATATTCTATTTCCTTTGAATAATGCATCGTGTCAACTTTCCATCACATTTTAGCATTCATGTGATCTTCTTTATAAGGCTTATTTTCTCTTCGACGCAATTTAAAAATGGAAAACCTTATACTTTCAGACTTGAAATATATTAGTATTTACCTTTGAGAGGTATCGCATCCGAGCCCATTTCACATTTTGCACATCAGCATTTCTTTTTTTATTTGGTTCTACATTGCTCTTCCGTTCTCTGATGCGATTTCTCAAAGGATAAAACTCTTACCACCGAATTTGAAATATGTTAAATGGTAGTTCTGAGCTACATCGCATCCGGTTCCTTTATCGCATTTCGAGGTTCGATAGGTTTTACATTATTATCCTCCTTTTCCTCCTCCAATGCGGTTTCTTCACAAAAAGGACTTACATCTGGATTTGAAACCCTTTAAACTTCAACATTGACTTGCAACACGTCCTTCCTCTTTATCGCACTTAAAACTTCGGCATTTAGACATAGTTCTTAAGTGCTTATCCTCCTGAGCTTGAGATGTGCATTATGCGACGATGTTCTATAAATTTTCCGAGGATATGGATAATAGTCTTTTATAGGACATTCGTAAGGCTTGTGCCCATTTTTATGGCAGCAAAAAAAATTCATTGTATTTTGAATGGATTATGTACATGAGTGAATCCGCCATTGTTCTTTATTCCCTTTGAGTTTCCATACTCCATTCTCCTATATACGCTCTACACTCCATGGCTTTATGACCGAACCTTTTACAAAAAAAGAAACACCCATGGAAGTAGTATTTGTATCTGGCAGAGAAGGTTGTTTGGGGATATAGCCATCTGGTCATTTGAAAATTTTTTCTTTGGAAGCCATTTGATCTGTGTTGGAATGTTGCTTGGTTGTTCACTCCTTTTTTTTCTAGGGCTTTCCTTGTGGTGGATTTTTGTTGAAGCTCATGAGGATTTGAAGGGTTTCCCACATTTTTGTTCTCATATTGATGGGAGTCAACATTTTATTTTAGGACAACTTTCACAAATGTAATAGTTTTCTTATCCTTTGCCTTCGACTTGTTTGATTCTCCTTGATATCCTATCCCAATATTTGTTAGGTCCCTATATTACTAGTATAGTCCCTTATTATTGTTAGTGTAAACCCTTATAGTCATTGTTGTACCCCTGTAACCTCAATATTGTTATTATTGTGCCCTTATATTATTATTGTTATGTTGGCTAAGATTATATTGTGATCCCATGGACTCCTATATATATAAAGGGGTTTTGTCATTTGTATCATCCAAGAATTGTTCATTTATGTAATATATTTGAGGTTTCCACCTAGAAGTGGCTATTTCTAAGGCATTGATCTCCCTTTTCTTCTATTTTTGGAGCTGGTTTAATAATGTTTGGTATCAGAGCTTTGGATTCTAGGGTTTCGCTACTCCAAACAGGTCATAATGGAATTTTCACTATAAATTTTTTTCTACGAAGGTTCAGACACTGAAATTTTTATAGCATGAAGCCAAAATATTGAGGAACATTGTGTAATAATTTCAGATCTTGTTTCACAATATTTTTGGAGATATGATCTGTGTAAGTTAGGTTTTTTTAGGCTCCCGAATTTAAACTAAAACAAGTCATCATGGATTTTGCGCTATAAAGTTTTGCATACGAAATTTTAGAAGCTGAAATTTTGACAGAGTGAAGCATAAATCATGGGGAACCTCTTGTAAAATTTTCAGATCTTGGTTTGCAATATTTTTGGAGATATGATCTATGGAAGTTAGGATTGTTTTAGGCTCTCGAATTTAATCTCAAAGAGGTGACTGTGGGAAGAACATCATAACTGTCTCTCTGAGCATCGGATTGAAATTCTGTAAAAAGTGGATGCAAGTATACATATTCTATTTTTCTGTGTAGAAATTTCAAAGCTGAAGGAGGAATCAGTGACACGTGTGAAGTCATATAGTAAGCTCTACTGAACTAATCCATAATTAGGTCATTGTGGGAGATTGGGCATAAGGTTTCCTTGAAGAATCCAAATCAGGTTAGACCCATGACATTCGAAAGAAGATTTAGAGGGCTAATTTAGGGCCAAATTTCAGATATTGAAGATATTAAATCACTGATATAATTTAGTTTCAATATTGAGTTCCTCAAAAGTAAGAAAAAGGTCTGTATTTTTTTCCAAATTTCATAAGTCTTGTGTGAAAAATCAGCTTGAATTCATTCGAAGGGCATATTGAGGCATAGATATCAGTATTGGGTTCTAAAATTCCACCTAAAAAGATTTCAACACCCATTAAGCCTTCATAAATATTTACTATGACTCATGAAGAGGAAGAAGCGTTACATGAAATATCAAGATTACAAGAGCAAGTGCACCAAATTTCACTCTTGCAAAGAGTAACAAAAAATGAAATGGAAGTTTTGAAGAAAGGCATGGAAGCTAAGATGGATGGTATAAATAAAGGTGTGGAAGCTAAGATGGATGGTTTGAAGAATGGCATGGAAGCTAAGTTAGATGGCATGGAAGCTAAGATGGATGACATGGAAGCTAAGATCGATGAAAAAATGAAAGACAACATGTAAGACATGAAGAATGATCTAAAAGAAGACATGGGAGATTTTATGACAAGGTTAATGCAAGAAATGATTCCTAATGGCTGAAAGATAATAGAGGAAACTCATGATGAGAACAAAATAAATGTTAATCGTGAGTTGATAAACTCTAATGTTGGATTGAAGAACCACCATATTCCAAAGATGGATATGAGGAAGTTTGATGGCAAGGATCCCGTAACATGGATAATACAGATGGAGCAATATTTTTATCTCAATAATGTGCAAAACACATAAAAAGTAAGCATTGCAACTTTTCATTTAGAAAAAAATACATGTGTATGGCATTGATGGCTTTGCTCCCATAAAAAAATTGTCACTTAGTTGATTTTTACGGAGGAATTGATAACATTAGGATACAAAGAGCAACACCTTCTTTAGCCAATTGATAAATCTCAAGCAAAAGGGTTCAGTGGTGGAGCACATTGAGGACTTCCAAAAATTGAATATAAGAGTAACTGATATTCCAGAGGAACACATGATTTATGTCTTCATAGGGACTTTAAAGGATAAATTCCAAGATGAAGTTCGCATTTGGGAACCTGACTCATTGGAGAAGGCATTCAGGTTGGAAAGAAAATTTGAATGTAAAATTATTGCGACAAGGAAGCCTACCACTCACATCTATAGATATGGAAGTGTTTCTACTCCTAGAATTCCACAACCTACAAGGTTGACACCACAACAATTGGAAGAAAAAAGAGAAAAAGGGCTTTTCTACAGTTGTGATAGCAAATACACTAAAGGTCATAATTGTGTCGAGAAGAAAATATTTTACATAGATTGTGAAGAGGAGGAATAAAATGAACAAGAAACTTCAAAAGAAGAGGATATACACCAGGAATCAACCCTAGAAAAAGAAGAAATGAGTCTGACCAGATCGTGTAATGCATTGGTAGGAATTACCACTCCTCAAACTCTGAAGATAGAAGGACATATCAAGAAGAAAAAGGTACAAAAGTTGATTGATTTGGAAATCTGGTAGCAATTTCATTCATTGGGCAGAGCCAAGGAATTGAATTGTCATGCACCAAATTTTAATGTCATGAGATGGTATTAAAAATGGAGAACTTATAAGACTGAAAATTACATAATATCAAGCTAACCATGGGGGAATATGTATTGAATAGTCCAATGATTTCCATTCTAATGGGAGGTGCTGATGTTATACTAGGAGTACAATGGTTACAATATTTGGGGACGGTAGCTTTTAATTTTCAAGAAATTATCTTGAATTTTTTTTTCGGAAGGAAAGGAAATCGAATTACGGGGTATCGCAGGGAAGCCAAGAAAGATAATAAGCTCTAATGTCATGAAAAATATTCTGAAGAGAGAATAGTGAGGCGTAATTACACAATTATTCTCACTAGAAGTTCCAACATCAAAATAATCTATTTCTCCAGATCTCCAACAAGTCTTGGAAAATCATTCCAAGGTGTTTGAAACTCCCAAAGGACTCCCACTTATTTTTGATCATGATCATGCTACTCATTTGATTCTATGAAGTGTTCATGAAAACATTATGCCTTACATATATCATTATGTCTAAAAGAGTGAAATTGAATGTATGATTGCAGAAACGTTAGAGGCTGGTATAATTCAGCCTAGTCAAAGTTCTTTCTCTACTCCAGTAGTATTGGTGCACAAGAAGGATGGATCATGGCGCATGTGTCCAGATTATAGGGAGCCCAATAAGCTCACTATTAAAGATAAATTTCCCATTCCTGTGATTGATGAATTATTGGATTAATTACATGGATGAATTTATTTTACCAATTTGGATCTTCATTCAAGATATCATCAAATTAGAATGAAGACTGACGATATTCCAAAAACAACATTTAGAACTCATGAGGGTCATTATGAATTTTTGGTCATGCATTTTGGCCTTACAAATGCACCTTCTACATTTCAAGGGCTGATGAATTCCATTTTCAGACCCTTAGAAAATTTGTTCCAGTATTTTTTGATGACATACTAATCAATAACGAGTCTTGGAAGGGTCATGTTCAAAATGTTGATAGGGTGCTCAAACTATTGGAGGAGAAACAATAATATGAAAAAAACATCCAAATTTTTCTTTGGAGTACAAGAGATAGAATATGTGGGTCATATTGTATCTCATGAGGGTGTTAAGGTAGGCCCTAACAAAATTAAATCCATTAAGGAATGGCAAGTCCCCACAACCATAAAGCAGTTGCGAGGATTTCTTGGATTAATAGGGTGTTATCGCAAGTTTGTTAAGAATTAGGGAAGAATAGTAGTACCTCTAACAAAATTATTGAAGAAAGATGCATTTTCATGGACTCTTGAAGAAAATAAGGCCTTTGAACATCTTAAAGAGGCAATGTACCTAGCACTAGTCTTAGCTATGCCAGACTTCACAAAAACCTTTATTATGGAATGTGATGCCTCAGGAAATGGAATTGGTGTTGTTTTAATGCAAGAAGGAAGACACATTGCTTTTGAAAGTCATCCAATCAAAGGAAAGTATTTACAGAAACCTATTTATGAGAAGGAAATGTTGGAAATACTACATGCACTAAAGAAATGGTAACCTTATCTAATGGGAAGACACTGCAAGGTAAAAACTAATCATGATAGTCTTAAATTTTTTTTGAACAAAGACTATATTCAGAAGAGCAACAAAAATGGGTCACAAAGATGTTGGGTTATGACTTTGAAATCGTCTACAGAAAAGGGAAACTAAATGTTGTTTCGGATGCACTCTCAAGAAAGGATGAAGAGGTGGAAGCATTGCTTTGTGCCATTTCTATTATCCAACTAGATTGGATAGCCGAAGCAGGGGATGAGTGGAAGAAGGATGAAGAAGTGTGGAAACTCATTCAAAAGTTGTAGCAAGATCCTAGTACATTTGATACATTTAGCTGGAAAAATTATTCCTTATGGTACAAAGATCGCTTATATATTTGCAAGAATTCCCAACTAAAACAAAATATTGTTTTGGAATTGCATACTTCTCCTTTAGGAGGACACTAGGAATTTTTAAAAACCTACCACAAGGTGAAGAAAGATTTTTTTTGGGATGGCCTTAAATATGATATTCAAAAGTTTGTGGTGGAATGCTTGGTTTACCAACAAAATAAAGTTGAGACAATTAAGACCCCGAGACTTCTACAACCTTTATCCATTCCAAGTCAATGTTGGGAGGATATTTCAATGGATTTTATCATAGGTTTACCTAAGTTCGAAGGAAAAGTGTCATCATGGTGGTAGTTGATAGAATTACCAAGTATGCACACTTTTGTGCACTATCTTATCTATTTAAAGCAAGTAGAGTTGCTACTGCATTTATGGAAACAATTCAAAGGCTACATGGAAACCCAAAGATTATTGTAAGTTATAGAGATCCCATTTTTACTGGAAATTTTTGGATGCAATTATTTTCTTGTTTGGGTACTCAACTAGCTCATAGCTCATATTATCATCCTCAATTTGATGGTCAAACTGATCCAGATCTTGGGGGCAGGCCCCCAAGATCTAAAAAAAATGAAATGGGTTTGACAAGATCTGCAAAACTAGAATGCCAGAAAAAAGAGAGAACACAAAGAAAATAAAACCACAAAGAAACTTGTTTTATTAAAACAAAGAATAATTGTAGAAGCTACATTGTGGCGGACAATCTGTCCTTTTACAAACTGAGGCTTGTTATTTATAGCCTTTTTTGAGTTACAATACCATGTGTATATACCATAGGTCAATACCATGGGTAGATACCACTTACAATACCATGGGTAAATCCCATGTGTGGATGAATACCATGGGTGGATACATACCATGGGTCACTTAAAATACCATGGGCAAATAAATATCATGGGTGGATGAATACCATGGGTTGATGCCATTTACAATGCCATGGGTAAATTCCATGGGTGGATGGATAATATGGGTAGATGAATACCATGAGTTGATGCCATTTTCCATTTGGATCATTCCTCCCTTTTTAAGAAGCAATGGTCTCCATTGCGTGAAGTTCCCTCCTGAGAAGCCTTTTTTGAGTTACAATACCATGTGTAGATACCATAGGTCAATACCATGGGTAGATACCACTTACAATACCATGGGTAAATCCCATGTGTGGATGAATACCATGGTTGGATACATACCATGGGTCACTTAAAATACCATGGGAAAATAAATATCATGGGTGGATGAATACCATGGGTAAATTCCATGGGTGGATGGATAATATGGGTAGATGAATACCATGAGTTGATGCCATTTTCCATTTGGATCACAAACTGAGATAGTGAATAAATATTTGGAAGGATATCTTCGTTGTTTTGTATCTGTTAAGGAAACACAATGGGTCAAGTGGCTACCTCTCGCTGAATGGTGGTATAACACTTCCTTCCATACTGCAGCAAAAATAACCCCATTTACATCACTTTATGAATATCATCCACTGTCGATCACATATTATTTAAGAGAAAATTCTAAGGTTCAAGTAGTGGAAGATCACATTGAGCATCAAGAAGAAGTTCTCCAACTCTTAACGGATAACCTAAATTTGGCACAAAATCGAATGAAACAATAGGAAGATCAACATCGAAACGAGAGAAGTTTTGATGTAGGAGATTGGGTATTTTTACAGCTAAAACCATACAAACAAATTTCCCTGAAGCAAGCTAAGAAGGATAATAAATTATCGCCAAAGTACTATGGTCCTTACAAGGTGTTTCAAAAGATTGGTACTATGGCATACAAATTGGAGCTTTCTACTTCTTCGCGAGTGCATCTAGTTTTCCATGTTTCATGCTTAAAGAAGCTTATAGGGGACAAACTTCCAGTTCAAATAATATTTCTAGAACTTGATGAGGAGGGAAAAATCATATTGGAACTTGAAGCAGTCATAAAAACAAGAACTCGACAGCTACGAAATCGATCGATTTCAGAGCATCTCATCAAATGGAAGAACTTACCCACTGAATATTCTACATGGGAGGATCAGAATTTTATACGGAAGCATTGAGAGCTACTCAAGCATTGAGGACAACAATTTTTTGAAGGAAAGGGGCATGTTAGGTCCCTATATTACTAGTATAGTCCCTTATTATTGTTAGTGTAACCCCCTTAATGTTATTGTTGTACCCTTGTAACCCTAGTATTATTATTATTGTGCCCTTAAATTATTATTGTTAGGTCAACTAGGAATATATTGTGATCCCATGGACTCCTATATATAGAAAGGGGTTTTGTCATTTGTATCATCCAATAATTGTTCATTTATGTAATGTATTGGAGGTTTCCCCATCGAAGTGGCTATTTCTAAGGCCTTGATCTCTCTTTATTTTATTTTTGGAGCTGGTTTCATAACAGTCTTTACAAGAGGATATTTTTGTGCATTTAATATCATGTCCAATTTTTCGACACCTTTTAACTGCTAAATGTTCATTGTTAAATCAGTTTGAGCTTTTTCTAATTTCTTCATCACACTCACCACCTCTTCTTCCAATCTTCCACATTCTTGAATTTTTTCTCTTATTTTCTACAACAGAATGTCTTCTACTTTCCTTGCCTCTTCTAGTTCAATTTTCAACTTAATAAAATATTCAGAGTTTGGTTCTTCCTTTACATGTTTCATAAGGATTACCTTCTATTTTCTTGTCTTGAGCTTCAGTCTACCTATTTCTTTTAGGGAACTCACCAACTCCCCCTTAAGATCTACCTCACCTTCTTCTTCAAATTCCAGGAAATATTTCTCAAGCTCTTATTTGGCCATCAAAATTAATTTTTATGTTCCTTCTTCATTAGGGGATTCATCTGAGCTCTTGGGTGCATTGCTGTCTTGTTGAGCATATAATTTTATTCTATTAAATCTATTCCCTTTCTGCCTATTGCTGAAATTTATTTTCTCCTCCCCTTTTGGCTATTTCTCTATTTTATTATGAGGAAATTTTGAAGCATAGTGCCCCACTCTTCCACAATTAAAACACTTAAATGAAATTTTACCTTTGTACTTACTTGTGCCTCTATCCAATATTCTGAAAAATTTGGCTTCTTCTTCATCAAAGAATGAGTATGTACCTTCCTTTTATTCTATGGACTTGTTTTCCTTAAAGGCAACCTCCCTCGTGTTTAACATCCCTTTAGGAAGTATCATCTCATATGTTGTTAGGTTCCCAAGTAATTGGTTTCTGGTTAAGGTTTCCCAGTCTTCTATTTCTTCTATGGCAGAAACATTAGGGTAAAACCTAGGTGGTAGGGATCTCAATAATTTTTGTACTACAACACTTTCTTTAATTTCTTCTCCTAGGCCTACCATGATATTCACAACTTCTGCAACTCTTAAGAATAATGTAGCTATATCTTCATCATCATTCATTTCTAAGTTTTCAAACTGAGTTCTATGTGCTTGTAGTTTGGCCATCTTCACCTTTATATCTCCCTCATGAATGTTTCCTAAAATATCCCAGATATCTTTGGCAGTCTTATTGTGCAATACTTTGATAAATTCTGAATCACTTAGACTACTCAAGGGTGAATTCATTGATTTTGCATTAGCTCTGAGATTTTGTTTGTCTTCTTCCTTAGTTTTCGTATCCTCTGGTGCATATTTTTCTTCCATAACAGCCCAATCTTCTATTCCTAGAGATATTAAGTATGTCCTCATTCTTATTTTCCAGAAAGCATAGTTTGTGTTAGTAAACAATGAGGCCTTATTTGTTGAGCGTCCTTCTAGGCTTGCCATTTTGGGGACCTAGGACCTCTTTCCAGTTGTTAAAATGGTACAAAAGGAACCTGATCTGATACCAATTGATGAAACCTTAGCTAAAATAAGAAGGGGGGGGGTGAATCAGTTTTGGACATTCATTGATATTTAAAACTATTTTCTTAAAACTTATTTACACCTCCATTTCATAAGAAATTTAATATATACTGAATCAAAAAACTTAATATGTGGGCAACAAGTAATAAGAATATTAAACAAAATACATCAACACATAATCATCATGCATATAGACAACATATATAAGTGGAAACCCATAACGGAGAAAACCACATCTTATTATTGTTATGATGCAAAGGCAAGCTCCAACTCCCTCTCATAACTATTTTTCTGTAGGCTCCAACCTACAGAAGGCTACTACCTCAATTTCTGCAAGCTACAGCTTGTAATGAAGCTCCAAATCCTATCTATTTTCTGCAGGCTACAACCCATAGGAGGCTTCTACCTCATCCAGCTACAACTGGACATATATCAAGCTACAATTTGATATGGAAGCTCCAACTCCCTCACACTATAGTAAAATAATATGCTGATTTACCTAGATATCAACTCTGTTTTACTCGTTCACTGCTGCCTTTTCAACCTTCATATCTGCTTCATATCAGCTCTGGATGTGCACAACATCTCTATCTTCTCATTCTCATTCTTCGACTCTCTAACCTCTCTATGCACATTACAATAACATCACTTATAGAGATAGCTTCATGGCTGTTTGCATTCTATATGGGAATATGAAATGAACATGCATGACTCTTTGCCTTCCACCCACTCATTTTCTCACTCATCATATTTAGAATGTTACAACAATATATACATTTATTTTAGTATCAAATGGAGTTTTGCTTTTCCTTGGAGACTTTCCTTTGCATCACAAACAATATAAAATATATCAATAAATTTACATTCATACAAAATATTTCAACTCAACCCTTTCAACTTCTTAAATTTGATGTGCGTTTGTCATCTTCTGCTTGTTGTCCCTTTCTATTTTATGTTTATGCTGTTATATTCTAGCTATGCTGGATAACTACATTTTTTCTCGGCTCAGCCCAGCTGGCACATTTCCAACAGTGCTCCCATATCTCCTTTTGCCCGACTCTGCCTCTTCTGCTCGTGCCTGCAGCGTTCAACCTTCACCTTTGTCTCAACACTTGAATTTTCCCGAAGGTCTTTCTGAGCCCGACTTGACCCATGGTGCATGTCGTCCTATGATCGCAACATTCAACTTTTGTCTTTTCCCTTTGTTTTGTGTCGGGTCACTTACCCGAGTCTCCTTTCACTGCGTTCAGACCTTTGTCCACTGAAACAGGCATAAGGCTAGACTTGAGATATATTCTATTTCCTTTGAATAATGCATCGCGTCCACTTTCCATCTCATTTTGGCATTTAGGTGATCTTCTTCATAAGGCTCCTTTTCTCTTCGATGTGATTTAACAATGGAAAACCTCATACTTCCTGACTTGAAATAAATTAATATTTACCTTTGAGAGGTATCGCGTCTGGGCCCATTTCACATTTTGCACATCGACGTTTCTTTTGTTATTTGGTTCTATATTTCTCTTCCATTCTCCGATGCAATTTCTCAAAGGACAAAACTCTTACCACTAGATTTAAAATATGTTAAATGGTAGTTCTGAGGTACATCGCATCCGGTTCCTTTATTGAATTTCGACGTTTCATCGGTTTTACATTATAGTCCTCATTTTCCTCCTCCAATGTGATTCTTCACAAAAGGGCCTTAAATCCCGATTTGAAACACTTTAAACTTCAACATTGAGCTGCATCACATCTGTCCTCTTTATCGTACTTCACACTTCGTAATTTGAACATGATTATTACGCATTTAACCTCCTGATCTTGTGATTTGCGATATGTGGGCCAGGTCCACGTCATCTCTACTTCATCATGCCACATCACCTTGCCACGCCACTCAACGTCATCGACACACCACTTCCATGTCATTTCCACGTCATTGACACATCATTTCCACATCATCGCCATGTCACTACCATGCCACCGCCATGTCATCACCACATCACTTCCATGTCATCTTTCCATGTCATCTCCCGCACTTCACATTTCGCAATTTCTATGTCTTATCGCAAACCGTATATTTTATCTCATTGACAATCAACTCGAAAACCTTATCGAATGTCAAAGAATTTAACCCATCGCAAATTAGCATTTCGAACATTTACCTCTACGCCATTAATAATTATACCATATCGCATGTGCTATGCGATATGCGATGGACCTACGCCCACACATGTTCAGTTCATCGCATCACAACTTAAACAATTTAACTTGTGATTGCTTAGCACATAAATATAAAAATCACCGATTGCAATTTGTGCCAACCATCTTTTGTGATCTTGTTCGTCCATCACTCGCTATCATTTTTACGACCTGATCCTCGCCATCCATTCCACTTGCACACTGATCTCTATCAATAGCATCGCATCTGTAATAAAACCCGTTCTGCCATACTTTGATCTTGAGTGAAGTTCATAGGAAATTCGTTCACTATTCGTATTCATACAACACATCCTTCACATTATATGCACGCGACCCAACTCGACCTATTGAATTTCACGTGCCCTCGTGCACTATTCTGAACGTAAAAGAGTCTGACTCGACCCAAATCATTCACGATTCTGCCCATGTTCATGACTTGACCCAATGTGTTCACGACTTCACCCAACATGTTCACGACTTGACCCAAATTGCTTCCTTTGCTTCCTTTTCTCCTTAATAAATCTTCTAATGCCACTGCTTTCTGTTCCTTTTCCATCAATGAAAATATTTCCAACAAAAAGTGGTAGCGAAATTCATATAAAAAATATAATAACATGCTTCGATTGTACTATGATTGTTATTACTGATACAGGGACAAATTTTGTCAATGGCACAATACAAATATTAATGAATAACTTTATGGTTTAACATAGGAATACTACTGCATATCAACCATAAGAAAATGGTGTTTTCGAATCTTTCAATAAAACACTACATGAAGAATTAACAAATATTTGCAATATAGAAAAGGATATTGATATGAAAAGGTTCCAACAATTTTATGGGCATACCAAATAGTGTACAAGCAGTTGACAATATTGACACCTTTTAAACTCATTTAAGGTCAAGAAGTGGTTGTAGCATTTCATTTTTCAGCGAATGCACAAAGTTGATCAAATATACTAAAATATAATACAAAACTACCAATGGAACGAATCTGATAATCAAATCAACTAGAAGAAGACTGACTCCATGAACTCTACCATCAACAATTTAGTAAATAACAATAAAAATCATGATGGCACAACATAAACCTGCAAACTAATTTTTTTTAACTCAATGACTTAATCTTATTGTACACTAGTTGAGTCAAGGGAAAACCAAGGAAACTAGAAATTGCATGGTTGGGACCCTTTTCCATCGAACACATAGGACCTTCACGAGCCATTTAATTGAAGGCACTACAATGGCACATTTTCAATTCACTTGTTAATGGTGCCCATCTTAAAATATATGTCTATTAATAAAATTTAGTGTGGGTTAGCTCCAGGACTACTTTCCGTCGGCCTAACCGATCGATAATTTGTAGAATTATTAAATTTATTTTCTTAAGTTTAAATTAGAAAATTATTTCCAAAAATTAGTTATAAATTAGAAATAAAAATAACTGACATAACAGTTAGAGATCCAATAAAGGAAGACAACGAAAAAATCAAGCAGGTCACAAACACAATAATGAAACGGAACAAGAGCTTGACATACATACTCTTCTAAATGGTAGATTAAAACAGAACAGACTGTAATCAATTCAGAGACAAGTGGCGACCAAAGAATAGAGAAAAAATTAAATACCAATTTTAAAGTTGTCTCAGCCAATAAATCAAGCCAACAAGATAGAATTTGACTTGAACCAATAAATAATCCTACAACAAAAGAAAGTGACAAAGTACAATTTTATAGGATCTAAACTCAAGAAATAGGCTTCGACCAAACTTCATGGGGAGTTTGTAGAAAATCAATGGCTAATAAATATGTGGCATGTGAGCTTGAGAGCGCATCAAAAAAAGACAAAAATCTGGATTTAAAAATCCAAGCACTCAAGTACATATATCTAATGAGAACACGTCATAAACTTCACACATCCCATTGTTCCCAGACTTGAAATAAATATCAATTCAATCCGCCCCACAATTATTCACCACCCTAAAAATAAGGTGGTGATTAGGTGCCATGCACACGCCGATTGATGTTAAAGGATCAAATCAGAAACTGACAAGGCATTTCGAGGAAGAGTAAATAAATGAGAATGATGGGACAATTAATTTCACTTACACAAAAATTATTGAATTCTCAAGATTAACCAATATCCTACCAAAAATATCATTCAATGCTTCGTGCGACCTTCAAAATATCACCGCCCATTAGATTTTTGCACTAAGTATTTCAACATGTGTTGCTTATTTGGAACAACAAATACACAAAATTGAAGTTGACCAAGCAACAAATCACTCGACAAATCTAGTCCAGGTAGTTCCGAAGGAGCCTTCAGAATGACCTACCGAAGACTTACCAGTTGTCTTTTCTTGATTTAATTTTCATTGTAATATGGTTTGTATTAAAATTTTTGTTCTTAATGAACAAACGACATCAATTGTATAAGTATTTTCTCGATAAAATTGTTTGTAAATTATTTTGTATAACTCCAAATCTCCCATTTTTTTGACGGAGAAGGCTTTGAGTGTGGGCGAGATGTTGGAGGATCTAATCGGCCTAGCCGACTAACTCAAGTCAAGTCGATAAACATACATTGTAACAATAGATTTCATAAGAATTAACTAATGTCAGATTATTTAAAGCATCTCGTTGAAAAGTTAGACTTATTTAACTATCCTGATATATATATATATATATCGTTGTATAAATATCGATGTATTAGTTATAATTTAGCTAATAAGAGACAATATATCAGAGTGATTTTCCTAGTTCTCCATTACTGTATATATTATTTCTTAGAGTCCTATACTATAGTAATCAAAGTCAATTTGGTATTTCTAAGTATTTGGGTCAAGCACGACCTTAGAAATATCGAGTCTAAAACAAAATTTGAAGAAATAAGTGGTGTGACATCATGATTTAGTGGTCATGATTTAGAGTGTCTGTTGTAAAATCAAATGTGTCATCAAGTCTTTATCATCACAAAACGTGTGTTGCACAGCTGTGTTGCACTTTTGCTGCAAGAAGAGATTTTGAAGTTTGAAGGTTTATGTTTAGCCTAGAATATTTTTCACAGGTTTTAAATGTTGTATGGGCCATTTCACACCATCCCAGTACCCTTAGCATGTCAGATGATGGTATAAGAGATTATAAGCTTGGAACCCTACGCTTTCACATAGTCGCCATATTTTCACCATATATCTTAAACCATCTACTTGTTTTCCATGAAAATTTTAAATTAGATGCATGGGGTTCAAATGAATAATATCACTTTATTTCAGGTAAAAAAATTCATGATTTTCGAGAAACGAGCCACCATCCTCTATATCCATTTTTGGATTTTCGAGATCCGTGAGTCAGATTTGGCTCACAATTGTTTTGCATAAGGTTTGTAATAATATTAACTTTATGTAAAAAAATAAGCTCAATCCAGTTTACCTTTTAGGAGATATTCAAAAATACAATTGTTGCACTTTTGGATAGTTCTTGTGCTTTTGACAGTTTCACTTCAAAATCAATTTCTGACCAAATGGAGAAGAATTTTGAAAACCTATTTTTTTTTTTAATAACAGGATAAAAAAAAAAAAAATCCTTCAGTTTCTTCACGTGTCATAGATTGGAAGATTTGAATGAATATTTATAGCATAATTTTCAGATTTTGTTATTTTCTATTTTAGCAATGCTTTTTGGCGCATATTATGAGGATATGGAAAGGAATTAGGAAAACAAGAGAGGTTTATCCCAAGAACAAGATCATATATGAAAACCTCCTTAGGGTTTGTAACATATTTCATGGTTCATTATATATGACTTAGTATTTGACCCTTATTTTCCAAAAAGTTGGTCCCTATTCCTATCACACAATTCCAAATTTAACATAATTGATTCACTCTTTGGGGAAATGGTTGAGCTCGGCCCCCTAATTCCATGTATGAGATAATTGTATATATTTTCATGAGTTTTAGCATGAAAAATTTTGGTTTGTTGGTCAGGTTCATAAGAAGAGATATTGTGTACTTCACTTGCTTTTGATATATGTTTTAGTGAATGAAAGACATAGGTTGAATTCAACAAGGATCCCTGTGTTAGTTGCATTGGAGATGTGATTTATTTGTTTTGTAATTTATATTGTATAACAATCATGCTTTGAAATACGTATTATTTTTTATTTGAAAAAATATATTGACTCGGAATTCATTTCAAATAGTGCCTTGCTTCAGTTTGCTAGAAATTTATGTTTTCTGCTAAAACGACATTTATAATTCAACTTGTTGTCTAATGCTCTATATGTCATTTTCCATTTATCTGCCACTCACCCTTCTATGACGAATTTAAATAAAAAAATCCAAATATACTACCTACCTTGCCCCTGTGGAAACTCATATTTCTCTTCATCTGATCACTCGAAAGATAATCTGCTTGATATGACTCCATGCCAAACAGTTTTGTCTTCTTTTCTACCAGAAAACTTATGTATCGTATAACCTACTGAGAAGCATTCATAGCCTAAAATATAAGTGAATGGAAATTTTAGATTGAGAGAGCCCTCTGTGAAGTTGGAAGGGATGTATTCCAACTTCTAAGTGGTTTGTGGATACCTCTGAGTTTCTCTTGTAGACCTGGTGAAATTACAGAGAGATAAAATAGTGGCTTCATTGCCAAGGAGAGAAACGGTCCATTTTCACTTGGAAGGAATCATCAAATTTTTAGATATGATTGTTGATTGTGGACAACAGTAAGACACATGAAGGATGTACCATTCACTTGGCTACTCCAATCAAGTTTCAACACAACCCAAAGAATCCACTAGCAGAAAGATCGAGAATTTAGGGTTTTACTGGCGAATCTACTGGCTCAAGATGATTTCTATACCTGCAAGATATGCTCCAATGAATCCATAACACATTCTAGTTTTTCCAAATCACACACCTTGTGTAGATTGGCAGACTTATTTCCAATATTCAAAGATCAGATAGGAGATGATGCTGCTCTTCACTTGGTTAAATTTCACATGCATGTGCATAGACTTTATGTTCAATTTCATGAAGGTTGTCTAATAATGATGTTTATGGTTACTTTGGAATGAAAAGCGAGATATTGGTATGGAGGTTCTCCACCTGGTAGCTTATATTCCCTTAAATATTTTCATTTAGTAATTTTTGAGAAATACAAAGAATTTGATCCTTCTTTGTAATTAGTTAAGAATTGTTTTGACCATTTTGAGAATTTCACTCAAAATCGAGAAAATTATAATGGTGATGAAGATTTAATGGATGAAGAAATCCTCGAAGCTTTGTATGAGAACCCTTTTCATCACCAAGAAAAAATAGTTCCTTCTCCCTAGATTGAAAATGAAGTATATCAACATCTTGATGTACACATTCATGTTCCTAATCCTGAGATTGAAGAAGAGATGGAACAAGTTTGTAAACATTTATGTGATCAAGATAGATATCAAGATAGTCAATCAAACTGTTCTTGATACCATATATTTTTTTGATCTTTTCTTGAAGAAGAAACTTTCCAAAATAAGATCTCTAAAGCTACATTTATAGGGACACTAAGTAGTGAATCAATGTGTAACATAAAGTTTCTGGAAGGAATCGAGCCCATATGTCAACATTATGAATTAGAATTGCTAAAAAATGGTCAAAAGGAGATTGTTGTATTAAATATTTTTGAAGATGAAACTGTTATTCAAGAATACACACCTTTTGAAGTTATAAATTCTAAAACTCTTGAAAAGAAATATGACATGCTTGTTGAGCAGCATAAAGGATAATTTTTTGGCATTCCTATTATACATGAGGTAGTTGTTGCATGTGAGAATATTCAATAATATTCAAAGTGCTTTATTGTGTATGATGAGAATAATTCTATCAAACAAATTATTGATATTTCACTTGAGAATGCTCTTAAATATTACTACATAAAACATGGAAAACCAACATTTATGGATGGAGCTTCTATTTTTCCTTGTATCCATCAAATGTAATGACATATTCATTGGGATTCTTTTGCATTTCTGTTGCAAAAATTAGAGAATAAGAAATGTGCAGTATTATTGAAATTAGTGAGTGGATTTGCATTCAGATTTCATGTTGTTGGGTCATCTCTCATATTGGTTACATTGGATGGAGCATTTCACATGATTTTGCAGTTCTCCTACGATATATTAGAAGAGAGTATGGTGTGCACTAAGTTTTTTGGACAAGCATGCCTTAAGTTTCTCTTTGAAACATTGTTTTAGTAGTTTGGTTTTAGTTTTCAATTTGCAAAATTAGTCATTATCAACAGTTCTTAGTTTGGAATTCAGTATGGCACTTCTTTAGTTTTCAACCTCAACTTGCAACAATGTACACTTTTAATTTTCAGTAGAGAGCAGGTCAACCATAGGTTGGAGGTGTGGTATGGGAAGAACCCAATGGTTTGGAACATGGTCTAAAATGTTCTTGGCACCTCACACAGAGGATGCCATCCCCATTGGAGCTGATGTTAGAGTGCTATACTATAGTAATCAAAGTCAATTTGGTATTTCTATGTATTTTGGTAAATTTGTGTAGTTTAGCCATCATCCTCTAAAGATAAATTCTAAACCGTCATTTGGATAAATAACTAGAGTCACATCATGAGTTAGTGGTCATGAGTTATAGTATCTGTTATAAAATCAAATGTGTCATCAAGTCCTTATCATGACAAAAGGTGTGTTGTGAAATTGTGCTAAAATTTTTCTGCAGGAAGATATTTTGAAGTGTGAATGGTTGTGTTTAGCCCATAAGCCTTCTCACAAGTTTACAATGTTGATGGACCATTTCACACAAGCCCAGTACCCTCAGCATGTAAAATTATGGTCAAAGATATCACAATCTTGGAGTGTTTCCCTTTCAAACAGTCACCATATTTTCACCATATCTGTTAAACCTTCTACCTCTTTGCCATGAAAATTTTAAATTAGATGCATGGGGGTGGGATGAATAATATCATTTAAATTCAGGTCAAAATGCTTCATGGTTTTCGAGAAATGAGGCACCGCCATCTACAACCAATTTTTTATTTTCTCGAGATATGTGAGTTATATTTGGCTCAAAATTTTTGTGGAGAAGGGTTATAATGATATTAAATTTCTATAAAAAATTAGCTCAATCCAGCTTACCATTTAGGAGATAGTCAAAAAATACAGTCGATGAGATTTTACGCCGTACTTTTGAAAGTTTCACTTTAAAATCAATTTATGACCAAATGGAGATGAAAGTTGAAACATTAATTAAGGATTTTGTTAATAATGAGCCAAATACCAAAATCCTCCTTCATTTTATTCACATGTATCATAGATTGGAATATTTGAATGAATATTTACAACATATTTTTTAGATTTTTTTATTTTCTATTTTAGCAATGCTTTTTGGGTGCATATTCTAAGGATATGCAGAGAACTTTTCGAAAAATGAGGGAGGTGTCTCCCAAGAATAGGATCGTTTACAAAAACCTGATTCAGTTTTGTAGCATATGTCATGGTTCAAAATATACGAGTTAATCGTTGGCTCCTATTTTCCAAAAATTCAGTCCCTATTCGTAACAGACAGTTCCAAATTTAATGTAATTGATTATATATTTAGGGAAATGTTTGAGCTAGACCCCCTAAGTCTAGGGATGAGCTAATTGTATATATTCTCATGAGTTCTAGTGTGAAATATATTGGTTGGTTGGTTAGGTTTAGAAGAAGAGATATTGTGTACTGCACTTGGTTTTGATGCATTTTTTAGTGAATGGAAGATAGAGGTCGAATTGTACAAGGATTCATGTGTTAGATGCTTTGGATATGCATTTTCTTTGTTTTCTAATTTATCTTCTATAACAATAATTCTTTTAAGTGTGTCTTCTTGTTTATTTGAACAAACATATTGACTCATAATTTACTTCAAATAATGCTATGTTTAAATTTCCTAAACATTTATGTTTTCTGCTAAAATGACATTTAGAATTAATCTTGTTGTTTGATGCTCTGTATGTAATTTTCCATTTATCTTCCAATCACCCTACTACAATGAATTTGACTTAAAAACTCCAAAGAGACTACCTAATTTTCCCCTGTGTAAACTCCTCTTTCTCTTCTCCCTATCAATGGAAAGATAATCAGCTTGATATGACTCCATGCCCAATGGATATGTCTTCTTGCCTACCAGCAAAAATATAAATATTATACCATATTGAGCACCATGCCTAGCCTAAAAATATAAGTGACTGAATATTTTAGACATAGAGAGCCTTGCTTGAAGTTGGAAGGGTTATATTCCAACATCCAAGTGGTTTGTGGTTACCTCCGAGTTTCTCTCCTCATCCTAGAGAAATTACAGAGTGCTAACATGGTGGTGCCATTGCGGGTGGGTGAAAGGTTCCATCTTCCTTAGGAAAGAATCATCAAAGTTTCAGATTTTATTGTTGATGGTGGACAGTAGTAAGACACATGAAGGTTGTGTCATTCACTTGGTAACTCCAATCAAGATTAAACCTGATCCAAAGAATCTAGTGGCTAGAGGATCTAGAAATCAGGCTTCTACGGGTGATTCTACTAGCTCAAGATGAGTTATATATCTGCAAGGTATAGTCCCAAGAATCAATATCACATTCAAGGTTTTCTGAATTGCATGTCTTTTGTATATTGGAAGACTCATTTTCCAAGATTCAAAGCTCAAGTAGGAGATGATGTTGCTCTTAATTTTGTTAAATTTCACATGCATGTGCATAGGCTTAAGGTTCAATTTCATGAAGACTGTCAGATGAAGCTTTTTATGGTTAATTTGGAAGGAAAAGAGAGATCTTGGTATGAAGCTTTGCCACGTAGTAGCTTGCATTCGCTTAAATTTTTTCATTTAGTATTTTTTGAGAAATACAAAGAATCACATCATTCTTTGTCATTAGTTGAGAATTGTTGTGACCATTTTCAGGATTTCACTCAAAATATGGAAATATTTTATGGGGGTGAAGATTTAATGGATCAAAAAATCCTAGAAGCTTTTTAAGAGAACCCTTTTCATCACCAAGAAGAAATGGTAGCTTCTCTTTTGCTTGAAAATGAAGTAGATCAACATCTTGATTTAGACATTCATGTTTCGTCTCCTGAGATTGAAGAAGAGATCCAACAAGTCTATTAACATTTATCTGATCAAGATAGATATCAAGAGAGTCAATCAAATTGTTTTTCATACCCTCTATTTTTTGAATCTTTTCTTCAAGAAGAAACTTTCCAAAACCATATCTCTAAAGCTACATGTATAGGGACATTAAGCAGTGAATGAATGTGTAACATAAAGTTTTTGGAAGGAAATGGGCACATATGTGAAAATTATGAATAAGAATTGTTGAAACATATTTAAAATGAGATTTTGTTATTAAATAATTTTGAATATGAAAGTGTTATTCATGAATACACAACTTTTGAAGTTATAAATTCAGAAAATCTTGAAAATTAAGATGGCATGCTTGTTGATCCACATAAAGGATTAGTTTTTGGCATTCCTGTTATACATGAGTTAGTTATTGCATATGAAAATATTCAAGAATGTTCAAAGTCCTTTATTGTGTATTGTTGGGCCTCTGTTTTGCCTTGCTTTATATCACCTTTTACTCGAAATCACTCATGTTTTTGTTTAGCTTGAATAGTTATTGTCATGGTTTTGTGCATTCTCGGAGATAACAAGTAAGTATTTGTTGTTCCTTTGTTTTAATGAGATTTAAACATTAAAGGCATATTTAATAATAGTTTGTGTGTTTGCAGGTTTACAAAGTTGGTTATATGCCTATTTTGATAGAGGCGAAGTTCCTGCACCACAAATTCTTGCACTAGTACCAGTAGAGTTCCTACAGAACACATTCCTGCACCAGCATTGAAAATTAATAAGTCTGCTCAAAATATGCATAATTTCTAAATGGCCAAGTTTGACCTTGGTTTTTATGCAAATGGAGGTGAATTATCGAAATCCGAGCAAATGGGTTTTTAAAAAATATAACCAATTACCCATAACCGAAACCTTTTCCTTAGATTAAAAGTATTCCAAATGTTACGAATAGGTCTTTGAAGCACTTTAATAAGAAATGCTATTTTTCTAGAATTCTAGAAAACACAGTCAATGAGTTTCCAGACTACCAACTTCCACCTCAGTTTTTGTGCATATTAAAGTAAATAAAGAAATTCTGTGACATGGGTTTTTTTCCCAGTATAGGAAATTGAGTAACAATTGGGCCGTTTTCCAAAATACGCAATGGTTGAAGAGATACGAAGGGCGCTCTGGGGGCAGTTTGTTAAAATTACCAAATTTTTTAGAATTCTAGAAAAATCCCAGAATTGGAAAATTCGTATTAAATCTCTATTATTTTAATAGGGGAACAGTTGTACTATTATAATATGTAATTAGAATTGGTTAGGATTTAGTCCCCATATTCCTTGCAAAGGAAAAACTTGTTTTAATCATTATGAAAGATTATAAAAGGAGGAATGATGCACGTAGGAAAGGGGGCGTGGAGGAGCGATGCTACAACAATGTTGTTATAACTTTGTTTTGCTGGTATCGCCCAAATCTGGGTTAGAATCTGTATTTCATGATGTATTTTTCCTTTGTGAATTAATAGGAAGAAGGAGCTCCACCTCATGCTTTTCAAATCTTATTTTTTCCTTTAAACAAATGAGTCTGATCTGAGTTACTGAGCAACATTTTTACTTGAAAAGGAAACCCATTTGTTTGCTAGGGCTCAGCCAACCCAGAACTTTTACCCTATTTTCTGTTTTATGTAATGTGTGTTTAAATTATTAAAGTGTGATTTAATTTTCATCACATGTACTCTTGTCTTATTGAAAACAGATCTGTAGTGTGAAGTAGTTACATTTTATTTCCCTACAATTTACTTTCCTGCATTTAATTTTAGATTGGATTTCCCAATCTGGTACAAGCAGGAGAAGCAAACCTGCACCAGTGCACATTGGTGTGATATTTCTTTTTCCTGCAAATCTATTTATTTGGATTTCCCCGTCTGGTACAAGCAGGAGAAGCGAACCTGCACCAGTACACGTTGGTGTGATATTTCTTTTTCCTGTAGTTCTGTTTATTTGGTTTTCCACTGCCCGGTACAAGAAGGAGAAGCAAACCTGCACCAGTGCATGTTGGTGTGATATTTCTTTTTCCCGCGGTTTTGTTTATTTGGATTTCCACCACCTGGTACAAGCAGGAGAAGCAAACCTGCACCAGTGCATGTTGGTGTGATGCAACAAGTTTTCTTAATCTACTTTCTGCAATTTTCTTTCTTTCTTTAAACACTTTATGATAGGATAAATTATATGGATTATTTCTTTATTTATGCACTATGTTAAAATCAGAAACATTCATTTTTATGTATGTAATTTGATTTCCTAGTATAATAACACTTGCAGTAATTAAACACTTATTTCAAGAATTAAATGGTAAGTGCAAGAAACTTTGACCTGGGGCAAGAACTAGTTTCTTGCCATGATGTCTGAGTGCTTTGAACATGGAAAAGCTCAAGCCCTTGCATGAAGTAAAAATCCTTTGGTAAAGACACCATTTATGCCTCCTGCATAAACCTATGTTCATGCACTAGTGCAAGCAGACTGCGATAGTGCAAGATAGATTAGTGCAAGAAGGAATTATCTAAAGAAGCAGGTTTAATTGCTCATTCTATGAGACTGCCAAGTGTCTTTGCTAAAGAAAAAAATAACACGTACTCAGTAATTAAAAATTGATCGGTTGGAGTGATTGCCTTTTTATTTTGATTCGTTTGCAAATGCATTCTTTCTTGTTCCAGCACTACATTTCTTTGATGATTTAGTTATCTTTTTTGCAAGCTTGTATTTAAAGTAGGAATTTCTATCAGGAAAATTCATACCATCTCTGGCATTGCCTGTGCTTCGTCTCTAAGTTTACGAATCCCCTGGGTTGACAATTAAGTGTTGAGGAGTTTTCTTAAGTGCAATTCCTGCACCCAACATTTTGGCGTCGTTGCCGGGGAGGCGATTTGATTTGGTAAGAATTTTCTTTTGATGCAATAGAGGTAAGTCTGCCTTTATATTTTTGTATTTTTTTATGAAAGTGTGGTGAGCTTTATTTCAGCCGATAACTTTTAAAAAAAATTATCTTCAGATCCTAATATTTAACGTTATATCATTTTTGGGGTGTTGTAAGAACCTCTGTTACTAATATGTGTGTGGAGACAGGGACTATCAATCAACCAGATGGACTTGAAGATGATAAATATGAAGGACCTCTCACAAGCCCTAGCAGCTGCTGGGATCTTGACCTCTACCTCTTAGGAAGATAACTTTTTGACATTATTCAAGAACTTGTCCATTTCTCCACCACCACAAGAGGATTTGGAAGTCTCTTTTGATTTCCCTGACCAATCATCTAAGAAGACAAATGAATCATGAACTATAATCAATGGAGAATATCCACTAGAACCTGAGATCGAGGAGTTCTTGACATGTCTATCAGCAGATCTAGAATGTAATCAAGAGACTACTTACCCTACGGAGAACAATCAACATGACATGGAAGAAGAGGATGAGCAGCATGGGAAAAATCAAGAAATGGACCAAGAACACGATGATCATATCGGACAGTGGTTCCGAACAATGAATCAAGCGAGGGAGTATCCTTCTCTTTTAAAACTCATGTTGTCATATCAATTACATTGGTTAGTTCTTGATGCTCATGTACACTTTCAAGTCTATATGATAAATGTGAGAATGAATATATATTTTAACCTGATCCACACATGGCTTCATTGGAAGTACTCCTATACATAAAAGGAAGTCTTCTGCCTCCTAGGCAAAGTAGGGTAGGTGAATAAAATGTTATTAGGGTTTTTGATTTTAAAGTGTAGTCACTAAAACTACTTATGATCCACATTGGTTGTTAACACACACATCTGTGACAGATCTTGTTGAGTATGATTCACTCTAATACCTCATGATTTTTCAAAGTAACCATGACTAATCACTCTAAGAAGTTGTCATCTGATATATATAATTTCAGTTTCCCTTAGAAGGTACTCTTGGAAACCCCCTATGGAGGACCACTCTTGTTAAGATCATATTAAGCTATTGATGAGGACACTAGCATTCTTAATTTAAGGAGTCTTTTAGTCATTATTTGGGATATCTTTAATAAGTCTTTTGGGCAGGGGAGCTATTCAGTAA
This sequence comes from Pinus albicaulis, assembly GCA_034641835.2. Classification (NCBI taxonomy): domain Eukaryota; kingdom Viridiplantae; phylum Streptophyta; class Pinopsida; order Pinales; family Pinaceae; genus Pinus; species Pinus albicaulis. Next base: position 1,324,462,506 of record CM076581.1, read on the forward strand.
GGATTAGTCATTAAAAAATTTTCACGCCATCCTGTACTCTTAAGGAGTAGATCTGTCTCCCCACTTACTAAGTAACCTTTTCGGTTGATCATAATCAGAGTATACAAAATATTTAGGGGAGGATAAGAGGTATCGTGATGAGCCAACCTACCATGATCATGAGACCTAGCATGCATGAAATTACTACTTCTGGTCACCAAGACAGAGTAATGGCTTTCAATCAAAAAGTTGGAAGACAGGAGGTCTCATCATGAGATGTCTTGTTCATCCATGTTACTTCTTGTGAGTGGAACTGCCATTAGTTGGTTACCAAGCCAAAGCAGTGGCCTTCATCTAAAATTAAAATAAGATAAATCTGAATCCATTCCTATTAAGTGGGACACATACATTTATATGGGTCAAAAGACACCTCGGCCGAGGTTATGGACACCTGCAGGTAGTAGGGCTATGTCTATGGTATTAAAGTTAATTGCATACTATGATTTTGTAATGTTCCAAATCTGAAACTCTGTAATGCATAAGCCGTATAATGATCCTGTTATGATGAATAATCTTAAAATATAAAAAATAAACACATAGAAATCATTTTTAGTTACAACAGCAACTTGTATTTCGTTTCATGATCCGGAAAGTGGGGAAAAAGGGGATTTTATGCCCTAAAAAGATTGTTTTCAGAAATGAGCATAAAAATAAGTAGGGGAAATGGCTAGATATGATAGCTTAGGCCAAGAGGGACTTATTATCCAAATTCCAGCTCAAAATAATGCTTCTAGATATATTAAGCAGCTCCTCCTTTCCCGACTAGGCTAGAAAACACTGATTTCCCATGACTTTACTAAACAGAAATTTATGAATAAAGTGAGAGCGTAATTCCCATGAGGGTTTCTATAGAAAATAAATAAATAGGTCTGATATACAGCCTATATTAATCACACATCAAATAAATGGAGGTTTAATCACTTATATAGTAGAAACAAGGCACCCGACAAGGTTTCCGACAAAATGCATCTACAAAGCAGCACTGCAGAAAATAACGCAGTTCACTGCAACACTGTAATAAACATGAATAAATATGAAATATAAATGCTTAATAATACATAAATATGGCCAAATTCCTCTCTAACAAACTCCCAGATGGAAATAAGCACCTCATCTTACAAGATAAGCACAAAATCAAAGGGTGCAACACTGCTACTGCTGCCCCTGCATCAAGGACACAGCTTCTAAATTAGACTCTGCTGTGGCTGAATGTGAAGGAATGGACTCAAGAAAAACACTAAAATAAAGCTCAAATAACTCCCCTTTGATCCCTTAAGCAAGCTGATCTCAAGAGAGGATGGAATTCCTACACAGGAATTCCTTGCACTAAGCAGTGCAACAACTCTGGCTAAACAGCTAAAGCATGCAAGTGGTCTCAAGACCAAAATAGCTAAATACATGAATGATATATATTTTATGCTATGCCTTCCTTTTATCTTTGGTGAGCCTCCTCACCCCGGACCCCACACAATGTTGAGGTGACTTCTTCATGAAGTTTCCTCTTTCAAAACTGCGCGGCCCTAGCTTGCTTCCCTCCTCTTGTGGCTGCGCTGTTGACTTGGTCAAATAATCCACCTCCAATGCCTCTTTTCACACTAGAGATGTTCAATATAGTTTACATATGTGTCTTAGGCTGATCCTTGTTCAGATTGAGCTAGTTTACTTGAGTATTTCTTCCTCCTCAAGAATGGTTGTTGACTTAGTCAAACTTGACTATGTCTCCATCTAAAATGTCCTTGTTCACACTTGGAAGTGTAAAGCCAGCTCCTAAGGTGATCTCTTCCCTTACTAAGGTGGAATTTATTCATATTTAATTTTTCATGGGCCTCCTTACCCATTTATTTCTCTCCTAGGTGAAATTAGCAAAATATAATATTCCAAATTGCTTATGTGCAAATTTTGGAATATTACAGTCCTCCCCTCCCAAATGTTTCTTGTCCTCAAGAAACTGCAAGGATAGGACTGAAGATCACCCTCTTCTCCCCTACAGAAACCTCATAATATGAAATACTCCAAGGAACAAGGTGTTTTATCATCAATATATCTCCAATTTTCCCCTCACAAGTGTGCAAGCCATCTATTTGGGAACATCCCAAACAGCTAACGTTGTGTGACAATGAAACATTCATGGAAGCAACAATGGGCTGTTTGTAGGTTCTCTTAAAGCATGAGGGCTGATATAGATTGGGATTCATCATCCCCATTTTAATCTCTCCTCCCCAAGCTATCAACCAAAAAAAATGAATCACCCTCCAAATTGGCAACTCTTGAAGGATATCTTCCACCTTGAGCTCCTGCAAAGAATATGGGCTGCATAGCTGATTGTGTAGAGTAAAAATTTGCATCTCTTGTTGTTTTTCTCTCCACTTATGATATATATGGGGCTAATATTGATATATGGCTGAAATATAATGGTCTTCAGGAAAGACCCAAGCCACCCCATCAAATCCAACACCCATGAGGTGTCTCCTCAAAGAACTCAAACCTCCCAAATGAGTCCTCTCATTTGAAGGTAAGATGTATAGTATGGAAACCAAGGTTTTCCCATTATTATTTCTAAAATATGCAACCATTGTAATGTGAAGAATTATATTTTCATTGGGCCTCTTCAACTCTTGTGCCACTCCTCCAAAGGTTCTTCCTACAATCAATGTTTTAGCAACATAATATGGAAGCATAAACATATGAAAACAAGGAGGTAGAACATAGTCCCAATCATGGAACCAATGCAGGGAATCCTTTTCCTGCCTCAATACATAGTGCAACAAGTGTGTTTTCAGCCACTTGTTTGTTGCCACATCCATTTTACAAAATGAAATCATGAAAGCATAATTTGGTGCCAATGATGCACACCGAAAACCATGTGGCATTCCCCCACAATCCACAAATATAATTACCATCATAAACGCTGCAAGTGGCCTCAAGTACATAAAAATAAAATATGCAAGAAGGAAATACCCTCTCTGGTATGATATGCTGCTCATATAGATAAGGAAGTGTAAAATACAAAACAAAATTTTACCTCCTCCATCATGTACTTCGGTCATTGAGCTGAAATGGCTCAAGTGAAAATTCTCCCTTGCAGCAAGTGAGTAGGGCAGTGGTTGTGCCAACCTTTTCTTCATCTTTCGAGCTGTGCATCTCTCCATATGATGATATGCATTCAATTGAATGCCCTCCCAAGTTAACTCCTCCATTGAAGGATGGTATGCATAAAAATGCATGGAGGGAAAGTCCACAAATGTTGCATATAGTTCTTTCTCCTTATGCTTGTGAACCCAAGCCAAGAAGGTAAAAACATAGTAAGGGATACTTTCATCCACTACTTCCTCATGCCCATCTTCTGCATGCTCCCATGATGAATTACTTGTGAAGTGGTCTTGGGAATACTTCAACAAGTAATCCAAGCTCCTAAGTGACAACGCTGCTAGCCCTTGGAGTAATGCTATTGTCATCTCAAATCTCAATTCTTTGACATAGATTGTGTCAAAGACTCTTCCAAAAATGCTGTTGTACATGTAGATATACTCCCGAGATGGAGGGGCTGATATTTTCACTATGCTAGTGCCATTCCTGACTCTTGCAGCATCATGCCAAGTGTGAGAGCAATTCTTCCCTTTCTCTCTCTCCATCCTCCGAAGCAACAAATGAATTTGCTGCCTCACCATACCTCCATCATACAACCTATGTGGTGAAAAAATAATGATGTCATCACCATAATGCATCCACACTCCTTGCTGCCCCATGATGAAAGTATCCAGCCAATCCTCCTTCCTCTCCTCACCCCATGGAAAAGGACATGTCATAGGTTGACCAACCTCTCTCAAGAGTAGCCAACGCAGCATTTCCTCTTGCTGCCCGGTGTCACAGACTTGCAAGAGGCTTAACAACCTCTTGTTTCCCATCCACATCCACTCGAATTCATGTGGATGCCTCCTATATTTCTCCATCTTGGCATTCCTCCAATGAGGTCTACCATCCTCCCATAAAATACTTTCCTCCTTGCATTCCATAAGATTTTGAAATGCAAATCCTTGGAGATCTCCAAGAAAAGATCTCTCATCAATGGTTATATTGAACCCATAAGGATCAAAAGGGGATAAAGGCAAGGCCTCCTTACTGCTACCTTTTGACAGTGCTATAACCCTCCTCCAGGGTGTTCTGGCTATCTCATGTGTCAACCCCTAGATGAACATGTGCTTTTGCATGAGTTTTTTTGGAGCAAAGTTCACTCCATCCTTCAAGAATTCCCACTCCAACCTGAAAGGTTGTATGTATCCCATCAGTGGTCCATGAGGTTGATGGTTCAAATCTCCCTTGAACCCTTCAAGGTTGCACAACGCAGTGCAATCCTGCTGCTCTATCTCAGTAATACTATTTGATCCTGGGCCATATGCAAACAAATCTCCAACCCTTTCCATAAAATTTTCTGGAATGTTAAGACATGGAAATTTATGCATATCTTCATGAGTCTTTGGGACATCTTCTATGGCTGCAAGAGGTCCTCTCTTCAATGTGTTGGCTGATCCAACTGCTGGTGTAGAAGGCTTCTCTCTCAAGGCTATGGTAGCGCTGGTACTTGCCTCTTCCCATGGTGGTGTGGACCCTCTCTCCTCTGATCTCTCTCCATCAAAAGTTTTGATCAGCTCTTGAGTGAACTTAGAAAAAGAAGTCACTCTTGTATGGCTTGAGTGACTGAACCATCAAGCATTGGCTTCACCATCCAGGTGAAGCGCTGTAACTTCTGTTGCCTCCCTTTCTTCCACTAGATGAAGTATGAAGAATGCCTCAATATTTCTTTCCCAAGCTCTTGCTATAGTTGACCCATAAAATTTAGAAAATAGGAATCTATTGCCTTTGATCTCTTCTTTGCTGCAAGGTCTTCTTCCTTCTCTCAGTTGAATAAACTGAGGAAAATATAGGGTCTCTTTGAAAGCCCTAGGTTGGCACTTGTATTCTGCCAAATACCCACTAAAAATTTCATGATCTAAGTGGTCCCCTTTCTCTTCACTTCCTCTACAAGAATAGGAAGTGCATGCATCTGCTTCTGCTTCTTGAAACCTTCTAGAGGTCTCACTGCAATTCTATCCTCCTTGAAACCCTCTTGGAGTTTCAATGCATTTCTCTTCTTATTTATTCTTAGATATAAAATTGGTTGAGATTAAGCTCATCCTCTCCATCATTTTGATCTTTTATTTTCCTATTTTCTCCTCTGATAGCTTGATCTCACAGGCTGTGCCAGAGATCATGCTTTGATACCACTGTAATGTTCCAAATCTGAAACTCTACAATGCATAAGCTGTATAATGGTCCTGTTATGATGAATAAGCTTAAAATATACAAAATAAACACATAGAAATCATTTTTAGTTATAGTAGCAACTTGTATTTCGTTTCACGATCCAGAAAGTGGGGAAAAAGGGGATTTTATGCCCTAAAAACGTTGTTTTCAGAAATGAGCATACAAATAAGTAGAGAAAATGGTTGGATATGATAGCTTAGGTCAAGAGGGACCTATGCTACTAATTTGAGCTCAAAATAATGCTTCTAGCTATATTAAACAACTCCTCCTTTCCCGACTAGGCTAGAAAACACTAATTTCCCATGAATTTACTAAACATAAATTTTTGAATATAGTGAGAGCGTAATTCCCATGAGGGTTTCTGTAGAAAATGAAGAAATAGGTCTGATATAAAACTTATATTAATCACACAGCAAATAAATGGAGGTTTAATCACTTATACGGTAGAAACAAGGCACCCGGCAAGGATTCCAACAAAATGCATGTACAAAGCATCACTGCAGAAAATAACACATTTCACTGCAACAATGTATTAAAAATGACTAAATATGACATATAAATTCTGAATAATATAGAAATATGGCCAATGGCCTCTCTAACAAACTCTCGAAGGGAAATAAGCACCTCCTCTTACAAGATGAGCACAAAATCAAAGGGTGCAACACTGCTGCTGCTGCCCCTGCATCAAGGACGCAGTTTCTGAAGTAGAATACACTGTGGCTGAATGTGAAGGAATAGCCTCAAGCCAAATACTGAAATGAAGCTCAAATCACTCCCCTTTGATCCCTTAAGCAAGATGATCTCAAGGGAGGTTGGAATTCCTACACAGGAATTCCTTGCACTAAGCAGTGTAGCAACTCCAGCTAACCAACTGAAGCATGAAAGTGGTATTAAGACAAAAATAGATGAATACATGAATGATATCCCTTTGATTCTATGCCTTCCTTTTATATTTGGTGAGCCTCCTCACCTCGGATCCCACACAATGTTGAGGTGACTTCTTCATGAAGCTTCCTCTTTCAAAACTGCGCTGCCCTAGCTTACTTCCCTCCTCTTGTGGTTGTGCTGTTGACTTGGTCAACTAATCCACCTCCAATGCCTCTTTTCACACTAGATATATTCAATCTAGTTTACATATGTGTATTAGGCTGATTCTTGGTCATATTGAGCTATTTTACTAGAGTATTTCTTCCTCCTCAAGAATGGTTGTTGACTTAGTCAAACTTGACTATGTCTCCATCTAAAATGTCCTTGTTCACACTTGGAAGTGTAAAATTAGCTCCTAAGGTGATATCTTCCCTTACTAAGGTGGAATTTATTCATATTTTATTTTTCATGGGCCTCCTTACCCATTTATTCCTCTGCTAGGTGAAAGTAGCAAAATCTAATATTCCAAATTGCTTATGTGCAAATTTTGGAATATTACAGATTTTCTTGGCTATCTTTCTCTTCCCCTAAAATTATCCTTTTTTTTCTTGGACAATGGTTTTAAAGACAATTTGAACATGATGCTTTGAGTTATATCTTTCAAAAATCAAGAATCTTTAAGGATGTGGTACCCTTAGTAAAGATTATTATTTGTGCCATATTAAGAGGAAATTTAGTTTGAATTCGGATGACAATGGAGTTTCGAGTGTTCAATAAAGAGGTTGCTAATTAATATCATAACTCATTTTGACTTTCATGGTATTTAGAGTGATGAATTACTCAATGATGACTGCTCACAAGATGTTGGTTGGCAACAATGTGTATTGATGGTGGTTGCCTCTAAATACGCACTGCATAATCTAGAAACAAAACAAGGAATTAATTCGAGACAAGGTAACAGGATCTACTAGAGAAAGAGCAAAAGGATATGCTCAGAAGAATTAAATAAATGGAAAATAAATCCTTCCGTATGATTGAGGAAGTCATGTTAAAGTGCAGCACACTTTTTACCAAAATTCCTTGCTTTCTTTTATCAGTAAAGCAGCGCAATTTAGGTGGTGTAAGCAGATCAACGCAAGCATGCACCATCCTTGCAATTTGGTATCTTTTGTGATAAATTTTCTTGAAATTAGTATAAATAATCAAAGAGTCCAGTGAACACTTTGTTCTTGAAATTTTTTTTATCTAGCATAGGAAATGTGATCACATAGAATTGTAGGAAACATCATTACGAATGCCCATAAATTTTTTTAATCTTTCCTTTTGAAAGGGAGCAACAATGCGACAATTGATTTCCTTGCATGAGGACATGCAAGAAGGTCAGCATGGGGGGGATGTTGGGCCTCTGTTTTGCCTTGATTTATATCACCTTTTACTCGAAATCACTCATGATTTTTCTTAGCTTGAATAGTCATTGTCATGGTTTTGTGCATTCTCGGAGATAATAAGTAAGTATTTGCTATTCCTTTGTTTTAATGAGATTTAAACATTAAAGGCATATTTAATAATAGTTTGTGTGTTTGCAGGTTTACAAAGTTGGTTATATGCCTATTTTGATAGAGGCAAAGTTCCTGCACCACACATTCTTGCACTAGTACCGGTAGAGTTCCTGCAGAACACATTCCTGCACCAACATTGCAAATTAGTAAGTTTGCTCAAAATCCACATAATTTCTAAATGACCAAGTTTGACCTCGGTTTTTATGCAAATGGAGGTGAATTATGGAAATCCGAGCAAATGGGTTTTTCAAAAATATAACCAATTACCCATAAACAAAACTGTTTCTTGAGATTCAGAGTATTCCAAATGTTACGAATAGGTCTTTGAAGCACTTTTATAAAAAATACTGTTTTTTCCAGAATTCTAGAAAACACAGTGAACGATTTTTCAGACTGCCAACTTCTGCCTCAGTTTTTGTGTAGATGAAGGTAAATAAAGAAATTCCGCGACATGGGTTTTTTCCCTGTATAGTAAATTGAGTAGCATGCGGGCCGTTTTCCAAAATACGTAATGGTTGAAGAGATACGAAGGGCGCTCTCAAGGCAGTTTGTTAAAATTACAAAATATTCTAGAATTCTAGAAAAATCCCAGAATTGGAAAATTCTTATTAAATCTCTATTCTTTTAATAGGGGAATGGTTGTATTGTTATTCTATGCAATTAGAATTGGTTAGGATTCAGTCCCCATATTCCTTGCAAAGGAAAAATTTGTTTTAATCATTATGAAAGATTATAAAAGGACGAATGATGCACGTAGAAAAGGGGGCATGGTAGAGCGATGCAACAATAGTGTTTTTATAACTTTGTTTTGTTGGTATCGCAAAAATCTAGGCTAGACTCTATATTTCATGATGTATTTTTCCTTTGTGAATTAATAGGAAGAAAGAGCTCCAACTCATGCTTTTCAAATCTTATTTGTTCCTTTAAACAAATGAATCTGATCTGAGTTACTGAGCAGGGTTTTTACTTGAAAGGGAAACGCGCTGGTTGGCTAGGGCCTAGCCAACCCAACACGTTTACCCTATTTTCTGTTTTCTGTAATTTGTGTTTAAATTATTAAAGTGTGATTTAATTTTCAGCACATGTATTCCTGTCTTATTGAAAACAGATCCATCGTGTGAAGTAGTTACATTTTCTTTCCTTGCAATTTAATTTACTGCATTTAATTTTAGATTGGATTTCTCCACCTAGTACAAGCATGAGAAGCAAAACTGCACCAGTGCATGTTGGTGTGATATTTATTTTTCTTGCAGTTCTATTTATTTGGATTTTCTCGTCTGGTACAAGTAGGAGAAGCGAACCTGCACCAGTGCACATTGGTGTGATATTTCTTTTTCTTGCAGTTTTCTTTATTTGGTTTTCCATCGCCTGGTACAAGCAGGAGAAGAAAACCTGCACCAATGCACGTTGGTGTGATATTTATTTTTCCTGCAGTTTTGTTTATTTGGATTTCCACCGCCTGGTACAAGCAAGAGAAGCGAACCTGCACTAGTTCATGTTGGTGTGATGCAACAAGTTTTCTTAATCTACTTTCTGCGATTTTCTTTCTTTCTTTAAACACTTTATGAAAGGATAAATGATATGGATTTTTTCTTTATTTCCGCACTCTGTTAAAATCAGAAACATTCATTTTTATGTATGCAATTTGATTTCCTAGTATAATAACACTTGCAGTAATTAAACACTTATTTCAAGAATTAAATTCTAAGTGCAAGAAACTCTGATCTGGTGCAAGAACTAGTTTCTTGCCACAGGATGTGAGTGCTTCGAACCTAGAAAAGCTCAAGCTCTTGCATGAAGTAAAAATCCTTTGGTAAAGACACCATTTATACCTCCTACATAAACCTCTGTTCCTGCACTAGTGCAAGAAGATTGCGATAGTGCAGGACAAATTATTGCAAGAAGGAAATTTCTAAAGAAGCAGGTTTAGGGGCTCATTCTATGAGATTTCCAAGTGTCTCTACTAAAGAAAAACATAACACATACTCAGTAATTAAAAATTGATTAGTTGGAGTGATTGCCTCTTTATTTTGATTCCTTTACAAATGCATTCTTTCTTGTTCTAGCACTAGATTACTTTGATGATTCAGTTATCTTTTCTACAAGTTTTTCTTTAAAGTAGGAATTTTTATCAGGAAAATTCATACCATCTCTAGCATTTCCTATGCAAAAGAGCAAAAGGATATGCTCATAAGCATTAAAGAAACAACAAAGAAAAACTTTCGTATGATTGAGGAAGTCATGTTAAAGTGCAGCCCACATTTTACCAAAATTCCCTGTTTTTTTTTAGCAATAAAGAGCGTAGTTTAGGTGGTGTAAGCAGATTAGTGCAAGCATGCACCATCCTTGCAATTTGGTATTTTTTGTGATAAAATTTCTTGAAATTAGTATAAATAATATAAGATTCCAACAAACACTCTGTTCTTCAAACAAACTTAATCTAGCATAGGAAATGTGATCACATAGAATTGCAGGAAACATCATTATGAATGCCCATAAATGTTTTTAATCTTGCCTTTTTCTAGGGAGCAACAACGTGACAATTGATTTCCTTGCATGAGGACATGCAAGAAGGTCAGCATGGGGGCATTTTGGGCCTCTATTTTTCCTTTCTTTATATCACCTTTTACTCGAAATCACTCATGTTTTTGTTTAGCTTGAATAGTCATTGTCATGGTTTTGTGCATTCTCGGAGATAATAAGTAAGTATTTGCTATTCCTTTGTTTTAATGAGATTTAAACATTAAAGGCATATTTAATAATAGTTTGTGTTTGCAAGTTTACAAAGTTGGTTATATGCCTATTCTGATAGAGGCGAAGTTCCCGCACCACACATTCTTGCACTAGTCCCAGTAGAGTTCCTGCAGAACACATTCCTGCACCAGCATTGCAAATTAATAAGTCTGCTCAAAATCTACATAATTTCTAAATGGCCAAGTTTGACCTCGGTTTTTATGCAAGTGGAGGTGAATTATGGAAATCCGAGCAAATGGGTTTTTCACAAATATAACCAATTACCAATAACCGAAAACATTTCCTGAGATTCAAAATATTCCAAATGTTACGAACATGTCTTTGAAGCACTTTTATAAAAAAAGACATTTTTTTCAAGAATTCTAGAAAACACAGTGAACGGGTTTCTAGACTGCCAACTTATGCCTCAGTTTTTGTGCAGATGAAGGTAAATAAAGAAATTCCGTGACATGGGTTTTTTTCCTAGTATAGGAAATTGAGTAACACATAGGCCGTTTTCCAAAATACGTATTATGAAAGAAAAACTTGTTTTAATCATTATGAAAGATTATAAAAGGAGGAAGGATGCACGTAGAAAAGGGGGGGGGGGTGGAGGAGCGATGCTATAACAATGTTGTTATAACTTTGTTTTGCTGGTATCGCCCAAATCTGGGCTGGACTCTGTATTTTATGATGTATTTTGCCTTTGTGAATTAATAGGAAGAAGGTGCTCCACCTCATGCTTTTCAAATCTTATTTGTTACTTTAAAAAAATGAGTTTGATCTTAGTTACTGAGCAGTGTTTTTACTTGAAAGGGAAATGCACTGGTTGGCTAGGGCCCAACCGACCCAACACGTTTACCCTATTTTCTGTTTTCTGTAATTTGTGTTTAAATTATTAAAGTGTGATTTAATTTTCATCACATATATTCCTATCTTATTGAAAACAAATCTTTCGTGTGAATTAGTTACATTTTCTTTCTCTGCAATTTACTTTACTGCATTTAATTTCAGATTGGATTTCCCTGCCCGGTATAGGCGGGAGAAGCAAACCTGCACTAGTGCATGTTGGTGTGATATTTATTTTTCCTGCAGTTTTGTTTATTTGAATTTTCCCGCCTGGTATAAGCAGGAGAAGCGAACCTGCACTAGTGCACATTGGTGTGATATTTCTTTTTCCTGCAGTTCTGTTTATTTGGTTTCCCACCGCCTGGTACAAGCAGGAGAAGCAAATATGCACCAGTGCACATTGGTGTGATATTTATTTTTTCTATAGTTATGTTTATTTGGCTTTCCACTGCCTGGTACAAGCAGGAGAAGCGAACCTGCACTAGTGCACGTTGGTGTGATGCAACAAGTTTTCTTAATCTACTTTCCGCGATTTTCTTTCTTTCTTTAAACACTTTATGACAAGATAAATGATATGGATTGTTTCTTTATTTCTGCACTCTGTTAAAATCAGAAAAGTTCATTTTTATGTATGCAATTTGATTTCCTAGTATAATAACACTTGCCATAATTAAACACTTATTTCAAGAATTAAATGCTAAGTGCAAGAAACTCTAATCTGGTGCAAGAAATAGTTTCTCGCCATGGGATCTGAGTGCTTTGAACTTGGAAAAGCTAAAGCCATTTCATGAAGTAAAAATCCTTTGGTAAAGACACCATTTATACCTCCTGCATAAACCTCTGTTCCTGCACTAGTGCAAGCAGACTGCGATAGTGCAGTAAAGATTAGTTAAAGAAGGAAATCTCTAAAGAAGCAGGTTTAAGGGCTCATTCTATGAGACTTCCAAGTGTCTCTTCTAAATAAAAACATAACAGATACTCAGTATTTAAAAATTGATCATTTGGAGTGATTTCATTTTTATTTTGGTTCCTTTGCAAATGCATTCTTTCTTGTTCCAACGCTAGATTATTTTGATGCTTGAGTTATATTTTCTGCAATATTTTCTTTAAAGTAGGAATTTCTATCAGGAAAATTCATATCATCTTTGGCATTTCCTGTGCTTCATCTCTAAGTTTACGAATCCCCCAGGTTGACAATTAAGTGTTGAGGAGTTTTCTTAAGTGAAATTCCTGCACCCAACATGTATGATGATAATAATTATATCAAAAAAATTGTTGATATTTCACTTGAAGAATGATCTTAAAGATTATTACATAGAACATGGACAACCAGTACTTATGTGTTAGAGTCATATTTCTCCTTGTGTTCATCAACAAGAAGGACATATTCATGGTTTTTTGGATTCTTTTTAATTTCTATTGAAAAAATAAAAGAACGAGAAATGTGCAGTATTATTGAAATTAGTTAGTGTATTTAGCTTCTCAAAATGAAGAAATTTTGAATTTGGGTTCATATTTCATGTTGTTGGGTTATCTCTCAGATTTTTTTTTTTTGTATGATAAAAATGAAAGCGAAAATCCATCAAGTAATTATTGGCTTGATTGGTTACATTGGAACAAGAATTTCACTTGATTTCGTAGCTATCCTTAATACTTTAGAAGAGAGTATGGCATGAAATAAGTTTGTTGGGCAAGCATCCTTTAAGTTTTGTTTTCAAATATTTTTTTAGTAGTTTGGTTTCAGTTTTCATATTGAAAAAGTAGTCACTATCAACAATTCCTAGTTTGGAATTTAGAATGGCACTTCTTCAGTTTCAATCCTCAGCTTGCAGCAGTGTACATTTTTTATTTTTAGTATAGAGCATGTTAGCCACATGTTGCATGTGTAGTATGGGAACAACCCAATGGTTTGGCACATGGTCTACGATGTTCTTGGAACCTCAAAGGGAGGATGACATCCCCATTGATGCTGATGTAAGAGTCATATACTATAGTAATCAAACTCAATTTGGTCTTTCTATGTATTTTGGTCAAGTTGTGAAATTCTATCATGATGTTATAAATATCAAGTCTAAACCATCATTTGGAGATATAAGTGGTGTCACATCATGAGCTATAGTGTCTCTTGTAAAATCAAGTGTGTCATCAAGTCCTTATTATCAAAAAAGTTGCGTTGTGCAACAATGCGACGCTTTTTCTACAAGAAGAGATTTTGAAGTTTGAAGGTTTGTGTTTTTCCTAGAAGCTTTCTTATAGATTCAAAACATTCTATGGAAAATTTCACACTAGCCTAGTACCCTCAACATGCTAGATGATGGCCACAAATAGTATAAGCTTGGAGTGTAGTGCTTCTGCATTGCGCTTTCGCAGAATCATTTTATTTTCACCATGTATCAAGCACAATGTATATGTTTGCCAAGAATTTTTTACATTTTATGGATGGGGGTGATATTAATAATCTCACTTGATTTTAGGTCAAAATTCTTCACGTCCATGAGGTCTTGGATAGACGGTGATTGGGTGCTCTGTTAAGGAAATCCTTGATGTGAAGTCATTGATTCAATTCCCCGCCCTAATTGATGTGATATACTGGAAACTTAAACATGTAATGTTTAACATTTAACATATTTAACATTTACTAAAAATTTACCATAAAAATTTAATGTTTAACTAATCAAGAGAATGACTAATTGGGCAGGAAATTAGTGTCGTACACTTACTATACCTTCATGGTAAACCTATTTCATTCAGTTAAGAGAATGTTGCTTTAATATCATTTTTCCATTTGTGAAATATGGAAAAATATTTTATTCTATGGTTTAGAATCTAGAATTTTGTAGGTAGTTATTGCCTCTGAGTCAAATTATTGATAACTTGTTTATGGGTCAAATTTGTTTAAAACTTTTTATCTGCTTTAATGAGCATGAATTTTTTTTTAGTTTTTTTTTCTATTTTAATGAGCATGAAATATTTTAGGTTTTATAATTTTGAGTTTAAATTTTATAAACTTGGATACGATTTTATGTAAAATAGTATAAGGTTAATTTAATAAGTTTATATCTTCTAGTAATTTATTTTACAGGTCTTTGGAATATGATGATACCTTTTATGGATTCGTTGAATAGTTGCTATATAATAATTATATAAATTAAACAACAAAATGGTAAAATATTTAGGTTTTTATTTATTTATGGAAGAAAAAATAGGAATTTTCTATACAAAAGAAAGTTTCCATCATATTTGAGTCTGCATTTTAAGTATCTACTATATGATTTTTATAGTTTTTTTAATAATATTAATTTAAAGAAATAAAAAGTAGAGATAAAATTAGGAATGATGAATCAATCTCTCTCCACCTTGAAAATTAGACTATATTAGTTTTATTATTATAAAATATATTAAATTGTTAGATTGTTATTTCAAATATATCTATATGATATATTTAATTAAAAAAATATAATTATTATATTTAATTATATATGTGCGTGATAATTGAGAGAGGATACAAGAGACCACATTTAATGTGTTATTATGAAACTTTGAAAATCAATCCCTCTGACAACGACGATATCATGGGAAGAATTTCAGAAATCCTAGGAACTACGATGGAAATGAGAAGCATAAATCCTCATGAGAAGTGTGAGTGAATATTGTTTTGTCTTTTATTTCCTTTTATTTTTAGTTTCATTATCAACATGCTTGTTAATTTATGTCTTCTAATCAGCCATGTCTATTAATTTATGACTATTCAAGTTCAAACTGTTGTTAATTTTAAACGGATAGTTCCAAATGTGAATTACAAATCTTGAATGGATAGCCACAACCAAAAAATACATATTCTGAGAAATCATGAAAATATGATCTTCTGATTTACAATAAAAAAATGGATTTACGGTAAAGCCATTGAAGGATATCAAAAATGGATTTACAATAAAGCCACTGAAGAATATCCAATTGTTCCACAAGAAGTAGCACTATATCTTTCTTAGACGTGCTTATTTCTTTGTTAAACGGTGCAGATGTTACATGAATATTATGTTTTGGCCAAATAATGTAGATGTTACATCAACGTTGTGATGGCCATTGGCAATATCCAAGGGTTCAAACATTTATCTAGTCAACATAGTTCTATTTTTAACTCAAATGTATTTTTTGAAATAGAAACAGACCACCCTATTTCTAACCCTAGAAAAAAGGCATTGTATTTCTAACATGTTCAAGTGCATAATGAGTGCTGATAAGGTTACACCATATACAATACATAAAATATGAATAATTATGAATATTTACAGGCAATATATTTTGGAAAAATATTTAGCAGCACAAATCCTAATTCCATATGAGCCTTAATTTGGATACACTTTTCTTATATTTGGTATTTTAAAAGAACTTCTTTGGCCAAAGTACAGGGGGATTACCAAAATCTATTAGTTTGGTAGATGACATGTAATGTCTATAGTTGAAATGTTGCACATGATAAATGTCGATGGCTCATGTTATAGTTTTTACATAGTTCTTTGTCTATCGTTCAAATGTTGCACGTTATAAAATGTCGATGGTTTATGTTATAGCTTTAGATAGTTCTTTCCCCTACCCCTCTATTGTTGGGGTTCATATTTATTAATTTGGTTGAACGCATATCATATGGAATGTATTAATCATTTATATGTAGAATATTACAAAATTCCCACTGAATAGAATGTGGGGTTGGTTTTAAGAAATTGAAAATAATGTGAGGTGGGTGTTCGCATTGTCAAAATTACCAATTTTAATGTTTTGTGGTTTTTTCATATTTGTGGTGTTACAAGAAAAAGTGTCACTGTTTAGGCTTTTCATAACTTCTCGGAAATATCTCCAGGAAGCCTATTCATAGTTTATAGATGATTATAACACATTATTGGTAACATTGTAGTATTTTCATTAGTGTGAATTTTCTTGTAAATTATGTTGTCATTAGAATTTTTTTTTTCTTTGAATACTTTTCATGTTTTATCGAAAATGTTTACATGAAACTGATTTATGATTCAGAGTGATGGTAATGTGGTATACATATGGGCCAAAGTTTATCTCAATAATTATTTTTTTAGTGCAGAAATCCATATAAAATGTGTTGCAATATGTAATTCCTACTTGTCTCAGTTGTGACTTTCTATGTATGGAGTCTATTATTATTCCATAGGAGTTAGCTAAAAATGTAGGTTCCTAGTTTGGTGCATGGTTGATATATTTTCTCAACCAGCTTATTGTGCATCCAAGATAGTTTCCTTATATTGAGACTATACTTCATGTATATATGTAATATTATTTGATTAATACATGATAGCATGCATGCTGAGATTTCAAGTATGTATCAGAGCCTATTTCGGCCTACCCTTGGCCCCTCCTGGGCCAAGGGAAATAAAGAGATTAGTGATTGTTTATTTTCCTATCATCTATTGAACCTGTAGAAAATTGTAGATCCATTTTTTGTGACTTAGAGTGATGTGCGGCCTGGGGTGGTTACGTGTTCTGAATATCCTGATTGTATTGGAATTGTCTAACCAGGATCTCATCAATCTGTCAGCGTGATAGAAGAGCCCAGACAGTGAGACGTTATTTGGAATTTTTTGGTATTCGGCGTTACAAAGACGATTTTTGATACTTAGTGCCGATTGTTTGTGAGTAAAGGAATATTATAATCCTTGGTATCTCAACTTGCGATATATCCTTTGAAGCAAGAACATAAGTCAAGAGATGGAAAATATGGCAGACATTGCAGTGTCTAGATTATTAAATCGTTTGTTAGCCTTTACGTTCTTTAGGCATTTACGAAGTTGAGGGTGCAACACTTAAACAATAGATTTGTTATTTGAAAGTCATTGATAGTAGGAATCAAATGGTACTATGAGCCTAAATGTTTTTTTTTTAAATTTCTGTGAGTGTGCATTCTCATATTTTTGAGCTCATGTTGGAGGAGCGAGAGAGCTCATGCTGAGGGCTTCGTTGAACCAGAGAGCTCATGTTGAAGGAGCTAGAGAGCTCGTTTTATGGAGCGCCATGGAGCCACTGAGCTCGTGATGTGGATTTTCGAGTGAAGCCAGAGAGCTTCTGCCTGTTGAGCCAGAGAGCTCATGCTTCAAGATCCAGTGAGATTGTGTCAGAGAAGCTGGTAAGCCTTACTGGGTGAAGTGCCCTAGTGGCATATTTGAGCCCCTTGATGGCTGAGTGCCCTTGTAGGAATGGTTGAGGGTAATCCTATAAAAGCTAGATCATGGCTATGGGTAATCCGATAAAACCCATGTCGGAGGGGGATTTGCAGGTATAGGTACATGTACACAGTGATAATGGTTGACATAACCATGTACGCGAAGGACATCCTATGATACTGGCAGTTGCAGTAGTTGGAATCCATGCATTCTAGTGGATTATTTCTCCTTTATGTGGACATTGACATATTATTTCTTTTGTCATGTTTGACCACAACTATATTTTGTAGATTGATATCAATACAAGTAGTCATTAAGGTGGTGTGTTGGAATATGTAATTCCTAATTGTCTCAGTTGTGACTTTCTATGTATGGATTCTATTCCTATTCCACAGGAGTTAGTTAAATCTATAGGTTCCTAGTTTGGTGTGTGGTTGAGATATTCTCTCAACCAACTTATTGTGCATCCAAGATAGTTTCCCTATCTTAAGACAATACTTCATGTATATATGTAATCCTCTTTGATTAATAGACAACAACGTGCATCCTCGGATTTTAAGTAATGTAATGCATTGTAGTACGTTGTTAACATTGTGTTCTTGGAACCAAACGAAAGCTATATCTAAGGTTGTCTGCACAAGTCAAAATAAATACTTGCTATAATAATCATGTTGGTAATGAAGGGGTATCCATTAAGATACAGGTTTTCAGAGTAGTCGATAATTGTTGCTTCATTTTTGTGTATGTAACAATGGAGCGACTTAATGAATTATTTACAACTGTTTGTTAGGGCAACACTGGATTTAAAGGAAGAATCACGAAAAACCAATTTTTAATTAAATTGATTACCCTTGCTGTTAAGAATGTCCATTTTATTGTACATGGGGTATAAATCTTTGCTAAAGAGATCAGATGTTGAACTATTACAATGAGATGTATCAACATAATAAAGAAGAATCTCGATGATGGAATCTTGTTAAAGTGGTTACTTAATAATTCTATTTAAAAATAATATAAAAATAATAAAAATAATTTAAAAATAATAATATGCAGTGACAGTCATTTACCCACTTTCATATTTAAAGGACTTTGGTAAAGTCACTACTAAAATTTTCTACCTAACGAGCCAAAGAATATTTACCTATTTAGAAATTGTTTCAACTTTTTCAACTTGCTTAGTTCGAAAAATCAACAACGACATGGTCATCAATTACTTGAATCATCTAGTTATTAGTTATGTAGTTAAGAAATATTTACATATACTCCTCAATTTATCATTGAATTTGTGTATCATTTGTAAGCCATGAAATTGCATGTTTGTCTATCTCAATTGAATTTGTGTGTTTAGAAATTTCATGTCTGTCAATTTAAATTGAATTTGTGTGTCTAGAAACTGCATGTCTGTCTATTTAAATTAAATTTGTGTAAATTGAATTTGTATGTCTAAAAATTGCATGTGAGCATGAAATTGCATGTTTCTATATTTAAATGAAATTTGTGTATCTATAAATTGCAAGTTTGTCTATTTAAATTAAATTTGCGTGTCCAGAACTGCAGAGAATACAACTACAATAGGTGCCCTTGTTTAACTTATATTCATTAATAGCTTCAAGTGGGCTTCCATTCATCTTTAATTTCATGGTTGGAACGACTCAACCTCAGTTTTTTGAAATAAAAGTGGCTTACATACATGTGATAATTCACTATTTCTATAATGGATTTATTCCTGTAAATACAGTAGAAGAAGTCTCAAACCCTTTGATATTTCTTGGATTTGTTATGAACCCATTTGGGTTTTTTTTGTCAGGTAATTTCATATTAAGATTTTAAATTTTTAGGTCATTAACTCTGAAATTATTTTGGTTTTGGCATTCCCAACAAAGCATCAGTGTGTGGGTGATTTCAATGGATTTTTTGTCGCTTTGATTTAAAAATACTTTGTTATGGTTTATACCCCTTCTCTTATTATTTTCGAAAATAGTTTCATATATGGAAATAGATGTCTATGAAAGCCACTTTTCAGTGCATCTTACATTCGTTATGTTATTCTCTAAAAGGCTTTCAATAAGGTTACTTCAAAAATTATCTAAGATTTTTTGTCTGGTGCTTGATCGATAGTTTGGCACTCTTACCCTTACACTCTTACCCTTATTATAAATTGTGAAAATAATAAGTACCAATTATTAGTGCCATTCTTATATTTATAGTGAGGGGAGCTCTTTCACATGCCAACCTTTTTTTTTTCTATAACCGGAGTTCGTGGACCTTGGTTACCAATTGTTTTCTTCAGTTCTAAGTTTATATAGTTGATTATTTTTCAATGGATTTGCAAGGTCGAACTCTCGTTGTTTTTCTTAAACATATAATGCAACTTAAAAATATTAATTTTGTTGGAAAATTTAATTACAACCACTTGTTGGGTGTTTAAAATTTCTATCCAAGTATCGCAGCTACGTTTCAGTTAATCCAGTTTAGTGGAGTTTGACTCTAGTCATTTATTACTAATGTTCTCAAAGTAATCATATTTCACTTATTAGTAATATGAAGGAGAAATCCTCTACTCCACATTTTAGTTTCCATTTCTTGTCATATTATAAAATCTAATTTTCATATGAATTCCTGAGAGCAACAATTTCAGAAAAATGAAAGCATTAGAAATAAGATACGAACTTGCATAAAAACTTTCACAGGGCAATATAAGTTTGAATAAGAAAAGAGGCACTAGAGAGAAAGGAAAGGAAGTTCAGAAGAATAAGGCCGATATTTAAAAACAAAATTAGTGCTCAACACATCCATGCTCAGAGAGCAACTGTGTTGAACTTGGTAGACCATTTAACTGTTGGAAAATTAATCACAACCACCATGTTTAATTCTCTGACAAAATCCATACCTCAATTAATGTTTTGTAGGTTGCGGATTGAGTTTGCAGAGAAGGACAAGTTATGAGCAGAGTACATAACATATTTCGCAACAGAGTTAAATATTTAAAGTCAAATAGATTTTAATGCATGTTTTTTAAATGTGTATGGGAAAATATTTAATCCACAAGTGTTGTTTACTTCACGCGGCTTATGTAATGTTCAAAAAGTGATGTCCACCCATAATATGTATTAAATTTTTTCTGTCATGTATTAAATATATGTTTTTCATAAACAAGGCATACAGAAGGATGTGTTGTGTAATGTGCTGGATGTAAGTTTGGAAAGACAAGGGGAGAAAATCGTGGAGCAAATTTTGGTGGGCACGTGAAAACACAAGTTACAGGTTTTACTGTGTGTTACTCTGAAACCTTGGTGAATGTAATTCTCAGTAAGAACAATAGTTTTACGGGTGAAGGAGCCGCAACCTCCATATGAATGTGTATGTTTTATTTATTAATTATAATCTAAAGTTTGGTTAGTTGCGATTTGGGTATGGAAATTTTCATGTATGTGTTCTACCACAACACTCTGTTTTACTCTGTTGCACCATGAGTAAAATTATTTGATTATATTTTCCCCTCTATAGTTCCGATTTTAATATCTGCCACTCTGTGTTAAAAGGAAGATCCACATAATTTTATTTCCACAACTGTATGGTTTGGATTAAGTGACTTCCGCAACTCTGTGTACACTTAAGTAACTGTGTTGACTTGAGAAAAGTGATTTCCGCAACTCTGTGTGAACTCCTTGTGTTGAGGGAAAAGCATTTGCCCTTGTCTTTTAAAAATTATAACATGGTATCAGAGCATGTTTAAAAATATCAGTAAAAGGTAGTGTTTTTACTGAGGAGTTCAAAATTGTTTTGAGTAGCATATTCTCCAGTAGTGAGCAAGTTTTCACACAGTGAGAAAAATTTTACACAGAAAGAAAGTTTGTTTCCACAGTGAAAATGGTAGCAACAAGAACAATTTTGACTAATCCACAAATACCATAGTTTAATGGAAAAAATTATGACTATTGGGCTATAACAATGAAGGCTCTATTTTATTCTCAAGATATTTTGGAATTGGTGGAGAATGGTTTCCAAGAACCAGCAGATGCAATGTTTTGACACAAGAAGAAAGATATGTGTTGAGAGATAACAGGAAGAAGGACTCAAAATTCCTCTTCTACATATTTAAAGTAGTTCATGAAAGTATATTCCCAAGTATTTGACCAGCAACAAAGTCCAAGCAAGCATGGGATACCCTCTAGACAGCCTACCAAAGCATGAAAAAGGTGAAGACAACAAAATTACAAATGTTGAGAAGAGATTTTGAAACAATTTGTATGAAAGAGTATGAGAATCCAGACTCATTATTTACACATGTAATTGGGTTGGTTACCCAAATTAGGTCTCATGGTGAGACACTTGAGGAAAGGAGAATAGTTGAGAAATTTTTGAGAATTTTTCCAGCAAGGTTTGATTCCATAGTTGTGGCAATAGAAGAGACAAAGGATCTCTCACAATTTTCAATGGATGAGCTTCATGCATCACTGATTTCTCATGAACACATATTGAATAGAGGAACAAACTCATCATTGGAGCATGCATTCAAGACACAAGTTTCCTTTGGTCAAGGTAGAGGTCGAGGAAGATTAAATTATAGAGGAAGAGGAAGAAGCCCACACAGAGGTGGAAGAAGCAACCTTTCAAGCTCAGGTGGAAGGGGCAGCAATAAAAATCCAAGTCCAGGCCGAAGCCAAAATCAAGCACAAGGCCAGAGGTATGATAAATCTCAAGTCCAATGTCATTATTGTAATAAGTATGGTCATTATGAAAATGAATGTGGAAAGAAGAAATATGACATATGTAGCAAACCAAGTGAAAATTTCATAAAGAAAAATCAGAACCATGATAACATGTTTTTAGCTTGTAATGTAGCACAAGAAAAACAGGGAGATGTATGGTTTCTAGATTCAGGGTGTAGTAACCACATGACTGGGAACATAGAAATGTTTTCCAATTTAGATGAAAGTGTAATATTTGAAGTAACATTAGGGACTGATAGAAAAGTCTCTGTCATGGGAAAAGGAAGAGTTGACATTATTACCAAGAAGGGATAGAATAAGTTCATGTCAAATGTTTACTTTGTCCCTGGTTTGAAACATAACCTCATAAGCATTGGATAGCTCATGCAAAAGGGCTACAATGTATTTTTCAAGAATTATGTGTGCACAATCTTGGATAATCTTGCAAGTCAACATTTGATTGCAAAAATTCATATGACAAACAATATAATGTTTCCTCTCAAGCTAAGATCAGATTTGAAGGAATAAGGTGTTGTAGCAACTGTCACACAAGAAGATTTTCATGAAAGATGAAAATTGGTTATGGCATTTGATATTTTGTCAAGTCAACTTTGGAGGTTTGAATTTGTTGCATAGAAAATGCATGGTGAAGGTATTGCCACTCATAGAAAAACTGGACAACCTATGTGAAGGATGCATCTTGGGTAAACAACATAGATAATCATTTCCACCAGGAAAGTCTATAAGGGCAAAAGCACCTTTGGAAATTTTCCACTCAGATTTATGTGGACCAATGCAAACACCATGATTTGGTGGCAGGCATTATATTTTGACATTCATAGATGAATATTGAATATTAATAAATTAATATTATTTAATATTATTTTATTATTATATGAATATAATTATTAAAATTCATTATATAAAAAATGATTATATTATAGTTAATAAGGAGTGATGATACTATTTATTCACTATTGTTATGTAAATGTAAATTGAACTACCTTTAATATTCAAAATTCAAAATAATCTTTAATATTCAAAATTTAAAATAATTTGTAGATAAATTTAAAATGAATATTGATAGATTTTCACCTACCAATATTTAAGTTATTAATCTATTTATTATTAATTTATTTTCTTAAACAAATAAAAGAAAAAATATTATTCAGTCTTTTTAAATTTAGGTCTTGTTACCATATATGAAACTATTTTTTTAAATAAATCAAATATATCTCTTTCTCTTAGAAAATACTAAAAGTACTAAATAGAAAAATAAATGAGATACCACCTCATTATGCATTTTCTTACTGCCATCGAAGCACAATCCCATTAATTTATTATTAAATAAATCCATATTACAAATATTTTATTATTGCAAAGAAGTATTAAACTTTAAAATTATATTATGAAACCACCTTACAAAATATAAGAAAACATAGATCAACAACTTAGAAATAGGCGGTGATTTTTTAACCAAAATTTCTTATATTTTTCCATGTAAGTGTAGGTCAATTAGTGATCTCCTTATTACAAAGTGATATGTAAAGCGATATATAAAGCAAAAGATAGTGGCTTAGAGAAAAAAATAAAAATAAAAAAGAAGTAGAGACTAAGGAAATATGTAATTAATACCATGAATATCTATATCATCGAGTGATGTAACGACATCTTCTTAATTTTAGAGTATTGAAGTCAGCCTATGGAATGGAAATGATCAACGGCCGTGTTTACAGACTTGTATAAAAATTATGGATTGGTTAGGATAACTGGAAAACTGATTAAAAATTATTTACCTTATTTACGAATCAAATCCCTATATATGTGGTGTAAATCTACATTAAGCCAATAATTAGTTATGATGAGTACCGTTAATGCGAAGGTTGTGGAAAATAATAAATATATTATATATAATAAAATTAGAAAAAGAATTATAATGTTGGTTGAGGTAATTCCGCAATAGATGTATATAAAGGAGTGGGGTTTCAATGAAAAATCAAGATCTATGTTGAAACTCAACTTTCGAGTGTTCGTCATGGTGAAGAGGAAATTGACTGCTTTTTTGCTGAAAAGGCAGTCGACTGTTTTTTCGCTAAAAAGGAAGTCGATTCACATTTCACAGGCTCTTTCGTGTTTCCAAGAGTGAGTTCCATATGCAGCCTTTCAGGGAAAGGAGACAATTACAATTTTGACGGTACCACTTTTAACGTTCAGTAGTATGGTGCAAAAGGTGATGGAATCACATAAAATAGCAAGTTGAGGACTCACAAGTTGAGTTATATCAACAACGAAGTGATCAATTAATGAATTATAATGGCATGGGTATATGGGTTTTGACAATTTGATGATCATGTGTTGATGTATGTGCTATATTGAGCGGATGATTTAGGTTGACTTTTGATACCCTTTTTAACAAGGACTTTTTACTTCATCTGATGTGTCACTAGTACATATGATTAATTTTTCGGTACTTTAGTTCTGACAGTTTTGACGTATTGTTAGAAAGTTCCCCAATTTTTTATAATTTTTTTAATCTCGCCAACAAGCGTCGCTCTACGACGTTGACGGAGTATTGTCGGAATAGCGATGTTTAAGGGTATCGTCGGAATAGCAATTTTTTGGGAAAAGAGCATTGGAAGTGCGACATTTAGGAAAAAGCATCGGAAGTGTGACATTTAGGACAAAAGTGTCGGAATAGCGACGTTCAGGGAAAGCGTTGGAAGTGCGACGTTTCAGGACAAAGTGTAGAAAGTGTGACGTTTAGGACAAAGGATAGGAATAACAACATTTTCATCTGATGGCACCCAAGTAAACACATTTGGGTTGGGTCTGGTCAAGTCGTGTCATGTGAGGGTGCCTAAGGAAACACGTCATATGGGCGGGTCAGGTTAGGTCGAGTTGTGTGAGGGAGCCCAAAGAATGCGTCTGGGTCAGGTCGTGTAGGGTTGTGTGAGGGCGCCCAAGGAACACGTCTGGGTTAGGTTGTGTCAGGTCATGTGAGGGCACCCAAGGAATGCGTCTGGGTCGGGTCATGTGATGAGGTCGTGTCAGGGCACCCAAGGAAATGCATTCTGGTGGGTTGGGTTGTGTCTAGTCAGGTCATGCCATGTAAGGCCACCTAAGGAAATGCGTTAGTGCGGGTTGAGTCATGTCATGTGATGGCACCCAAGGAAATGCGTTTGGGTTAGGTTAGGGAGTGTCGTGTTGTACTATAAGGGGGCCTAAGGAAACATGTTTGGGTGGGTCGAGTCATGTGAGGGCGCCCAAGGAACGCATCTGGGTCGGGTCATGTCGGGTCGTGTGAGGGCGCCCAATGGAACGCGTTCAGGTGGGTCAGGTTGGGTCCGATCAGGTTGTGCCATGTGAAGCTGCCAAAGGAAACACGTTCAGGCAGGTCAGGTTGGATCAGGTTAGGTCATGTGAGGGTGGTTGTATGAAAAATTCTAATTTGTGACCACCCGTGTTTCTTGTGCATGTTTTTGCGATCCATTTTCGGTTTTCTCCCTCATGCGCCCATGGAAACACCTTCAGGTCGCATCATGTGAGAGAGGTCATATCAAAAATACTAAGTTGTGACTACCCGCATGCCTTTTGCATGTTCGTGCGACCCATTTTTTGTTTTCTCCCTGGTGCCTTCAACGTTCAGGCGGGTCAGGTCGGGTTAGGTCGCATGATGGTGCTAAATGAAACACGTTCAAGTCGAGTCAAGTCGAGTCATGCCGTACTACGAGGGCATGCAAGGAAACACGTTTAGGCAAGTTGGGTCAGGTCGGGTCATTTCAGGTCATGCCGTGTGAGGCCGCCCAGGGAAACCACATGTTTGAGTAGGCCAGGTTGGGTCGTGTTGTGTCAGGGCCCCAAGAAAATGTGTTCGAGCAGGTCGGGTCGGGTCATGTGAGGGCACTTAGTAAGACGTGCTTGGGTGGGTCGAGTCAAGTTGGGTTGTGCCGTGTGAGGGCACCCAAGGAAATGTGTTCGAGCGGGTTAGGTCGGGTCTATTTGTGTGAGGGCGCCCAAGGAATGCATTTGGGCTAGGTCATCTTGGGTCATGTGAGGGCACCCAAGAAATGCATCTAGGTCGGGTCATGGGAGGGCACCCAAGGAACGCGTCTGGGTCGGGTTGTGTCAGGTCATTTGAGGGTGCCCAAGGAAACGCGTTTGGGCGGGTTTGGTTAGGTCCAATCAGGTCGTGTCATGTGAGGCCACCCAAGGAAACATGTTTAGTCGAGTTGGGCCGGGTCTTATTGTGTAAGGGCGCCCAAGGAAACACGTTCAAGTCGGTTAGGTTTGGTCGGGTTCTATGAGGGAGCCCAGGAAAATGCGTTCAGGTAAGTTGGGTCAGGTCGTGTCGTGTGAGGGTACCCAAGGAAATTCATTCGGGTGAGTCAGGGCAGGTCGGGTCAGGTCGTGTGAGGGTGCATGTGGAAACGCATTCGGGCAGATCAGGTCAGGTCGAGTCATGTGAGGGCACCCAAGGAAACACGTTAGGGTGAGTCAGGTCGTGTTGTGTTATGGTGCCACAGGAAAGCATTCAGGTCGGATTATGTGGGGGAGGTCGTATAAAAAATGCTAAGTTGCGACCGCCTGTGTGCCTTGTGCATGTTTTTGTGACCCATTTGTCATTTTCTCCCTCGTGCCTTTGAAATTCGGGCGGGTCGAGTCGGGCCGGGTTGAGTCATGTCGTACTATGAGGGTTCCCAAGGAAACACATTATAAAAGGAAACACCTCCAGCATTTCATAATGAAGTGTTAACAAAATGAACCATTACTTAGACTGTGTTGTAAGCCAAGAAACCAAATTTATCAATGCAAGGATCTACAATCCCAGTTTTGTGCATTATGCTCCATCTAACATTATAAGCATACTGGCCATTTACAAATGGAGTATGTTGACATAAATTGAAGATTAATTCCTTAATGTGAGTTCATGATATGGCAATTTAATACAAAAAAAATGGGAATATGACAGACTCAAGGTCAGCTCTGTAATGACAGATTTTCATTTCTTTCTTGATCTATTGATGGACAGTTTTTTTTGGCACATCAATTGTTTTTTTCTTTTTTCTTTTTTTTTAACAAAATTTTCCTAATTGGTATCTCGAGGACTCCTCTAGAGCTACTCTACAGGTTGGTGGGTAGTTTTCCATAATTAGTCTTAATTTTTAATCAATACATTTTTTCCTTCCACTTTGTGTTTAGTTCCCTCCACCTTTCAAGATGAACTATTTGCTAGAAATACAACTTTGGAATCTTATATCCAATGGGGTTTGTCTATTAGGAATGGTATTTTAGAAAATTCTTCCAAAACATTAAGGTTTTTGAGGAATTTATATTTTTTGATGGAGCTTGAATCCTTAGCCAGAATTCCCAAACCCTAAACCTCTAAAACCCTAATCCATTTAACCCCTAAACCCTAAACCTTTAAAAACTTAACCCCTAACCCATAAACCCTTAATCCCTAACACATTTAAACCCCTAAACCCCTAAACCCTAAACCTATAAACCCATAATGCTTAACCCCTTAAACCCTAATTCTTGACCCTAAACCCATTTATCCCCCAAATTTTGAAGAATAGATCCTCTTCTTCACATGTCAAAACTTCTTCTTCTTCATCACAATATGCAGCTCCATCTTGCTCCATTTCCCAACAATGTCGAAGAAGTTCTACTTCAACATTCTCCTCCAAGACTTCGAGTTCAACATGAATCCATGGTGCTCTTCTTTCATATGCCTCAACCTGTACAAGGTCTGAAAAAACCTCCCTTGACATTCTTACCAAATTGCCATGTCTTGTTATGCAGCTTCGACCATTGACCAATGTCTTGCCCCTGTAAATGTTTCAATGACACCAACCAATATAATGTCTAAGCTTTCATACCAGCTACAACCCTGTCATTGTATTTGGGTTAGGTCGATTCGGGTCGGGTCGTGTGACGGCGTCCAAGGAAACATGTTCAGATGGGTCAAGTCAGGTCGTGTCGTGTGACGACGCCCAAGGAAACACGTTCGAGCAGGTCGATTCAGGTCAGGTTGTGTAAGGGCGCCCAAGGAAACACGTTCAGGCAGGTTGGGTCAGGTCATGAGGTCGTGCGAGGGTGCTCAACGAAACATGTTCAGGAGGGTCATGAGGTCAGGTTGTGAGAGGGTGGCCATATAGAAAATGCTAAGTTTTGATTGTCCATGCGCCTTGTGCATGTTCGTGTGACTTGTTTGTCTTTTTCTCCATTCTGCATTCATTTGAGTGGGTCAAGTTGTGCCATGTGAGGGCGCCAAAGGAAACAAGTTCTGGTAAGGTACTTGGGTGGGGTCAGGTCGAGTCGTGTGAGGGAGTCCATATCAAAAAATTTAATTAATTTGTGACTGCCCATGTGCCTTGTGGCACACGTTCATATGACTTGTTTTCCTTTTGCTCCCCTGTGTCTTCGTTCGGGGGGATCAGGTAGGGTCATGTGAGGGCACCCAAGGAAAAATGGTCGGGTCAGGATGGGTTGTGTGAGGGCACCCAAGGAAACTCATTCACGATGGGTAAGTTCGGGTTAGGTCGTGTGAGGGTGCTTAAGGAAACACGTTCGGGTCGAGTCAGGTCACATCGTGCCATGTGAGGGTTGCTAAGAAAACTTGTTCGGGTCAGGTCGTGTGAGGGATTTCATATAAAAAATGCTAAGTTGTGACCTCCCATATGCCTTGTGCACATTTGTGTGACCCATTTTCATTTTACCCCCATGTGCCTTCGTTCGGGTTGGTTAGGTTGGGTCGGGTCGGGTCGTGTGAGGGGGCCTAAGGAAACGTGTTCGGGTTGGGTCTGGTTGGGTCGTGCCATGTGAGGGCACCCAAGGAAATGTGTTTGGGTTGGGTCGAGTCGGGTCGGGTCAGGGCAGACGTATGAAAATTGCTAAGTTATGACAACTCGTGTGCCTTGTGCATTTTCGTACGACTCGTTTGTCGTTAGCTCCCTTGTGCCTTCATTCAGGAGGGTCGGGTCGTGCCATGTGAGGGTGCTCAAGGAAACAGTTTCAGGTCAGGTTAGGTTAGTTCAGGTTATGTGAGGGTTGTCGTATCAAAAATTCTATGTTTGGGCTGGTTTGTGCACTTTCGTGTGACCTGTTTATCATTTTCTCCCTTGTGCCTTCATTCGGGTGGATTGGATCATGTCGTGTGAGGGTACCCAAGGAAACGCATTTGGGTCGGGTACTTGGGTTGGTTTCAGTCGTGTGAGGAAGCTGTATCAAAAATTCTAAATTTTGACAACCTGTGGGCCTTGTGGCACTCATTCGTGTGACCCATTTTCATTTTTCTCCCTTGTGCCTTCACTCAGGTGGGTCGGGTATGGTTATGTGATGGCGCCCAAGGAAACATGTTCAAGTCAGGTTGGGTCATGTGAGGGTGCCAAAGGAAACATGTTCAGGGTTGGTCCAGTTGAGTCGGGATGGGTCGTACGAGAGCACCCAACGAAACAAATTCAGGCGGGTCACGAGGATGGGTTGTGTGAGGGCAGTCGCATAAAAAATGCTAAGTTGTGACCACCCGTGTGCCTTGTGTATGTTCATGTGACCTATTTTCCATTTGCTCCCCTAAGCCTTCATTCAGGTGGGTCGGGTTGTGCCATGTGAGGGCGCCCAAGGAAACGCGTTCGGGTCAGGTACTTGGGTCAGGTCGGGTCGTGTGAGGGAGGCCATATAAAAAATTATAATTAAGTTGTGACAACCCTTGTGCCTTGTGGTGCAAGTTGTGTGACCTGTTTAATTTTTAATCCCTTGTGCCTTCATTCAGGCGGGTTGGGTAAGATCGTGTGAGGGCGCCCAAGGAAACATGTTCAGATTGGGTCAGGTCATGTGAGGGTGCCCAAGGAAACACATTCAGGGCGGGTCATGTCAAGTTAGATTGTGTGAGGGATCCCAAGGAGATGCGTTCGGTGCCGTGTGAGGGCTGCTAAGGAAACATGTTCGGGTCAGGTCATGTGAGGGAGGTCGTATAAAAAATCTTAACTTGTGACTGCCCGTGTGACTTGTGCATATTAGTGTGACCCATTTGTCATTTGCCACCCCGCGCCTTCATTCAGGCCAGTTGGGTTGGGTTGGGTTGGGTTGTGTGAGGGTTCCCAAGGAAAGGTATTAGGTTCAGGTTGGGTCGAGTCAGGTCGTGTTGTGTGAGGGTGCCCAAGGAAACACATTCTGCTCGGGTTGGGTTGGGTCACGTGAGGGTGGTCATGTCAAAAATTTTAATTTTTGACCGCTCATCTGCCTTGTGCACGTTCATGCGACCCGTTTTCTGTTAGCTCCCTTGTGCATTCATTTGGGTGGGTCGGGTCGTGCCATGTGAGGTTGCCCAAGGAAACAAGTTCAGGTTGGGTTGAGTCGAGTCATGCAAGGTGGCCATATAAAAAATGCTAAGTTTTGACCGCCCATGTGCCTTGTGCACGTTTGTGCAACCTATTTGCTATTTTCTCCCTTGTGCCCTCATTTTAGTGGGTCAGGTCATGCCATGTGAGGGCACCCAAGGAAATACATTCGGGTTGGGTACTAGGGTCGGGTCCGGTCATGTGGGGGAGGCCGTATAAAAAATGCTAAGTTGTGAGAGCCTGTTTTCCTTTTGCTCCCTTATGCCTTCATTTGGGTGGGTTAGGTAGGGTCGTGTGAGGGTGCCCAAGGAAAAACGTTTGAGTCGGGTCAGGTCATGTGAGGGCACCGAAGGAAACATGTTCAGGGTGGGTCAGGTCGGGTCGGGTCAGGTTGTGCGAAGGCAACCAATGAAACACGTTCAGGCAAGTCGCGGGTTCGGGTTGTGTGAGGGTGGCCGTATAAAAAATCCTAAGTTGTGACCGTCTGTGTGCCTCGTGAATGTTTGTGCGACCTGTTTTCCATTTTCTTCTTTGTGCCTTCGTTCGGAAGGGTAAGGGTGTGCCATGTGAGGGGCTCCAAGGAAACATGTCCGTCTCAAGTACTTGATTCAGGTCGGGTCATGTGAGGGAGGTCGTATCAAAAATTATAATTAAGTTGGTACATCCCCTATGCCTTGTGGCGCACGTTCATGTGACTCGTTTTCATTTTTCTCCCTTGTGCCTTCGTTTGGGCGAGTCGGGAACGGTCGTGTGAGGGTGCCCAAGGAAATACATTCGGGTTAGGTTGGGTCATGTGAGGGCACCCAAGGAAATGCGTTCAGGGTAGGTCGGGTCAGGCCAGTTCAGGTCGTGTCGTGTGAGGGCTACCAAGGAAATGCATTCGGGTGAGGTCATGTGAGGGAGGCCATATAAAAAATACTAATTTGTGACCACTTGTGTGTCTTGTACATATTCGTGTGACCCTTTTGCAATTTGTCCCCCTGTTGCTTTGTTCACACTAGTCGGGTTGGCTCGGGTCGGGTCATGTGAGGGCACCCAAGGAAACGTTTTCAGGTCGGGTCAGGTCATGTTGTGTGAGGGCACCCAAGGAAACATGTTCAATTCAGGATGGGTCCGATCCTATGAGGATGACTGTATCAAAAGTGCTAAGTTGTGACCACCTGTTTGTCTTGTGCATCTTCATGCGACCCATTTTCCATTAGCTCCCTTGTGCCTTCATTCAAGCGGGTTGGGTCATGCCGTGTGAGGGTGGCCATATAAAAAATGCTAAGTTTTGATTACCTGTGTGCCTTGTGCATGTTCGTACGATCTATTTGTCATTTTCTCCCTTGTGCCTTCGTTCGAGCGAGTTGGGTCATGTCGTGTGAGGGAACCCAAGGAAATGCATTCGGGTTGGGTACTTGGGTCAAGTTGGGTGATTTGAAGGAGGCTGTATAAAAAATTCTTAGTTGTGACAACCTGCGTGCCTTGTGGCAGATATTCATGTGACCCATTTTCCTTTCGCTCCCTTGTGCTTTCATTCAGGCGGGTCAGGTAGGTTCATGTGAGGATGCCCATGGAAACACATTCGGGTCAGGTCGGGTCATGTGAGAGCGCCCAAGGAAATACATTCAAGGCAGGTCAATTTTGGTTGGGTCATGTAAGGGTGCCCAAGGAAACACGTTCGGGACGTGTCGGTTCTGTTCAGGATGTGTGAGGGTGTCTATGGAAATGCGTTTGGGTCAGGTCATGTGAGGGAGGCAATATAAAAAATGCTAAGTTGTGATTTCTCATGTGTCTTGTGCAAGTTCGTGTGACCCATTTGCCATTTCTACCTTGTGCATTCGTTTGGGTGGGTTAGGTTGTGTTGGGTCAAGTCGTGTGAGGGCAAACAATGAAATGCATTTGGGTCGGGTCAGGTCGGGTCATGCCATCTGAGGGTACCCAAGGAAACACATTCGGTTTGGGTCATGTGAGGGTGATCGTATAAAAAATTCTAAGTTTTGATAGCCCATGCATCTTGTGCACGTTCGTGCAAACTTTTTTCGATTAGCTCCCTTGTGCCTTCATTCGAGCGGGTCAGATCATGCTGTGTGAGAGCGCCCAAGGAAACGCGTTTGGGTCGGGTCGGGTTGGGTCGTGTGAGGGTGGTTGTATAAAAAATGCTAAGTTGTGACCGCCCGAGTGCATTGTGCATGTTCATGCAACCCGTTTTCCATTTGGCGATCCTTTGTGCCTTCATTCAGGTGGGTCGAGTCATGTCATGTGAGGGTGCTCAAGGAAACGTGTTCGGGTCAGGTCGGGTTGGGTCATGTGAGGGATACTACATATAAAATACTAAGTTGTGATTGTTTGTGTCCCTTAATGTGCACGTTCGTGGGACTCATTTATCATTTTCTCCCTTGTGCCTTACTTGGGGCGGGTTAGGTCATGTCATGTGAGGGTGCCCAAGGAAATGCGTTCAGGTCAGGTTCAAATCGGGTCGGGTCGTGTGTGTGGAAAGTTGCAAGTTTTACAAATTAAATAATTTATATACACCTTAACATATTATATATTTATATTCAATTTTTAATTTAATACTTTATATATATATATATATATATATATATATATATATATATATATATATATATATATATTAAATATTATTATTTATACTTAATTTTTAGTTTTTAATTTTAATTCTAATTCCTCCCTCAAACAAAATTTCACCCTTCACCTAGCCTCCCTATTCTCGCGTGAAAAAAATACACCCTTCAAATCATTGTTCCGAACACGTTGTCACTGTTCTGCACGCAGACTCGGGATGAACCCGAATCAAACCTGGAGAACCCAACTTGCCCTGAACGTTGAACGCCCATTCCCTGGCACACCTTGTTGTTTATTTAGTTCTACCCCATTGCTGCTTGAAGCCATCAATCCAAGGTTCAAATCGGAGGGATTTTTAGGTGTTGGATTGATATGAAGAGCCTTGTATGACTGAAATTTCTAAAGGTTTTGTGTATTTAGTATTACTAAAGTAAATTTTTTAGTATTTGGCCCTTGTGGAAAATCCATATAAGGTAAGCCCTAATATGAACTTGCATTTCTATAGTGAGATTTTATTCAAATTGATCAGATAACCATGGAAGATATCTTGTTGAAGTTATGAATCCAAAACTTATTATTTTCAGTAAAATTTCTTTGAAGATTTCAACTAGAAAATTTGTTGCAAATATTTTGTATTTTTTCTTCTAGAGAAGAGCTACTTACGAATCATCTCTTGTTTTATCCAATAGCAATAATGGTTGTATCAAGTCAAACATCACCGAACGGCCCTATTTAATGGTGACGGGCATATCTCATATAATATTTCTATTCTGTTCACAGTGATGATTTGTTACCCCATTGCATGGAATTCTACACATTCCAACATCTCTCGTTGGATGATCTATATCCATATTGACAAATGCTAGCATAAAATCATAGTAATTAATTTTAATGCAGGAAAATCAGACATTGTTTTCTGCAACAATTACTTGGGAGTTTCAATTAACAACTTTTTTCATTTTTGTTTGAAATAATCCCTCTTTATTTTGGACTTTGAATAACTGTTATCTGTCCATATTGGATTTTTCCTAGGTCTCTGAGTCTATACTTATGCATTGAATTTCACCTTTTGTCCCCCTTGCGGGGTGATTTGTATTTAAGGCACCGTGGTTGCTTCAGTTAGCACTAAATATGTAATATTCCTATATTAGCATGCAGCTAATAAGAATATTGATTTTTGAATTTTGCACCTAGTAGATGAATAAATGGGGGAAGAGACCGATACTTAACTTGAATTAGCATAAAAACCCTCTTGGTGTGAAAGGGGATCATTCTAGTAGTTGGATTTGACACCATAACGTGTGAATAAGGACAATTGGATGTGGACAAACACAAGTTTGACCAATTCAACACCATTCATGGAGAATAATGGATCATCAATGCAAATAGTTCAATATGAACAAGGATCAGTTTAAAAAAACATATGAGAGCTAGCTTGAAGACACTTGGGTGTGAAAAGGGGTGAAGCAGGTTGAAGAGGTCAACTTTGTCCAAATCAAACAACGTGATTTTGGAGGAGTGGCCTTGATAAAGATACAACACAGTTTTGGAGGGAGATTGATCATATGAGGGTGGAAACTCTAATGGGTGAGACCCAAGGTGAGGAGGATCACATAGTTATAAGGAAGAGGAGGGTAGCCATTTGACGTTAGCTTGATGATTATTGATTTGATGGTCTGCATGACTACTTGGCATTCTCTTTCTGTTTAGCAGAGTTGCAATAATTTTTAGCCCAAGGCATTCCTGTTTAGGAATTCCTTCTCCTTCCTTGAGAGGCCTCTTGGAGGAGAGTTGTACTTCAGTTTTCCACATTCAAGCTTGAGGCCAAGCATCCTCCTTCAACTAAAATGTTATTTCTATAGAGTATAACATTGTGTTGCAGGGTGTTGCAGTGGAAGGTCCACAACACTGCTTCCGGAGTTTGTATTTTACAGGAGGAAGACTTTCTTTCTTTGGGAGAATATTGAGGGAGTCTTTGAGCTGATTTTTAGATCTTGGCATATGGCCAATTCACTTTTCATCTCCTAAATTTCAGTCCTTTACAACAACTGCATCATTTCTCTCTGTGTTGCAGTAGTAGGGTCAAGACCATTGATCTTGAGCTTGTTCTTTGGGGAAAGGGCCAACCCTCCTCCCAAAAGGATTGTATAAAGCATCTTCTTCTACTCCTTGTATTATTATACTACACATATACAGAGCTGCAATATAAATACATTATTTCAGATCTAGATCTACAGATCTAGTATTTTATACTTGAACTTTCATGGATCCCTTGTCGGGTCATTCTTATATTGTATAAAAAGGAAGAGATCTCCACTTTTCTTAGCCATTTAATGAATGTAATCTCCAGATATATTATTTCTTGTAAATTTATGCATAAACCCTCATTAAAATAATGCTATCATATGCTTCAATATTTTCTATTTGCATAAGTCAAGGGGTTTGAGCATTTTTGAGTTGTATTGGCTTGGGGAGACTTGTTTAACATGGCTAGAGAGATTTTTTTTTGCTCC
The DNA here is from genome assembly GCA_034641835.2 of Pinus albicaulis. NCBI lineage: Eukaryota > Viridiplantae > Streptophyta > Pinopsida > Pinales > Pinaceae > Pinus > Pinus albicaulis. Next base: position 1,324,498,171 of record CM076581.1, read on the forward strand.
AATTCTATATGTGAGATTTATATAGTATGAACTAAGGGATCCAAGTCCCATTTCTCACAGTTATAGCGTAATTCTCTATAATTAACGTTTTTATGCCCTATATTGTTGCATTTCCTCACTTTGGAATGAGTTAATGGGACATAATATTGTTGTTGAACATTAATTTGATGGCTAGGTGTTCCTTTCACACGTTAGGAGTGGATTTACACTGATATTATGTTCATACATTGCTGCATTCCCTTTTGGGTATATTACAGTGGTATCATAGCATGATCTTTGGCTTAGCCTCTGATTTCCAGCTATTAGAAGAATAAAGAGAAGGAGAAAAGATCAGAATGATGGAGAGAATGAGTTTGTTGTCATCACTTTTCAGATACAAAAGGAACCTCTCCCAAGAGGTTAAGTAGATTAAGGAGACGAGATGCCATGAAACTCCTAGAGGGTTTTAAGAAGAGGAAGGACCATGCACTTCCTATTCTCATAAAGAAGAAGAAAAGAAGCATGGAGGATACTTGGATCATAATATTATGAGTGAATACATTGTTGAGTAAAAATATCAACCTAGGGCCTTCAAGGAAACTCTAGCATTCCCACAGTTCATTCAACTGGAGGAAGAAAGGAGACCTTGCAGCATAAGAAGAATAAAGGGTAATAGGTTTCTATTGTCTAATTTTGATGGATCATCTTCAACAAGGGATTGGAAAGAAGACTTGATGCATTCTTCCTACTACATCTAGTGGTAGAGAGAGAAGTTGTAGAGATTGTAGCACTGCACCTAGAGGGCAAGGAAAGAACTTGGTGGTTTGGTCATATAAGTCATGCAAGAGTATCTAATTTTGTAGTTCTCACTTAGAGGGTGATCAAGAGATTTGATGAAGAAAAATCAGAGAGGGAGGAGCCCTCACCACCACTTGAGGAAACTTGTATCAGCGCTGTCACAACCTTGGAGGAGCAGCCTTCAACATCAGCAGTTGAGGGAGCCAACACAGTGGAAGAAGGAACACTTGCAGCCATACAAGGTGCTCCCAAATCCCATCAAGGTATGATTGAATTTCCACTTTCTATTATTGCAGAAAATCTCTTAGAGGATTGTGGAAATATACTATTAAATGACCCAGGATTATCACTTATTGCTAATCTAGAGCAACAGAGTTGCATTGCGCTATCCAAGAGTAGCAGTGAAGTGAAGAGGACCCATTCCTCACAGGAGAATTCAAATGGAAGCTTCATTCAGGAAGCCATGGAGGAAGAAATGACAAAGGGTAGACATCTTGAGATGAGAAACACTTTCTCCTTTCTAGATGACACTTTCTCAATAAGCATGCCACAGCTTAAAGATAGACTTCTACCTGCAGTAGATCCAAGACCCCATTGGTTTTCAAAGGCCATGCATGAGGAGAAGGTCTCATTAAGAGATCCCATTGGAGGTGCACTTCAACATTTCATGAAGTGCAAAGTTCTCCAAAGGTTTGAGGAGTTTGGTGTCCTACAATGGGAGGATACCAAGTATTTGCAGAATTAGATCCATCACCCAAATTGGGATGAGTGGATGATAGTATGGAGTGAGGGGTTTCCAAACCAGTTGCACATCTATGATATAGGCCAACAAGAAGCATGGCTACGCTGGCTGCTTTGGGGTGAGTATGGTTACTACCCAAAGATTCATATTTTCTTATCTCATGCCTTATGTCTCCATGATAGGATGCATACAAAGAAGGCATGGTTGCTTCGGTTGTTAAGAAGAGAGTTTGGACATCACATGTTAAATCTTATGTCCATGTATTTACTCTTGTTTGAGGTATGTCTCATGTATTTACATATATTTCTGTTTGAGATGTATCTCATGTATGTACTTTGGTTTGGGAGGAAGGATAACTCCCACATGATGTGGCATAAGGGAGCTTGTTTGTACTATGTTGATGAGACATCTCACATGTCCATTACTATATTGTTGCTCCATGATTTGCATCATGATAATGCAAGAAGACAACAAGAGTCCTTGTTGCTATGGTTACTATTGGGAGAGTATGGTTAGAAATTTCTACATACTCATCTTGATATTTCAAGGGGGATGTATGGCACATTCAAGGTGAAAAGAGGCTACCCTTCAACATTGAAGGATAAGGAGGGGCTTCCACATAGGAAGAATATTTCCCCACATAGCAGCATGATAGTGGATGACTTTGACATGTGGAATGTCAAGGAGAGGGATCATGGAGTCACAAGAGCTTTATCACTAGGGCCAACAACGCTGTCACTTAGGAGTATATTTATATTGATGGAGCGTTCCAAGGGGAGCATGAATCCTCTCTTGTTGCTGATTTTTATGAGAAGATTCTCATGGGAGGACTCATCCATGGACCTCACTTTTAGCCTAATTTTAATGCATGGTAAGGAATATATTTCTGTACTTATTGATTATTTCATTGAGTATGTACACTTTCTCACCATGTATATATACAGTGCATTGCTCCACAAGAGGGCAAGATTATTTATGTGCTTCATGTTCATGCTAGAGCCAACCTATATGATGGAGATAACCCTTCTCTACATGAATTTGGACAAGTGTGTTGTCACTCTCGTTGTACTCAGCTGATATATAATGCTATTTACCACCACATGGTAGATGTGAAAACATGCACAACTTTCATTTTGTTGAAAGACAACTTGCCACATAATGATCTAAAACAACAGTTGGGAATACTACGTTGTATCCACTTGATAAACCATTGGTATCATCCAAAATTACACATAACCTTTAGAATTTTTTTGATTTGGATGCCAAATGGTGATGATGTGCCATTCATTTTGCATGGGATGATTTTGGCCAACATGATTCATGACATGGGAGAAAGGATCTTTGGAGATCTAATCTTCTTCTTGCTACTTGAGGGAAACCTTATTGCAGCACAAGATCAACATATTCTCTACACTTATCATAAGTGGAAAGGAAGGAGACCTTTCATGAGTTGCCATGTTGGAGGGCGGCTCATCTTGCATGGATGATAGCTTGGGGATGGAGGTTTTACATGGAAATGATAATTCCCAAGACATTTTAGTCTCCATGCCTTGAGAGGACTTCGAGAAAGCACATAGTATTTCACCTTTTCATGATGATGGCTATTTGGTATGCTTCCCAAATGCTAGCTTGCATGCTTGGGAGGGGCACTATGGAGATTCATTGTTGAGAAAAAATCATATTCCTTGGAGGAGTTCATCATATGAGGATGCTACAGGAGGAGGAGAGGAAACTCTACAGTTCTATCCTTGCAGTTGCTTGAGGACAAGCAAAATTTGGGAGGGCAGGACTATAATATTCCTATATTAGCATGCAGCTAATAGGAATATTTATTTTTTAATTTTTAACCTAGTAGATGAATAAATGGGGGAAGACACCCATAATTAACTTGAATTAGCATAAAAACCCTCTTTATGTGAAAGGTGATCATTGTACTAGCTGGATTTGACACCATCATGTGTGAACAAGGACAATTGGATGTGGACAAATTCAATTTTGACCAAGTCAACACCATTCATGGAGAAGAATGGATCATCAATGCAAATATCTCAATATGAACAAGGATCAGTTTAAACACACATACGAGAGATAGCTTGAAGACACTTGGGTGTGAAAAGGGGTGAAGCAGGTTGAAGAGGTCAACTTTGACCAAATCAAACAAAGTGATTATGGAGGAGTGGCCTTGATAAAGATACAACATAGTTTTGGAGGGAGATTGATCATATGAGGGTGGAAACCCTAATGGGTGGGACCCAAGGTGAGGAGGCTCACATAGTTATAAGGAAGAGGAGTGCAGCCATTTTAGTTTAGCTTGATGATTATTGATTTTATGGTCTGCATGACTGCTTGGCATTCTCTTGTTGTTTAGCAGAGTTGCAGTGTTGTTTAGCACAAGGCATTCCTGTTTAGGAATTCCTTCTCCTACCTTGAGAGGCCTCTTGGAGGAGCATTGTACTTTAGTTTTCCACATTCAGGCTTGAGGCCAAGAATCCTCCTTTAGCTACAACATTATTTCTACAGAGTATAACGTTGTGTTGTAGGGTGTTGCAGTGGAAGGTCCACAACACCACTTCCAGAGTTTATATTTCAGAGGAGGAAGCATTTATTTATTTGGGAGATCATTGAGGGAGTCTTTGAGCTGATTTTCAGATCTTGGCATGTGGCCAATGTACTTTTCATCTCCTAAAATGCATTCCTTTGTAGGAACTGCGTCATTTCTCTTTGTTTTGCAGTAGCAGGGTCAAGACCCTTGATCTTGAGCTTGTTCTTTGGGGAAAGGGCCAACCCCTCTCCTAGAAGGGTTGTATAAAGCATCTTATTCTACTCCTTTAATTATTTAGCTACATATATGCAAAGCTGTAGTATAACTACATTATTTCAGATCTAGTTCTGAAAATATGGTATTTTATACTTGTACCTTCATGTAGCCCTTGCCAGGTCATTCTTATATTGCATAAAAAGGAAGAGATCTTCAATTTTCTCATCCATTGAATGATTTTAATCTCCATATCTCTTATTTCTTGTAAATTTTTGCATAAACCCTCATTAAAATAACACTATGATATGCTTCAGGATTTTCTGTTTGCATAAGTCAAGGGGTTTGAGCATTTTTGTGTTGTATTGGCTTGGGGAGACTTGTTTAGCATGGCTAGAGAGATTTTTTTTTCTCCAATTATGTATGTGAGATGTATATAGTATGAAATAAGGGATCCAAGTCCCATTTCTCACAGTTATAGCGTAATTATTTGTAATTAACATTTTTATGCCTTATATTGCTGCATTTCCTCACATTGGAATGAGTTAATGGGACATAATATTGTTGCTAAACATTCATTTGATGGCTAGGTGTTCCTTTCACACTTAGGAGCTGATTCACACTGCTATTATTTTCATACATTGCTGCATTCCCTTTTTGGGATATTACAAAATATTGGTCCTGCTAGAAAAAAAACAATGGTGGAGAGGCCTCGTATTCATCATGTGGCCTATAGGCGATCACGAGTTTGACCCACCAAGGTTGCGTCCTTTTTTGGTTTGGTTTCTTTCAATGGACTCCTCTGCGTCATGTTATGCACTCCGTTTTTACCTTTGTGTTCTATTAGTGAGGAGGCTTACAATCTACCCAAGGTAATTGGGCTTTGTTCACTATAAGGATATTTCTTTATTGCTCGTGTGTTGAAATAAAACTGTTTGAGAAGCTATTGGTCACCAAGTTGGCAATGTTCATTATAATTGCATCCCACAAACTTGGAAACAATTTTATGTTTTTTTCCTGCAATGGCCACAACTAAAGTTGGGTAGCATAAGTTTGGTTTTGAGATAGAGGCATTAGCCATTAGCCTCACTAGAAGCTTTTCCTGTCTAGACAATTATTAATGTGATATGCATCCACTAGTAACTGGTGTATTTCTAACATTGTGGGCCATTTGGTTTCAGTGCCATGCCTTGTGGGCCACCTCTGTCTTTTGTGTCCATCTTTTGTTTGTTCATCTCTGTAATGGCTACAGTGTTATTTTACTCTATTGGTATAAACTTTATTTTCACGTTGAATTTCTCTTTCCTTCCTTATTTTTGGTTTTATTTTCACATTAACACTATATTTTCTTCCTCCTTAATATGCGTCTTTGATATGGTGCTTGTGATTATGCTGCCAAAGCTTTCTGCTCTGAAATTGAGGAGGAAAAATTTTGCACAGTCAACTATTTACTCAATTATGCTTATAGTGGGTTCATCCAATTTCACTTTCAACGTAACCATGGTTTCAATCATTTTACTTATGATTACTCCATAGCTATAACAATCTCGGGCGAGAAAAATATTTACAACATTGTCTAGTTCTGATCTATGTTTTACTGCCAAACTCGTGATTCAGTTAGGTGCCATCACATTGTCACAAACCTTCACTGCTGAAACCCATGTTTTATACAATTCTCGATTGTGTTATTTAAAAAACCTGTCACAAATAAAATGAAAGTAATTCCCACTATAGAAGAACCAAAGACTCGGACCATTTAACATTAAACACAAAATAATATTGAAAACAAAGGACATTGATATAAATTCACTCAGCAGGGGTTTACTAGGAAGAAGTTTGTTTGTGGAAATTTTCAAGGCTTTTTGATTTATAAATGAAAAAGATTAAACATCCCAATTCCCAACTAATGTTTTTAATGAAAACCAAGAACTAGCAGTGTCTAAAAATAAATACAAAAATAATAATCCCTTAAGCAAGAAAAGTTCTAAAAGTTTGTAATCAAGGGGAAAAGTTAATGGTCCTGAAGCATGATTCTTATTAGGCCTAGGATATGGCCACAATTTAATATTAGGAGACATGGTAAATAAGGTTGATATTCAAGTCACAAAAGCACCACATTTCTATTAAGTAGAATCAGGGGATGGAAAATTAATCCACTGTAAACTCTTAACTCATCACACGATTACATAGACAGTTTCAAAATATATGTTCTTTCAGAAAACATGGAGTCGCTGGTGCAGATATTATTTGTTTCCTATTGTACAAGTATGATTTGGTGTTTTTATGTTTTTATATTGTGAAAATGTTGCAAGTTTCTCAGAATTTGATCTACAAAATTTGTAGCTAATGATATAATTTCATTTTATATACTGTTGTGGGTTGTTGTATTTTTCCTAGGGGAACTCCTACAGTTAGTATCATTGATTGAAATTCACTGAAGCAAGTGTATTTCACTCAAAATGCTGACATGGATTTCTTTTCCCAGCTTCCCAAAGCCTAGAAATTGGGTATTTGGGGTTTTTACCCCTTTATGAATGACTATAGCATATGGGGATCGATAGGTTACTTTTTCACTTGGACAGTTAATCTTTTGGGAACATTACACTATAGCAAAAAAAGGTAGGTTTTTTCAAATCATGGTTATTTTCTATATCAAATTAAAAGGCTGGTCTCTTCACATCATGGTTGTTTTCTATAGTGAAGAAAAAGGTAAAAAGAAAAAAAATCGTTTACCAAACAAAACTGTGCCTGCATGCTTCTACCAAAGCACATAATAATTGATAGTGGCCTAAGAAGCATTTAATCCCGCTACGTAAGATGATGAGAAAAGGGATGTTGAAATAGTGGAGGCTACATAATTGAAATCATCCATGGAAGAACTTGAGGAGAAATTTAGTGAAATTGAGTTATAATTCCTAGATCTAGTCAAGTCTATTGAAGAAGATGATGCAGATTCATTATTTCTTAATAGCTTCAATATCCTTCATGATTTCCCTTCACATTCCCTTCACAGCATCAATATTCAGATGTCATCATGATTACCATCAATACTTAAGATGCAACATGTCTCTCCTCCTACTAGTTTTGGTTGGGAGGTAAATCAGATGAATTTGAAGAGGAGTGCCTTCTTACATGGAGACCTTTGACAAGGTACAAAACTAAAACAATATAATTTCGTCTTAATACTATGAGATATATTTAATTTATCAATATATGTGCATTAGCTCTGAGATGATGCACACTATATATGCAAGGAAAAGGACTCCAACAACTGAGATGTGCTAGGTTAACTAATGTGAAATATTGTGTACTCTAATATTCCACAACTGAAAGCATATAACTATTTCTTAGAATTAATAACCTGTCAGTCATCAATAGTTTTTGCTGATATTAAAAGATGACTAAATTATGATCCTAGATTTTTGAAAACAAAATTTGAGAAATATTGTGAGTTTCAGAAATCTCACTACCTTCATTATCCTAAGTCAAAATGTCTCACTAAATTTCCCCCTCTTTTGTCTTCTTAAAGGTCTACCCCACTGCTACAAAAAAAAACTTCATCATTGGGCCTATTTTCCTTTGTCCACTGCCTTACTATCACTCTCATTCATGGCCTTTTTTCCTCTAAAAAATCCATTTTCTCCTTTCCTCAAAAAACCCTCATAAACACCCCTTCATTCATCATTTTTTCCTTTGACATATTAAACAACGTAAAAATTTCCCTTCTTACATTTTTTAAAGTTGAGGTCTAAACTATTGGGTCCTTTTAATTTTATTAAAAACCTTGTTTTATGTGTAAAACCTACTTTTTGATATAATAGGCCTTAAGCCCTTTTTCTCTTAAACACAACCCCCTTTACCTTCATGAGACATGACCTTACGCCTATCCCTAAGCCCCTTTTCCCCATGGAAAATACACCTCCACCTTTCATTTTATGAACCCCCACAAACCTTATAATCAAGGTCCTTAACCTTTAAAAATTAAAAATACGGGCCCCGCATCCCACTTTACCCTGCGCCCATGATCAAGCCATCCCCGCCGTTAATCGGAGATCCATTCCTCTGATCCAACGACCATCGCTCCCCGCCTTGTTAATATTAATTCCCCCATCAAACCTTAGAAAAGCTGAATTCACCCTTTATTTATTTAAACCCTAGGCCCTTCCTTCCACTATACCCCACATCCATTTGGATTATGCCACCTGTCCTCGAGCTCTGCTCCCGAAACTTGATCACCACTCCCTTGAGCCATTTTGCACCGTTGATCTCCAAAATCGAGATACAAAGGCCTAAGACGTATATCACATTTTTAATGGCGCTAGGTTTGAAGTTTTAAGACCCGCACAAAATGGGTAGTTTCGACCTACCACACATCAAACCCTGAGGTATATCATGTCCATTTGGCCCAAAACCATTTACCGCCTTCTATCCACGTGATAAACCACTTGTGGTTTTTCAAAACCACTTTTCCCCTCCACACCAAATTTAAAAATCCTTCTTCCCCCATTTAAATATTTCCTGGTTTTGCCTTTGGAACCTTTCCTCTTGCACCCTCTCCTCCTCTGCAAAATTCCTTTCGACAGTCCAAAACCCTGAAAAAAGAAATAAAATCCTCCCGCATGCTTTTAAATAAAAACGTTATGTTTTGTGAAGGTTTTAATGGTAGAAAAGTTCATCATGCGCTCCCACAATTGAAAGAGGATTGGATTAAATGCTGGGTGATGATCCAATGGTTTTATTCCAAGATAAAAGGACTAGAGGCCCTGCATCAAGAACTATCATCGATGAAACATGATCATCAGTGGATCGAATGAAACCTGTAGTCATGAAGACAACCTCCCCTGCACACAGAAAACACAAGCAATTGAAGAAATAGTGAAAGCAAAGAAAGTAGCAAGGTTAGAGGGTTAATCCTAATCAAAAGATAAAAAAAAGGATTAGCCCAAAAAGAATAAGTCAAGGAAAGAAAGCAGACAATGGAAAAAAAAAATAATAAAGGCAAAGGATCGAAAGAAATAAAATAAATAATTAAATAAATAGAACAAAGATCAAACAGATTGAATAAAATATGATAAAAAGCAGACAGTCAAAGCATAAAGACAAATTTTAAGGCTTAAAGATAGAGATTAAAGATAAAACAAAAGGAATATTTACCCAAAACATATTCAAATGACTCAACCTATGGCAGTTACTCCTTTCAAAAGATATTTGTGCTACCTAGTGCTGTGTTTCCTTCAATAAAGAATTAAGCAATTATTAGGTTGTGTTATAGATATTTATATCTTCCAGACAATTATTGTAAATGTTATGAATAGGCCTTAAAGTCAAACATTTCACCTATTTTTCCTTAGGAGTTAAGATAGGAGTTATTATTGAGAGAAATATTTGTAGATATTTCTTCCTTGAGCCTTGCATGGTATTCAAGGTTAGGAATTCATTAACTCTGTAATAAATGACACTCAAACCCTAGCTTAGCTTCACCTCCTCATTTGCAGCATAAATACTACATCTGAACTCATTATATTGTTGGCATTTGATGACTCTTGGAATTAATACATAGTCTCTTGGAAGTTAAAAGAAATTGATGTCTTGGAACTTGTGGATGCCCTGATTTGTTTGTTGATGGAGGAGGCTAGATGACTGGATCCCTGAACTTTGTTGTTGCTAAAGTGCTTCTAATCTATTATTTTTATTTCCTGTTTCATTATGTTTCCACCTTTATATGTTGCAGTAGAATAAATTTTTTAGACTAAGAAATGTCTTCTGAAAGCACCTTAGTTCTGTTTATTCTTCATTGTGTTGATGTTTTCTTCTACTAGGAAATTTTAGAGAATTCTTAATTTCTCTCTAGACCCCATAAGCTTGTTTATTTCATAAATAGTTGAAATAGTTGGTATCAAGCATGATTTATGGTTATCCCTCCTTACTTGATGCCACTAAGACACTGTTTTTGAAGTCTCTTTCTAAAGTACCATTGTTTAAAGTGTGCCAATGAGGTTTTGTTTCGATCATACCCTTTGTACTTGCTTAACTAATTGTTTTAGAGATCTTCATAGCTATAATCAAGGATGTTTAGGAGTTCCCTCTTCTCTGAATACAATTATATGTGTGTCTTAAGTGTTTTATGTCCTTGAAGGTGAAATCACTAGAATTTAAATGAGTTTTTGGCCTTCTATATTTCATTGGAAAATTTTGTCTTGAAAGATTATCTACTGTAGTGTGGATCATAGAATTTATGGTTTTCCCTATCTATTGATTGCCTCTTCATGCTTCTGATATTTACGTCCCTTTTTTGAGAAGTACATATGATAAAGGATTCTTGATTTCCCTTTGTCCTACTTTTCATTCTTACAATGGATTTCCATCTCATTACCCCTAAAAACTTGAAGATCCACTGGCCAAGTTAGATTTTCCCTATGATGCTCCCCGATCCATTGATGAACTTATCATGAATCCCATTAGATTCCATTGCCCAATGAATTAGAGAATTCCTCATTCTATGTAATGTTCCTAATTTTTAGCCTCAAGCTAAAAGGAACATTATAGTTTGCATATTTTCATTTTTTTTAATAAAATGGGTAAGGAGACACCTTAACCCCTTTTGATGGAGAAATAACACTCCTTGTGTGAAAGGAGAAATAATAAAGCAGCTGAATTGAGCACCACATGGTGTGAACAGGATTGGATCATGCTTTAGCTAGTCATTTTGACCAAGTCAACTAAAACTGTCCAGATACATTGTACCTACTTGGACAACGCAGTTTTAGTGGAGGTTTCACTTGCTTGAGCTAGAAGCAAGTGTAAATGGGACCCATAGTGAGAAAGGTTCCTCTAATTTATAAGGAGGAGATGGCAGCCCATTTTCATTATGGATTGGCTTATTATTTTCGTTGGGTGTGCAAAGACTTGCATCCTCGGTCTATTTAGCAGGGTTTGTAAGGTTCTTAAACCCAAGGGTGTTCTCGATCGGGAATCCCTACCTCATCCTCATGGAAGGAGATGGTTTGAGCTTCATTTCCTCATTTCAGAATTTTACCAAGCTTCTCTTTGTAGCTACAGTTTTATTTCTGCAGTAGATTAACATTGTGTTGATGTGTGCAGCAACAGAGGAACTCATAGAGTCATTATTTAGCTTATTCTTCAGTGGAGATCTTGTATTTTCTTTGGAGGAGCAGTAGGGGAGAATCCAGAGCATCATTTCAGATCTTTGGCACTAGGCCAATCACTCACCATCTCTCACAGTGTAGTCTAGAGAAGAAACTGCGTTATTTCCAGAGGAAGTTGTTGGGAGAGCCATTTGGGCTCATCAAGAGGATTGTTCTTGAGTAGAGGGACCAGCCTTCTATTGAAGAGAATTATCAGAGGAGGGCATCACTATTTCAAATATTCCATAGCCTTATTGTATATTTTGATTCAGTTGTAGTGACAAGTCAGATTGTCAGATTGTACATTTTCCAGCATTTCTAGCAATCTCTCCTAGATTGGCTAGAAATCTTGTATTGGAGTCCATTATTCTATTCTTGGGAATTTATTTATATATTTTAGTCATATTTCATGTATTCATATCTATAGCAGCATCTACACTCCTAGAGACAATGCTATCACTGCTTTCTGGCATTTTATGCAGTTGCTGCATCTCTTGTATTTCATTGCTTACTCAATGGAGGTGGATTCTCATTGCATGAGGGGTTTATTCCTCATGATATTTATGTATATTGTTGCTGATATATTAATTTAAATTATGGATGTAATATATTTCATCTTATGTTGCATTCAAATTTGCAGAGTCTGATGGTTGTGTTCATGTATTGCTATAAGCTCTCTATTTGAGCATTTTCTGAGAGATCCACTTTGGGGAGATCTGTATAAGCCCTATAGGCTTATTTATTTGAGATAATATTCTGGGATAGTCATATATGAAGAGTAAAAAAGGGGATCCATGTCCTGGTTCAGATGATTTTTGCATTGGCTTCCTTATGCAGCATCCTTGAGGACCACATTTCAGAAATTCCCAAAAAAGGAACATTACAGTGGTATCAAAGCATGATATTTGGCTCAGCCTGTGGCTTCAAGCCAAATTACTGAATCCCTGAAGGAGAAAGATTTAAAACTCTATAGACAGAGTCTACAGATGGCCAAGTAGCCTCTGGATCTCATCCTTTTTTCAAAGGTGACATATCTAGTAAATTCCCCTGCAGTCAATATATGGAATAAAATTTTGATATTCCTGAGAAGGGAACTTTACAGATGTGCAGCCCAAGATAAAATTCCATTAGAAGGATTAGTTCCTCATTTGGAAGAGGAGATGTACAAAAAAAACAAAAAAAATGAATGATGAAAGAGGAGGTTTCCCTTCTTCTTTTCGACCCTGGAGGGTATCATTGAAAACCTTGAGGAGAAAGAAAGGGAAAATAGGAAATATTTTCTGAGAGGGTTTGTAGATGAAGAAAGCTCTGGCTATTATTATGATGGGTGTGAGCATTCAGCCACACATGCAGATCCACAACGTATTTCGTTGCCCTCTTGCACTGTCGGAAGGATGGAGAAAGGAGATGAGGCCATTGGAGGAGCATCGCTGCAACTCAAAGGTATGGCTCATGGTTTATGGTTTGAAAATTATCTTTCATGCTATCATGAAAATGTAGAATCACATGATGGATTCACGAAAGGGTTGGTGAGATAATTTGATGAAAATCACTGTGAATCTCTTTGTGTCAAAACATCAAACACTTTTCATGCATTGGAGAGAACCATGAAACAAACTCCATTCCATATTTCTGAAAGGGATGAAAATGTGTATGATGAATTTCTAAAGGAAAGATCCATATTATATGAAGGTAAATCTTCTATTTGTGATAACATGGAGATCCCTCTTTGAGAAGAAGACCAAAATCCATGGTCTCTCATTGAAGGGGAGACATACTCACATATTGATGAAGAGAATGTGCATGAAAGAATCCACAGCGCTATCATATTGGAAGAAGATCCATCACCACATGGAGATGAGAGGGGAGCCATTTCTTCCATGGGAGGAGTCCTTGTTTCTATGCAAGGGATTCCAAGTATTTTAACATGTGGGAACCATGGCACAATTTCGGAGTCATTTGCAGCAACTTGTGGGGATTGTGAGATGGAGGAGGAAGAGAAGAATCAACAGCAAGGCTTGATACACCCTTATCCATTCCAAAAATTATTTGCACATGGGAGAGAGACTGTACAGTGAAGTGAAGAGAGGGACAAATTATTCCTCTTATATATACATTCCACTTCTGATCTTAGTGTCTCACTATATGGATGCATTCCACCTGGGAGGCCACTTGATCTAGAGTGGATGAGAGGCATCTTGTCATTCAGTTCAACACTCTTGGATTCCGGAGGGGTGGAGACATTGGAGGAGTCCAGCACAATGTGGAGAGTTTTGGGTAAACCCAAGAAGGAGAGAGACCCTCTCTCATTTTCAGCATCACCCACTCTCATCAGTTATACTGCGCTGACAGAGTTTGCTGTAGGGATGGAGGATTGCATCTTCATGATGTAGGATGACTACTCCAAATATTTGATGAGGAGGAGGATACCTCATTTTAGGGAGGACTCTTTCATTCATAGGAGTGGATGGAGGCCACTCATGCTTACTTTGACCTAGTTTGGGAGATTCCTGTTGGATGACAACTTCTCATGGGAGACCAACTTCCCAAGATCACCATTATTATTTGAGCATGAGTAGCTACATGATGGGCATGGAAGAATTTTGGAGGATGAATTTGGCATGGGGGATGTCAAAGTAGCAGGCAGCAGCATGAGGGCAGCATCACATTACAGATTACCAATGCTGTCTATGAGGAGGATTGATCCATGTTGGAGGTCTCAACTCTTTGTAGAGTACTCCCAGGATCTAGATGCATGCATGATTTTGGATGAAATAGAGAGAGATGAAAAATACATAGTGGATGATATGGTCATCTATCATTATGGCAGAATCTTCTTGACTAGGGCTTCTAGTCTCAAGGAGAGATTATTGCATGCAGCACATGAGGACTTTCTAGCTATGCAATTGGATGCATATTTTTCTTTGCTAGAAGAGTTCATTTTGGAGGGCATTAAGCATGATATATATCAGCATATGGATATATGCATAGCCCAGATTATTTTGGAGAGGTTGGCACAACCATTTCCCTACTCATTGGAGGTGAGGGAGAGCATTCAGATGAGCCATTTCAGCTCAAGGGCCCGAGTACATGGTAAAGGAGGTATATGCTTACATTTTGGTTTTCCTCTCTTTAATTTATATTGGAAGCTTGATGAGCTAAGGATGATCACATCTCCTTATGTTCCTTATTATGATGTACTTGTGTCCCATTGCAGCAATGGGAGTGGCTATTTTCATAATGGTTTGTGGGGGAAGCCACATACTTCTTGGTGTGCATCATTGGCACCGATTTGTATTTTCATGTTTCCATCTTATGAGATGTTTTTGGAAGAAAAAAAGTGGCTATACGAGCAGTTGTTGTTTTTATTTTTGATGTAGGTAAGAGGTGCACTACGTTGGTCCCATGAATGGAGCAGTGAACCACTCTCTAGTTGTCTTATGACAGCTTGTTTCTGTTGCATGTTGCCTCCTTGTACTGTTGATGTTTGCACATTCACAAGGAGAACTGTTGTGAGAGTGTTGTATATTTTGGGATAGCCCATTGGGAGCATGATTCTCCCCATTTTACATGCTTTATATTGTAGGAGACACCATGGGAAAACCATGACTGCCACATTGCTACTTTTCTCTTCTTGTGGGAAAAACCACTTGGAGAACTTGAGGAGGCATTTCATGGCTGATTTTCTTGATGGGGAAGCTTGGGCCATTCTTGGAGGCCATACCATTTCATCCTAGGGATAGAAACAACCCCATATTTATCGCAAATGGAGGGAGAAACACCTTGGGAATCGAAAGCCTAACTCTCCATTCAGCCCCAACACATTGCATATATCAGGGGTTGAGATTTTTATTTGGATGATAGCATGGATGAGAGGATCATCATTGGGGATACCCTTTTCCCATGCATGTCATCATTCCTACCTTGAGGAGGCCATGTAACAAGAAGAAGGTTTCCACCTACACTTTCTATTTTTCCATGATGAGCACCATTCCAATTTGCATATTTGGGAGGAAGCATGGAAGGACATATTTATTGCAGCATATCTTGAGAAGTGGTGGAGATTGTTGATGAGGAGGCCACAAGAGAAGAAGGGGGAGAAATTTTGTCTCTCTATTCAGTTGCTGGAGGAAAAGCAACATGCGGGAGGGGAGGACTGTAATGTTCTAATTTTTAGCCTCAAGCTAAAAGGAACATTATAGTTTGCATATTTTCATTTTGTTTAATAAAATGGGTAAGGAGACACCTTAACCCATTTTGATGGAGAAATAACACTCCTTGTGTGAAAGTTGAAATAATAAAGCAGCTGAATTTAGCACCACATGGTGTGAACAGGATTGGATCATGCTTCATCTAGTCATTTTGACCAAGTCAACTAAAAATATCCAGATACATTGCACCTACTTGGACAACATAGTTTTAGTTGAGGCTTCACTTTATTTAGCTAGAAGCAAGTGTGAATGGGACCCATGGTGAGAAAGGTTCCTTTGCTTTATAAGGAGGAGATGTCAGCCCATTTTCATTATGCATTGGCTTATTATTTTCGTTGGGTCTGCAAAGAATTGCATCCCTGGAAAGTTTAGAAGGGTTTGTAGGGTTCTCGAACCCAATGGTGTTCCTGGTCAGGAATCCCTACCTCATCCTAAAGGAAGGAGAGGGTTTGAGACTTCATTTACTCATTCTGGAATTTGGCCAAGCTTCTCTCTACAGCTACAACGTTATTTCTGCAGTAGATTAACGTTGTGTTGCTGGGTGCAGCAATAGAGGAACTCATAGAGTCATAGATCTTGTATTTTCTTTCGAGGAGTAGTAGGGGAGACTCCCAGGCATCATTTCATATCTTTGGAACTTGGCCAATCACTCACCATCTCTCACAGCACAGTCTAGAGTAGAAACTGCGTTATTTCTAGAGGCAGTTGCTGGGAGAGCCATTTGGGCTTATCAGGAGGATTGTTCTTGAGTAGAGGGATCAAAATTCTATTGAAGAGAATTATCAGAGGAGGGAATTACTATTTCAGATCTTCCATAGCTTCATTGTGTATTTTTTTTCAGTTGCAGTGACAAGTAAGATTGTCACATTGTACATTTTCTGGCATTTCTAGCAATCTCTCCTAAATTGGCTAGAAATCATGTATTGGAGCCCATTATTATATTCTTGGGTATTTATTTATATATTTTAGTCATATTTCATGTATTCATATCTATAGCAGCAGCTACACTCCTAGAGACAGCGTTGTCACTGCTCTCCGACATTTTATGCAGTTGCTGCATCTCTTGTATTTCATTGCTTACTAAATGGAGGTGGATTCTCATTGCATGACGGGTTTATTCCTCATGAAATTTCTGTATATTGTTGCTGATATATTAATGTACATGATGGCTGTAATATATTTCATCTTATGTTGCATTCATATTTGCAGATTCTGATGGTTGTGTTCATGTATTGCTGTCAGCTCTCTATTTGAGCATTTTCTGAGAGATCCTCTTTGGGGAGATCTGTATAAGCCCTCTAGGTTTATTTCTTTGAGCTAATATTCTAGGATAGTCATGTATGAAGAGTAAAAAAGGGGATACAAGTCTCAGTTCAACTTATTTTTTCATTGGCTTCCTTATGTAGCGTCCTTGAGGACCACATTTTAGAACCGAAAAAGGAACATTACATTCTAGCCATGCTTCTTGATCATTATACCCAACCAAACAAAAAATAAAACCTCACACTTATAAATAGCATAAAATCAACCCTATAAAGAAAAAAAGTTCATATCCTTTGCAAAAAAATAAGAGATCCGTCTCTGAGTCTAGGAAGGCTATGTCCTAGGACTCCAAAGACTGGTTTCATGTTACCCTATCATTTGGTTTACCAATATACCAAATCACGGGAACCTAACATTCTGTCAATCACGATGGGACCTTCTGAGTACATAGTTTCCTGAATACCTCTTAAGAGTCATTAGACCCTCAGTTAGACTTACAAAATCTAGTGAATCTGTCACCTCATCGCCACCTAACATTTTGGCGATCACAGTGGGACCTTCTGAGTTACTAACAACATGAGCACTTCTTAGAACTCTGGAAACCATTATCAAATCATAGAGAACTCAATTGATAGCCATAGATTAGAATTTTTTTTTTCACCATCTTAGCTAAATGATGATTAAGGTATAGAACACTTTTACAAACCTTACGACTACATAAAAACTCAGGAAACCCCAAAATACATCCCTAGATTAGTTTTTTTTTTCAATTATTGGTGGTGGACCATACATATTTACCTTCAAAACAACTAAAAATTTCCACCTGGTGACTCCAATAGCCTCCAGTAGGCCTATTACTTCACTAGTTCTATTTAGATTCTCTTAGGACTGTATTAAACCAGCCCTAAGAAGTTTAGAAGCCTGGTCCCATATTTTAGAAGTTTACTAAACACAGTGAGAGGTCAATCTTCTAAAAATAGTCCTAGGAACTTCCAGCCTCTCCAAATTTTGAGTTTGAAATATGGCTTCACATAGGATCAATACTAGATCTCATCCAAACCCTAATCCTCCTACTATAGTTGATGATCTAGAAAATATTTTGTGGAAAACTTCTAGAGCTGGAAATTTAACTACTAATAGGACTATCCAAATAACAAGATATGTCCCGAAAACTTTACATCCTTGAAAGATCCTTACTTTGACTTGTACCATTCAAATAACTTATTTAGAACCAAGTCACATAGTTATATTGACCAATCTGACCTTGAGCTCATAGTTTTGCAACAAATTTCTAGTAGGGAAGCCTATTCTTCCACTCCTCCTGATTTTCAGCTTCTCCATAACTTTAGCTCTTTCCATAACAAATATGCTCATAATCAGTTTTCTGGTCCAACTACTTCCACCACACCCATCCACACATCCACTGTCCAAAACTCTCCATTCAATCCCACTTCCGCTTCCACAAACCCTCATCTTGTAAATATTCCATTCACTCCTATCATGGCAACATGGTATGCTCCATTAGTATTACCACAACCTCTGGTTCCTTTACCAAATGATTATTAATCTAGAATTCCCCATTTCACTGGAACTAAATCTACTACTTCCCAGCAACATGTAGATAAAATGGATGATGCCTTTGATTACATGGAAATAGAAGAAGATACCATTAAGATGAGAATATTTGTCCAAAGTTTAGGAGGAGAAGCCAAAAAATGGTTTAAAAGCTTAACTCCTAATAGCATAAATGATCTCCCTTATGTATACCAAACATTCATAAACAAATGGGAAATTAAAAAGAACCCTCTCTAAATCCTTTCAGAATATAGCAACCTTAAAAGAAATGTTGGTGAAAGTGTCCAAGATTACTGCACTAGATTCAATAGTGTTTACAATGCACTTCCCCCAAACATGAAAACTCCACTAGGCTTAGCTTTAGCAAAATTTCCAGAGGGATTTGACCCATACATGCGCTATCAGCTAAGAGAAAGAGACCCCTTGACTTTAGAAGATATGTAGAGGGGAGTTATAAGTGTAGAAGAAAATCCTATTGAGAAAAGAGCTAGGTTGAAATCAGAAAAAAGAGTTACATACTGTTGATTATATCATTCACCCCTTAAGTCCTAAGAAAGATTATAAAGGCAGAGTGCCTAATGATGTTAAAAGGCTAGTGTCTCGAAGGGTGTGAGAGAGAAATAAAATCAAGATGAGTCATGTATATGAAAAGGGACAGGTACACTGTATAATAAGGCAGAATGGGCGTCGAAGGTCTTAACTAAAATAACAATAGTTTGAAAGGTACGAAGAAAGTAGTATAAGGCGGGACCTGCTCGTGTTCGAAATACACACACATAACAAAGGAACGTAAGAACCATTCGGGGGGGGGGGGGGGGGGTCACAGATGGTAGAGGGAAGGTGGAAGCTTCCCCCACCCTAGAATTCTGATGATGTGGCTAGATGGATGCGGGGAGTCAAGTGCCCTGTGGGGAAAACGACCGCAGGTTTGAACCCATTATAGATCATCTTGTGTTCTTTGCGGGCCCAATCCCAAGGTACAGTGGTAACCATGATCCAATGGTAAGGTAAGTCCTAGGACACCCGGTACCAAGACCAGTACTGACATTTAACTCGACACGCGGTATTCACCTAACTAAAGCCTAATACCCAATCCCTCTACACCGCGTGTCTCAGTGTCAGCATCCTTATGATGTCAGCCCTTCTTGTTTCACCCTATAATGACTTCCCGAGTTGTTTTTGACCTGTATAACTGTGTTCTATGATTTAATATCGTAAAATACTCTCATTTTATGATTACTGTATAAGCGAAATCAAGCGCTAAGTACCAGGTCTACCCAGTCGTTGTCAATTTCCCTGCGTTGTTTTCCCGAGCATTATTCCTACTTCGTAGGTATTCCGTCCCTTTTATTCTATCTATTTTCCTTTTGATTTTAAATTTTTATGATGGTCATGGGTAAAGTCGCAGTCAAAAAATTAGAGCCTGAACTCCCCAAGCCCGTGAGTCCAAGGTTGCCCATGGACTCGAACCTTTCACAGATTTACAAGCTGACATCCAAGACCCGCAATACCCATTTTTCATTAGCAGCATCAAGCCTGAGTTTTTCAGGAAGCATGTGGAAAATAGAGATAGGTTTCGAGTCGTTTTGTCTGGTCTGTATCATAAAATTACTCCTCTTGTCTACCTAGTCGTTAAATTCATTTGTTGGCTCCGGGATGCTTACGATGAATGTCATGTCATGTTCCAATCTTCTCAGGGGAACAAAATATTCACCATCTCCCCCTAAATCATTAGAAAAGCCCTCTGTTATCTTACCAGTTCGAACTACGTCAATTTTAATGAAATGACACTGTCTCATCAGTTTTCTGAACTACCATGGAGGCAACAGAGCGATTTCATCGCTGCCACTGCTGACTCCCATTTCACAACTCTCCCCTCTACAAATTCAGTGCCCCTATGTTTATTCAAGGATGACCTTCTGCCTACCCTTTCTCTTATTGCAGGTCTCTTAGCTGTGGAAGGGTTTGTGCGAGTATCAAAAGAATGCATAGCCTTTTTGTGGTTAATGTCGCAGCCTGGTGTTGTCTTAGATATCCCTGGTTTTTTGGCTTTCGCCATCCAAACTCAATTCCAACAGCTCTCAGATACATGTCATTTTTGTTTCTGTTCCATGGTATTTTATATTTTCCTTTTCCAGTAGGCCGATAAATTTGAGGGTTTGGGTTTAGAAAAGGTCTATAGGATAAAATCTCAGCCAAGACAAGTTTTTGACTGGAGTCCCACAACACATTAGTTGGAAAATGGGGTGGGTTACTCAATTTTCCTGAATGATTTCATGCCCATAGCTTATACTATTATCCATGATTCTCCCCCGCCTAGGATATTTCCTGAGCAAAAGAAATGGTTGCAGTACATTTAAGCTAAAAGCACTGGAGACTGGTATCTTTTTTATCACTATACTGAAATCAGGGTTTATGGAGCCAAAGTTTCTCCCTACCAATCGCCAGTTTTTCCCGCCCGATAGATTTATGCTTTGGAATACCTCTGGAAGACCTTAAAGGCTGACCAGCTCCACTTCCTCCCTGCAAAAAAGGGGTTTATTATCAAGCTTCCTACAACCATTGGCCCTTTCATTGTAAACTCGAGGCACGCCCTTCCCATGGTGAAAAATTTGCTTCAAGGAATGGATTTGAGGCAAGGGAAAGCTTCACCCTATGATCTAAAAGGCATCATTTCTAATAGAAGGAAGAAGATTAAATCAACCCCTTACAATCATGAAACAAGGCCCTTCATCGAATGGCGAGCTAATCTTGAAACCTGGCCTTTTCTTTCATAGATGGAGACCGATTCATTTGTGATGGGGAAAAATCAAACACTGCTTCAAGGAGAGAAGTAGATCAGAAACAGGTAGAGGAGGTCTGCGTGTTAGGTGAAGGTTCCACCCCTTTTAAAAGGCAAAGAACCAGGACCAGTGAGGCAGAAGGCATGGGAGATGAACAACTGCTGCAAAGTGAGGCACTTTATGGTCAACCAGATAGGGGAAAAGTGGGTTTTTTAGTGATATGAGATAGCACAACTTCTTTTCACTTCTCAGAAGTTTCGCAAGAAATATCAGCTAGCATCTCTAGAGGAGAGAGTGAAACCAGGATAAGGAACAGAACAACCAAGGAAAAACATTTGTCTGAATTAGAAGGATATGTTGATAAGTACCAGACCAGGTTTTCATCTGCAATTGACTTGGACAAAGAACAACTAATACTGGCTATGATTGAGGAAAAATTAAACCCAGAGTCTGGTACCACCAGTTATAGAGCCCTGGAAATAGCAATTAATATGTCGCAAGTCCCACCGATCGACAAATGTAATTTTTTCCAGTGTTTCGGTGATATGTTAAAGGACGAGGTAGTAAAGCTCTCCCTCACACTGAGAAAGTTACAAACCAAGCATAACCAAGTGCTTGAAAATCTCAGAAGGGAGAAGATCAACTCTCGTGCCCTCTCAAATGATCTGCACAGTCTCCAAGAAGTAATAAAAGGGAAGCAAAAGGGTAAAGTAGACCCTCAAGGCCATCTCATTGCTGAATTGTAAAAGTAGGTCACGGCCCTGAAGCACAAAGTGAACATAGCTAGAACTCACCACGTACAAACCACTCAGTTAGTCCAAGAAGAGAAAGACAAGGCAAGCCTGGCAGACTCGCTTACAAAAGAAAGGGAAGAGAAAGCTAAAATTTCAGAGGAGATGGATGCTCTACAGGGAAGAATGAATGAGCTAAAAATAAGCTGGGATAACCACGTGTGCGCTTCGCTATCTTTGAAAGGGACTAGCTCACTATCAGAACAATTTACCATGACACTGGCCGAAATTCAATCGGCAGAATAAAAAAAGTTTCAACAACACGCCAAAGGATCAGCGAGCTCGAAGCCCTCCTCGCAGAGAACTCCAAAAGGGTTGCTACTATGCAAAAAGAGATAGAAGAGGGGAAACAGGAGAAGACATATCAAGAGAAAACTATCAAAGAGCTCAGTAACTGAATAAAAGAAAATATCACCCTTCTAGACGCTAGGCATTTGATTTGGACTGAAATTATCACGGAGGTGAAGAAGGGCTGGGCATTTTTGAATATCATTGAGGAAATGAGGGCCGCTATACACATTTTTAGAAGAATGCTTCATGAAGGAGGTACTGATGTCTCCAACAGGGTCACAAGTGCAAAGAGGTATATTTCCTTTTTAAAAGAGCTAAGTCCAGAAGAGGTGGTCAAGCGGGGTATCAAGAGAAAATTCAAGGAAGCTCTAGAGTGTCAGAAGGTGATAGATAAAGAGTTTGCACGTAGTATGGATTTGAACGTTTTGGAAAAGGTGGTGTTTAGTTTGGAGTAGTTCGAGGTAGATTGGATGGAGATAACACTTGCAGGACTCCCGTCATGCTGGGAGCCTTCCAACGTAGTCCTACAACCGCTTCCAGTGTACGAGTTCTGACTAAAGGAAGCAATGAACCAGACTGATATACCTTCTGAAAAATCTACTTGACTCAAAGATGAAACTATAGTTTCAGTCCTCGGCAAAGAATTTTCTCTTCTGCATCAAGTGAAATATAAAATTCCTACTCAGGCAAGCCACGACGAACTTACCGAGGTTTACATTAAGGCAGAAGTTTTCACCGCAATGCCTGAGCCTGCAGTTGACACCTGGCAGAGGTGTACAAGTTATGCTAGTCTGTTAGCCAGTTCTTCTGCAACTGTCGCACTGCCTGCTTCAGCCACTGCCTCAACTCTTTCCCACCACTGAAAATATTAACTCATGATTCAGCCTGCGTGGCCTCTTGTTTTTATTTTTATTTTTACTTTCAAGATTCGAGTGAGATTCACATTTCACTCTTGCAATATTTACTTTCTATTATTATAGTTATGATATTTTAAAAATGGCCATGAGCCCATATTGTAAATGATGGGAAATATTTTATTCTCATCATGAATTTTGATATTTTTATCAGGACTTAAAACTGCTTAATAGCATGCAGAAAATATATTTTCCCAAAATATCTTTCCGCGTATACTCAATGAAAACTCTATAAAAGCAGTAAGCAGGGGCTGATATAGGGTTCCATATTTTCGAAAGAACTGACTAGAAAAGAACTCTGTGTGTATTTTTGTATGAAATTTGATATTAATTTTGAAGTTCCCATTGGGATTCAGTGACAAGGAGTCTTGTCGACATTGGGGATTCTGATCGGAGTACTTCACAGTTTGTAGCTCTATCTTATGTTTTGTAATAAAAACTTTCATTTCTTCCATTCCCATACTTCTCATATCTGTGTTCTAGAATGCGAGTGCTCATGTGTTTAAATGTGAATTTACGATTATTGATACTCATGTTTAACCATGTTTAGTACTTTAAATATGGCTCAGGTAGGATATTCTGTTTCACTCCTTACTTCTACCAATGTTCTTCTGATATTAGCAGCAATGGAGCTCTGTCTTTAAAAATCGTTCTCATATATGGATTCTTATTATCATATAGGCCCAGTATATGTGAATACGTGTTTCTAGATCGAGTTTCCTTGACAGTTGATATCCATTACACTTTCTAACATAGCCATCACTCTTCTTTTATAATTCTCTATGAATTGTTTTAGAATTCAGCCCCCATTTTAGCATTTTGTCTTAAAATTGTCTCATACATTCACATGTCAAAGTTTACACTCGGTCACTACAATATTACTCTTATTGTGTCTAATCTTTGAGAGTCTTGGTCCCACTATTCACCAACTCTTTCCACTTAAGAATATGATAGCATGAGAGCCCATTCTTGTCAACCCTTATATGTTGAACCTTATGCTCCTTGCTGATTAAGATGTCCTAGGCACTGGTCTTTGTACAACTCAAGGTTTTCTTTGGGAGTGACAACATCTTTCTGGCACCATTGACGGGGACATGAATTTGAGAAAAGATAAATCCCTGGGCCTCGAAAAAATTTTCATTCACTCTTTAGAAGAGGTGAGTATGAAGAGTAGAGAGTTGTAGATTCCTCACCTTGGAAACTCCAGTTTCATTCATAAGATAAATTTATTTTGTAGTCCTGGCTTCCCGAAAGCCTTATTTTAGGTTAGATACATCCCAGTTGAGAACACCTTCGGTGTCTGACCCAGAAAATATTTTACAAAAGAGAGGTTGGAGGGAAAGACAGTCATCCCATATAGATATTCCTAGATTTTCTTTGGAGGACTCACCATCGTTCTCCTCCCAAACAGCTCAAGATCAAGGTCTTGACTCCATAGAGAGAAATCTTGATTTTTCTTCAGATAACCCCTCTCTCGAAAATATTCAAGTTAAATATGAAGCCGAATCTATCTATACCACCAGCTTCTTTCTTCATCCCACTCCTGAAGTTGAAGAGGTTAAAGAGGTCACTGCAGTTTCTGCTGCTAACATTCCAACGTTTCCATCAGCCCCTCAAGCCTCCGTTCAATATATACCAATTGTCATACATACTTCTCTTTTGCCACCTCCCCTTACTCATCAGATTTTCCCTCCACCCCCACATCCTCCGATGGTTGTTTCGGGCTTCCTGTTAAACAAATATTCCCCCCTGGAATTGCCTCATGTCTTAAATAACATGCCTCAAGATTATTTGAAAATCCTGCCTCGCTTCAACGGGGAAAATGATATTGAAGCTCAAAAACACCTGGAATTATTCTGTGCCTTTTCCGAAAACTTCAATGCCGAACATCTGGATGTAGTGTTGAGAGTATTTGTACAATATTTGGATGGAGAAGCCAAAAAATGGTTAAAAAATTTGGGATATTTCTCCATTACTACTTGGGAGGAGATGGAAAATTCCTTTTTCAGAAAATGGGGAGAAAAGAAAGATCATGGATACTATCTGACAGAGTTCAATGCATTCAGAAAAATACATAATGAGGGAGTACCAGAATTCATTAAAAGGTTCAACAAGTTATACTCAAGCCTTCCAGCTGAAATAAAACCTCACCAGACTGCTACTAAAGTGGTGTTTGTAGCAGCATTTGATTCAAAATTCAGGTTCTCTCTAAGAGAAAGGAAGTCTGCTACCCTGGATGATTCCCAGACCAATGTACTAGAGGTAGAGGCTAATTTCTCCTCTACAGGAAAATAAAAAGGGAGGTCAGATCAAGGTGATAGGCAGAGAGGAAAAGAAGAGGTCTGTTATCCTACGAGTTCGAACTACATCAGTTTTAATGAAATGACATTGTCTCATCAGTTTTCTAAACTACCATGGAGGAAATAGAGCGATTTCATCGCTGCCACTACTGACTCCCATTTCACAACTCTTCCCTCTACAGATTCAGTGCCCCTGTGTTTATTCAAGGAGGACCTTCAACCTACCCTTTCTCTTATTGTAGGTCTCTTAGGTGTGGAAGGGTTTGTGCGAGTCTCAAAAGAATGCATAGCCTTTTTGTGGTTAATGTCGCAGCCTGGTGTTGTCTTAGATATCCCTGGTTTTTTACCTTTCGCCATCCAAAATCAGTTCCAACAGCTCTCAGATACATGTCGTTTTCGTTTCTGTCCCATGGTCTTTTATCTTTTCCTTTTCCAGCAGGCCAATAAATTTGAGGGTTTGGGTTTAGAAAAGGTCTATAGGATAAAATCTCAACCAAGAGGAGTTTTTGACTAGAGTCCCAAACACATCAGCTCGAAAATGGGGTGGGTTACTCAATTTTCCTGAATGATTTCATGCCCATAGCTTATACTATTATCCATGATTCTCCCCCGCCTAGGATTTTTCCTGAGCAGAAGAAATGGTTGCAGTACATTGAAGCTGAAAGCACTGGAGACTGGTATCTTTTTTATCACTATACTGAAATCAGGGTTTATGGAGCCGAAGTTTCTCCCTACCAATCACCGGTTTTTATCGTTCGATAGATTTACGCTTTGGAATACGTCCGGAAGACCTTAAAGGCTGACCAGCTCCACTTTCTCCCTGCAAAAAAGGGGTTTATTCTTAAGCTTCCTACAACCATTGGCCCTTTCATTGTAAACTCGAGGCACGCCCTTCCCATGGTGGAAAATATACTTCAAGGAATGGATTTGAGGCAAGGGAAAGCATTGCCCTATGATCCGAAAGGCATTATTTCTAACAGAAGGAAGAATATTAAATCAACCGCTTAAAATCATGAAACGATGCCGTTCATCGAATGACGAGCTAATATTGAAACCTGGCCTTTTCTTTCACATATGGAGACCGATTCATTTATGATGGGGAAAAATCAGACACTGCTTCAAGGAGAGAAGCAGATCAGAAACAGGTAGAGGAGGTCAGCGTGTTAGGAGAAGGTTCCCCCCCTTTTAAAAGGCAAAGAACCAGGACCAGTGAGGCAGAAGGCATGGGAGATGAACAGCTGCTACAAAGCGAGGCACTTTATGGTAAACCAGATAGGGGAAAAGTAGGTTCGAGATAGCATGGCTTCTTTTGAATTCTTAAAAGTTTTACAAGCAATCTCAGCTAGCAGCTCTAGAGGAGAGAGTGAAACCAGGATAAGGAACAGAACAATCAGGGAAAAAAATTTGTCTGAATTAGAAGGATATGTTGATAAGTACCAGACCATGTTTTCATCTGCAATTGAATTGGACAAAGAAAAACTAATACTGGCTATGATTGAGGAAACATTAAACCCAGAGGCTGGTACCACCAGTTATAGAGCCCTGGAAATAGCAATAAATATGTCGCAAGTCCCACCGATCGACAAATGTAATTTGTTCCAGTGTTTCGGTGATATGTTAAAGGATGAGGTAGTAAAGCTCTCCCTCACACTGAGAAAGTTACAAACCAAGCATAACCAAGTGCTTGAAAATCTCAGAAGGGAGAAGTCAACTCTCGTGCCCTCTCAAATGATCTGCACAGTCTCCAAGAAGTAATAAAAGGGAAGGAAAAGGGTAAAGTAGAACCTCAAGGCCATCTCATTGCTGAATTGGAAAAGCAAGTCACGGCCCTGAAGCACAAAGTGAACATACCTAGCACTCACCACGTACAAACCACTGAGTTAGTCCAAGCAGAGAAAGACAAGGCAATCTTGGCAGACTCCCTTTCAAAATAAAGGGTAGAGAAAGCTAAAATTTCAGAGGAGATGGCTACTCTACAGGGAAGAAAGAATGAGCTAAAAATAAGCTGGGATAACCACGTGTGTGCTTCACCAGCTTTTAAAGGGACTAGCTCACTATCAGAATAGTTTACCATGACACTGGCCGGACTTCAATCGACAGAAAAAAAAAGTTTCAACAGCACGCCAAAGGATCAGCGAGCTCGAAGCCCTCCTCGCAGAGAACTCCAAAAGGGTTGCTACTATGAAAAAAGAGATAGAAGAGGGGAAACAGGAGAATACATATCAAGAGAAAAATATCCAAGAGCTCACTAACTGAATAAAAGGAAATATCACCCTTCTAGACGCTAGGCATTTGATTTGGACCGAAATTATCACAGAGGTGAAGAAGCGCTGGGAATTTTTGAATATCATTGAGGAAATGAGGGCCGCTGTACACATTTTTAGAAGAATGCTTCATGAAGGAGGTATTGATGCCTCCAACAGGGTCCAAAGTGAAAAGAGGTATATTTCCTTTTTAAAAGAGCTAAGTTCAGAAGAGGTGGTCAAGCGGGGTATCAATCGAAAAATCAAGGAAGCTCTAGAGTGTCAGAAGGTGATAGATAAAGAGTCTGCATGTCATATGGCTTTGAAAATTTTGGAAAACGTGGTGGTTAGTTTGGAGTAGTTCGAGGCATATTGGATGGAGATAACACTTGCAGGACTCCTGTCATGCTGGGAGCCTTCGAACGTAGTCCTGCAACCGCTGCTAATGTATGAGTGCTGACTAAAGGAAGCAATGAACCAGACCGATATACCTTCTGAAAAATTTGCTCGACTCAAAGCTGAAACTATAGTTTCAGTCCTTGGCAAAGAATTTTCACTTCTGCATCAAGTGAAATATAAAATTCCTACTCAGGCAAGCTACGACAAACTTACCGAGGTTTACATTAAGGTAGAAGTTTTCACCGCAATGCCTGAGCCTGTAGTTGACACCTTGCAGAGGTGTCCAAGTTATGCTAGTCTGTTAGCCAGTTCTTATGCAACCGTCACACCGCCTACTTCAACCACTGCCTCAACTCTTTCCCACCACTGAAAATGTTAACTCATGATTTAGCCCGCGTGGCCTCTTGTTTTTATTTTTATTTTTACTTTCAAGATCCGAGTGAGATTCACATTTCACTCTTGCAATATTTACTTTCTATTATTATAGTTATGATATTTTAGAAATGGCCATGAGCCCGTATTGTAAATGATGGGAAATTTTTTATTCTCATCATGAATTTTGATATTTTTATCAGGACTTAAAACTGCCAAATAGCATGCAGAAAAGATATTTTCCCAAAATATCTTTCCGCGTATACTCATTGAAAACTCTATAAAAGCAGTAAGCAGGGACTGATATAGGGTTCCATATTTTCAAAAGAACTAACTAGAAAAGAACTCGGTGTGTATTTTTGTATGAACTTTGATATTAATGTTGAAAATCCCATTGGGATTCAGTGATAAGGATTCTTGTCGACATTGGGGATTCTGATCAGAGTACTTCACATTTTGTAGCTCTATCTTATCTTTTGTAATACAAAAGTTAATTTCGTCAATTTCCATACTTCTCGTATCTGTGTTCTAGAATGCGAGTGCTCATGTGTTGAAATTTGAATTTACCATTATTGATACTCATGTTTAACCATGTTTAGTACTTTAAATATGGCTCGGGCAGGATATTCTGTTTCACTCCTTACTTCTACCAACGTTCTTCTGATATTAGCAACAATGGAGCTCTGTCTTTAAAAATCATTCTCATATATGGATTCTTATTATCATATAGGCCTAGTATATGTGAATACGTGTTTCTAGATCGAGTTTCCTTGACAGTTGATATCCATTACACTTTCTAACATAGCCATCACTCTCCTTTTATTAATGTCCGTGAATTGTTTTAGAATTTAGCCCCCTTTTTAGCATTTTGTCTTAAAATTGTCTGATACATTCACATATCAAAGTTTATACTCAGTTACTACAATATTACTCTTATTGTGTCTAAGCTTTGAGAGTCTTGGTCCCAATATTCACCAACTCTTTCCACTTAAGAATATGATAGCATGAGTGCCCATTCTTGTCAACCCTTATAAATTGAACCTTATGCTCCTTACTGATTAAGATGTCCTAGCCACTGGTCTTTGTACAACTCAAGGTTTTCTCTGGGAGTGACAACATCTTTCTGGCACCATTGCCGGGGACATGAATTTGAGAAAAGATAAATCCCTGAGCCTCGAAAAGCTTTTCATTCACTCTTTAGAAGAGGTGAGAAGGAAGAGTAGAGAGTTGTATATTCCTCACCTTGGCAACTCCACTGTCATTCATAAGATAAATTTATTTTGTTGTCCTGGCTTCCCGAAAGCCTCATTTGAGGTTAGATACATCCCAGTCGAGAACACCTTCGGTGTCTGACCCATAAAAGATTTTACAAAAGAGAGGTTGGAGGGAAATACAGTCATCCCATATAGATATTCCTAGATTTTCTTTGGAGGAATCACCATTGTCCTCCTCCCAAACAGCTCAAGATCAAGGTCTTGAATCCATAGAGAGAAATCTTGATTTTTCTTCAGATAACCCCTCTCTCAAAAATATTCAAGTTAAAGATGAAGCCGAATCTATAGATACCACCAGCTTCTTTCTTCATCCCACTCCTAAAGTTGAAGAGGTTAAAGAGGTCACTGAAGTTTCTGCTGTTAACATTCCAACGTTTCCATCAGCCCCTCAAGCCTCCGTTCAATATATACCAATTTTCATACATAATTATCTTTCGCCACCTCCCCTTACTCATCAGATTCTCCCTCCACCCCCACAACTTCCGATGGTTGTTCCGAGCTTCCTGTTAAACAAATATTCCCCCCTGGCATTGCCTCATGTATTAAATGACATGCCTCAAGATTATTTGAAAATCCTGCCTCGTTTCGACGGGGAAAATGATATTGAAGCTCAAAAATACCTGGAAGTCTTCTATGCCTTTGCCGAAAACTTCAATGTCAAACATCTGGATGTAGTGTTGAGACTATTTATACAATATTTGGATGGAGAAGCTAGAAAATGGTTCAAAACTTTGGGAGATATTTCCATTACTACTTGGGAGGAGATGGAAAATTCCTTTATTAGAAAATGGGGAGAAAATAAAGATCACGGATAATATCTGATAGTGTTCAATGCATTCAGAAAAAGACATAATGAGGGAGTACCATAATTCATTAAAAGGTTCAACAAGTTATACTCAAGCCTTCCAGCTGAAATCAAACCTCACCAGACTGCTACTAAAGTGGTGTTTGTAGCAGCATTTGATTCAAAATTCAGGTTCTCTCTAAGAGAAAGGAAGTCTGCTACCCTGGATGATGCCCAGACCAATGTACTGGAGGTAAAGGATAATTTCGACTCTAAAGGAAAATAAAAGGGGAGGTCAGATCAAGATGCTAGGTAGAGAGGAAAAGAAGAGGTATCCACATCTGGTCAAGACAAAGAGGTGGCTAAAAATAAAATTGAAGAGATGAATAAATTGATCAAAAATATTTCAAGCAAGCTGGTGAAGCTTGAACTTGAAGCTAAGAACTCATCCTCTAAGGCCTTCCAAAATTCTCCAAACAGAGGTTATAATCAGCAATACGGGAATCCACCTCTAGAAATACTACAAAGGGAGTAGAAGGAACAAATTGACCAGGTACCACATCCACTGTACCTAGAAGGACAAATGGATGGCCCCACCGAAGACATTATAGATGAAAAAGATGATCCATAGCTTGCTTATTCAAATAGTGACGAGGTTTAATTTCCTTTTCTAGAAGGTGATGGAGTGGGGATTCCATTGCAGGAAGAAGAACAAAAAGCTAAAGCCCCTGAGGATCCAGAGATCGATGATTACTGCAAGAAGTTTGTTGACTTCATGCAAGCACAGCTCCATAAAAAATGTGATCTCAGATCTTCTAGAAAAAGGACCTGTGCGCAAGAACAGGAGGAAGAGATGCCTAAAAAAGAAACATCTGTATAGAAAGAGACAACGATGCAAAAGGGCGGAGATAAAGGTAAGAGGCCTATAACCGAGCCCCTACATTCTAATGATCATATTCCTTCCTCTTCAAAGTCGGCCACTACCCCAAATACCAAGCCTACACTGAAAGAAGTGAAACCTTTAGTTGAAAATAGAGAGTCAAAAGAGAATGTAATAGAGAAGCCTTCCTCTATCTTTAATCTGCAAAAAGATCTTGAAAAAGTCAAAATCCTAGTCCCTTTGACTGAACTATTGAAGCAGCCAACCTATCAGTCTTAGGTCTCCTCTTTTATGATTCCCCCAGAAACAACCCCCATCCCTGATAGTCTAAACCTCTAGGAAGAAAGGCCGATGGTCATGTTTGGTCCTCATGTTGAAGAATTAGATGCCTCGACCCATTCTTTCTATGTGTAATTAGTAATCCATGATTTGTTATTGCATAATTGTATGTTGGATTCTGGAGCATCCCATAATCTCTTTCCCCTGTCAGCAATGGGGCAACTGGGGCTACAAATCACTCACCCATACAAAGACCTTTATTATTTTGATTCCAAAAGGGTCAAATGTTTAGGAATGATCAAGGATTTGGTAGTTAATCTAGCCCAAATCCCAGCCAAGAGCGTAGGGATGGATATAGTAGTAGCTGATATCCCAGCTCGTTTTGGGATGCTGTTGTCAAGGTCTTGGGAACCAAAATTGGAGGGTCAATAAAACTGGATTTGACTTATGCTACTATCCTCGTATTTGGAGGACAAGAAGGGAGACTGTATCGGGATACAAGGTTTGTAAAAATGGTTACTAAGGCTGATAATTCTGTTAATTCACTGGTATATAGTAAAGAAGGTGAGTTCTCATTTCTAATGTTGGAGGAAGACCAAGATTATATTCTTGAGCTATCGTTCTGTCAAATTAAGACCGAGCAATCCTTAGGAAATCAAGAAGTTGGAGTTTGGGTGTTGCACTTCAATGGAGCCAACTTTAAAGAGGGGAATGGAGCTGGGGTGATCCTGATTTCTCCTACCAGCCAATGGGTTCCATTATCTTTTAAATTGGAATACGAAGCTACGAACAATGTAGCTGATTACGAAGCACTACTCCTGGGGTTGCAAACAACAAGAACCATGAACATTCAGAGCCTAAAAGTTCTGGGAGATTCAGAATTGGTGGTGAGGCAAGTGAGAAATCAGTGCCAAGCTAAACACCCACAACTGAGGGCTTATAGAAATGAGGTATGGGACCTGGTAGAAAACTTTTTCTTAGCATTTAACATTTAGTTTATGCCAAGAGAGCATAACAGAATGGCAGATTCTCTCGCTGTAGATGCCAGTACCTTTCGGCCACCTCAGAATCCGCTTCTGAGATACAAGATTGAAGTCCGCTACTGACCTTCCATTCCTGACAATGTCAAACACTGGTAGGTGTTTGAGGATGAGGATCAAGTAAGAAGATTCATGGAGACTGTTGGAGAATTCTCCAACATGGAGATAGATTTCGGTGAAGAAGAAGCTGAGGATCTCTCTCAAAAAAAATGGGAAGAAAGCACAACTGGTCATAAAGTGCTGCAAATCAAAGGAAATGTTATACCTAGAGGACTGGTCCCTCTAGAGAGGTTGTTCGACAAAAATTACGTCCCATTATAGCCGAGTAAAGTGACAGAGGAAAATCAAGTTTATGACTTGAACCTCGGCACTAGAGCTGATCCAAAAATTGTAAAGTTGTTTAGAAAGGTTCCTGAAGAATATAAGGAGAAATATCAGAAATTATTTCAGACATACAAAAATGTTTTCGCATGGTCTTATCAAGACTTGAAGACTTTTGATATCAACATCATTCAGCACAAGATCCCTTTGAAAGGAGATGCAAAGCCGCATAAACAGAAGCTCAGGTAGATTAACCTTTTGCTCCTTCCCTCCATAGAGAAGGGGATCAAGAAGCTATTAAAGGCTAAGATCATTGTACCATTGAGATACTCTGAGTGGGTGGCCAATTTGGTTCCAGTTCGGAAAAATAATGGAGAGCTAAGGTTGTGTGTCGACTTTCAGAATTTAAACCGAGCATCTTTAAAAGATAATTACCCACTGCCAAAGACGGACCATATTTTGCAGAAGGTAGTGGGAGCTTCACAGATGTCCATGATGGATGGATTTTCTGGATACAATCAGGTGGCTATGCTTCCAGAAGATCAGAAGAAAACTACCTTCACCACTCCCTGGGGAACATTTATGTATGCTCGGATGCCGTTCAGATTGATCAATGCAGGGGCCACTTTCCAAAGGGCCATGGACATTGCTTTTATTGGAAAATAGGATAAATTCGTAGTGGTCTAACTCGATGACATCACTGTATTCTTAAAGGATGATGCATAACATATTGAACACTTGCGCAGAACTTTTGAGAAGTGTCGAAGGTATGGTCTCTCTCTAAACCCTCAGAAATAACTATTTGCATTAGAAGAAGGTAAGCTACTGGGACACATTGTGACAAAGGATGGGGTGAAAATTGACCCTAAAAGGGTAGAAGTTATAAACGGCATATCTTTCCCCAGAAATAAGAAAGAGGTTCAAGTGTTCCTTGGGCACATTAATTTCCTGAGAAGGTTCATTCCAAATTATGAAGAGATAGTTCGGCATATAACTGACATGCTCAAAAAGAATAATGACGTAAAATGGTCTCCTGAGTCATGAGAGGCTTTTAATAGAATTAAAAATGCCTTCGCAGAAGCCCTAGTGTTGGCTAGACCAAATTATACTAAGCCTTTCATGATTTTTTCATTTGCATCGCCTCAGACTATTGCAGCAGTCTTATTATAAAAGAATGAGGGGGACGAGAAACCTATTGCCTTCTTCAGTTAGGTGCTTCGTGATGTTGAGTTAAAATACAAAATCCTAGAGAAACAAGCTTATGCCTTGGTAAAATCCCTCAAGGTGTTTTGGATGTATGATCTGCAGTCCTCCATTACTGCATTTGTACCCACAGCAGCCATGAAGGATATCCTAATCCAGGGAGATAGTGAGGGAAAAAGGGGCAAATGGATTACAAAGATAAAATAATATGAGTTAGAGATATGCCCCACCAAGTTAATTAAAGGATATGGATTATCTAAAATCCTGTCAGAGTCGAATTGTCAGGCTTTGGGGATAAATCTATCTATGATAGCAAATGAGGAGTCTGAAAAAATAGATGAACAGTGTGGGATAGAAACAGCTACAAAAAAAACTCATATGAAGTACCTCCTCAGTCCATGGTACAAGGAAGTTGTAGAATATATTTTGACTCTCAGATTCCCCCCCTAGCTGTGACAAGGAAAAATATAGAACACTGAGGTTGAAGTCGCAGAAATTCATTGTGGCCAATGGCCGTCTATATTGGAGAGACCCCTTAGGCATCTTGCTCCTATGCCTCACTGAGAATGAAGTGAAGGAAATAATGGAAGAGTTCCACGAAGGCATCTGTGGAGGTCACTACAGCTGGAGAGCCACTTCCCATAAGATTTTTAAAGCTGGTTTCTTCTGGCCCAAGCTCTTTGGAGATGTTTTCATTAGGGTTAGAGCCTACGAGAAGCTTGAACCCTTTCCCATGATCCATGTACACATAGATGAACCTTTCTAGCAATGGGGAATTGATTTTATTGGAAAAATTAATCCTGCATCAAGTGGGTAGCATAAATGGATATTAACAGCTACAAAATATTTCACTAAATGGGTGGAGGTTGTACCAACAAGGAACACAACAAACATGGCAGTGATAAAATTTCTGGAAGAGAACATCATCTTGAGGTTTGGTTGCCCTGCAAATATTGTTACCGACAATGCCCAGACTTTTAAGTCTGCTAAGTTCATCAGCTTCTGTCAGCAATATAACATTGTGTTGGGACATTCCACTGCTTACTACCCACAGGGGAACGGTTTAGCAGAGTCTTCAAATAAAACTTTGGTGAGAGCACTGAAGAAAGTCATTAATGAAAATCAGAAAAATTGGGATTCCCAGCTAAAATTCGCTTTATGGGCGAATAGGATCACTAGCAAGAGATCAACAGGGAAATCTCCATATGAGTTGGTATACGGTAGAGCAGCAGTTTTTCCCATACAATTGGCTTTACCAATGACTAGATTCATGCAGGAATGCCAAGAGGAGCCAAAAGACATTACCAGGAGGATGAACCAGTTAGTAGAACTGGAGGAGACCCAAACTCATGTAAATTAGAGGTTGACCGAATATCAAGAGAAAATGAAGGACCTATTTTATCAACATGCCAAAGAAAAAAAGATGCAGGTCAGGGATTTAGTACTAAGATGGGACATACGAAGGGAAGAGAAGGGGAAACATGGAAAATTCGACCCTTTATGGTTCGGTCCCTTTAAAATTGTGGAACAAGGAGGAAATAACACCTTCAAGATGGAGAATTTGTAGGTTGACTCGCTTGACGCCCCCGTGAATGGTCAATTCCTAAAACCATTCTTCCAGTTTTGATTCTGGCCGAAAGGGCCTGATGTATTATAATGTACATTATCTAGCCGCTTTTATTTTAATGATTGTTTGTTTTGAAGTATCATGAGAAAGAAGGAAAGGTGCCGAGGAGCCGTGTCTACACATAAGGGGCTAACAAGTGGTCTACGGAGTTCTTGACACATTTGAGGATAAACGTGCCATCCCCAAATGGAGCCAATGTTGATTATATAATTCACCCCTTAGGTCCTAAGAAATATTATAAAGGCAAAGTACCCGATGATGTTAAAAGGCTAATGTCTCGAAGGGTGTGAGAGAGAAATAAAAACAACATGAGTCACATATATGAAAAGGGACAGGTGCACTTTATAATAAGGCAGAATGGGAATAGAAGGTCTTAACCAAAATAACAATAGTTTGAAAGGCACGAAGAAAGTAGTATAAGGCAGGACCTACTCGTGTTCGTCATACACACACATAAAAAAGGAACGTAAGAACCATTTCGTGGGGGTCACAGATGGTAGAGGGAAGGTGGAAGCTTCCCCCCCCGAAATTCTGATGACATGGCTAGACGGATGCTAGGAGTCAAGTGCCCTCTGGGGAAAACAACTACAGGTTTGAAGTCATTACAGATCATCTTGTGTTCTTCGCGGGCCCGATCCCAAGATACAGCTCTCACCACGATCCAACGGTAAGGTAAGTCCTAGGACACCCAGTACCAAGACCAATACTGGCATTTAACTCAACACACGGTATTCACCTAAATAAATCCTAATACCCAATCCATTTACGCCGCATGTGTCAGTGCCAGCGTCCTTATGACGTCAGTCCTACTCATTTCACCTTGTCATCACTTCCCAAGCCATTTTTGATCTGTATAACCGTGTTCCGTGATTTACTATGGTAAAGTACTCTCAGTTTATGGTTACTATTTAAGAGAAAGTGAGTGCCAAGTGCCAGGTCTGCCCAGTCATTGTCAATATCCCTGCGTCATTTTCCCGAGCATTATTCCTACTTCGCAGGTATTACATCCCTTTTATTCTATCTAGTTTCCCTTTACTTTTAAATTTTTATGATGGTAATGGGTAAATTTGTAGTAAGAAAATCAGAGCCTGAAACTCCCCAAACTCGTGAGCCCAAGGCTGCCCCTAGACCCAAACCTTTCACAGATTTACAAGCTGAAATCCAAGACCCGCAAAACCCATTTTTCATTAGCAGCGTCAAGCTTGAGCTATTTAGGAAGCATGTGGAAAATAGAGATAGGTTTCGAGTCATTTTGTCTGGTCTGTATCATCAAATTACTCCCCCCTGTCTACCGAGTGGTTGAATTCATTTGTTGGCTCCGGGATGCTTATGATGAACATCGGGGCATGTTCCTATCTTCTCAGGGGAACACAATATTCACCATCTCCCCCGAAATCATCAGAAAAGCCCTCTGTTATCCTATCAGTTCGAACTATGCCAGTTCTAATGAAATGACACTGTCTCATCAGTTTTCTAAACTACCATGGAGGAAATAGAGTGATTTCATCACTGCCATTACTGACTCCCATTTCACAACTCTCCCCTCTGTAGATTCAGTGCCCCTGATTTGATTCAAGGAAGACCTTCAGCCTACCCTTGCTCTTATTACAGGTCTCTTAGGTGTGGAAGGGTTTATGCGAGTCTCAAAAGAATGCATAGCCTTTTTGTGGTTAATGTCGCAGCCCAGTGTTGTCTTAGATATCCCTGGTTTTTTGGCCTCTGCCATACAAACTCAGTTCTAGGAGCTCTCAAATACGGGTCGTTCTCGTTTCTATTCCATGGTATTTTATCTTTTCCTTTTCTAGCAGGCTGATAAATTTGAGGGTTTGGGTTTAGAAAATTTCTATAGGATAAACTCTCAGCCAAGACCAGTTTTTGACTGGAGTCCCAAAACACATTAGTTGGCAAATGGGGTGGGTTACTCAAGTTTTCTAAATGATTTCAGGCCCATAGCTTATACTATTATCCATGATTCTCCCCCGCCTAGGATTTTTCCTGAGAAGAAGAAATGGTTGCAGTACAGTGAAGCTGAAAGCACTGGAGACTGGTATATTTTTTATTACTATACTGAAATCAGGGTTTATGGAGCTGAAGCTTCTCCCTACCAATTGCCAGTTTTTCCCGCCCGGCGGAGTTACGCTTTGGAATACCTCCGGTAGACCTTAAAGGCTGAACAACTTGACTTCCTCCCTGCAAAAAAGGGGTTTATTCTCAAGCTTCCTACAACCATTGGCCCTTTTGTTGTAAACTTGAGGCATGGCCTTCCTGTGGTGGAAAATCTGCTTCAAGGAATTGATTTGAGGCAAGGGAAAGCTTGGCCCTATGATCTGAAAGGCATCATTTCTAACAGAAGGAAGAATATTAAATCAACCCTTTAAAATCATGAAACAAGGCCCTTCATTGAATGGTGAGCTAATCTTGAAACCTAACCTTTTCTTTCATAGATGGAGACTGATTCATCTACAATTGGGTAAAAGGTAGACACTACTTCAACGAGAGAAGCAATTCAAAAATAGGTAGAGGAGGTTGGCGTGTCAGGAGAAGCTTCCCCCCCTTTTAAAAGGCAAAGAACCAGGACCAATGAGGCAGAAGGCATGGGAGATGAACAACTGCTGTAAAGCAAGGCACTTTATGGTCAAATAGACAGAGGAAAAGCGGCATTTGTAGTGATATGAGATAGCACGAATTCTTCTGACTTCTTAGAAGTTTGACAAGAAATCTTAGCTAGCAGCTCTAGAGGAGAGAGCGAAAGCAGGATAAGGAACAGAACAATCAGGGAAAAAAAATTGTCTGAATTAGAAGGAGTTCTTGATAAGTACTAGACCAGGTTTTCATCTGCAATTGACTTAGAGAAAGAACAACTAATACTGGCTATGATTGAGGCAATCTTAAACCCAAAGGCTGGTACCACCAGTTATAGAGCCTTAGAAATAACAATAAATATGTCACAAGTCCCACCCATCGACAAATGTAATTTGTTCTAGTGTTTCGGTGATATGTTAAAGGATGAGGTAGTAAAGATCTCCCTCACACTAAGAAAGTTACAAACCAAGCATAACCAAGTGCTTGAAAATCACAAAAGGGAGAAGATCAACTCTTGTTCCCTCTCAAATGATTTACACAGTCTCCAAGAAGTAATAAAAGGGAAGGAAAAGGGTAAAGCAGACCGTCAAGGCCATCTCATTTCTGAATTGCAAAAGTAGGTTGTGACCCTGAAGCACAAAGTGAAAATACCTAGCACTCACCACATAAAAACCACTGAGTTATTCGAAGCAAAGAAAGATAAGGCAAGCCTGGTAGACTCCCTTGCAAAAGAAAGGGAAGAGAAAGATAAAATTTCAGAGTAGGTGGTTGCTCTATAGGGAAGAATGAATGAGCTACAAATAAGCTAGGATAACCACATGTGTGCTCCACCAGCTCTAGAAGGGACTAGCTCACTATAAAAATAGTTTACCACGAGACTGGTCAGACTTCAATCGGTAGAAAAACAAGTCTCAACGACACGCCACAGGATCAGCAAGCTCGAATCCCTCCTCACAGAGAACTCAAAAAGGGTTGCTGCTATATAGAAAGAGATAGAGGAGGGGAAACAGGAGAAGGCACAACAAGAGAAAACTATCTGAGAGCTCACTAACTAAATAAAAGGAAATATCACCCTCCTAGATACTAGGTGTTTTATTTGGACTAAAATTATCACGGAGGTGAATAAGCACTGGGAATTTTTGAATATCATTGAGGAAATGAGGGCCGCTGTACACCTTTTCAGAAGAACGCTTCATGAAGGAGGTACTGATGCCTCGAATAGTGTCGAAAGTGAAAAGAGGTATATTTCATTTTTAAAAGAGCTAAGTCCAGAAGAGGTGGTCAAGCGGGGTATCAAGAGCAGATTCAAGGAAGTTGCGGAGTGTCAGAAGGTGATAGATAAAGAGTCTACATGTAGTATGGCTTTGAACATTTTGGAAAAGGTGGCGGCTAGTTTGGAGCAATTCGAGGCAGATTGGACGGAGATAACACTTGTAGGACTCTCGTCATGCTAGGAGCCTTCCAACGCAGTCCTACAACTGCTGCCAGTGTATGAGTGCCAACTAAAGGAAGAAATGAACCAGACTGATATACCTTCTGAAAAATCTGCTCGATTTAAAGCTGAAACTATAGTTTCCATCCTTAGCAAAGAATTTTCACTTCTGCATCAAGTGAAATATAAAATTCCTACTCAAGCAAGCTACGATGAACTTACCGAGGTTTACATTAAGGTAGAAGCTTTCACCACAATGCCTGAGCCTGCAGTTGACACCTGGCAGAGGTGTCCAAGTTATGCTAGTCTGTTAGCCAGTTCTTTTGCAACCATCACACCGCTTGCTTCAGCCACTGCCTCAACTCTTTCCCACCACTAAAAATGTTAACTCATGATTTGGCCCACGTGGCCTCTTTTTTTTTTTTTTTTTTTTTACTTTCAAGATCTGAGTGAGATTCACATTTCACTCTTGCAATTTTTACATTCTGTTAGAACAATTATGATATTTTAGAAATGGCCATGAGCCCATATTGTAAATGATGGGAAATGTTTTATTCTCATCATGAATTTTGATATTTTGATCAGGACTTAAAACTACCTACTAGCATGTGGAAAATATATTTTCCCAAAATATCTTTCTGTGTATGCTCATTGAAAACTCTATAAAAGCAGTAAGCAGGGACTGATATAGGGTTCCAGATTTTCAAAAGAACTGACTAGAAAAGAACTCTGTGTGTATTTTTGTATGAAATTTGATATTAATGTTGAAGATCCCATTGGGATTCAGTGATAAGGAGTCTTGTCGACATTGGGGATTCTGATCGGAGTACTTCACATTTTGTAGCTCTATCTTATGTTTTGTAATACAAATGTTCATTTCGTCCATTTCCATACTTCTCGTATCTGTGTTCTAGAATGCGAGTGCTCATGTGTTTAAATGTGAATTTATCATTATTGATACTCATGTTTAACCATGTTTAGTACTTTAAATATGGTTCAGGCAGGATATTCTGTTTCACTCCTTACTTCTACCAACGTTCTTCTGATATCAACAAAAATGGAGCTCTGTCTTTACAAATCGTTCTCATATATGGATTCTTATTATCATATAGGCCCAGTATATGTGAATACGTGTTTCTAGATCGAGTTTCCTTGACAGTTGATATCCATTACACTTTCTAACATAGCCATCATTCTCCTTTTATTAATCTCTGTGAATTGTTTTAGAATTCAGCCCCCTTTTTAGCATTCTGTTTTAAAATTGTCTGATACATTCACATATCAAAGTTTACACTTGGTCACTACAGTATTACTCTTATTGTGTCTAAGCTTTGAGAGTCTTGGTCCCACTATTCACCAAATATTTTCACTTAAGAATATGATGGTATGAGAGCCCCTTCTTGTCAACCCTTATAAGTTGAATGTTATGCTCCTTGTTGATTAAGATGTCCTAGGCACTGATCTTTGTACAACTCAAGGCTGTCTCTAGGAGTGAAAACACATAAAAATATGAAACATTGGCATCAACCTCATCATTTGATGACAAAATTTATAACTTAGTAAGGGTAATGGAAAGAATGCTGGAAAATATAAAATTAACTGATAGAGTACCTCCCAGGGAGAACTAAGTAAAACCCCAAAACATAAATAGAAATCCAAATTTCAAAAGAGATCCTATTCAAAATAGACAAAGAGATAATGACCAACAAATTAGGCCCCCTTTCCAGGAAAACTATGTAAATGAAGAATATGAAAGGCAGATAGAAAGGTTGGAAGAAAATCATGTAAACTTAATAGGATCTGACAGTGAGGGTGATGATTTTCTCATTGAAGAAGAACACAGATTCTTCTCCTCATAACTAACTGAAAACAACCATGATAATTATGAATATCACCAATTGGGATTTGAAAATTCTATAATGGAGGTCCACAGACAATATGATCTTAGGAGAAAAAATAACCAAGAGACCTGCAAGAATAAAAACAAGAAAACTGTTGTTAAGAATACCTCAGAAAATCTTCCTAAAAAGACAAAAAACAATTCCAACATTGTGGCTAAGAAAACTGACTTAAACAAGGACAAAATTAGCCAAAAAAGTGTTGATCCAAGCTGCCCTAGTACTTCTGCTAGTGGCCCTTAGAAATCTTTCCAAAATAACGGTCCTAATAAAACTCGGCAAATTAGAATTACTGAAAAAGACTATGTTTGAAAAATCAGATGTAAATATGTAAAAAACACTAGTCCCTTTCAGTCTTGAGGGAGAAATTTCCAAGATCAAAATTATCATACCCTGAGCTGAACTAGTAACCCAGGATGTATATAAAAATAAAGTTTTGAAAGCTTTGAATATAGGAAATTATAATGATACTTTAAACTTGATAAATGATAAACAAAAATTGTTGTTTTTTCCTGAAGTATAAGACAAATACCAAGAAGGAGCCATCCCTCCATTCTTTGTCAGCTTAAATATACATGATAAGATCTTACACAATTCCATGCTAGACTCTGGTGCCTCTCACAACCTTATGCCAAAGGTGGTGATGGAGATATTAAGCCTAGAAACTACTAAACCTTACAAAGACCTGTATTCCTGATCAAGGATTTATGTGTCAATCTAGCACAAATTCTTGCTAAGTGTCTAGTTATGGACATAGTAGTTGCCTACATTCCCCCAAAGTATGGCATGCTTTTTTCCATATCATGGGGAGCCAAACTTCAAGGGAACCTTCAAATGGACATGTCTTATTCTACCATTCCAGTCTTTAACCAGACAAGAAGGTTATATAGGGAATCTCATAAGAAATATATGGTAAGCAACATAGATAGGCCAAACAACACTCTTGTTTATTCCATTCATTCAGATCTTGATTCATTTATTTTGTTTAATGAAGATGAAATAAACACACAAGAAAATGAAAATGAAAACAATTTAAGCCCACTTGAACAACGAGATATAGCCTCAAATGAAAAACATAGAAGCTCAAACTTTATAAGCCTTGAACATCAAAATGAGGATGAGTATGAGATATAAGCACTTTGGAACATGCGATTTTATGGCTCTTGTGGAAAAGCTGCTTCTGAAGCTGGTGTATGGATACATAATACAAACAAAGGACATTTCTACAAACTTTATTTCCAATGCACTAATAACATTGAAGAATATGAAGCTCTTCTCCTTGACCTACATTTTCTCAAAGATTTAGGAGCCAAGAAAATATTAGTCCAAGGGGATTCAGAACTAATTATTAGGCAAATAAAAGGGGAGTATTCAGCCAA
Source organism: Pinus albicaulis (assembly GCA_034641835.2). NCBI lineage: Eukaryota > Viridiplantae > Streptophyta > Pinopsida > Pinales > Pinaceae > Pinus > Pinus albicaulis. The sequence continues at coordinate 1,324,541,432 of CM076581.1, forward strand.
AAACCCAATATTAAGAGAATATAGGAATGATTACCTATATATCCTAATTTTTTTTGAAAAATATGAACTCAATTTCATCCCTAGAGATCAAAATAACCTTGCAAATGAGCTTGCCTTCGATGCCAGCAATTGCCAAGTACCCCGTGTAAATGAACTATTCACTGTCAAAGTAAAAAATAGACCTACAGTCCCTAAAAATGTAAACTATTAGCAAGTGTTTTAGGGAGATAAACACATTCATGATTTTCTATAGTCTAAAAATGATTTTCTGTACCAACTCCTAGCTCAAGCCATAAAGAAGATTTTTTTGATGAAAAACAAGTTCCTGAAACAAAGCTACCCTCTACTGCTGATATAAACCAATTTGAAAATCTTTATGAGGCAGAATTACTTGAAAACTTAGACCAAAAGGACCTTGATGTTTTACAATGCAAAGATGATTCAATACCAAGGGGCCTTACACCATTAGAGGAGATTTTTGACTCCAATGATGTAGTTAAAAAACCAAATATGGAGCCTAAAAAAACTAATGTAGAAGAACATAACATAGGCAACATGAATGAACCCATGATCAAGTTATATAACACTCTTCCTACTCATATAAAATAGTAATGTATTGAAATTTTTAAAGAGTTTGGAGATGTGTTTGCATGGGGATACAAAGATCTGAAATGATATGATACTAGAATTATTCAACACAAAATTCCTCTTAAAGAAAATCAGAAATCTTTCAAAAAAAAAAATAAGAAAGATAAACCTAGTTTTGTTACCTTTCGTTGAGAAAGAGATCAAAAATATGTATGATGCTGGGATCATAGTTCCCTTTAGATATTCATAGTGTGTTTCCAACCTTGTATCTGTTAGGAAGAAGACCGGGGAAATTAGGCTTTGCATTGACTTTAGAAATCTGAACAAAGCCTCCCTTAAAGATAATTATCCCTTTCCTAATATGGATCACATACTCCAAAAAGTGGTTGGATCTAAGAGAATATCACTCTTGGATGGTTTTTCAGGCTACAACCAAGTGCTAGTACTTCCAAGTGATCAACACAAAACTTCCTTCACCACACCTTGGGGTACATTCATGTATGTTAAAATGTCATTTGGTTTGATGAATGTAGGGGCCACATTCCAAAGGGTCATGGATATAGATTTTTTAGAAGACATAGGCTATTTTATAATCATTTACCTTGATGAAATCATTGTTTTCTCCAAAACTGACAAAGAACACTCAGTCCACTTGAGAAAATTTTTCGAGAAATGTAGGGAATATGACTTATCTTTGAATCCCAAGAAAACACTCTTTGGTCTCCAGGAAGGAAAACTCCTAGGCTACATAATTTCTAAAGAAGGAATCAAAGTAGATCGCAAAAGGAATGAAGGCATATTGAAAATTAGCCATCCTAGAAACCTCAAAGAATTGCAATCTTTCATTGGGAAGATAAAATTTTTGAGAAGATTCATCCCTAACCTTGCTGAAATTTTGAGGAATATCACAAACATACTGAAAAAGGAAACACGGGTTAAATGGACCTTAGAATCCAAACAATCATTTGAAGTATTGAAACAAGCTCTCACTCAAACACCAGTTCTTATCAGTCCTAATTTCACCAAGGATTTCTACATTTCTTCATTTTCATCTGAACACACCATTTCTATAGTATTTTTGCAAAAGAATAACACGGGCCAAGAATGACCAATATCCTTCTTCGGTAAAGCCTTAAGAGATGCTCCACTCAAATATAACATCATGGAGAAACAAGCCTTAGCCTTGATAAAAGCATTGAAAGATTTCTGAGTCTACATTTTACACTCACATATCATTGCTTTTGTCCCACATACAGTTGTCAAGGACATTCTAAATCAAGACCTTGATGGAAAAAGGGGAAAATGGATTGCTATTATTTTAGAGTATGATTTAGAAATCAGGCCTACCAAGCTGGGATTAGCAAAACTTATTGCATAATCAAATTTCCAAGCATGAGATATGAATATGGTTGATGTTTTAGAAGAAAAAGAAGAATTCACTTCTCCATACATTGAAGAAATATTTCTAAAATCATCCTGGTATGTTGATATCATATATGTGCTTATTTATCTCAATGCCCCTCCCTCTTTCTCAAAGACTAAAGCTATATTATTAAAACAAAAACCTTTAAATTAATGCATTTTAGATGGAGTGTTATATTGGAAAAATGTTGTTGGAATATTGCCTAAATGTTTTCTTGAGAATGATGCAGGGAAGATAATGCATGAGTTGCATGAGGGAGAGTGTGGAGGACACCTTTTCTAGAAAACAACAACAAACAATATTCTTAGATCTGGCTATTACTGGCCCACCATTTTTCCTGATACTAAAAAACTAGTCATGACTTGCCATAAGTGTCAAATTTTTGATGGCAAGAGAAAGATCTTACCTTTACCTTTGCATCCCATCAGTATTGAGACTCCCTTTCAACAATGGGGTTTATAATTTATTGGAGAATTCACCCAACCTCATCTGCCTAGCATAAGTGGATCCTTACTGCCACAGATTATTTTACCAAGTGGATAGAGGCTATCCCTTCTAGAAATGCTACTGACCCAGTCATTATCAAGTTCCTTGAGACCAACATATTATCCAGATTTGGTTGTCCTAGAAAGATTATTACAGACAATGCTGCTGCCTTCAAATCCAAACGAATGGTTGATTTATGCTATAAATATCATATCACATTAGGGCACTCCACAACTTACTACCCTTAGGGAAATGCACTTGCTGAATCCTCCAACAAAAGTGTGATCAACATTATCAGAATACTGTTGGAACAAAATCATAAATCATGGCATAGTAATCCAGTTCATGCTTTATGGGCTGATAGACTAACCACCAAGAAATCAAACAATATGTCTCCCTATTAGTTGGTATATGGCATGGATGCAGTCTTTCCAACATCCTTGGGAGTTCCAATCATGAAACTTATCCAAGAAGTGCAAACAGAAGAAAATGACATGCATAGAAGGCTGAATCAAAATATTCATTTACAATAGTCAAGAGAGGAAGTTTATAAAGGAACACAAGCAATACAAGACAACATCAAGAAGATATTTGATAGAAGGACTAAAGCTAATAATTTCCAAGTTGGAGACATGGTCTTGAAATGGGATTCTAGAAGGGAAGACAGAGGTAAGCATGGAAAATTTGAGAATTTGTTGAAAGGGCCTTATATCATTCACTCAATTAGGGGTCATAATGCTTTATTTTTACAAGGGCTGAATGGAGAAGATTTATTTGGAGGTCCTTCCAATGGCAGGATGCTCAAACAATATTTCTGTAAGGAATCCTAGCTTCAAAGCTTTCATTCATTTGTACATAAACATTGCATGAGAAAATCTTGAGAAAAAAATACAAAAACAATGAAAGAAAGGAAAAAAGAGGGCAGATTCAAAAGAGGTACAACCCCATATGCAAAAAACAGTACTACTGAAAGTGTGCAATCTCAGATGCCACTACTGATTCAAAAATAATATCTTGTTCAGTCATATAGCCTAATCATGGCTGAACATGCTTTAAATTTATGTTGATAAGTTAGTGAAAAAAATGATTGTCAAAACTATTCAAATGTGACTTATCAAGAGAGAAAGATTAGGAAATGAAAGACACTGGTTCCACATGCTCAAAACAGAACCAAGGAGAAAGATAAGGATGCATTTTCAAATGATAAATTACAACCCTTATCTTTATATTTTAATTTTATGCAAAATAATGATTGTGTGTAGTTTGTTCCAATGCCACAATCATGGTAAGTAAAACTACCTAATCTTAATTTGAACGAATAGTTTAGAGAATCAAGATTGCCAAACAACTTAATCTTGGCAATCAAATAGCCTAGGTAGAGAATAAAAGAGTTCACTATTTTAATATAAAATCTTGGAAGAAATAAGAATAGAAGTAGATAGTTTATTTATGTTTTCAAAATAAAAATCCCAAGAGTATGCCAGTTCAAAAGCACTCAAATAAGAAAAAAATGTTAGGACAAGTAGGTGGGTAGTAGAAATGATGTTGAAAGAATCACATGTTGCAGATTGTTAAGATTGTCACTTCAAAAGAAATCAGGAAGTGAAAAGAAGGGAAAATTTTCCCAATGGATAAGGCACTGGTCTGCAAAAATTCAGAGATTTGATAAACTGAAAGTTATGGACACCTCTAAAAGGGATTTTCCCTCCCCAAGTTGAGCCACTATTAGTCATCAAAATTTTTTGCTAATATCAAAAAATGACTAAATTATGATCCTAGATTTCTGAAAACAAAATTTGAGAAATATTGTGAGTTTTATAAATCTCACTGCCTTCATTATCCTAAGTCAAAATGTCTCACTAAATTCCCCCTATTTTGTCTTCTAAAAGGTCTACCCAATTGCTACAAAAAAAAACTTCATGATCAGGCATGTTTGCCTCGGTCCACTGCCTTACCCTCACTCTCATTCATGGCCTTTTTTCCTCTAAAAAACCCATTTTCTCCTTTCCTCAAAAAACCCTCATAAACACCCCTTCATTCATCATTTTTTCCTTTGACATATTAAACAATGTAAAAAGTTCCCTTTTTACATTTTCTAAAGATGAGGTCTAAACTATCATGTCCTTTTAATTTTATTAAAAACCCTGTTTTAAGTGTAGAACCCACTTTTTGATATAATAGGCCTTAAGCCATTTTTCTCTTAAACACGACCCCTTTACCTTCATGATACCCAACCTTCCGCCTATCCCTAAGCCCCTTTTCCCCATGGAAAATACACCTTCGCCTTTCATTTTATGAACCCCCACAAACCTTATAATCAAGGCCCTTAACCTTTAAAAGTTAAAAATACTGGCCCCACATCCCACTTTACCCTGCGCCCATGATTGAGCCATCCCCGCCGTTGATTGGAGATCCATTCCTCTGATCCAATGGCAATTTCTCCCCGATTTGTTAATACGAATCCCCCATAAAACCATAGAAAATTTGCATTCACCCTTTATTTATTTAAGCCCCGGGCCCCGCCTTCCACTATACCCCACATCCATTCGGATTATGCCACCTGTCACCGAGCTCCACTCCGGAAACTTGCTCGCTACTCTCCTGAGCCATTCCACACCGCTGATCTCCAAACCCAAGATCCAATGGCCCAAGACGTATTTCGCATTTTTAATGGCATCGTGTTTAAAATTTTAAGACCCGCGTGAAATGGGCGGTTCGCCTTTCCACGCGTCAAACCCTGGGTTATATCATGTCCATTTGGCCCAAAACCATTTACCGCCTTCTATCCATGCGACAAACCACTTGTGAATTTTCGAAACCACTTTTCCCGTCTGCGCCAAATTTCAAAATCCTTTCGCCTCTATTTGAATCTCTCCCAGTTCCGCCTTCTGAACCTTTCCTCCTGCACCCTCTCCTCCTCTACAAAATGCCTTTCGACAGTCCAAAACACCGAAAAATGCAATGAAACCCTCCCACAGGATTTTAAATTAATTGGTTATGTTTTGTGCAGGTTTTAATGCGGAAAAGTTCATCATGCCCTCCCACAGTCCAAAGAGGATTGGATTAAATGTTGGGTGACGATCCAGTGGTTTTATTACAAGATAAAAATAATAGAGGCCCTGCATCAATATCGATCATTGATGAAACATGATCATTAGTGGATCAAATTAAACCTTTAGTCATGAAGACAACCTCCCCCACACACAGAAAACACAAGCAATTGAAGAAACAGTGAAAGCGAAGAAAGCAACAAGATTAGAGGGCTAATCCTAATCAAAGGATAAAAAAAAAGGATTAGCCCGAAAGGCATAAGTCAAGGAAAGAAAGAAGACAATGGAAAGACAAAAAGAATAAAGGCAAAGGATCAAAAGAAATAAAACAAATAATAAAATAAACAGAGAAGAGATCAAACAAATCGAAGAAAATATGATAGAAAGTAGACAGTTAAAGAATAAAGATATAGCTTAAGGCTTAAAGACAGAGATTAAAGATAAAACAAAAGGTAGATTTACACAATACAGATTCAAATGACCTAGCATGTGGCAGTTACTCCTTTCAAAAGATATCTGTGCCACCTGGTGCTTTGTTTCCTTCAAAAAATCATTAAGTAGTTATTAGGCAGAGTTATAGATATTTATATCTGCCAAAAAGTTATTATAAAAGTTATGAATAGGCCTTAAAGTCAAACATTTCACCTATTTTTCCTTAGGAGTTCAGATAAGAGTTATTATTCAGAGAAATATCTGTAGATATTCCTACCTTGAGCCTTGCATGGTCTTCAAGGTTAGGGATTCATTAACTCTGTAATAAATGACACTCAAACCCTAGCTTAGCTTCACCTCCTCATTTGCAACATAAATACTGCATATGAACTCATTATATTGTTGACATTTGATGACTCTTTAAAGTAATACATAGTCTCTTGGAAGTTGAAAGAAATTGATGTCTTGGAACTTGTGGATGCCCTGATTTGTTTGTTGATGGAGGAGGCTAGATGACTGGATCCCTGAGCTTGGTTGTTGGTGAAGTGTTTATAATATGTTATTTTTGTTTCCTGTTTCATTATGTTTCCACCTTTCTATGTTGCAGTAGAATAAATGTTTTAGACTAAGAAATGTCTTCTGAAAGCACCTTAGTTCTATTTATTCTTCACTGCCTTGATGTTTTCTTCTGCTAGGACATTTTATATAATTCTTAATTGCTCTCTAGACCCCATAAGATTGTTTATTTCATAAATAGTTGAATACAGTTGGTATCAAGCATGATTTATGGTTATCCCTTCCTACTTTCTGCCACTAAAACACTGTTTTTGAAGTCTCTCTCTAAAGTACCATTCTTTAAAGTCTGCCAAAGAGGTTTTGTTTCGATCATACCCTTTGTACTTTCTTAACTAATTGTTTTAGATATCTTCATAACTATAATCAAGGATTTTTAGGAGTTCCCTCTTCTCTGATTACAATTATATGTGTGTCTTAAGTGTTTTATGTCCTTGAAGGTGAAATCACTAGAAGTTAAATGAGTTTCTTGCCTTCTATATTTCATTGGAAAAGTTTGTCTTGAAGTATTATCTATTGTAGTGTGGATGATAAAATTTATGGTTTTCCCTGTCTATTGATTGCCTCTTCATGCTTATGATATTTAATTCCCTTTGTTGATAAGTACATATAATAAAGGATTCTTGATTTCCCTTTGTTCTACTTTTCATTCTTACAATTGATGTCCATCTCATTACCCCTAAAAACTTGAAGATCCACTGGCCAAGTTATATTTTCCCTATGATGCTCCCCGATCCATTGATGAAATTATCATGACTCCCATTAGACTCCATTTCCCAATGAATTAGATATTTCCTCATTCTACCTATGCTTCTTGATCATTATACCTAACCAAAAAAATAACAAAAACTCACACTTAATAACTAGCATAAAATCAACCCTATAAAGCAAACAAGTTCATATCCTTTGGAAACAAATAGAGTGATCAATCTCTGAGTCCAGGAAGGCTAGGTCCTAGGACTCCAAAGACTGGTTTCATGTTACCCTGTCATTTGGTTTACCAATCCGCCAAATCATAGGAACCTAACAGAACCGACATAATTATTCATTAAATGTTGGCTGGAGAATTTATTACAAGGCAACCCATTCAAATAAAATCACAATTAAAACCTAACCATTCATTTAGGAATTAATCAAATTGAACAATGTCATGAATTAAAATATAATTATAAACCAAACCATAAATATTCATTCAATATTGGTGAAACTAAACAGTGTTGAGGAAACCAAAATCATTGTAGGACTAAAAATAATATATGAGTTGCTGAATGTAAACAACAAAAGAAATCATGCTGAAAAAGGAAACCACACAATACAATGTGACATTAATATTGAAATCATATGCAATGCATACATTCATCACCTTACCTCCTTGAATGGGCCCTTGCACAAAGAGTGGTGAATTTCTCAATCAAAATAGTAATTCAAATCTACTATGGAAGTTGTTTCATTAATTAAAAAATTGAAATTACAAATACTTTGTAGCTTATAGCTCAAATAATGCTAGACTGGAACAAAATCTAACCTAAATAAAGATGTCTATACACCTATAAATAGTGGAAAGTTCTTGAAGCCCCCAAATGGATCCCAGGGAATCCCAAGACTTCCCTCAACTATCGTTTCATCAAGAATCATAGAATGTATCTTGTTAGTTACAAGAAGTGTTGGGTAGTTGATTAACCCACTCTTGAACTCCATTATACTAGTTTCTCCTACAAATCTGGTTTAATTAACAATTTTTTAAGTTGTTATGTTGCATTACAGAGTTTGACATACTTTAAAAATTTGTTGCTTGGGCTATGGAGTTGAAGAGAACACTTCAGCCTATGTTGGTTAAGGCAAGTGCTAAATTAACATGATTTTGATCATTATTCGTTTTGATGAGTAAAGAAAACTCGGTAACACTCATGAGAAGGACTATGTAGTAGATCAATTTTTTTTACAAAGACAGTGAAAATTATCGGTAATCATTCTGCAACATATTTTTTTAACAAATTTATATCAAATAACACATGCAACCCAAGTATTCCATCATATTTCCATCATTTTGATCATTCTTCTTTTCTGTGGTATAGTAAATGGAACAATATTATGGCTAAAAAGCACAACTCCTTGCTAAATAAAAATACTTCAGAGTTGGCTCCTTACCCAAAACAGAAGAATGTGGGAAAATGTGATTCGGTCTACAAGACCAGGGTCACTTCAGATGGTGTTATGAAGGGAATTCAAAGCAAAGTACCTGAAGAAGCCTTTTGAAATTTTTGATCCATAGAGTAATCCGCAAGCACAAGAATTAATGCAGCTATTTCCACATCCAGAATGGGCAGTCCATGGCTATCCCTCCATGAGTGGAGAAGGATGACCGTAGAAATGGGGAGCTAGATCTTGGAGGCCTCTCCAGCTGATTATACTTATTTAAATTAATTCCTTTTTTTTACTGTACTATTATGTTTTATCTGAAGTGTCAATCAATTTTATTAATTATTGCTACTTTTATTAGCGAGTTACATGTTGGCTTCTCTTTTTTTTCTTAAATAACATCCAAGTTAAATTATCGATATTTGACTTATAAATGCTTTGATGGGTGTGGTGGTACAGGATTGAGGGATGAAACCAACAAGGATAATATGGTCTTTGATTAATGTTGGCACTAGAATATATGTGAATAACAAGGTTGAAATCGCAGAATGGACTATTAGGGACTTTGATGTTGTTATTCCAGTGGAAAATAATGACTAAGAATCAGTCAACATCATTAAGATGAGGCATTATGTAGTATAGGTTTCATTATGAAATGATTGTATATACACGTTTGACACACAGAGCATAAAGGCAGATAAAACCTGTCGCCATACCTTAGTCATTGGTAATCTGAGCCAAAGAAGCACCACTGTCAAATCGTGATTACATTCAAAGTAGTATTTGGTTGAATGCATGTATTTTCTTTTCCTTGACATTCATGCAACTATGTTTTCCTTTTGGATTTGATCCATTGTTTTCAAATTATAGAATAATTGTTCCAGATCAGAAAACCTTGTTCTCATATTCTAATAGAAGTTCATTTGGAAAATTGGATGAATTGATGTGGTACCTGTAGCAGTATTTCTAAGTGGCTAAATGGTTTTCAAAACTTTCTCAAGACAAGTTTGGTGGATGGTGTATGTTCAAGGAGTCGAGTCTATAAGTTGCACTATAATTTTGTTATATGCTCCAAATAAAGTTCATTTTTTTCCTCGTATTTTTCTCTTCGAGTTTATCCACAAACAATTAGAAAATATTCATGTGTCATCTAATTGAAGCAGAATTTTGGATTTGCATTCAATTTGTTTGTAGAAATAAATCAACATTTTTGGAAATGTTTTCTTCATAAGTTTAAATTGAACACTCTAAATTACCTAGGTACATTACAATGGTATCAAAGCATGACTCTGACTAGATGTGGATGATAGCAAGGAGAAGAATTCATGAACCATAATTGAAGGCTAAAGATAAAATGCTCCCAACCCAAGTTTGTGTGCAAGTTGGATGTCATGTGGCCTTGGTACTAAAGTCTAATTGTAATGATATCGTATTTTTCTGAGTTGTGTAGCCTATAGACATATTGTGATTAGTGTGAATATACTACAGTCGTATATCTTGTAGATGAATTTTACACCTATATTAGATCAATTTGAAGACTTCAGATATTGATAACAATATTTTCGGATACCTGTAGAGTGTATTGAAAAAAAAATGGTCTGATGAATCGATTTGATTGCTACACATAGATCAGATGTTCAAGACTTGTGTACTTCTTGTGTTTGTATTTTTATATGCTTATAACAATGATATTATTATAGAGGTGAATGCATAAGAGTGCCAACATATGTATGCCATTGTGTTTGCAAGGTTTCTAATGCTAAATGACAGAGTGTCATAATGAAATGTATTGCTACCTATTGTTGTAATTTCATAAATGTATTTGAGATGTTGATAATGTATTTAGAGCATCCTGAGTATGAGATCATAGTTTGGTGTGTTTTCATGAGGGAAGAATATTGAGTCATTTTTGAGATGCTACTAGTATGTATAGGTTATAGTGAGCCAACTACTATCTTTGGGAATGCAAGCCCAAGAAAATAGGAATACCTTCCAGCTCAAGGAATACCAATGATATCTGCCATCCGTTCAATGACAACATCTCCCCTTATTTTAATTCCAATCATTGATTCAAACAAGGCACATATTCATAAATTCCTTGTTTGAGGTAGAGTATATGTGGATACAAAACCCAACATAAGTTTATTGGCTGAATTTTCCTTCCTACTTATGTGATCCATATTGATCATTGTGAAATCTATGTAATTTCCCTTCCAACATTGTGGGTTCATTTACTGTGCATTTGAATTGACTAGAATTTGTTTTTTCATTGACTGGTCCTCCTCTTATTCTCCCCACTATGGAATATTTTCTCCCTGCTGATTTTTATTTTTTCTTTTTGACAAGATACGATCTCATTCTAACTGCTCATGTTTTGCGAAATCTACTTTGGTGTTATATTTCCTTTGAATAAAAATAGCTTGCCAGTTGTGGAAGGGATATAGTTTTTTTTTGCATCTTTGAATTATTCTGGTGATTTGGATGGAAGTTTCTTTTTCTCAGCCTAGGAGCTGCAAAAAAATGAGCTACGAGTATCTAATTAGAGTGATATGCTGACTGGCTATTTCGATTGGAAATTGAAAACCTTTTAACAAGGCCAAAATTCAGTGAGATTATTAACGAAAACTTAAATGTTTCATGCAAATTTTAGAATAAAATTTGCAAATGGCCCTAAATTATCCCTCTCTAGCGTGTTAGATATGAATTGCCTTTCGAAACACCATGAAAATCCAATAGCTTTGGAATTATATACTACCCCCGTTGAAAGTTAGAAAGAAAAGGAGTTCCGACCTTCCAACCTTCCTACAACTAGATATGTTAATAGTAATGTCTTAAACATAAAAATTCTATGTTGTAAATCATTAATTTTAAGGAATCTATACTAATTTATACATAATAGTAATATACTCAAAATAAAATTTCTATCTATGATAAATATATACTTTGTCAATATATGTTATATGTTGAAAAGGTATATAAATTAAGATATATAATATTTTTCATATTCGTATAGATAAATAAATGGAAAATAATGAATAATTAAGAAGATCACAACATGGAATTTTCATATTTAAAGTTAAAACATAGGGCTAGAATAATAATTACTGTATGGTTTCAAAGTATGAGCTCTCTCATACAAAAACATTTTAGACACCTTCTGAAGAAAATTTGGAATCCTCATAAGATGAACCATTTGGAATAATAACATTTATAAGATAACTCAAGCAAGAAAATTTGTTTCAAGATAATTGAAAAAATCAATCTTTTGTTAGACAAATATATTGGGTGCTACACCTTAATGGAATTCATGATATCCATAGTAAAGGTAGTTCCCAAACTACAACTAGACGATGGTTTGGATATGGATAAAGTTTATAGAGGGTCATTTATGACTTCTCTTGATATGGTGGGGTTTATTTATTTGTAATGAAATTAGATTACTTTATTATGCAGTGTCTAGATTCTCTAACTAAGGCACCTTTCTAGGTTTTGGTGTTGATGGGAGACACCCTCCAACAAAATTTGTAGTTGCAATGGCACGTGCCTGAGAAAAAATAAATGTTATTTCTTTTCAACCTTAGGAGTTGTCTTGGTGAGGTAGAATTGTTTAACTTTATATCAAGGTTGTAGTAGAAAAATTGATCAAATTAAGGATTGTTTAGATGAATGGAATTATTAGGTGGGTGATGGTGATTGTAGAATAGCAATATTTAGAGGAGCATCTGCAATTTTTAAGGATATGAACCAACACTATCCTTTAAATGATGTAGTCAGTAGATATTGACAGTAATATTATAATATTGAAAGTAATATTATGATGATAGTTGGTAGAACTGTTTATGTTACTCTGTTAACTACTGTAACAGATCAAATGTTTTTCTGGAAGAAGCATAGGAGAAGGATTGTGTTTTTATTTTAGCATAAAACTACACGTAATGACTTCTTTCTAAATAAACCTTTTTTCTTTAGAATCAAATAAAAATAAGAGAAAATAAATCATTTAATCATTAACATATTTGCAAATGAAGAAAATATTAGTTGATCAAGCATCCTAAAAGGCATAGTGAGATTTTTAGGTCACTTCATAAAATTGAGTAACCATTTTTAGGGTAATTTGAGTGAGAAATAGTGAGATATTTTAGGTAAGAAAAATATTTTTTAGGGAATCCAACCTCTTGTTACAACCATTGAACTGATTACATGGTGACCAGTTGGGGAAGATGAAGAAAAGTCAATCATTTCAATCAAATTGAATGGAAAAAGGTTATCATATATGATGGAGAAGTTTTCATCTTTAATAATGAAATACGTTGTAATGAGACATAAGTTTTAACGTAGAAAAAAAATAATGAAAAGTAAAACAATTAAAGGTTGTACAATTAAAAGGAAAACAATTAAACCTTGTACAATTATTCTCTTTCTTTGGAAGCTGATATGATAAAAAGTGTTTACATACTTCACGATGCAATCAATTTTCCACAATGTGTTCCTAACTGAACATAATAAATATAGAAGGAAAATTAGACAAGCATGCATCTGCAAATTCAAATTCCAATTACAAGACTTAGATTATATCTTAAATATCTAAGAACCAACCAAAGGTATATTTTTGAGCCAAGAAGAAAACCCAGAATCCTTTAATGAAACCCTCTTCATTTATGGGATTTCGACCCAAAAAACATGCATGCATTTAGGACCTTCAAATTTAAAGGATTAAATAAATTATTCCAACCTTTATCACATGCAATAGGCATGTATATTATGTGACAATGACAAGTTTGAAGTATTACTTGTAGTGAAAAAGTTGTGAGTTATAATAAATTTAAAATCTTTGCAGAATTTTTTGGGCTACTTTGGAGATCTGGTAGTATGCATTTAAGTCCTTAAATCCCGAGGGAAACTACAAATTACATTTATCATACATCACTAAAGTATTGTTACTAATCGAGCCATGGCTCACATAGATTTTCTTGAAATGTTGTTTTTCATTCTTGGCTAGCAAACTTCCACGTACAATAGTTTCTAGAGATGTTACTGTGATAGGCCCCAGTAAAGATGGAAAATTCCCTTGCTCATATATGGTATTAATGACGTTTCTAGAAGAATATAAATAAAACAAAAAAAAGAAACAACAAAAATCTTTACATTAGAAAGAAACAACAGAAATATTTAAAAAGTAACAAAAGAGATCATTTCAAGAAATTTTACAAAGAAACAAAAAAAATCTTCCATTTCAGGAACTATTACAAAGAAACAACAAAAACATGAGAGTCTCATGGCTTGTGTTCCATTCCAGTTCAATGCAGATCTTTAATACCTAGTCCAGATGATGAGGAGTTTGACAAGAGGAAGAGAACTAGGTGGTTGATAGGATGAAGAGGACACTATGGAATTCCTCTAGCGACGACAATGAATGGCACCAAAAAATCCTGCAAAAAAAAAATTTAAAATTAAAAAAAAGTTAAAAGAATTCAAGAAGAAAAAAAAAATGAAAAACAACCTCCATGCCAACAGATATGTTATTGGTGAATTCCTATAGTGTTGACAATGCCAAAAATTCCACCAACAATTAATGGTAAATCACAACGCAAAAAATATTTCTATGGAATTAGGACCGTAAAATATATAAAAATTAATTTGGTTGAATTAATAATTCAACTGAATTATTAATCCATGCGAATTATTAATACAGACAAATTATTAATGCAACTGAATTATTATTTCGGTCGGATATTTGTTAATTCGACCAAAAAATCTAATTAATGGTCATTGTTAATGTAAATGGCAATAATAGTTCAGCCAAATTAATTTTAATAATTTGGCCGAAAAAAAACTATGTTCAGCCAGAAAAGTGTGATTATGAATTTTTCAGGCTTATTTCTCACAAAATTGTAACCCAATTCACATGTTTACCCTGTGATGATGGATAAATTGCAATATAATGTAACAGTGAAACAATTTTTGTCGTAGTATGATAGTGTTTGTGATAGTGTGACAATGTTTTCCATGTTGTGCCAATTTTTTTCACATAGAGACATTGGATAGACTATGACCTTAGTCAACTAAATCACATTGTTATTTTTGTAATGTCAGATTGTGACAATATTTGTCTCATTACAACATTGAGCATGGTTGACATTAGTTTATCTTCGTTGACCTTGGTTTACCATGGTTAATTAAAGTCAACCATGGTCGACCTTTTTTTACCTTGGTTGACCATGGTTGAACATGGTTCATGATTTTTAATCATTGTTTCCCATGTCGGAGCATGGTTGATCATGTTTGACCATTATATTAGACCACTGTTGATTATAGTTGGCCATGGTTCAGGAGGGTCGACCATGCTTAACCATGTTCAACCATTCTAACCATGTTCATCTTGCTTGACCATAGTTTATCATGGTTCATAATGATTGACCATGGCTGACCTTGGTTAACCATTCTAAGCATGTTGATATTAGATGAACTTGGTTGACCATGGTTAAGCTTCGTTCAACATCATTGACCAATATTGGCCATGGTTGACCTTTGTTGACTATGGTTACTCATGGTTAATAGTGGGTAGCCAAGGTTGAGCACAGTTGATAACAACTAACCATGGTTTGACATGGTTGACAATGACTGATTGTGGTGGGACCATATAGACCTTGATTAGCCATTATTGTTGACTATGTTTGACTTGGTTTGAATATGCTTGACTATGTTTCACTAATGTGTTTGACTATGTATGGTTATTAATATATATCAATAACATTAAATAAAACTATGTTTGACTTAAGTTGAAGAGTGTTGACCCTCAAATGCAGCTAAACATAGTCAAACATTTGGAACAACACTAGTAAACATCATTGACTATGTTTTGACTTTGGCTTGAATATTCTTAACCATGGTCGATTGCGGTTAAATTATTGTTTGATTGTGATGATCAATGCTTGACCATGATTTGACTAAGTTGAACCATAGTTGGATGTGATTGATGGTAGGTTACAATGGTTTGAAAATGGTTTGACTATATGTAACCATATTTTGACTATGCTTTGTCTATAGTTCACTCTGATTTCACTATGGTTTCCATTGTGACGGTGCTTGTTGATGGTCAACTAGGGTTTGACCATCAACAATTATATGCCACATTTACTGATGTTGATATTAGTAAATGTGATTGATCTTGGTTGACATTAATGTTGAAATTTTTGGTTGAAATTAGTGAATTTGATTGATCTTGGTTGACCATGTATGAGCATGGTTGACAATGGTTGACCATTCAACCATGTTGATCATCGTTGACCATATTCGACAATTCTAACAATAGAGATATTGACTGATGACCATGGCTATTCATGGTTGATCATGTTTTTAAAAATATTATTTACTTAAATATTATTATTAATGATATGTATATTGATAATAATATTATTATTTTCAATCATATTAATATAGGTGTTAATTGTAAAATTATTAGATGACATATTATATTATGAGTTTTATAGCTCAACATATTAAATGTTACTAATAATGTTATTAGTAACATTAATTTTAATATAAAGTGCTAATGTATTGTTGTTAAAATCACTATTATTATTAATATTATGAGTATTTTACCAAAATAAATTATAGTAATACTTAATAGTAATATATAATTGTTATTAATGTAAAAAAAATATTAATATCAATATTACTTATATTTAATATTAAAATATTATTCAAATAATCAAGAAAAATGTTTATTAATTATATTCTTTTATGTTTATCAAGAAGTTTATAATATTTAATATTATTATGTTAAATATTAATAAATTAATATTATTTTATTATTGTAAAATATTTATTATAGTAATATAATTATTAAAATTCATTATATAAAAAATTATTATATTCTAGTTAATAAGGAGTGATGATACTATTTGTTCACTATTGTTATGTAAATGTAAATTGAACTACCTTTAATATTCAAAATTCAGTATACCACCTCATTATGCATTTTATTACTGCCACTTAAGCACAATCCCATTACATTATTATTAAATAAATCCAAATTACAAATATTTTATTATTCCAAAGAAGTATTAAAATTCAAAATTATGTTATGAAGCCACCTTACAAAATAGAAGAAAACATAGATCAACGACTTAGAAATAGGTAGTGATTTTTTAATTAAAATTTATTATATTTTTCCATCAAACTGTAGTTCAATTGGCGATCTCATTATTACAAAGTGATATATAAATCAAAATATAGTGTCTTAGGAAAAAAAAAACAATAAGAAAAAGAAGAAGAGAAGATTAAGGAAATATATAATTAATACCATGAATACCAATATTACAGAGTGATGTAACAACAACTTATTAATTTTGGAGCATTGAAGTTGGTGTATGGAATGGAAGTGCTCAGTAGGAGTCTTTACAGACTTGTATAAAAAATCTGGATTGGTTAGGACCACTGGAAAACCGATTAACAATTATTTACCTTATTTACGAATCGAATCCCTATATCTTTGGTGTAAATCTACATTTAGCGAGTATATGGGTACCGTTAATTCAAAGGTTGTGGAAAATAATAAATCAATTAAATATAATAAAATTAGAAAAAAGAGTTTAAATCGATGTATATAAAGGAGGGGGGTTTAAATCCGAAATCAAGAGCTATGTTGAAACTCAATTTTCGAGTGTCCGTCATGGTGAAGAGGCAGTCAATTGCTTTTTTGTTGAAAAAGAAGTTGATTGCATTGACATTTATTTTTTTGAAAAGAAGACTCGATTGAATTTTATTTTAATATTGAAGATGAAGTTTCTTCTCTTTATATTGGCTGTAAGTTTCACAGGATCTTTTGTGTTGCCAGACGCTAGTTCAATACACAACCTTTTAGGTAAAGGAGATAATTCCAATTCTAGCGGTACCACGTTTAACATTCAGTAGTATGGTGCAAAAGGTGATGTCATCACAGACAATATAAAGGTGAGGATGGATGAGTTGAGTTATATCAACAATGAAGTGATCAATTAATAAATTATAATGACATGGGTATATGGGTTTTGACAATTTGATGATCGTGTGTTGTTGTATGTGCTATACTAAGTGGATGATCTCGATTGAATTTTGATACCCCTTTTAACCAAGACCTTTTTCTTTGTCTGATGTCTCACTAGTACATATGGTCAATTTTCCGACACTTTAGTTCCGATAGGTTTGACGTATTGTTGGAAAGCTCCCCATTTTTTCTTAATTTTTTAAATCCTACTAATAAGTGTCATTCTAGCGACGTGTAGGGAGTATTGTCAGAATAGCAACATTTAAGGGTATCTTTGGAATAGCGATGTTTTGGGAGAAAGCATCGAAAGTGTGATGTTTAGGAAAAAAGTGTCAGAAGTGTGACGTTTAGGAAAAAAGCGTTGGAATAGTGACATTTACGAAAAGCGTCGAAAGTGCGACGTTTTGGGACAAAGTCTCAGAAGTGCGACATTGAGGACAAAAGCGTAGGAATAGCAAATTTTTTGTCTTATGGTACCCAAGTAAATTCATTCACGTTGGGTAGTGTTGAGTCATGTCGTGTGAGGGTGCCCAAGGAAACGTGTCGTTCGGGCGGGTCAGGTTGGGTCCAGTCGTGTGAGGGAGCCCAAGGAATGCGTACAAGTTGGGTCATGTGAGGGCACCCATGGAACACGTCGAGGTCAGGTTGTGTTGGGTCATGTGAGGGCGCGTAAGGAATGCGTCCAGGTCGGGTCGTGTGATAAGGTCGTGTGAGGGTGCCTAAGGGAATGTGTTTGAGTGATTCGAGTTGCGTCTAGTCTGGTCCTGGCATGTGAGGCCGCCCAAGGAAACACGTTCATGCGGGTTGAGTCGATTCATGTGATGGCGCCCAAGGAAACGTGTTTAGGTCATGTTAGGTCGGGTCGTGTCGTACTATGAGGGGGCCCAAGGAAATGCGTTCGGGCAGATTGGGTTGTGTCGAGTCATGTGAGGGCACCGAAGGAACGCATTTAGGTCAGGTCATGTCGAGTTGTGTGAGGGCACCCAAGGAAATGCATTTGGGTGGGTTAGGTCGGGTCGAGTTGGGTTGTGCTGTGTGAGGCTGCCCAAGGAAATGCATTCGGGGAGGTAGGGTCGGGTCGGGTTGGTTCATGTGAGGGTGGTCATAAATGGTAAGTTGTTACCACTTGTGTTGTTTATGCACATTTGTGCGATTCATTTTCTGTTTGCTCCCTCGTGTGCCCTTCGTTCGGGCGGGTTGTGTCATGTCATGTGAGGGTGCCATAGGAAACGACTTCGGGTTAGATCATGTGAGAGAGGTCATATAAAAAATACTAAATTGTGACCACCCGCGTGTCTTGTGCACATTGATGCAACCCATTTGTTGTTTTATACCTTGTGCCTTTGATGTTCGGGCAGGTTGGGTCGTGTGATGGCGCCTAAGGAAACACTTTCAGGTTGAGTTGGTCGAGTGATGCCATACTATGAGGAAACGAAAGGAAACGCGTTTGGGTAGGTCAGGATGGGTCGAGTCAGGTTGGGTTGTGCTGTGTGAGGCTACCCAAGGAAACCACATGTTCGGACGAGTCACGTTGGGTCAGGTCGTGTCATGTCAGGGCCCCCAAGGAAATGTGTTCAAGCAGGTCGGGTCAGGTTAGGTCAGGTTGTGTGAGGGTGCCAAGTAAAATGCGCTTGTGCGGGTCGAGTCAGGTCGGGTTGGGTTATATCATGTGAGGGTTCCCGAGGAAATGTGTTCGGGCAGGTCGGGTTGGGTCTAGTTGTGTGAGGGCGCCCAAGGAACACGTCCAGGTCAGGTCATTTCAGGTAATGTGAGGGTGCCTAAGAAATGCATCTAGGTCGGGTCATGTGAGGGCACCCAAGGAATGCATCTAGCTCAGGTTGTGTAAGGTCATTTGAGGGTGCCCAAGGAAACACGTTTGGGCGGGTTTGGTTGGGTTCGGTTGGTCGTGCCGTGTGAGGCCGCCCAAGGAAACCCATTCGGTCGGGTTGGGTCAGTTAGTTTTGTGTGAGAGCACCTAATGAAACACATTCGAGAGGGTTGGGTCAGGTCAAGTCATCTAAGGGCGCCTAGGAAAACATGTTTAGGCGAGTCAGGTCGGGGCAGGTCAGGTCGGGTCGTGTGAGGGTGTCCATGGAAACACGTTCGGGCAGATTGGGCTGGGTCGAGTCATGTGAGGGCACCCAAGGAAACACGTTCGGGCTGGTAGGGTTGTGTCGTGTGATGGTGCCACATGAAACACGTTCGGGTTGGATTGTGTGAGGTAGGTTGTATAAAAAATTCTAAGTTGTGATCGTCTGTGTGCCTTGTGCACGTTCGTGCGACCCGTTTTTCGTTTTCTCCCTCGTGCCTTCGACGTTCGGGTAGGTTGGGTTGGGTCGAGTCGCATTCTGGTGTACTGTGAGGGCACCGAAGGAAACACAATATAAAAGAAAACACCTCCAACATTTCAGAACAAAGTATGAACATAATGAACCATTTCTTAGACTACATTATAAGCGAAGAAACCAAATTTATCAATGCAAGGATATACAATCCCGGTTTTGTGCAGTCTACTCCATCTAACATTATAAGCATACTAGCCATTTACAAATGGAGCATGTTGACATAAATTGAAGACTAATTCCTTGATGTGAATTCATGATATGACAATTTAGTACAAAAAAATGGGAATATGACAGACTCAAGATTAGCTCTGTAATGACAGATTTTAATTTATTTCTTGATCTATTGATGGAAATTTTTTGTGGTGCATCAATTGTTTTTTTTTCTTTTAAATAAATTTTTCCTAATTGGTATCTCAAGGACTCCTCTAGAGCTACTCTACAGGCTGGTGGGTAGTTTTCCACAATTTTTCTTAATTTTTAATCAATACATTTTTTCCTTCCACTTTGTGTTCAGTTCCCTGCACCTTTCAAGAAGACTAGTCGTTACAAATACAACTTTGGAATCCTATATCCAACGGGGTTTTTCTATTAGGAAGGGTATTTTAGAAAATTCTTCCAAACCATTAAGGTATTTTAGATTTCTCCATGGAGCTTGAATCCTTTGCCACAATTCCCAACACCTAAACCTTTAAACCCCTAACCCACTTAACCCCTAAACCCTAAAACTATAAAACCTTAACCCTTAACCCCTAAAACCTTAACCCCTAACCCATTTAAACCCCTAAACCCCTAAACCCCTAAACACTAAACCTCTAAACCCTTAAACCCTAACCCATTAAACCCTAATTACCAAACCTAAAACCATTTAAACCCTAATTTTGAAGAATATATCCTCTTCTTCACATGTCTCATATTCCTCTTCTTTATTACAATATGCAGCTCCATCCTGCTCCATTTCCCAACCAAGTCGAAGAAGCTCTACTTCAACATTTTCCTCCAGACTTCAAGTTCAACAAGAATCCGTGTTGCTCTTCTTTCATACACGTAAAACTTTACAAGGTCTGAAAATTCTCCCTTGAAATTCTTACCAACTTTCCATGTCTTGTTATGCAACTTCAACCATTAACCAATGTCTTACCACTGCCAATGTTTCAATGAGACCAACCAATATAATTTCTAAGCTTTGATACAAACAGCAGCCTAGTCATTCTATTCGAGTTGGGTTAGGTCAGGTCATGTCGTGTAAGGATGCCAAAGGAAACATGTTCGGGTAGGCCGGGTCAGGTCAGGACATGTGAGGGTGCCCAGGGAAGCGCATTCGGGTGGGTCAGGTCAGGTCATGAGGTTGTGCGAGGGCGCACAATGAAACACGTTTGGGAGGGTCAAGGGGTCATGTTTTGTGACGGTGGCCATATAAAAAATGCTAATTCGTGACTACCCATGTGCTTTTTGCACGTTCATGTGACCTATTTTTAATTTTCTCCCTTGTGAGTTCGTTCTATGGGGTCAGGTTGTGTCGTGTAAGGGTGCCCAAGGAAACTTGTTCTGGTCAAGTACTTGGGTTGGGTCGAGTCGTGTGAGGGAGGCCATATCAAAAATTCTAATTAAGTTGTGACAACCCATGTGCCTTCTGGTGCACGTTCGTATGACCCATTTTCATTTTTCTCCCTTGTTCCTTTGTTTGCACGGGTTGGGTAGGGTCGTGTGACAACACCCAAGGAAACATGTTTGGGTTGGGTCGAGTCGTGTTAGGGTGCCCAAGGAAACACATTCGGGTTGGGTCAAATTGGGTCGTGCCATGTGAGGGCTGCTAAGAAAATGAATTTAGGTCAGGTTGTGTGAGGGAGGCAGTATAAAAAATTCCAAGTTGTGACTGCCCATGTGTCTTGTGCACATTTTTTTTATCCATTTTCCGTTTTCCCCCCTGTGCCTTCGTTAAGATGGCTTGGGTTGTGCCATGTGAGGGTGCCCAAGGAAATGCATTCGGGTCGGGTACTCGGGTCAGGTTGAGTCGTGTGAGGGAGGCTGTATCAAAAATGCTAAATTGTGACAACCCGTGGGCCTTGTGGCACATGTTCATGTGGCTTGTTCTCCTTTTTCTCCCTTTTCCCTTCATTTGGGCGGGTCAGGTACAGTCATGTGAGGGCACCCAAGGAAACACGTTCAAGTTGGGTCGGGTCGTGTGAGGGTGTCAAAGGAAACACGTTTAAGGTCGGTCAGGTTGGGTCAAGATGAATCATGTGAGAGCACCCAACAAAACACATTCAGGCGGGTCACGGGGTTGGGTTGTGTGAGGGCGGTCGTATAAAAAATGCTAAGTTGTGATCGCCTGTGTGACTTGTCGACGTTAATGAAAACTATTTTTTGTTTGCTCCTGTGTGCCTTCAATTAGGAAGGTTGGGTTGTTCCATGTGAGGGTGCCCAAGGAAATGCGTTCAGGTTAGGTAATCAGGTCGGGTCAGGTTGTGTGAGTGTAATATCCAAAAATAGGGATTTTCTTCAACAAATAGAATATATTAAGATATTCCAAAGTTGGAGATCCATAAAATAGACTCATATTATGTGTTCAAAAAAACATAGCCCTCAAATGAGTGAAACAACAGCAAAAGAAGAATGTCTACACATTCCGAAGTGGGAAAAATGCAGCAATTATACCCTAAAAACGTTATTTATGAAGATCTACATTTTTACTGGGTGAAATAACATTGGGTTCCCTTGGAATATGCTGTTAATATCTCACATACAAAAGGATATCTGAAAGAAATTCCTTTTGATATGTTAAATAGACCTCCCGGCTACCTGACAGCTTAAAATTGGCCAAATCCCATGACTTGAGTTATGCAAAAAAATATTGAAGCATGTGCAACGTTATTTTATGATGGTTTCTTCACTATAATAATGAAATAACATGGATCTAGAGTTACATGGAATAATATGCCAAGAAAACATAGATCTAGCCTTCTTATTGTATTATAAAGTTAACCCGGCAAGGGTTTCTTGAGACACATGTACAAATAAGAGAAGATATGATTTATTCGGCTCAAAAAATGTAGTCTTACTGCAAAATTATAGGAGGATAATTGAATAATACAAAAAAGGGATGATGATCCCTTCCTCTAGCTTTCCAGGAGTAGGGTTGGCCCTTTCCCTAGGAAACTAGCTAAAAAACAAGGGTCTTAACCCTGCTGCAGCAAATCTGCATAAAATGAAGCAGTTCCTACAAGGGAATATGCTGTAGGAGATGAGAACCACTTTTGCCTACTGCCAAGATATGAAATGTGCTCAGAAATCTTCCTAGCTGATTTCTCAAGAGAAGGAAGGCACCTCCTACTAAGAAACAAACCTGAAAGTGGTGTAAGAATCCTCCACTACAACACCCTACAACTCAGCAATATCCTACTACAGAAATAAAATTGGGACTGAAGAATGATGCTTGGCCTTAAGCCTGGATGTGGAGCAATGCAAGGCAAGCTCTCCCAAGAGGCCTCTTAAGGGAAGAGATGGGATTCCCGCTCGGGAACACCTAGTGCTACCCTGCTAAATAGCAAGAGGAAGCCAAGTCTAAACAAACAAGATCAAGAGATCGAAATAAAAAAGCATGAATAGAAAAGGCCTCTATCCTATCCTTATGTAGCAAGTGAACCTCTCCTCATTGTGTCCCATCCACATGTGCTATCCAGCTCATGCAAGTTGTCCTCCACCAAAACCGCATTGTCCATCAAGGTGGTTCAATGTATCTAGACAACTTTGTTGACTTGGTCAAAGTTGACTGAATCAACATGATCCCATCTCTGGTCACACCCAAGGGTGCTCAAATAGGCTGCTTATTCTTACTCCTTCCACACTAGGAGTGTTATTGATCCTTATAAAGAGGTTAATGGGCCTCCCTACCCATTTATTCACCTACCTAGTGATGAAACAACTCTAATATTCCATTTAGCTTGAAGGCTAAAAATTTGGAATATTACAGTCCTCCCCTCCAAAATTTTGCTTATCCTAAAGAAAATGTATAAGGAGATAAAAATCCTCCCCTCCTCTTCTTGTGGCCTCCTCATCTAAAAGTATCCACTACTACTCAACATGATCTGCTACAAATTTGTCCTCCAAATTTTCCTCCCAAGCATGCAAAACCACATGGCTCACATCATAGAAAGGTGGAAGATGTAAGTGGAAACATCCCTGTTGTCCAATGGCATCCTTAAGGTAGGAGTGATGATGAAAATGAGAAATATTATTCCTAATTAGTGACTCCCACACCCATGCTATCATCCAAATGAAATGAGCCAATCTAGTTAGCTCAAAAAGATCCCCAACCCTGGGTTCATACAATGTGTTGGGGCTGCATGGAGAGATCGGATCCTCCCAACCAAGTGGTTTCTCTCTCCATTTATGATAAGTATGGGGTTGTTGATGATATTGGGCTGAAATGTCATGACCTCCAAGATTGGCCCAAGCTACCCCATCAAAGAAATAAACCATGAAGTGCCTCCTCCAAAAACTCAAGTTCTCCAAATGGCTCCTCCCACATGAAGAAGAGAGATGTAATTTTTCAATCATGGGCTGCCCATTTCTCCTATAGAAACATGCATCATGAAAATTAGGGAGAATCATAACCCCAATGGGCATCTTCAAATCATATCCCACTCTACAAACAAATCTTGCCATGAAATCAACAATACATGGAAGCAAAAACCAATAGAAGCAAGTTGTCATATGATAACCGGAAAGTGGATCAAGGTCCCACACAAGGAACCAGCGCAGTGCATTCCTTGCCTGCATCAAATCAAACAAAAACAAGTGCTTTTCGAGCCACTTGCTTTCTGCCACATTCATTTTACAAGATATAAACATGAAAGTACAAAAGGGTGTCAATTGTGCACACCAACAATCATGTGGCTTCCCCCACCAACCACCAATGAGATAGCCAATATTAATGCTACAAATGGCTTCAAGTACATCATTATACAATATGAAAGAAGGAATAATCCTCCTTGGTACAATATGATGCTCATAAAAAGACAAGAAGTACAAATCATAAGGTGAAATTGTACATTCTCCATCATGCACTTGAGGTCTTGAGTTGAAATAGCTCAACTGGAAATGCTCCCTTACTCCCAATGAGTGGGAAGGTGGCTACGACATCCTCTCTATCACCATCTGGGCTATGCATCTCTCCATATGCTGAAATATTTCATGCTGAATTCCCTCCGAAATGAACTCCTCTGCCAGGGAAAGATATGCATCAAAATGCATGGAGAAGAAGTCCTCATGTGCTGCATGTAGCAGATTCTCCTTGAGCTTAGAAGCTCTAGTCAAGAAGATTCTGCCATAAGAATAGATGACCATATCATCCACTGTATATATTTCATCTCCATCTGGATCATCAAGAATCATGCATGCACCAAGATCCTTGGAGTACTCTACCAAGAGCTGAGACTTCCAATATGGATCAATCCTCCTAAGAGACAACGTTGATGATCTATAATGTGAAGCTCTCTGCCTGCTATTGTATTCTCCTTTGACATCCCTCATGCCAAATTCATCCTCCAAATTACTGCCATGCCCATCATGTAGCTTCTCATGCTAAAAAAGTAGTAACCTTTGGAAGTTGGCCTCCCAAGAGAAGCTCTCATCCAAAAAGAATCTCCCAATCTTGGCCAAAGCAAGCATGAGTGGCCTCCATCTACTCCAATTTATGGAGGATTCATTCCTCAAAGGAAGTACCCTATGTTTCTCCAAATCCATGGAGCAGCTCCCTTGCACCATGAAGGTGCCATCCTCCATGACTGCAGCAACCTTTGCAGCGCAGTACAAATAGTGAGAGTGGGTGGTGATGAAAATGGGAGAATGTCTCTCTCCTCCTTGAGACTATCCCAAACTCTCTGTGCTGTACTAGACTCCTCCAAAGTCTTCACTTCTCCAGAATCTAAGAGGGGTGATCCAAATGGAAATATTTTTCTTATCAACTCCAAGTCTGGTGGCCTCCTCGGTGGAATGCTCCATGTAGTTAGACATCCATGGCAAAAGAAGACTGTTCATATGGTTGGGCAACCTTTCCCTTGCCCTCACAACGCAAACCAGTCTCCATACTCCTTTCACCAGCTCTCTAAAATAGATAGGGGTGTGTGCTTCTCATCAAGTGATGATTTCCTTCCTCCCTACCTTCTCCTTCCATCAAAATCATCTCACAATCATGCTGCTCATTGATTTTAATTTTCCTCCCATGTGTGAGATCCTAGGGAACTTATTGCAATGACACAAGAAACCCTCCTGTTGGAGCATTTTCTCCTCCTTCCTTTGCATGAGGCACTAGATATGCTCTAGATGTGACAGCATTGTAACCCCCATCCTTCTCTTCATCTTCAATATGAATAGGAGGTAACTGCTCAATAAGAGGATCCTCCTTTGCAAAATGACCCTTCATGCCCTCTTGTCCAAGGTTATGAAACAAGGATCTTGCCTCTAGGAAGGTATCATGCAAGATGTGATCTCCTATAATAGGTTTCTGAAGTGGTTTTGAGTTTGCAGGTCCTCCCAAATTATCCAAAAGTTTCATTGGTTTGATTGTCTCATGTTTTGTATCAAATACTTCGACCAATATTCTAGTGAACTTTGCAAAAGAAGAAGTATTAACATTTTTCAATGAAGATGACTCAAACATCCACCAAGCATAGGCCTTACCTTCAAAGTGCAATGCTACAACTCTGATGGATTCTTCTTTAGAAACTAGGTGCTGCTGCAAATAAGTACACAAGTCCTCCACCCAAGATTTGGTTGAGTGTAATGTTTTGAAATGGAAATCAGTAGCTTTTACACCACTAAAGAAATCCTTTTTTCGGAAATATAAACAAGGCTATTTCAAAGATGGATTGAGAGGGCTTTTACCAGTTATGTCACCTCTAAATAGAGGATGAGAACTGGAGGCTTCCTGGCTTTTTCTCAGACTCTGCCTATATCTATGTAAATATTTCTTCCTTCAAGAAGATCTTTCTCACAAGAGATGAGCTACAACAATACACAACCATGAGCTGGGAAATATAAGTGAGTGCAGAAACTTCAGAAAATAAAATAAACCCTCATAGTCTTCTCATTAATAATATGTTAGCAGAAATATGTACAAGATATTGAGGAAATGATCACTCAAGCTGAAGCAAATCCTTCTCTAAAGACACAAGTACAAGGAACATGAAATACACTACTCCATATATTATGCCTAACTATGACTGCGTAGTCACTCAAGGAGAACTGCTAAAAAATAATGATACAATGAAGATATGGCAATATGAATTCAAATAAAGAAGGGGGAGATGAATCTAAACCCCTGAAAACTACAATAAGCAATATCGAAAGGGATTGGCTACAATACATACAAAATAAAAAATCTACTGAAATGTCGGAGTTGCTGGAGCAGTTGCAACTCTAATATGAGAACATGAAGGAGATGGCTGAATAATTCTACATGAAATGTATATACCTCCTCCAATGGAAATATGGAGTGAAAGGCTGATCCTTTCACCAAATATTTTACCCTCCAAAATGCTGGTGCAACCCCTCATTGCGATTGCACTCAAGAATTGCGCAGTCAAGGAGAGGAACTACACTGTAGGTGATGGGAATAGATTTTCCTCCTGCCAAGATATGAGAAATGGAGCTGATATCTCCCCTACTAATCTCCCAGATGCATAAAAGCTTCCTCCTCTGAAATCTGAGCTCCGGAATGATGATGGAGAACCTTCATTGCAACCCTAGCAGCACAATGTCTCTTGCTGCAAGAATCACTGCACTGAAAGGAATAGCTTTGGCCTTGAGCCAAGTTGTGGAGAAGATGAAGATAAAACCTTCAAGAGGTTCTCAAGAAGGGATGGAATTCTTGAACAAGAGATTCCTTGTGTTGAACACCACAGCTATCACAACATGCAACTGTGGAAAGAAATTTGAATAATCCAAGCTAGCTCAAAATGGTTGCTTTCCCCTCCTTTTATGAAAATGAGAGATCCTTAGCCATGGTACCCACATATTAGGTTTTCATCCTCCTCATGAAAATTCGTAGGCTTCCCAAGAAAGCCACACCTCCATCTATTGCGTAGTTTGACTTGGTTAACATGACCTAGCTCTCTTTGCAATTAATACTTTTCACACATGGGGGTGTGAAAACATGCTCCAATAATGCTCCTTTTTCATAATGTGAAGGATTTTATTGATTTTTTATAATCATGGGAATCCTTACCCATTCATTTAGCTGCAATATTATAAAAGAGAAATTCTAATGTTCCATTTAGCCATGTGCTAAAATGGGAAAATTACAGTCCTCTGCTCCCAAATGTTGCTTGTCCTCAAGCAATTGCAAGGAAAAAACTAAAGAATATCCACCCAAGGCATGGAGTTTGAAATATGTTGAGGAATATATTCCTCATGTAGATCCTCCATCCCCCAAGAAATGATCCATAAAAAGTGAGTTACCTCCCAACATGGCAACTCCTAACAATCATCTTCCACCTTTGGCTTCTGCAATATATGTGGGTTGAAAATATAATCTTGGTAGACAAAGTAGCCTACCCCACACTGTCCTCCTCTCCACTTAGGATAAGTGTAGAGAATATTCTAATCTTGCACTGCAATTAAGTTGCCTTCCAGTGGCAAGTTAAAGACTAGACCTACAAAAATCTCTTCTCCAACGTTATGAAACATGTTGTCCAAAATCATCTCATATGTGATGAGTTGGTAGTCATCACCATATGGAATCCAATCAATCATATGGCTCACCTCAAATGGAAAAAAATGTTTTGCTGTAGTGGCCACATGTCCTCTCATGCTCCCTTTAGAACATGCAATGCAAATAATGTGGGAGATTCCTCCCCCAAGGGACACATCCAACCAACGTGCCATTCCCCCAATCATGCTCTCATCAAATATAAAGACATCAACATTATAATGAACCATAATAAAAACCATGCTTGTTTTCATATGTAGCAAGGGAGAAAGAAAATGGTCCCTCAATTGTAACCAATGTAGTTTGACCCTCAACTGCATATGCGTATAACAAAAGGTGTGGCCTCTCAACCACTTACTTGCTATTCGAGTCTCCTCAAATGTATGGAGGAAGTGAATTATACATGGTGCAAGGTGAGTAGGTCCTCCAAAATACATTTCCTCCCCAAGTCCTCCTAGGGAGTGGTCACCAATAGTGCTCATGGCCTCAAGTAGACCATGGGGTCCAAAAAGAAGAATTCCCCTCCTTGGAGCAACATCTTGTACATATATGGTTAAGGGATGAATATATAAATCATCATGCAAATAAACAATTCCCTTACCATAAGTTCGGCTCATTCAAATGGAGTGGCTCAAAAATGAGTCTCCCCTCATCCTCAAAGAGAAAAGAGCTGGTTGTGCTGACTCCTCCATCTGGACATGATCTATGCATCTCCTCATATGTTGATCTGTCAATATCATGCAAGCAAGATGATCCTGGGAATACTCCACCAACAATCCGGAGCTCCCACATGGATCCATCCTCCATAGTGACAGCGCTAATGATCCCTCATGAAGAGCATCTGTCATATGGTCATCTCCTTCTTTAACATTTCTCATGCCAAAGATGCAAATTGGAAGACTGCTAACATTCCCCTGCTGCTTTTGTCACAGCGCAAGCTCTAAAATGAAAGTGGGTGGAAATTATATTGAGGGAATGGCCCCCTCCTCCTTGAGTCTACCCAAGCATCTTAGTGTTGTGTAGTTTTCTCCCCAGGTCTCCACTCCTCTGAAAACAATGAGTGGTGCCCCAACATGTGAAGCATCTCCCATCAGCTGGTGATCTAGTGGTCTCCCTAGCAGAATGTCTCCATGCAGTGAGACATCATCCTCAAGGGGTGACTACATAAATGGATGAAAAAGTCTTTCCATGCTTGCACTGCGCAATCCAATCACCCTCTTGGGTGCATCATCCTCCAACTATGAGCAGGGATGTGTAATCCTCATCTCAATATGTTGGGTCTTCTCCCTACTTCCTCCTTGTGTCTCGATGGTGATACACCTCCTCTACAATGGCACATGTGTGCCTTGATCTCCATGCGTGAGATCCTAGGGACTACCTTGCAAGGATGCAAGAGTCCTTCTCCTTGGAGCAAGATCTCCTCCTTCCTCTGCATGAGGCACTAGATAGTCTCTAGATATCACCGCGCTGTTGCCCTCAGCTCCCTCAACATAATTTGGCAACCCTCTAACAATGTTGCTGCAAATATGGAATCTCTTCCAAAGTGGAAGAATTTCTTGATCATCAAAAGCCAAGGAGTATCCCCTTTGCACCATTGATAGTGCCATCTCCTACTCCTGCAACATTGTAAATCATGTGAGAGCACATATGCCTTTGCTCTCTCCAACACCACCCAAGCAACAAAATCCTTTGCTGCCTCCTCCTTCTCTTAGAAAGAGAGTATGCCAAGTGATGGCCAAACTCATTCAAGAGTAACCAGTGCAGCCAAGCCTCTTGCTGCCCAATGTCATAAATCTCCAAGTGGCTCACTAGCCCCTTGCTCCTCCTCCACCACATCCACTTAGCCATATGTGGATGTCTCCTTCCTTCCTTCATCCTAGTACTCCTCCTTTGAGGACTACCCTCATCCCAAATCAAACCTCTGCATTTCATGGGATTTTGAAATACATATTTCCTAAGGATCAATTTGACCCTATGAGGATCCAAATAGTTGGTAGGAAAAAAAATCCCATCATGATATGTGTGGCTCAAGGAATGTCCACCACTGTAGTGAGAGAAGCTATCCATCTGAATATGTCCCCCATCTTCTATTTGTTCCTGTGAGAAGGAAAAACCCTCCTCCAACTGTTGAAGAACCTTGCACTCCAAAAAGTGTGGGAGTGCACCTCCATTGAAATCTCTCTGTGAGATATCCTTTGCATCATTACTCTTGTACAACACAATATTATTCTGCTACTCTAGATTACTTGCATGCAATGATGTAGACCCATCCAAGGTGTTTACTAAAATGACAAGAAACATATCTCCAATCATACCTCGGTGAAACTTGGAAGCTCCTTGAAAGGCTGCAAGTGTTGCTTCCCCATGAGTATCGGCCTCCCAAACTGTTGAAGATGAAGGTTGCTCCTCCATGGTATTAACAGCGCTGGTACATGCCTCATCCAATGGTGGTGAGGGCTCCTCCCTTTTTTTTCCAAATATACTGATAAATATTTCAGAAAACTCAGCAAGATTTGAAACCCTTGCATGGTCTAGATGGCTGATCCACCAAATATTTTCTTCACCTTCCAAGTGCAGTGCTGTAACTTCTACTACCTCTTTGTCTACTATAGAATGTAGCAGGAAAAAGGCCTCTAGCTTCTTTGTCCAAACTTCTACTTCACATGTGAGTGATCCATCAAATGTGGACAATAGAAATCTATTGCCTCTCATCATCTCGTGGTTGTGGGGTCTTTCTTCTTATTTTTGTTGAATAAACTGTGGAAAAGATAAATTCTCTTGGGATAATCTCGGGTTTTCTTGGTATTCAACTAGGTACTCACTTAGAATTTTGAATTCCAAGTGTCTTCCATGCTTATGCTCCACTTCTCTGCGAGAATAGGAAGTGCATGGTCCTTCCTCTTCTCCTCCTTCATTTCTATTTACCTCTTTGGAGGGGTCTCTTCTAGATCTGAAAATAGATGAGAGTAAACTCATCCTCTTCATCCTAAGGCTCTCTGCTTCTGAAATTTGAACTTCACAGGCTGTGCCAAGTTCGATGCTCTGATACCACTGTAATGTTTCGAAATGGAAATCAGCAACTTTTATACCACTAAAGAAATCCTTTCATCGGAAATATGAACAAGGCTATTTCAGAGATGTGCTGAGAGGGATTTTACCAGTTATGTCACCTCTAAAGAGAGAATGAGAACTGGAGGCTTTCTGGCCCTTTCTCAGACTCTGCCTATAACTATGAAAATATTTCTTCCTTCAGGAAGACCTTGCTCACAAGAGATGAGCTACAACAATACACAAGCATGAGCTAGGAAATAGCAGTGAATGTAGAAACTTCAGAAAATGCAATAAACCCTCATAGTCTTCTCATTAATAATATGGTAGCAGAAATGTGTGCAAGATCTTGAGGAAATGATCACTCAAGCTGAAGCAAATCCTTCTCTAAAGACACAAGTACAAGGAACATGAAATACATTGCTACATATATTATGCCCAACTATGACTGCGCGATCACTGAAGGAGAAATACTGCAAAATAATGATACAATGAAAATATGGAAATATAAAGCTCAAATAAAGAAGGGGGAGATGAATCTCAACCCCTGAAAATACAATAAACAATCCCTAAAGGGATTGGCTAGAATACATATAAAATGGAAAATATGCTGGAATGCCGGAGTTGCTGGATCAACTGCAGCTCTAATATGAGAACATGAAGGAGATGGCTAAATAATGCTGCATAAAATGTATATATCTCCTCCAATGGAAATCTGGAGTGAAAGGATGATCCTTTCACCAAATATTTCACCCTCCAAAATGCTGGTGTAACCCCTCACTGCAATTGCACTTAAGAACTGCGCAGTCAAGGAGAGGAACTGCACTGTAGGTGATGGGAAGAGATTGGCCTCCTACCAAGATATGAGAAATGGAGCTGATATCTCCCCTACTAATCTCCCAGATGCATAAAAGCTTCCTCCTTTGAAATCTGAGCTCTGGAATGATGATGTGAGAACCTCCACTACAACCCTAGCAACAAAATGGCTCTTGCTACAAGAATAACTGCACTGAAAGGAATAGCTTTGGCCTTGAGCCAAGATGTGGAGAAGATGAAGATAAAAACTTCAAGAGCTTCTCAAGAAGGGATGGAATTATTGAACAATAGATCCATTGTGCTGAACATCACAACTATCACAGTGTGCAACTCTAGAAAGCAATTCAAAATATCCAAGCTAGCTCAAAATGGTTGATTTCCCCTCCTTTTATGTAAATGAAAGCTCCTTAGCCATGGACCCCAAAAATTACGGTTTCCTCTTCCTCATGCAATTTCGTAGGCTTCCCAATCAAGCTACACCTCCATCTATTGTGCAGTTTGACTTGGTCAACATGACCTAGCCCTCTTTGCAATTAATCCTTTTCACACATGGGGTTTACAAACAAGCTCCACTAATGGTCCTCTTTCATTATGTGAGGGATTTTATTGATGATTTTCATAATCATGGGCCTCCTTACCCATTTATTTAGCTGCAATATTATAAAAGAAAAATTCTAATGTTCCATTTAGCCATGTGCTAAAATGGGAACATTACACTATGCAAGTTGGGGATCCATCAAAGATAGATAGAGAAAATCTATCCATGTCATGCAGCTAGCTCCTCTCCACTTTGATCTTGCAGAAATCTTTGAAAGTAAAATGATCTCTAAACTTCTCAGTTTGAGACTCATACTCTTGTAGAAAATTGCTAAGAGTTCCCTTCTCTGGCATTTCCTCTTCTTCATCTCCCTCATAGAAAACCTGGGCATATGATTGCGTCGTGCATAATAGGGTGTAGTTGCCTACTCACATCTATCATGTACCAATCTAGATCTGTCTCTAGATCCAAACTCCTCAAGAGATTCCATCTCTCCTCTCATCTTCTTAAGATTTTCATTGTTGCACTGCATAGATTTTGGAAGAAGCTTTGTAAGCCTATCTTCACTTTTTCCTCCACACAATGAAGTCTTCTTTCTGTTCATATATCCTTATTTGGATAGATGCATGGCTGAGTTCCACAGGATGAGCCAAGATTGAAGCTTTGATACCACTGTAATATCGCAAAATAGGGATTTTCTTCAAAAAATAGAATATATTAAGATATTCAAAAGTTGGAGATCCAGAAAATAGACTCATATGATGTGTTAAAAAACACAGCCCTCAAATGAGTGAAACAACAACAAAAGAAGAATGTATACACATTCCCAAGTGGGGAAAATGTAGCAATTAGACCCTGAAAATGTTATTTCTGAAGATATTCGTTTTTACTGGGTGAAATAATGTTGGTTTCCCTTAGAATATGCTATTAGGCTCTCACATAGAAAATGAGATCAGAAAGAAATTCCTTTTGATATGTTAAACAGACCTCCCGACTACCTGAAAGCTTAAAATTGGCCAAATCCCATGACTTGAGTTATGCAGAAAAATAATGAAGCATGTACAATGTTATTTTATGAGGGTTTATACAGTATAATAATGAAATAACATGGATCTGAAGTTACATGGAATAATATGCCAAGAAAACAGAGATATAGCCTTCTTATTGTATTATAAAGTTAACCCGACAAGGGTTTCTTGAGACACATGTAAAAATAAGAGAAGATCTGATTTATTCAGCTTAGAAAATGAATTTTTACTGAAAAATTATAGGATTATAACTGAATAATACAAAATAAGGAAGAGGATCCCTTCCTCTAGCTTTCCGGGAGAAGGGCTGGCCCTTTCCTTAGGAAACTAGTGCAAAAACAAGGGTCTTAACCCTGCTGTAACAAATCTGAATAAAATGATGCAGTTCTTGCAAGGGACTGTGCTGTAAGAGATGGGAACCACTTTGGCCTACTACCAAGATATGAAATGTGCTCATAAACCTTCCTAGCTGATTTATCAAGAGAAGGAAGGCACCTCCTACTAAGAAACAGACCCAGAAGTGGTGTAAGAATCCTCCACTACAACACCCTGCAACTCAGCAATATCCTACTATAGAAATAACGTTGGGACTGAATAATTATTCTTGGCCTTAAGCCTAGATGTGGAGCAATGTAGGACAAGCTCTTCCGAGAGGCCTCTCAAGGGAAGAGGTGGGATTCCCACTCAGGAACACCTAGTGCTACCCTGCTAAACAATAAGAGGAAGCCAAGTCTAAACAAACAAGATCAAGAGATTGAAATACCAAAGCATGAATAACAAAGGCCTCCATCCTCTCCTTATGTAGCAAGTTAACCTCTCCTCATTGGGTCCCGTCCACATGTGCCATCCAGCTCATGCAAGTTGTCCTCCACCAAAACTGCGTTGTCCATCAAGGTGGTTCAATGTATCTAGAAATCTTTGTTGACTTGGTCAAAGTTGACTGAATCAACATGATCCCATCTCTGTTCACATCGAAGGGTGCTCAAATAAGCTACTTATTCTTAATCCTTCCACACTAAGAGTGTTATTGATCCTTATAAAGAGGTTAATGGACCTCCCTACCCATTTATTCACCTACCTAGTGATGAAACAACTCTAATATTCCATTTAGCTTGAAGGATAAAAATTTGGAATATTACAGTGAGGCAGGCCGTACAGAAAATGCTAATTAGGTCGAGGTAGCCTCTGTAACTTGTGGCACACATTCATGTGACCCGTTTTCTTTTTTCTCCCTTATGCCTTCATTTGGGTAGGCTGGGTAGGATCGTGTGAGGGAGCCCAAGGAACCACGTTCGGGTCGGGTCGGGTCGTGTGAGGGAGCCCAAGGAAACATGTTCACGGTAGGTCAGGTCATGTCGAGTCATGTGAGGGAGCCTAAAGAGATACATTTGGGCCTGGTTAGGTCGGGTTATGCCATGTGAGGGCTGCTAAGGAAACACATTCTGGTCAGTTCGTGTGATGGAGGTCATATCAAAAATATTAACTTGTGACCGCCCATGTGACTTGTGCATATTAGTGTAACCCATTTTCTGCTTTCCCACCTGTGCCTTTATTCAGGCTAATGGGGTTGGTTTGGGTCAATTGATGTGAGGGAGCCCAAGGAAATGTGTTTGGGTTGGGTTGGGTCAAGTCAGGTCGTGTCGTGTGAGGGTGCCTAAGGAAATGCATTTTGGTCAGGTCAGGTCGGGTCATGTGAGGGTGGCCATATAAAACATTTTAAGTTGTGATCGCTCGTGTTCCTTTTGCACGTTTGTGCGACCAATTTTCCGTTAGCTCCCTTATGTGTTTGTTAGGGTGGGTGAGGTCATGTCATGTGATGGCACCCAAGGAAACACATTTAGGTCGGGTCGAGTCAGTTCGTGTGAGGGAAACCTATAAAAAATGCTAAGTTTTCACCGCCCATGTGCCTTGTGCAAGTTCGTGCCACCTATTTTCTGTTTTCTCCCTTGTGCCTTCATTCGAGTGGGTCGGGTTGTGCCATGTCAGGATGCCCAAGGAAACATGTTCGGGTCAGGTACTTTGGTCAAGTTTGGTTGTGTGAGGGAGACGGTATCAAAAATTCTATGTTGTGACGATCCGTGTGTCTTGTTGAACATGTTTGTGTGACCTGTTTATCTTTTTCTCCCTTGTGTGTCCATTCGGACGGGCCAGGTAGGGTCGTGTGAGGGTGCCCAAGGAAACACGTTTGAGTCGGGCCAGGTGATGTGAGGGCAATGAAGGAAACACGTTTATGGCATGTCAGGTTGGGTCGTGCCAGGGCACCCAACGAAACATGTTACCTTGCATGCAAAAAAACATGTTCGGGCGAGTCACGGGGTCGGGTTGTGTGAGGTCGGTGTTGTAGCCGGTACAACACCACCTAAAATTTTTAGTGTATTCAAAATTTTGGGTCCCCCTCCACTCACACAACCGTTTAAGTTTTCAACGTGGCCTTTAAATGGTAATATCCCTTTGACCTATTTTGGCCTAGCCCTGTCACCACACCCTCTTGGAGCATGGTCTTGGTTATTTAAAGAAGCCCTTCTATGTGAATGAATAATTTCCTTGTGGAATCATGAAGTGTCAAGGTCTACTACAGTCAATGGTTGCATGGAAATATAATTTTAAACCAGTTTCCAAACTTAGGGATGCTCAAACAATTCACTTAAGTTGAAATATCTCAGTTTGTATATTTCAATGTTATTGCTCCTCTAAAGAGATATTTTTTAGTCATTTGTTTTTTCTCATTATTAATGAGAGCTGACTTATTCTTATACTATTCCTTTCAGGAAATCTATCGAACATGTCATAACCATTGCACGTTGACTTATGTAGCAATTTCATGAAGGTTTTAATTGTTCATTTAAACTTTTTGAATCCTCAAAGGAGTTTTGGGTACACAAGGGTATCCACTCTTCAACACACATTAAGTATTTTACATATGGTGTGGTGGGAGTTTGATATAGGCCAAGGGTTAATCTTATTTGAAATGAGCATTACCAAAAACCTTTGGAATTCACACAGGTAGCCAACATAAAAGACAAATGTGCTTCAAAGATCATCGAAAGTCCCTTTGTCGATTCAAAAGCCTTTTAATAGATTTTCCTCGGCGACATATGAAGGAGCATGAAGCAGGGTAACGTCGTTGTCATTTATCGTGAACTTAAGATGATGATATAGACATCAAGCCATGACCCACGTAAATAGAGATTCTGGTAAAGGTGAAATGGGGATTATATCACATAGGTTTGTCTCCTACGCTGCATCACATAAAGCACATGTGCCAATGCATACCATTGAGGGAGTCCCTCTTGAACTAGTGATAAGTTTTTTTGCTACACACGAAAAAAGGGTAGCGCCAGCTGCCTGATAGCTTTATTAAGGTTGTAGATTAGGGAATATTTGATGAAAGGTCATGATACAACATGGGCATAAATCTGTCTCTGTAAAATTCACCTTATTGACTACCCAAAGACCCATATGGTGTGGAGTCCTAAAATCTTCTGCACAGCATGGGCACATATGCATCGTGGAGCCTTGGAGGAAATACATCCAGAAATTGATTATCTTGAATGACGACTCTAGTGATATATTGGATACATTGTTGAAGAAGTGGATCTCACGATTAGCTGAGAATGACAATAGAGGAGGTTGGACCAGATGGCCTCAACGCTTGTATAATTTTCTTTGCCAATTTGCAAGATTTATCCGGGGTATTTTCTGTCGTGGATGCAATCGTCTTCTGCTTTATTTCATGGTGGCTCTTGTAAATTTGGCCTTCTCAGCTAATTATACCATGGGCCGCTGAAACTCGGGATAACACTCCAATTGTTTTACGTAAGCTGGGTATAATATCAAGCTCTCGTATATTGATAATTGAACCCTCACGGCTTCTAGCATCACCCTTAACTTTGTGTTCTCATCTTCTAGTGCTTAAATTCTCGCCTCGGCTTGCTCAAGCCTGTCCATTTCCATGGTCAACAGAAGGAGATGCACGTTTCGCATGATTCAAAATGGGTCGCAGGAAACACTATGTGATTAAGTCACGCAGTCACACTTCTTTTGCACCAATGAAAAGTGTGACCCATCCCAAATGTGACTATGCAACCTTTCAAGTCGCATATCTCCACAGGTCACAAGGTCGCAATCCTCAAGCATGAAAGCAATGTGTGACCTAGCCCCAAATGCGAATATGCGACCTTTTCAAGTCACATATCTCCACAGATCGTAAGGTCACAATCCTCAAGCATGAAATCAATGTGTGACCTAGCCCCAAATATAACTATGTAACCTTTTCAAGTCGCAAATCTCTACAGGTCACAAAGTCGTAAGCTTGAGGCACGAAGGAAAAATGCGACCCACCAGGAACTACGACTATGCGACTTCCATAATTTCCTATCCTCACCTAGGTTTCTAAGTTGCACTTCTCAAGCACATGCATAAATGTTAAGCTGCGACCTCGTGACTACCAAAAGTTGAAACCTCTCGAAACCCCACCAAAGTCGCACATCATAGCCTTGTCCTGGCACATAACAGAATGTAAAATCAGCTTTATAATCCTTATTCCTCATTGTCACTACCATAATGCATTATTTCTTGAATAGTAAATGAAAGTTCGTAAGGTGTAATTATCATCTACTAAATATCAGAGGATGGGCCTACGCATGGTAGATATGAAAGAGTATCTCATCAAATTGTGCAACATCGATAGCACTGTGCATGACATACAAATTGGTCTTCTCCCCATTACTTGGTTAAATGAGCTTAGTATGGGCATGTAGAAGTTGGTGACTTGCATAGCAAAAGCTGGGATCTACTCCGGCGAGGAAGGCGGATCCTTAAAAATTCCCAAGAACCTCACTTTGAGCTCAAAGGCACCCAGTCACTTGCACATGATTGATATCCAGGAGAAGGCATCTTGCTGTGAAATCCAGAGATCACCGAAAGAATAATGCAGAAGGGACAAAAATCCAGGTCGCAAGTCACAGATGGCTTCAGGCTGCAGGTTACAGATGGCTTCAGGTCATAAGTCACAGGTTGCAGATTGCTCAAGGTCACAGGTTGTATATGGCTTCAGGTTGTAGGTCACATATTGCTCAAGGTCGCAGGTCACAGATTGTTCAGGTCACACGTCGCAGATGGCTTCAGGTCGTAGGTCACATATTTCTCAAGGTCGGAGGTCACAGACGACCTCAGGTTGCAGGTCATAGTTCACATATAATCCTGGGTTGTAGGTCGCAAATGGACCAAGTTGCAAGCCAGCACAATAGTTGGGAAGACCAAGAGTCAAGGGAAACTCAACAGTCATCTCAGCCTATATGTACAACTCCGGGAAAGGATACATGGGGGAATTTTAGCTCTGCAATTGAAGGAAGTACAAGAGAGGAATTATTGCTTGAAAGATAAAGGCACTCAACTCTTGGTATCAAGTATAGATAGAGGTAGCGAGGCTAGGGTTTTTGTATCATGCATTGAGATGAATAACCCATGTTCCACTATTGGGTTTTGACGAGTTGTAAAAATGTATTTGGCGTTGCAGCAGCATTAATAATATATTCTCTTTCCGATACTAATTCACATGCTTATTTGTGGTGATATTACTATTTGTATAATATTTCACTATGTTGTGTGGATGATTTCATGCATGCAATTGATTATGAACTAATTCACAATGATTGCATGTCAGTTTTCTCTTGAATCATTGTTTATTTGTTCCTTGCCACGTCAGTAATCTATTGTGAACTACTTTTCAGTTAACTTCTGTCATGTTTTCTTTCATGTATGTTTGAATGGTTTTTTCGGCTTACTAATCCCATTCATGGCACACCCCCCTTTTATTTTGCTACCTAGACTTTCTTGTATCTTTGTTTATGGTTCGTCAATCTTGGGCTAATTTTTCTTCACTGATTGGTCATTTCACCTTTTCCTCTGCTCCATCATCTTATCATCTGAAAACCAAGAGTGGAAACACTTATGGTAGTAGCCAAGCCCACATACTGGATGGGGCTTCTATCCCAAATGGTGTGACATCTAATTGGGACCTTTCACTATGGAGAACCCCTTGTTATCGGCAGTACAATTTTTCTTGTCAACAAAATTGTTGCTAGAAGGAGGGTCAGATGAGAAGCTGAGCCCTTAGAGCCTGCAGTTAGTCTCATATCTATAAATGGATCGTCCCCAAATTATTCTCCCGAGATGTTTATCAGATTTCTCTGTTTCTTGATGCCCAATCCCTGATGAACCTGTGTATCACTTGTCCTAGTTAAAATTCAATGGTGAGAACGAAGTTTCCATAACTGAGCACCTTTGGAAATTCTATGAGTTTTGTGAGTGTTATAAAATTGACGATGAGGAATTGGCTTGTGTGCTTTTCTCCCTCACTCTCGAAGGTCGTATTAAGAAATGGTGCCACACATTGCCAACAGCTTCCATCCATTGTTTTGAGCAGCTCGCCGATGAATTACAACAAGCTTTTCATAGGTACTATTTTCAAAATGTATCAATAAATTTAAATGAGATCAGAATGGAACCTCTAGAATCTATAGCGGATATTTCTATCAGATTTGTTCATTTTTATTTTGAGTTCCCTGAAAGGGATGTCGATTGGACATATTTAATTGAACAATTTCAATAGGTGGTTTTCATTTCCTTAGAACAATTTCAATCGATAACCAAGCCTGAACCCAGTGTTTTTTATGATGATCCTCAAGTTGCCAGTTGTTCAGAATTTGTCCCTAATGTTTCCTTTTCTATCTCCCCAAGTCCAAAACATATTCATGCCTCCAAGAAGAGTATTAATATTTGGGAAATTCCTTTTCCTCCTCCGAAATTGCCATGTGATGGAGTGTTGGTCGCAAAATTTCTAAGTGATGATGGACGTGGACACCGAAATAAACCCTATTGTACCACCCCTGAATATTTCACATGCCCTATCAAATCAGAGCTTGAAAAACATGTTAGCCTAACATCTCTCCCTGTTAATGAAACCTATCTCGAGTCCGTTGAACGTTTACCTGGGTACGGTTCTAAATCTCATTCTCATATTAATAATAAATTGAGTCTTTTCCTGGACAAAGTTGATTTCCCTACAAAA
The DNA here is from genome assembly GCA_034641835.2 of Pinus albicaulis. Lineage (NCBI taxonomy): Eukaryota > Viridiplantae > Streptophyta > Pinopsida > Pinales > Pinaceae > Pinus > Pinus albicaulis. Next base: position 1,324,582,708 of record CM076581.1, read on the forward strand.
TAATTGGACTACGATGGGCATGCGAAATCATTGGCCTCTCCGGATGAAACTAATGTGAGAGATGAAGTTCCTTATATGGTTGATACCCCTGCATCTGAATGATTTCTTTCATTTTTTCTTGATTCATTTCGTGAGTTAGCCACACCAGTAATTTCTTCAAGTAATTCAAATATGTCTTGTACTAGTATTGACGACAATCACAAACATGCGAGTGGTGTTTCACAATCACATTACGAAATTGATGAATCTCTTATGTATGATATTTTTCATCTGCAATATTTAAACAGCCAAAGGAGTGACTTCCTGTCTCGACAACCTCAAGATTTTTCTTTTATTGATTCATCCCAACTGTTAATCCCATGGGAGCCTAACATGCCACATACCCAACCTGATCAAACTGAAAACTCCAATGATCATTACTTATCTGAAAACATATTCACTCACGCCTCTGAGAACTATCAACAATACTTATCTGTCAACCATATGAAGCTGCTATAGGGTAAAATTCTTGGGTTTTTGGTTATCGAATATCCCTCTCAGGGCTTTCCGGTGCCCGAGGAAGACAGTAAGATTAGTTGTATAGTTCACAAAGAATGCATATACATGTTCATATCAACTTCAATAACTTGATGGGATTAGATGGAAGATTGCCTCTTCAATGACCTTGAAGTCTTTTGGAGAGCACTAGGCAGCGAAGCAGGAGTTCTCCTTCACTAGCTTCAAATCTTGACCCTGCAATCAATTAAAGCACCCGTGTAATCTCTACCATAACATACAATTCCTATCAATTAAGTCAATATATGATAAACATTTAAAAAATGCACATCTAAGCCATTCATCTCATGCTATGTAAATAATGAAATAATCATGACAATATCAACACATAGAATGGACAAAATAGATATAGTTCTATTGATTTATAAAAAGGAGGATTACAACCGTCGGTTGTACCAAGCCCTCCTGAGCCTTCCAATCTCTCTATCTCTCAATGTGGTGATGTCTTGGTCAACAAGTTCTCAATGAACCTCTTTGACTCTTGACCTTCACACTACAACAATAATCTCTACTTCACAAGTATTCAAAAGCTTTGAAAATCATTTGACCTTGAACCAAGAGCCTTCAAATCCATTTTATAGGAGATGGAGAGAGCAATCATTTCCCTTCTCTTTCCACTAGTTCTGAATAGAAAAAACCAAGATGTTTCCTTTACTTCCATGCTCTTGCCTTCTTTGAGAGTTCAGTTGTTTATGGCAAGGCCCAATAAGAGATTGGTGTTTTGCAGTTTCCTTTTTGTATTGACTCTCTTGTGATAAAAAGCTGGAAATTAAAATCATTCTTCGTGGGTTTTTCCCATTCCAAACTCAAAACATGGGTAACGCTGCCCTTTAGTGTAAATAGATCATTTCCCTAGCCGCTATCACAGCCTATTCACTGATCAGGTGCGTTATAACCCTCTTGTGTTTTTATAGTGAGGCGTTACCCTAGCAGAAGTAGGTTTAGTTTAGGTCTTTGTATTCCTTCCATATTTATATTCTCCTCTGAGATGATGAGGAGGTATTTTGACCTGTAACAGATGCGCCCTAAAGTGTGAGGTTAGAGACGAAGACGATGGCCGAAATACTTTATAATGTGTGTAGTAGAGATAAAGAGATTGAAAGACTGAGGAAAACCTGAAACAACAACATATGTCAGAAAATATAGTATCTGCCTTGAGTCGGGCATTCCCATGCTTAATAGCTTAAACAACATGATTTCACTAGAATAGAGATATGAAGAATCTGTCCACCGATGAGCACAATGTGGAAGTGTCTTTCATAACAGGATCAGGCTGAAGAAGCTGTCTCCATGAACAATATTGCAACTTGGGGAAGGGAACATAACTTTAATAATGTAGCCTTTGCCCCAAGGTCTTGATCACCGCTTCACTTGAACTGCATATTTCTCAGCATGTGAATGAAGGAGCTATCGTTGAACATGTGAGAAATCGTCTGATTACCAGTCGATAATGAAAACTGTTAACAGATGCGAAGGTGGCCACCGATAATGATGATGGTCCCTAAGATGTACAATACAATCTAGAAAGTGTGAATAAAAAGAGTTGAAGTTGAACACTCTTAGAATCATTCAATCAGGAGCCAATGATGAAGACTCTTAATAAAACACAAGACTGCCTGCCACTGATGTCTATAAGTATCTGGGTACTGATGGGTTTCTGGATCAACTTCTTAGATAAGATGTTGAAGTCGATAGGAAGAGATCTGTTGAAAGGTAGGCACTGAGGCGTCCTACATCAGTTAACATGGAACGAAAACCAAATTATTTTGTTTATGATGGAGATAATGAGGAGTAAATGGGGATGTCTGATGACAAATAATTTCTAGCATAATGAGTGATTTGGTTGATAAGAGGAGTAGTAGCACTATAACAGGGTACTAGGCAGCTAAGGCTTAATGAACACCAAAGAGTGTGTTAGAATCTTGACTGGTGTAGGAACATTGGGAAATGAAGGCTAATACTCATAGATGGTACGGTTCGGCTTACTGTGTAAGAATTTTCTGGGAAGTGCCATGTTCAAGATTTTTGCTGCCAAATCGACCTTTCTGAAATGTAACATAGGTAGTATCCATTTTGTCCAAATTTTTCCCCATCTGATTAAGTTTAACGAGTCCAGATGAGTAAACTCGGTGAATTTTTCATATTTAGGGAGTCTAAAAAATGTTGTAAAAGAAAACTCCATGCCTCGTCTGATTAGGTTTAGCGAGTCCAGACAAGTAAACTTGGTGATTTTTTCATGTTTAGAGAGTCTGAAAATTTTCGTAAAAGACAACTCCATTGGCGTGTCTTTGTCATGTCTCGATAATTGGGCACGAAAAAGGTAGAATAGTAAGCCCGAAACAATTCATTTTCCGTGAGTTAGTCCATTGAAGCCGGAAAAGTTATAAATCTATGTTCGATGGACGTCTACCTCATTTTGTTATGAGTACGAGGAGACGAAGTAAACTCAGTACTCTTTGTGAAATTTTAACGAGTCCAACAAAGAAAAACTCGGTGCCCTCCATGAAATTTTTAACGAGTCACGCGGAGAAAACTCGGTTACCTTTGTGAAATTTTAAAGAGTCATGCAGAGAAAACTCGGTTACTTTTTCAGTTTAAAGAGCTTTGAAAAAGAGGAAAATAATGGCTCCTTACTCTCTGTCGTGGTAGTTTAGCGAGCTCGATAAAGACAACTTGGGATTTTTTCAGTTTTATGAGCTAGAAAAAGGTCCCTAAAAAGAAAGCTTAGTGTTTCTTCATATCAGTTTTAACGAGTCTAAAGAAGAAAATTCTAGGTTTTTCAGATTAACGAGCAAGAAAAAGTCCATAAAAATAACGCTCGATATCAACTTCGTATAAGTTTAACAAGTCTGAAGAAGGGAACTCGAGGTTTTTCGGATTAACAAGCAAGAAAAATACTATAAAAATAATGCTCGACAAAACATGTGTATCTCTACATATGAATCTTGATCACTCATCAAAACATCAGTAACAAATCTCAATAGTTGTGACACATATGCAACAAGAATTGATGACTTTTTCCGACTAGCTTAAGAGAGTCATGCCCCAGAATTGGCTATAAGAAGGTCAAAAGACCTTCATTTTCACTGTTTTGAGTGCTTTGAAGGAGCTTTGGGGTGAAAAGGGGTGAAATCTTCAGCTGATGATTCCAGTCAATCTAGGCAACGGTTTTCCTTCCTGTGAGATCTAGGTAAGAGCTAGAACCTCCTACTATCATTTAATTGTATTTTTATGAAGTTTTTATAGTTCAAAAATGGGAAATTTGTGAGGCCCTAAAAAACATTTGCGGTTGACGCGGGCCAGTAGTGTTATAGCCACGTTAAGCGTAGTTCCTGTGAAGGGATGCCGCGTTAGTGCGCTCTTTTTTATACTATAGCCAGTGTTAGGTGCAACACGTTTTTTAGCAACTCATTTATCAACATTTTGAAGTGGTCCAAGCAATTTTTAATCGGTTAAAAATGTTGCATTTGCAGGTATTCAGTTATTAATCATGAGTATCTGGTGAGAGAGAGAACATGAATGGGAAGAACAAGATATAATTACAGATGCTTCAAGCTTGATGGCTCTCCACAGATGTAGTTTGCTAAAATATGCCTGTTTAGAACTGATGAAGGGTCAAGAGGACCTCTTGAGGTGGCTAATCCAGAAATGGGATGAGTGGCACCATGTCTTTTGGATTGGGGGCAATGAGCTCTCAATCAAGAAGGATGATGTGTACCTTTTGACTGGCCTATCATGTCGTGGACCGAGGCCCAAATTAACAGGGTCCAGAGTTGACCTGCATTCCACTGCTGATCTTATTCTTGAGCATTGCATACGTGACACACAGGTTGTGAGCAACCGGGTACTGATCACACGGGTGACTTTGAGACCACTGAGGTCTATATTATGGATGATTGTTCGCTTGGTAGGTGCCAAGAGTTAGCATTGGGCCACCAAGGCCCAGATGCTATTAGCCTTGGACTGTATGCAGCCTCAGGTGTTTGACTAGTGTGACGGAGTTGTCCGTCGGGTCCGAGCAGAGCTTACCGCATGTAAGACCCATACCCAGAGAGAGTTTGGGTACGGTACACTTATTGTATCTTTCTTACTGGAGCGAGTACCATTGATGAGGCCCAGGATCGTTACAATGCCATTGGGCCCACGTGAGCTGAGGCAGGCTTGGTGTGCAGCGTTGCTTCCACGGACTGGAGAGGGTCCCGTCTGCCACTATTTTGATGATGGGTTTTTTGATTGGCTAAACTCCTAGATTATTATGATTGAGGACTATCCCTATGCAGGGATGAACTTCACAGGTGATTCGAAGTTATTTCTGCCCCCTGGCACCTAGTGGAGACTCGATGGTAAGAAGAAAATGATTAGTGTATTTCAAGGAAGTACTTTATTTTTGTCTTTTGAATGTTTATGCAATTTTTTTTTTGAAATAGTGTGAAAATTATGCTTTGACATGAAGTGTTGTTTTCTTGACACAAATGTGGCCCCTGTCTTCCCAGTTGGAGCCCCTCACTATGCACGACGAGGACTTCAGCTACCCGGGGCTAGCGCACCAGCAGAGGATGCGGAAGCCGCCGAGGATGATGATGCCCAGATTTTACATGAACTCTCTTGAAACCTAGAGGGTTTGAGTATGGGTATACCACCCCTTCCTATGCGGGAGGTTCCAATTCATTTGTAGCGGCATACCGTAGGTGTGCCAGAGAGATACCTAATGCCTATGAGGAGGATAGCCATAGCAGTTGTATGTTACCATGATCATCAAGCCTAGCTGGCAGAGCGGATGTTTTAGTGTCAGAGCGTGGCTTAGTATAGCCAATTTTTTGTAAAACACCCAAGTTTTGGAAGATTTTTTGATGTAACTATTATACTGGACATGACATATATTATATATACATACTTTTTTGTGATTTTGTGTTTTTAATTTTTTATGTATTTTTCAATGGGATGAAAATCTATATACTCATGTATAAATATTTTATAATAAATGTGACAAATGCCAATATAACAAATAGTTTTCCAAAGAATCGGCTAATGCATTAAATTCTCTAGGAACGTGCTCAAATGTGATGGTTTGAAATTTACGTTCTAAAAGTCGCACCCTTAAAAAATAACGTAACAAGACTAGATGACGAACACGGTAATGATTGTTTAACTGCATAATGACGATTAGGGAATCTAACCTGAGCACTAAACCGAAGATGTCACGAGATGCCGCTTCTGTGAGGAGTTGGATCATTGACATGTACTTGGCAACGTTATTGGTGGCACTACCTGGGAAAATTCCCCCAGAACCAAGAAGTTCCGACTCAGGAGTGTAGAGAACCCAAGCAGCTGAAGCAATGTGTCTAGTGTGACAACTAGAACCATTCGCATATCCGACGTATGATAAGGAGGATGACGACATCTGTGTGAAAAAAATTGTACATGAGAAAAACACCTCAAAAATAAAAAAAATATCCAGAGACATCAAAACAATAGGAAAAACTTATATACATAAAATTACAAAGCATACACCTAATGTGAAACTAGACAAAATACTTCTTGAGATAGAGCCCGTTGCAGGGCTCCGCGAGTGGAATTCCATTACAATCCTGAAGTTCGTAAGCCCCTTTTGAGAGGAATATAGTGACGATTTAAGGACCAAGCCATAATGGTTGGAGCATTCCTTCCCCCAAGAGGTCATGTTTCTGATCATAGAGTAGAACAAGATCGTCTTCTTGGAAAGAACGAGGCTTGAAAAATTTGTCGTATTGAGTTTTGACTCGGCACTGGTGAACTTCGAGTGCTAGTGTAGCATCTCGAAGAGTTTCGTCCAAATGATCGAGCGAGAGCAAGTGCTCTTCAATGGTGGTGGTGCCAGGCAGGAGTTCAATGGCGAGTTTGAGTGATGGAATTTCGCACTCGATTGGAAGTACTGCCTCTAGGCCAAATGCAAGTTGAAATGGCGTGAAGCCTGTGGTAGTTTTGACTAACGTTCGGTATGCCCATAATGCAGAATATAACTTTCGATGCCATGTGGTTTTATGATTTCCGACCAGTCGAAGAATCATGGTTTTGAGGACGCCATTTACGGCTTTGACTTGACCATTAGCTTGAGGATAATAAGACAAAGATTGATCTTGACGATAACCTAGCATGGATGTTAATTCGGTCATCATATGATTCTGAAAGTGGGATCCATGATCTCTGATAATAGATAAGGGTACGCTGAACTGATAGACTACCTGATTGAATAGGAAGAGAGCTACGGTTTTTCCATTGGTCTTAAAAGTGGGAATGTCTTCCACCCATTTTGTAAAATAGTCGACTGCAACCATGATGTAGTTGTGTCCATTTTTCGAAGTGGGATTTCAGGTGACGAATTCAATTCCCCATTTAGTGAAAGGACCAATGGAGATAACTAGATGAAGGGGGGCAGGATGAGCACGCATTTTCTTTGTGAAAATTTGACATGGATGGAACATCTGGACTGCTGCAATGCATTCTTTAAACAAAGTGGGCCAATAGTAATAAGCACACAGGAGTTTTTGGGCAGTAACTATGCCCGAATAATGAATGTCGCACGCCCCTGCATGGCAGTCATTCAAAACACGTTCTGCTTCACTGAAAGTGAGACAACGTCAGAGAATATTATCGAAACCATGATGATATAGTGTATCATTGAGCACAAGGTAGTGCTTTGCATGGCGGCAGATACGATGACGGTCGTCACACATGAGAGTTGGGCGAAAGCGTTGGGTTTGTAGGTAGACCAAAATGTCTCCATACCATGGGTCCGAAGAATCAACCAAGTATAGAGATTCATCAGGAACTAGATCATGAGCTACTTCTCCGAGGTCGATTCTGGGAAGGTCCGATAATAATTTGGTGAAGATGAGGGATTTATTTGCTTTGGCAGCTGTGAAGACCAAATCAAATTGTTGGAGGATTATGATCCATTTGGAATATTTTCCTCCAATAATTTGTCGAGACAGGATGTGTCGCATGGGGTTCTCCAAATAAGTAACCGTAGTTTTTCGCAACAATATATAGTGTCGGAGTCAGGTGACGGTGAAAACTACCGCCAGAGAAAGTTTCTCCACATGTGAATAACATAGTTCAGGTCCGATTAGACCTTTGGACAAATAATATATCACATGTTCACTGTTGTCATTGTGAACTTGAACTAGAACCATTCCAATTGAGGATGGTGAGGCTGCCAGGTAGAGGAGAAAGTCATGTGAGTAGTTGGGGGCACTAAGGAGTGGGGCTGAAACAAGTGCATGTTTTAAAGCATCAAATGACCATTGAGCTTGGTCATCCCACAAGCATAGTGTTCCTTTCTGGTGCAGGGGTAACCCCTCTTTACCCACACTCCTAGTACTTTTCAAAATTTCACTTAAACTGTGTGTGAATGCATTCCAAAATTTATGCCTATTCATCTCCCAATCCAGGAAATCTCATATTTTATTCTTTAACTTCTATGGTGGCAGATTCAACACTTAATTTTGAGAGTGTTAATATCTCAAATCTCTGAGATTTGAGATATTAATTCCAATCTTTATATCATGCGCCATCCTACAATCTCACAACACCCGGTTGCTATCCTTTCATTCAATAAGGGTTTTCCTTTGGATTAATTATCCTTTACTCCAATCTCATGTTACATCCAATAACAGGGCTCCGCACACCGAAATAATTCAATGGGTATAATATATGCAAGTCTTCGCATATTCAACCATTATATGTAACATAACACTTTGGCCACTAAACCATACATTAAATCACGTAATATCGCGCCACAACCATTATATATATCCCCGACTTATATATTATGTTCGGACCTTAAAAAGCACCGAATAAAATTAATGATCAATTCATATATATATATATATATATATAACTCTGTCGGGCCCCACAATACAAATGCGTACACCGTACCTCTCCTAAACCACGTGAACCTCTGTTAAACTCTGCGCACCTATAGAAAATGTTCACCATTAGATCTCGAACCTCCAGATCAACGGTATACATCCATTTCGCTCAGTGTCTTCGTACTAATGTTAACGCGAAGGCGCGGTTAAACGGAGGTATTTGAACAGTGGGCTAGCAATGTGTCACCTAATCTATGGAATCGCTGCGAAATTATCAATACCACTTTCCGTATAAAAGTGGTGCGAAAATTACCACCCTTCAGTTCTAAACCACCATTTCTGTTCCTATGTCATGGTTCTGCCTCTCCAGGTTCTGTTCTTCGCTGCGCTCGGGTTCCACTCCTATTGCTCGGTTCCGCCAGGGTTAACACAGATTCTTTTATTCGCTCGACTATAACATTCTCATGTCGCTGCTCGATGATACATAGTCCACTGTTGCGGTACTTAACACAGGGATTTGCCACACATTCTCATTACTAATTGCATAAGCAGATTCTTAAATAACCCACGGGGTCTTAATTATCACAGGTTCAGATTATTCTCCGCTGGGATGCATGCATATACACACAGAACTTATTTAAGAAACACAGATATACATTCACACATAGAATAAATCCACAAGACACAGATATACTGAAACATTTCTTACTTTCACAATGAATTGACATACAATTACAGACTGGCCGAATCTTCAATCTGATGGCCTTCTTCCTTTCCTATGCAGCTCTCTGCAAGTACAGGTGCAGGCCTGTGTAGCCCTTCCTGTGCAGGTCCCCCCGACTCTGTCACAGAGGTTTATTTTATACAACTACAAGGAATCGATTCAATTCCTTGATGACTCGCAGACTCTTCAACTTCCTACAGATACAAATTAAACTAACTTCCAAACTGACTATCTCTCCAGGTGCCCCTCAATCATACAGAAAGTTACATTTTCTTTTCTAATTAACTAAAATAACCCAAATATGGATATTTACATGGGTAAAATAAACATGAGAGCCCCTCTAATGTTTATTTATGTACAAAAGTGTTTCAGGTCTAATGCTCCTGCATCAGACTCCCCAGGTTCAAATGATTCATGATCTCCTGATCATGTGCTTCATCTTTATCGGCCTAGATCCCATACTCTGTTCTGCAACTGGTTATTTGTTGCAACATTCTTCTTTTGCCTTCCTCCTGGCTGCCATACCTTGTGCTGTAGCTTTCCATTTGCTATTCCCTCACAGTCAGTGACTGTCTCTTTCTTGCTGCTGCTAATTCCCTGCTTCTTTGCTGCTGTCCTCCTCTGAGGCATCCTCTGCATCAGGTTCCTTATCCATTCAATTTCTCTGTCTAATATTTCCTCTTACTGCTGGATGCTTGCTTCTGTTTGCTGCATTCTCATCTCTTCAGTTTTTACAGCTGCCCAAGCTCCTATGCTTACTGCCACCCAATCATCCATACCCTCTCTGCAATAGTAAAACTTTTTCTCTTCTGTTGGCAACACTTCAGCTTGTTTCTCCAGCATTCTCTCCAGCAACACACCAAGCTGCTGTTCTGGAAATTCACTCTCTCCTCTTCCGAATATCTTCAGAAACCATTTTTTCCCTCTCCTTTGACTAAAAAAATCTTCTCCATGCTGCAACTCAAGTTCGGCATCTTCTTCTGTTATGGAAATCTTCAGCAATTGCCTTCCTTCTTCTTGATTGATTACAACAATAAAATCAATTTCTCTAGCCACTGTATCTTCATCTTGTGTCAGAGTGAAACTCTGGTTCTCCACTGCTTTAATAGCCTCAATAGTCTTCCATACAGTCTTCTCTTCAATCTTCTCTTGGCTATTATAAAAATCCAATTCATCTCTGCTACCAACAGCAACAATATTTTCCCTCACATGAGACATGGTTGTCTCATCTTCATTTAGCTGCTCATCCTTGTTCTGCAATAGCTCTTCATCTTCTAAGACAACTCCAAGTGATGGATTGTCCTCTGCTTTGCCTGTCAACACAGCCACTCTATCAATTCCAAATCCCCAAGACCCAATGGTCCCTACTGATGATTCAATCAGCAATCCTTTTCTATCTTCACCCCATTGTGTCTTCTCATTCTGCAGCCCCCAATTCTGAAATTGAGGTCTTCTCTCTTGTAAGGAATCCTGCTGATTCAGCATACTCTCCAGTAGCTCAATTTCTCCATTCCATGGTTTAAAGTCTTCCACAGAATTCTCCTTCTCTTTCAATTGACTGCCCCATGCTGTCAATTCTCCTTTAGCATCAACAGGATCTGCACCCCTCAAACATTTGTTAAAACAAAATTCACAGGGCCTCAAAGCCTTTCCTTCTACTGCCAGCACCTCAGTATGCTATCCATACTTTTTTTTCTCTTCCATCAGCACATCAGAATGTTGATTCCAAACCTTCAAACATTTCTTGATACTGTCAGCCAGTCTCTCTTCTGCACCATCCCCTTCAAGGATATCTTTCTGTTCCAGCTCATAAAAATGAACTCTCTCATCTTCAATCATATTTGTCTTTACCATCTGAACACCTTCCCTCTGTGGTCCTATCCTCTGCTCATGCCACAATCTTGGAATCTCACCACAATCTTCTCTATCTTCTGCTGTCACTATCTCCTCAGTCTTCATCAGAATAAAATCCTGATTTCCCATCTCTGCAAGGACTCCAGCTGCCTACCCATTATGGCCATTTAACAAAAGAAGCCTGTCATTATCAGAATTAATGACAATTTCATCATCATCAACTCCATCGAAACAATATCTTCTACCAAATAAGGAATTAATGAACTCCTTCTGCTGCAATAGTTCAATCTATTCTTCATCTGAAAGATACTTATCATACTTGGCTTGGAAACAGTCAGCTTCATTCATCACAGTTTCACCGTATGAACTATCTTCATTAACACCTGCATTCACACACAACTTGTTAGTTGTAAAAACATAAGACCTCATGGTCTCAATTGGTGATTTGGTCACCAAATATTTCTGTTGTTCCAAGTCTTCTATCTTTCCCAAAGATTCTTCAATTGTTCCTTCTTCAAAGTCCTCAAGCTGTTCAACCTCCAGCTTCTGGCCAATATCACAAACTACATCTCTTCTACTTACAATATGTTGGAAATCAGAATTTTTCTCCAAATGTACATGGACATCCCCAAAACATGTAGCTGCTCCATTTTCTTCCTCAGTGACAACATCAGCAGTCTGTTCACCTGCTATTCCTGAAAACACACAAAATATGTCATATGTAAGGCTCTTGGACCCCTTGGTCCCGCTTGAAGCTTCAGTCTCCAAGTCCTTCTCCAAATACTCAATTGCCCTGAGTATTTCCCTTTTCATCCGAGCATTCATCATCTGCTCCTTCTTCCTTTGTAGCCTTAGGCACTTTATCTTCTTCTTCATGAGCCACCTAATTCTCTGGCTTTCTTCTATCCATCTCTTCAATTCATTAAACTCTTTCCTGATCTCAGCTAATTCTCTCTGCAATTCTTCATATGTGGATTTCTTCTTCTTCATGCCATTTTCTTTAGCATCTTCACACACTCTTCTGCTATGGTTTCTCTCAGAACCTCTGCAATCACTACAGTCTCTATTATGGCCCTGAGTAGCCATTCCCTTATCTAGGAGTTCTTCACTCACAAGCTGCACTAAGCCTCTACACAGCAATCTCTCTTGCTGCAACTCACCTCACCAAGCTTCTCTCCTGAGCTCCAGCTTTTGGCAAGTACTGGTCCCCTCTCTTTGGAACCTCCTGAGCACTCTCTCTGCTCTCTAGGCTTCACTCTGCAACTTTCTCAAGAACACCCATTTTTTTCTTTCATAAAACCTTAGTTGGGAATTTTTTCAGGTTCTGCCACACTCTTTATGCACTCAGAATCCCTTGCTATATTCTTCTATCACTGCTCTCAAAGCAGGTGATCTACTTCTGCTGAGATGTATTCCTTAATTGCTTGCACTCTGTATTCTGCAAACAATACCTTCCAACCAGAGTCCAAATAAGGCTCATCTTCTCCTGAGAACACTACAAATGTCCTCCTTATCTAGCCTCTAGCTGAATACTAGGCTCACTCTCTTACCTTTCAAGATCCCTGACTGATCTTGTTTCCTTTCTTTTCTTTTCACCTGCACTGCATCTACCTGCTGCAATCTTCTGTCTTTAAATCCAGATTCTGCTCATCTGGAGACCTTCACTGCATGTCAAATCAAATCTGTATTTTCTCTATTAAACCGATTCTAACATCAACCATTCTTTTATGTTTCAGTACATGTGCATTTCAAAAATAAACTTCTCAACGAGCTAATCAAAATCTAGCTCTGATACCACTTTGGTGCAGGGGTAACCCCGCTTTACCCACACTCCTAGTACTTTTCAAAATTTCACTTAAACTGTGTGTGAATGCATTCCAAACTTCATGCTTATTCATCTCCCAATCTAGACAATCTCATATTTTATTCTTTAACTTCTATGGTGGAAGATTCAACACTTAATTCCGAGAGTGTTAATATCTCAAATCTCTGAGATTTGAGATATTAATTCCAATCTTTATATCATGTGCCATCCTACAATCTCACAACACCTGGTTGCTATCCTTTCATTCAATAAGGGTTTTCCTTTGGATTAATTATCCTTTACTCCAATCTCATGTTACATCCAATAACAAGGCTCTGCACACCGAAATAATTCAATGGGTATAATATATGCAAGTCTTCGCATATTCAACCATTATATGTAACATAACACTTTGGCCACTAAACCATACATTAACTAACGTAATATCGCGCCACAACCATTATATATATCCTTGACTTATATATTATGTTCGGACCATACAAAGCACCGAATAACATTAATGATCAATTCATGTATATATATAACTCCTCCGGGTCCCACAAGACAAACGTGTACACCGTACCTCTCCTAAACCCCACGCACCTCTGTTAAACTCTGCGCACCTATAGCAAACGATCACCATTAGATCTCAAACCTCCAGATCAATGGTATACATCCATTTCGCTCGACGTCTTCGTACTAATGTTAACGCGCGAAGGCTCGATTAAACGACGGTATTTGAACAGTGGCCTAGCCACGTGTCACCTAATCTATGGAATCACTGCGAAATTATCAATACCACTTTCTGTATAAAAGTGGTGCAAAAATTACCACCCTTCGGTTCTAAACCGCCATTTCTGTTCCTGTGTCACGGTTCCGTTCTTCGTTGCGCTTGGGTTCCACTCCTATTGCTCAGTTCCACCAGGGTTAACACAGATTATTTTATTCGCTCGACTATAACATTCTCATGTCGCTACTCGATGATACACAGTCCACTGTTGCGGTACTTAACACAGGGATTTGCCACACATTCTCGTTACTAATTGCATAGGCATATTCTTAAATAACCCACGGGGTCTTAATTATCACAGGTTCAGATTATTCTCCGCCGGGATGCATGCATATATGCACATAACTTATTTAAGAAACACAGATATACATTCACACATAAACTAAGTCCACAAGACACAGATATACTGAAACATTTCTTACTTGCACAATGAATTGACATACAATTACAGACTGGCCGAATCTTCAATCTGATGGCCTTCTTCCTTTCCTATGCAGCTCTCTGCAAGTATAGGTGCAGGCCTGTGTAGCCCTTCCTGTGCAGGTCCCCCCGACTCTGTCACAGAGGTTTATTTTATACAACTACAAGGAATCGATTCAATTCCTTGAGGACTCATAGACTCTTCAACTTCCTACAGATACGAATTAAACTAACTTCCAAACTGACTATCTCTCCAGGTGCCCCTCAATCATATGGGAAGTTACATTTTCTTTTCTAATTAACTAAAATAACTCAACTATGGATATTTACATGGGGAAAATAAACTTGAGACCCCCTCTAATGTTTATTTATGTACAAAAGTGTTTCAGGTCTAATGCTCCTGCATCACTTTCTTCAATAATCACATAAATCCTTTCGTCATCTCGACATAGTTAACGATGAATCAACGTAAAAAGTTTGCCTTCCCTTGCAAACGGTGGAGTTGAAGGATGGATTGTGGTGCCAAAAATTCAACATTTGCCTTAACCTTATTGGGATCAACCCTAATCCCGTGCTTGGAGACAATGAAACCTAACAGACGTCCGTACTCGACCATGAATACGTACTTATGAGGATTCAGACATATATTGTAGAATCTACACCTAGCAAAAATTTCTTTCAGATGAGTGAGGTGATCAGGTCATTTCTTGGAATGGGCCGGAAGCTCATCCAAGTAAGCCTGTACAATATTTCGAATGTCATGGAAAGCGTAGTCCATAGCCCGCTAAAAATTTTCTCCAACATTCTTCAGACCGAATGGGAGTTTACGATATGCAAATGTGCCCCAAGGATAGATGAAGGAAATTTTATGTTGCTCTTCTTTTTTAATTACAATCTGGTTATAGCCCGAGAATCCATCCATGAAGGAAAAATATTCGCATCTGGCACAATCATCGAGAATCTGATCTATGAATGGCGTATGATAATTTTCTTTGGGATAAGCAGCGTTTAGATCGCGATAGTCAACACAAACTCGAATGGTGCCTTGTTTTTTATCGATAGGAACCAGATTGGAAACCCATTCCGTTAAGGGAACGGGATAGATGAAACCAGCGTTTAAAAGTTTCTCTACCTCGATTTTGATGGTGGCTACTTTGCGCAGGTGGGCGGGTTTGAGTCGCTACCGAATTGGTTTGGCATTGTCAAAATTTTGATTTTGTGCTCGACTATAGATGGATCTATGCCGGGAATTTTGTCATAAGACCAAGTGAACACATCGTAGAATTCCTTTAAAAGGGATGTGAAGCATGCAATTTCTTAAGGATTGCAATCTGCTCCAATATGAATATTTTCCATGATACCCGTTTTGACCAAGATATCAATGAGCATTGTCTTAGAAAGATTACCATGTTCCCTTCTGAATCGATAGTTTGAACAATCGTGTAAGTAGAGGGAACCATCTCAGGTGCGTCAATATATGGGATTTCAGTTTTTATCGCATCCAAGTCGATCATCGAAGCGTTATGGTGAAACTCTCCCCAAGGTCGTTTTTCTAGAGAAATGATCTCTCGAATAGCTACTTCTATAGGCAAGACTTCATTGAGGAGATCCTTAGAGAGAACTACGATGGGCGAGAGGTTTGTACCTTTGGTGGAAACCATAGCATTGGAGGGTTCAGATGTAATTTGGATGGCTTGGTAGGCCAATTCAGCTAGTGAGAGCGGCATCTGATCTCCGTAGGAATCAATGTCTGAAGGCGTCGGAAGGATCCATGGGTCGATAGAGCCATCCAAAGTGGTGGATATCATTGCAACCGTGTTTGGGATCACTAGCGGCGGGAGAGGAGAAAAACCCAGTAGGGAAGATGCCTTCAGAAGACCAGTACCGAGGCTGACGTAAGAGTCAAGAAAGCCTCCTATTAGGGGTACAGTGCTACTTGGTAACGTGGTATAATCAGGGGTGCAGAAGGATAACTGATCCACTATGACTATTTTCCCATCCAATGGAAATGGGATGAGTCGGGAGACCAAAGAAACAATGGCGGTCATGGCATAAGACCAACTACGACCAAGAAATAGATTATAGTCGAGATGACGATCTACGACTTCAACGTCCATGGTTATCGTTTTCCCACTTAGAGTGGTGGGAAAGCTAGCAAGGTAACATTTTGGGAGGAAAGTGCTGCCATCGAAAGCTTTGAGGGAATTCGATGGCAGTGACAAGGTAGGAGAACCTACTGCGAGCCAAAAAGCTTGTGACATAACGTAGGTCAAAGCACCTTCGTCTATGACAGTGCGATGGATTGGTTTCGCTTTCGACACAACCTGCACTTGGAATGCAAGTTGGTGTGAGAGGCGAGTTTTATATTTTTCCATATCAAAGATAGCTAGCATGGAATCCTAGGGGTCTATTCCACCAATGGTCAAAAGAAAGGCTTTCCTTTGTGCTGGAAAAGTTTGCAATACTTCGAGAGAAGACATAGCTAACGGTGCCTGTGCCAAATCTTCTACAATGTTGTAGTTTTGGGCTGCACGTGCAGAGGTGTTATGAGTCATGCGTCGAAGTGTCCCTTTGGGGGGATGAATCACAGGGTCAGTATTAGGCCATTCGATATGAAAAACGTTAGGCAGCAGTGGATTTGAACTAGTACCAAGTTCTTGAGCATCTATGGTAGGATTTCCATAAAGCTTGGCTTGGGTTCAAAGTTCAACACTTTCAATGCCATAAATGGCGAATGATCCTTCACCGGAAGGATGTGAACCACCATTGCCCCGTTGCTGGGGTTGTGGCAGGTTGTCAACCATGTGTTGCTGTTATTGATTAGGGAAAGGGTTATGAAGAATGACAGGTGTTTGCCCAGAATCCTTGTTTGCGATAAAATCGGTGCATTCCTGCAGCCAAGGACATTTGTATGTCAAGTGGTCCTCCGCACAGATCTTGCAAGGAAATTTCATGGGTTTATCTTTCCCGTTGTCATTTTTTGCAGCATTTTTCTGATTAGGATTATTCTGATTTTCTGACTGCTCTTCTGAAGAAGATGTCTTTTTCTTGTTCTTCTTATTCTTTCCACTAGGTTTTTGTGAAGTTTGCACAGAATTTACCTCATCGGTAGGAAGAGTAGTCATTTGGTTAGGGGAGGTGGAAGCCGAGGATGGCTGGGAGGCTTGCCCCCGATACTGTTTTGTGGCTACACCAGAGATTGTGCCAACGAGACCGTCGGCATGAGCTCCGGTTTTCTGAGTAGCTGGAGGATTTGGGTTACCAGGGGCATTGGGGAATAAATCATATAACGTGTGAGATTGTGAATATATTAAATCCAAATGTTGGGCACGATGAATGCATTGATCTTCTATAACCGTACTAGAAAGGCCAATGTCTTTAGAGATGTGGGGTAAGAGAGAATTACAAAACCAATTAGCTAAGAGATGATCCGGGATTGGCGCTTTGACTAGCTTCCTCCTATGTCTCTATTCATGAATGTGATCGGAGATGTGGGTGGCGGTGTCTTGGCGTAGCGAGGTTAACAGTTCCATTTCAGTTTCAAATCTGATTGGTAATTGGAATTTCTTTAAAAAATCTATCGCTAAAGTGCTAAAAAATTTATGGCGGCGCATGGCAATTCAATATACCACTTGGCGGCATTTCCTGTAATGGTACGGGGAAACAGTCGAAGCTAGACACTATCATCCACCATGGAGTTAGATATAGACCATAGATGAAAGGTAGTGATGTTTGCGGCTGGGTCGTCCCCTTGTTTCCCATCAAACCTTGGGATGTCAGAAGGAATCTTGTGCGGTACTGGAGGCCAGAGCGGATTGTGATTGATGGGGTCATTAGTCAGTTTATGGATGTCGGGGATGTCCAGAGCTGCCAAAAATGGAAATTGTGGATTTTCCCATGAATCTAACCAAGGAAGTATGGGTTGACTATTTGGACCATAGGGTCCACCCATCAATGTGTTACCAGGAGGATAAGTAGGAATTTGATAAAAATTTCCTATAGGTGGAGGGGTATGGATATATGGTTGCTGTCCATAGGGCATATTGTATTATGGGGTGAACAGTTGGTTGCCCAAAATATAAAAGTGCCCTCCCATTCCATCTGGAGGTTGGGGTGGGTTAGTCCATATGGATGCAATAGAGTTTCCAGGAGGCATACTACTACTTGCATAGTTCGGCAATGGCATAGATCCTACACCGATATTTAAACCACTTAAGGGGATAGTATTAACAATAAGTTGTCCAGTTTTTCCTAAGGACTGTAGGGGAAGTGTAATGTTCCCTATGACCTATGTGCTGGTGACACTACCCCCTGGGATAGTGGCCAAGGGGTTCGAACTCAGGAAAGGGTTCCAACCGAAAGGGTTTCTAAAAGGAACCGAAGTAGTCACACTTGTGGGAGGAGCAACCGTGGGTCCCAACGTGGTCACGATAGGAGTAGATCCAGAAGGACTCGGCAAGCTACTTACAGTTGTGATGACCATAGGGTTGGGATTAGGTATATGTTGACTACTGGGGTTACCAAGTGATGGCATAGAACTGACAACCAGCGGGGAGGATGGTGGCAAACCTGGGATGGTTGCCATTAGCATCGATCTTGTGGATGTCGGTTGTGAAATGGATGTTTGTGTGGCCGAAGACATGTCTTGGCATGGTGGAATCTAAACTATCACAGGCCCCAATGGATCAATGAGTATAGGATTTTAATGAGGTATGACACCTTTCGTGAAAGGGTCCTCTAGAAATTCCGTATGATATGAGGCTATGTGTAAATCAGGGTTTGTCAATGGAGATTGCTCTTTCGTAGAAGGCACGGGTTCACCAAGGTTCATTTGTTCCTCAAGAGTCAGAGGAGGTAGACCTTGCTGTTGTCGGGAGAGACGATGTGGGTCGGATGATGCCACAGAGACTTGTTTATTTTTAACAAATTTTAATAAAATGTGATGTATTATAAAGTCTCAATGACAGTAACCACACACCTAAAAAAGGAAAAATAAAAAAGGACTCTCTAAAATCATCCAACAAGCAGCTAGAATAGGGTGCCCTGTCTGGGTACTACCATTTGCTGGTGATGAAATCCAATATCACAATAGTATACCGAGAGGGTTGGTCAAAAATACAGTTATGGTCACTCTAGAGCTTTGCCCGAACCTTAGACGATAGGTGTAAGCAGTTTCGTGAAGACGAGTACCCTTCTAAATACCAAAGATAAAGTGGGTTTGTCTATTTTAGGTACCAGGACAACCCATCCCAGTCACCTTGTGTAAGTCCCTAAAAGGTATGGCCACTAAAGATACCTCAAATCACAGACATCATCAGGGGGGTCCACAGTCAAAGACAACAAGCTATATGGGCAGAATACCTAGATCCCCGATCTAGTTTCGACATCCCCAAAGGGAACCCCAGTATATAGCACACCCACCGGATGCAGTCGAAGGCGGGCTACCTTCTTTTGCACCCAAGTGTTGTCTTGCGCTGAGCTCCGGTAAAGGAACGGTCCCGATAATATGAGTGCAGCAGGATTTCACTTGATAATGACTCTAGTTCCAAGTTTTGAGATCTTGGGTGATTTTCTCACTTTTCCTAACCCAGGATCCTAGTCTGAACTACTGTTGGCGTGAGCTCAAAAAGGGTAATGTGATTGATTTTATTATCTCTTGATTCTTAGTGTACTTGATTATTAGTCTTGCAGAGGGGGAGTAGACGTATGAAATGTAATGAGACTCTAACTCAAGAAACCATGAAAAAATATGCTCTAAATATTCAATTCGATGAAGAGTATTTCTACAAGGAGAGGTTTCTTTTCAACACCCATGCACTAACATTAAAATATCACATTTCAACTTTAAAGATTCAGACTTCTATCTACCTCATCTTAACAGTCTTTGACCTAAAATTTTCAGAATTAATTCAGCTAGATGTAGAAAAACAAAACAAAAAAAATTCTTCTGTAAAAAGTAAATGCTTTTGACACTAAATTTTCAAATAAGAGCAAACAAAATGAAATGCCAGCTTAGTAAACAAGCACAGGGATTTAGTAAAGGAGAGATACTGATGGCCAAAAAACTCTGCAACCAAAACACAATCACAGGGGTGAACAACAAATTTTGGCTGAGTAACGCATTGTCTTTATGTAAATACAACATTAATCCGGAGACTAATGCATTGTATTTAAGCAAAGCCTACATTATAACACACTAGAAAACAGACAGATGTAGTGCTAGCCAGGGTGAAGTTCTTCAGATGGTCAAATAGAAACAGGATTGAACTCTGTGAGCTTTTGAAATGTGTACTAGGCATAAATACTGGTCAGAAGGGTTTGTGAACAGAGGAAAGAGGAAAGGAGGAAATAAATAGTCCGGAAACTATGGGGAAATCCCCACTGGAGTCGCCAATTTTGCTATAGGGTAAAATTCTTGGGTTGTTGGTTATCGAATATCCCTCTCAGGGATTTTCGGTGCTCGAGGCAGATAGTAAGATTAGCTGTATATTTCACAAAGAATGCATAGACATGTTCATATCAACTTAAATAACTTGATGGGATTAGATGGAAGATTACCTCTTCAATGACCTTGAAGTATTTTGGAGAGCACTAAGCAGCAAAGCAGGAGTTCTCCTTCACCAGCTCCAACTCTTGACCCTGCAATCAATTAAAGCACCCGTGTAATCTCTACTATAACATACAATTCCTATCAATTAAGTCAATATATGATAAAAAATTAAACAATGCACATCTAAGCCATTCATCTCATGCTATGTAAATAATCAAATAATCATGACAATATCAATGCATAGAATGGACAATCCAGATATAGTTCTATTTATTTATAAAAAGGAGGATTACAACTGTCGGTTGTACCAAGCCCTCCTCAGCCTTCCAATCTCTCTATCTCTCAATGTGGTGATGTCTTGGTCAAAAATTTCTCAATGAACCTCTTTGACTCTTGACCTTCACACTACAACAATAATCTCTACTTCACAAGTATTCAAAAACTTTGACAATCCTTCGACCTTGAACCAAGAGCCTTCAACTCCATTTTATAGGAGATGGAGAGAGAAATCATTGCCCTTCTCTTTCCACCATTTCTAAATAGAAAAACCAAGATGTTTCCTGTACTTCCATGATTTTTCCTTCTTTGCGAGTTCAGTTGTTTATGGCAAGGCCCAATAAGAGATTGGTGTTTTGCAGTTTCCTTTTTGTACTGACTCTCTTGCGAGAAAAAGCTGGAAATTCAAATCATTCTCCACCAGTTTTTCCCATTCTAAACTCAAAACACGGGTAACTCTACCCTATAGTGTAAATAGAGCGTTTCCCTAGCCACTAACACAGCCTATTCACTGATAATGTGCGTTATAATGCTCTTGTGTTGTTATAGTGAGGCATTACCCTGGCAGAAGTAGGTTTAGTTTAGGTCTTCGTATTCCTTCCATATTTATCTTCTCCTCTGAGCTGATGAGGATGTATTTTGACTTCTAACAGAGGCCACCAAAATTTGACGATCCACCTTGTGATGATTCGGGGACCCATCAGGAAATCGAAGCTATTCAATTTCTACTGACAGTTATCTCAGTTTCTCACGATCCTAATGAGACCCCTGAAACAATTAAAACTATGGATTCTTGAAGTAGGGTTTCTGAAATGACAACTCCCACGTATCACACTCCTCTCATCACAACCGTATCGACTGTCAGCTCATCTGGGAAACTCTTCCATGCGAGTGATGTTTCTCTGAGCACATGTTTCTATCCCCTAAAAACTGATATGCAACAACTGATACACCCTAATTTATTCACTAGAAGGAAAACACCAGCCATTGTCTCTAATATTTTCGGTTGTTGCTCCCCTAGTACCATTTGCATTCAGGCACAAGCGTGTGATGTTTTGCAAACCTATCTATTGCCTAAAAATGTTCTGGTCAACTCATCCCATCCTGGGAAATCTAAAGAATCTAATACATTATATTTTCAACCTATCAATCCACAAACATTTGGCCGAATCAATAATAAGCCCATTGACGATCATCCAATCACCACAAATAATGATCACATCCATTCTCCAGTTGATCTCACAAAACCATCGAAGTTTGCAACCCCCCCACTCGAAGTTCCAGGGTTTGTCCAGGACGGTGAGGCACTTCAGCCTCTGCTGACAGCTACTTCAGATCCTCACAGCCTCGAAGAAACTTAGGGATGAATTCAAACTAGGGTTTTCAAAATTAGGGTTTCTGCACTTGGATTCGCAAGCACCTCAAATTCGCTTGACAGATGCCTATTTTTTCCATTCCATCAAATTGATCATCCTCAACATCATGATGAGATTCCTAGCTGGTTTGACAGATCCTATTCGATGAATATACCTGCAAATAGAAAATGTTTTACCTCACTTTCATCATATTTAGGGTTGTGCATGCACGGATGTGTGTCATTTACAGATAATTTTAGGTTTCAAGTACATATTTCTGTGCATAAGGATGAAAGTGAAATTCAGCTTGAACAATCCATTCTTGCACATTCTCTAGTAAGTAGCCATGACCCTCTTGTTGTTGTACGCTTTCTTCCTCATATCATTTGCACTGGTTATTGAGATAGCTGTGAAATTTTCCGTACATTGCATACCACTACATGAGCCCTCATTGGACCTGGGGCCTTGAAACCCTTAGTGCCTAGACTAGCCTTCTTAATCCCCCTTTCATGGGTTTAAATCTGGATGGATTTATTTTACCTCATTGCACGCATCAAAATCCTGTTGATATTTATTATTTGTTTTGCCTTGATTGTTGAAACCTAAGTCCATTTTTTGCGTGAGGTTGTGGTGGTTACCTCAAGAGGCAACTTCTCTCAAAACAGGTCATCAAAGTCATGATCTCAACATAATTCATGTGAGTTTAAATACATTAACCAGGGAGATATAAGTTGGTTTCTTGTGGGGAACCCTAACGAGTTTGAATGGCCTATACCCGTAACCTGAGCCTTGTGCCCAGTATAGTCTTGAACATATTAATGATATGTTTTTCACGTTTCGTTTGTGGTTGGTAGATGGGATGTGAAGGCTTTGCATGAGGGAAAATCCAAATAAAAATATCTTTCAGTTTCTTTCAAACAAGAAACAACCTCTCTTTCCCGTAAAATAAGTTGGGATCCCTCATCCACCTTACAAAATAATTGCCACGAGCACATGAAAAAAAGTGCTACAAGAACATGAAAAAAATAAGGGTAAAGGATTGAGAAATGCTTCTGACGTAGAGAGGTAATGCAACGACTGCACCGAGGTACTGACTAGGCTCGCTGGCAGCAGAGAAACGTTTGTGATTTCTTGAGGTGACTCCTCTAGAGTATTGTCCAGGCCTGCTGGCAGCGGAGCAACACCAGAAACTTATTTTAAAAATTATGAATATAATAAGCTCGTTTCCTTGCTCTTCACATCATCAAAAAACTGCTGGTGTCCATGAATTTCCACTTTGACATGTTCTGATTAATGAGACCTAGCTGAGGCACAAGGATTGGGCATATCTATAAAGGTCAAAGTAATACAAAAGGTACCCACAAAACTTGTTCAATATTACCTTGCATCACTATTTGGACTTATAATATTTTTGGGAAATTGACAGAGATGCTGGATTCTACTAGTGGTTTGCCATTTTTTGTAGCCTCTAAAACACCACCTAAAATTTTTGGTGTATTCAAAATTTCGGGTCCCCCTCCGCTCGCACAGCCCTTTAAGTTTTCAACGCGGCCTTCAAACGGTAATATCCCTTTAACCTATTTTGGCCTAGCCCTATCACCATACCCTCTTGGAGCTGGTCGCGGTTATTTAAAGAAGGCCTTCTATGTGAATGTATCATCTCATTGTGGAATCATGAAGTGTTAAGGTCTACTACAGTGAACGGTTGCATGAAAATATAAGTTTAAACTAGTTTCCAAACTTAGGGATGCTCAAACAATTGACCTAAGTTGCAATATATCAGTTTGTATATTTCAATTTTGCTGCTCCTCTAATGAGATATTTTTTAGTCATTTTTTTTTCTCATTATTACCAAGAGCTGACTTATTCTTATACTATTCCTTTGAGGAAATCGGTCAAAGATGTCATAACCATTGCGCGCTGACTTATGTAGTAATTTCATGAAGGTTTTAATTTTTCATTTGAACTTTCTGGGTCCTCGGAGAAGTTTTGGGTACATAAGGGTATCCGCTGTTCAACACGCGTTAAGTATTCGACATATGGTGTGGTGGGAGGTTGAGATAGGCCAAGGGTTAATTTTGTTTGAAATGAGCATTACCATAGGCCTTTGGAATTTACACAGGTAGCCACCGTAAAAGACAAACACACTTCAAAGATGATCAAAAGTTCCTTTTTCAATTCAAAGGTTTTTTAATAGGTCTTCCTCAGTGACATATGAAGGAGCATGAAGCAGGGTAAAGTCATTGCCATTTATCGTAAACTTATGATGGAGATATAGACATCAAGCTATGACCCACGTAAATAGAGATTTTGGTAAAGTTGAAATGGGGATTATATCGCGTAGGCTTGTATCCTACACCACATCACATGAAGCACATGTTGCCAATGCATACCATTGAGGCAGTCCCTCTTGCACTAGCGATAAGTTTTGTTGCTACACCCAAAAAAAGGGTAGTGCCAGCCGCCCGAGGGATTTATTAAGGCTATGGATTAGGGAATATTTGATGAAAGGTCATGATACATCATGGGCATAAATATGTCTCCATAAAATGTGCCTTATTGACTACCCAAATACCCATATGGCATGGAGTCCTAAAAAATTCCATGTGGCATGGGCACATATGCGTCGTGGAGCCTTGGAGGAAAGACATCTAGAAATTGATTATCTTGCATGATGACCCTGGTGTAATATGGGATGTACTGTTGAAGAAGTGGATCTCACGATTAGCTAAGAATGAAAATGGAGGAGGTTGGACGAGATGGCGTCAACGTTTGTATACTCTGCCTGGCTGATTTGAAAGATTTATCTGGGGTCTTTGCCACTGTGGATGCAATCATCTTCTTCTTTATTTCATGGCAACTCTTGTAAAGTTGGCCTTCACAGCTAATTATACCATGGGACAATTAAACTATGGATAACATGCCAATTGTTTTTCGTAAGTTGGGTATAAGAGCAAGCTCTCGTATATTGATAACTGAACCCTTGCAGCTTCCACCGTCGCCCTTAACTCTGCGTTCTCGACTTCTAGTGCTTAAATTCTCTCTTTGGCCTACTAAATCCCATCCATTTCCACGGTCAACAGAAGAAGATGCACGTTTCACATGATTCAAAATGGGTCGCAGGAAACACTCTGCAATCAAGTCACGCAGTCGCACTTCTTTTGCACCGATGAGAAGTGCGACCCATCCAAAATGTGACTATGCAACCTTTAAAGTCACATATCTCCACATCTCGCAAGGTTGCAATCCTCAAGCATGAAAGCAATGTGCGACCTAACCCCAAATGCGACTATGCAACCCTTTCAAGTCGTAGATCTCCACAGGTCATAAGGTCGCAATCCTCAAGAATGAAAGAAATGTGCAACCTAGCCCCAAATGCGACTATGTAACCTTTCAAGTCACAGATCTCTACAGGTCACAAAGTCGCAAGCTTGAGGCACGAAGGAAAAATGAGACCGACTAGGAACTGCGACTATGCGACTTCCATAATTTCCTATCCCCGCCCATATCGCCAGATCGCACTTCTCAAGCACAGGCAAAAATTTTAAGATGCGACCTCGTGACTACCAAAAGTCTCAACCTATAGAAACCCCTCCGAAGTCACACATCATAGCCTTGTCATGGTGCATGACAGAATGTAAAATCGACTTTATAATCCTTATTCCGTATCGTTACTACCATAACGCACTCTTTCTTGAATAGTAAATGAAATTATGTAAGGTGTAATTATCATCTACTAAATATCAGAGGATGGGCCCATGCATGGTAGATATGAAAAAGTATCTTGCCAAATTTTGCAACATCGATAGCACTGTGCATGACATAAAAATTGGTATTCTCCCCATTACTTGGCTAAATGAGCTTAGTATGGGCATGTAGAAGTTAGTGACTTGCATGGAAAAAGCTAGGGTTTTCTCCGGCGAGGAAGGTGGATCCTTACAAAATTCCCAAGAACCTCACTTTGAGCTCAAAGGTACCCAGTCACGTGCATAGGACTGATATGTAGGAAAAGACATCTTGTTGTGAAATCAAGAGATCACCAAAAGAAGAATGCAGAAGGGAAAAAACTCTAGGTCGTAGGTCGCAGAAGGCTTCAGGTCGCAGGTCACAAATGGCTTCAGGTCGTAGGTCACAGGTCACAGATGGCTTCAGGTCGCAGGTCGCAGGTCGCAGGTCGCAGATTGTTCAAGTCGCATGTCACAGGTGGCTTTAGGTTGTAGGTCATAGATTGCTCAAGGTCACAGGTCAGAAATGACCTCAGGTCGCAGGTCGCAGAAGAACTCAGGTCGCAGGTTGTATATAACCCTAGTCACAGGTCGCAAATGGCCCAAGTCGCAAGCCAGCCCAACAGTCGGGAAGACCAAGAGTTAAGGGAAACTCAAGATTCATCTTAGCCTATATGTACAACTTTAGGAAAGGATACATGAGGGAATTTTAGCTCTGCAATTGAAGGCAGTATGAGAGAGGAATTGGTGTTTGAGAGCTAAAGGCACTTAGCTCTTGGTATCAAGTAGAGATAGAGGTAGCAAGGCTAGGGTTTTTGTATCATGCATTGAGATGAATATCCCATGTTCCACTATTGGGTTTTGACGAGTTGTAAACATGTATTTGAAGTTGCAAAAATGCTAATAATATATTCTCTTTCCGACACTAATTCATGTGCTTGTTTTTGAAGATAGTACTACCTGTCTCATATTTCACTATGTTGTGAAGATGCTTTCATGCATGCAATTGATTATGAACTAATTCATAGTGGTTGCATGTACGTTTTCTCTTAACCAATGTTTATTTTCTCCTTGCCACGTCGATGATCTATTGTGAAATACTTTGCAGTTAACTTCTGGCATTTTTTCTTTCAAGTATGTTTAACTGGTTTTTTCGGCTCACTAATCCCATTCATGACATACCCCCCTTTTATTTTTCTGCTTAGACTTGCTTGTATATTTTTTTATAGTTCGTCAATCTTGGGCCGATTTTGCTTCATTGATTGGTCATTTCACCTTTTCCTATGCTCCATCATCTTCTCAACCGACAACCATGACTGGAAAAACTTATGG
Organism: Pinus albicaulis; assembly: GCA_034641835.2. Classification (NCBI taxonomy): domain Eukaryota; kingdom Viridiplantae; phylum Streptophyta; class Pinopsida; order Pinales; family Pinaceae; genus Pinus; species Pinus albicaulis. The sequence continues at coordinate 1,324,609,943 of CM076581.1, forward strand.
CGGCAACTGGGCTCACATACTGGATGGGGCTCCTATCCCAAATGGTGTGAGGTCTAATTGGGACCTTTCACCGAGGAGACCCCCTTATTGTTGGCAGTACAATTTTTCCCATCAACAGGATGGCGTATAAAAAATACTAAGTTGCGACCGCACGTGTGCCTCATGCAGATTCGTACGACTTGTTTTCCATTTTCTCCCTTGTGCCTTCATTCGTGTGGGTCAGGATGTGTCGTGTGAGGGCACCCAAGGAAACACGTTTGGGTCAGCTTCAGTCGGGTCGTGTGAGGGTGGCTATATCAAAAATACTAAGTTGTGACTGCTCGTGTGCATTATGCATGTTCATGTGAGCCGTTTTCCATTTGGAGCTCTTTTGTGCCTTTGTTTGGCCGGGTTGGGTTGTGTCGTGTGAGGGTGCCAGAGGAAATGTGTTCGGGTTGGGTTGGGTTGGGTCATGTGAGGGAGACTGCATAAAAAATGCTAAGTTATGACCATCTGTGTCCCTTAATGTGTACATTCATGTGACCCATTTGTCGTTTTCTTCCTTGTGCCTTAGTTGGGGCGGGTCATATGTGTGGAAAGTTGTAAGTTTTACATATTAAATAATTGACATACACCTTAATATATTATTTATTTATATTCAATTTTTAATTTAATACTATATATATATATATATATATATTAAATATTATTATTTATATTTAATTTTAATTCTAATTCCTCCCTCAAACAAAATTTCACCCTTCACCCAGGCTCCCTATTTTCGCTTGAAAAAAATACACCCTTTGAAACATTGTTCCGAACGCATTTTAACTATTCTACACGAAGACTCGAGTTGAGCCCGACTCGAACCTGCAATACCCGACTCGCCCTGAATGTTGAATGCCCATTCCCTGGCACACCTTGTTGTTTCTTTAGTTCTGCCCCACTACTGCTTGAACCCATCGGCCCAAGATTCAAATCAGAGGGAGTTTTAGGCATTGGATTGATGTGAAGGGCTATGTATGACCCAATATTTTGAAGATTTTGTGTATTCAGTATTACCGAAGTACCTTTTTCAGTATTCGGCCCCTGTGGAAAGGCCATCTAAGGTAAGCCCTAATTTGAAATTGCATTTCTATAGTGATATTTTATTCAAATTGATCAAATAATCATGCCAGATACCTTATTGAAGTTATGAAGACAAAACCTAATATTGTCAGTAAAATTTCTTTGAAGATTTCAAATGGAAAATTTGTTGCCAATATTTTGTATTTTTCCTTTTGGAGCAGAGCTAATTATGAATCATCTCTTGTTGTATCCAATAGCAATAATGGTTGTATCAAGTCAAACATCGCCGAGTGGCCCTATTCATTGGTGACGAGCATATCTCATATAATATTTCTATTCTGTTCATAGTGACAATCTGTTACCCCATTGCATGGCATTGTACACATGCTAACATCTCGCGTTGGATGATCTATATCCATATTGACTAATGCTAGCATAAACTCATAGTAATTAATTTCAATGCAGGAAAATCAGACATTGGGTTCTGCAACAATTACTTGGGAGTTTCAAGTAGCTACTTTTTAAATTTTTGTTTGAAATAATCCCTCTTTATTTTTTTACTTTGAATAAATTTTATTTGTCCATATTGGAGTTTTCCTAGGTCTCCGAGTCTATAATTATGCATTTAATTTCACCTTTTTTCCCCCTTGCAAGGTGGTTTGTATTTAAGGCACTGTGGTTGCTTCAGTTAGCACTAAAAAGTGGTCCTGCTATAAAAACAACCATGGTGTAGAGGCCTCATATTCATCATGTGGCCTACAGGTGATCACGAGTTCGATCCACCAAGGTTGTGTCCTTTTTTGGTTTGTTTGTTTTCTATGGACTCCTCTACGTCATGTTACGCACTATGTTTTGGCCTTTGTGCTCAGTTAGAGAGGAGGCTTAGAATCTACCCAAGGTAATTGGGCTTTGTTTATTGTAAGGATATTTCTTTATTGTTTGCGTGCTGAAATAAAATTGTTTGAGAAGCTATTGGTCACCAAGTTGGCAACGTTCATTATGATTACATCCCATAAAATTGGAAAAAAAATATGTTTTTTTCCTTGCAATGGCCACAACCAAAGCTGGGTAGCGTAAGTTTGGTTTTGAGATAGAGGCATTAGCCATTAGCCTCGCTAGAAGCTTTTCCCATCCAGACATTGGTTGATGTGATATGCATCCACCAATAACTAGTGTATTCCTAACATTGTTGGCCATTTGGTTTCAATGCCATGCCTTGTGGGCCACCTCTGTCTTTTTTGTTCATATTTGGTTTTTTCATCTCATTAATGGCTATAATGTTATTTTACTCTAGCGTTATAGGCTTTATTTTCACATTGAATTTCTCTTTCCTTCCTTGTTTTTGGTTTTCTTTTCACATTGACACTATATTTTCTTCCTTCTTAGTATGCTTCTTTGATATGGTGCTTGTGATTATACTGCCAAAGCTTTATGCTCTGCAATTGAGGAGGAGCAATTTTGCACAGTCAACTCTTTACTCAATTATACTTATAGTGGGTTCATTCAATTTCACTTTCAATGCAACCATGGTTTCAATCATTTTACTTATGATTACTCCATAGCTATAAAAATATCAGGGGAGGACAATATTTACAACAATGTCTAGTTCTAATCTGTGTTTTACTTCTAAACTCATGATTTCGTTAGGTGCCAACACATTGTCACAAACCTTCACTTCTGAAACCCATGTTGTATACAATTATCGACTCTATTATTTAAAAACCTTGTCACAAATAAAAATGATAGTAATTCACACTATAGAAGAAATCACAGACTCATACCGTTTGACATTAAACACAAAAAGAATCTTGAAAACAAAGGACAATGAGATAAACTCGCTCAGCAGGGGTTTACTAAGGAATAAGTCTGTTTGTGGACATTGTCAAGGATTTTTTTCTTTATAAATGAAGAAGATTAAACATCCCAATTCCCAGCTAAAATGTTGAATGAAAACCAAGAACTAGCAGTATTTAAAGAGAAATAAAAAAATAGTAATCCCTTAAGCAAGAAAAGTTATGAAATTTTGGAATCAAGGGGAAAGGTTAATGGTCCTAAAGAATGATTCTTATTGGGCCTATGATATGGCAAAAATTTAATATTATGAGATATGGTAAATAAGGTTGATATTCAAGTCACAAAAGCACCACATTTCTATAATGTAGAATTAGGGGATGGAAAAGTAATCTACTGTAAACTCTTAACTCACCAAACAATTACATAAATAGTCTCAAAATATGGGTTCTTTCAGAAAATATGGAGTAGTTGGTGCATATATTATTCATTTCCTATTTTATAGGTATGCTTTGGTGTTTTTAACTTTTTATATTGTGAAAATGTTGCAATTTTCTCAAAATTTGATCTACAAAATTTGTAGCTGATGATATATTTTCATTTTTTGTACTATTGTGGGGTGTTTTATTTTGCATAGGAGAACTCCTATAGTTAAAATCTTTGATTGAACTTCAATGAAGCAAGGATCTTGACATTTTAAGTGTAGTTCACTCAAAACCCTAACATGGGTTTCTTTGCCCAGCCTCCCAAAGCCCAGACATTGGGTAATTGGGGTTTTTCCCCTTTATTAATGACTATAGAATATGGGGATCGAGTTCTGTATATGTTTTAAATATTATAAAATTCAAAGATAAAATTCCCACAACCTATGGAGCCTCTAATAAAACCACCTTAGCCTAAGAGAACCAATAGAACCTTCATCTAAATAACACCTAGAAAATATTCTTTTGTTGTTCCTTTGACATATGATTTACAAATTGGTGACAATTTATTATTGGAGAAATGATTGTGTGTCACAAAGTATTTTAAATTCTTCTCTTCGGTCAAATTTTGGGAATAATGAAGAATATTGCAACATGGAATTTTCATATTTAAAGTTAAAACATAGGGTTATAATATTGATTAGTATGGTTTCAAAGTATGAGCTCTCTCATACAAATTTTTTTTGGACACATCCTGAAGAAAATTTGGAATCCGCATAACATGAACGATCTGAATAATGGCATTTATATGATAATCAAACAAGAAAAATTGTTTCAAGGTAGCCAAAACAACAAAGCTTTTGTGAGACAAATATATTGTGTGCTACACCTTAATGCAATTCATTATATCTATAGGAAAGGTAGTTCCCAAACTACAACTAGATGATGGTTTGGATATGGAGCAAGTTTATAGAGGGTCATTTACGACTTCTCTTGATATGGTGGGGTTTCCTTATCTTTAATTAAAGTAGAATACTTTATTCAGCAGTGCATAGATGCTCCAACTAAGGTATGTTTCTGGGTTTTTGGTGTTGATGGGAGACACTCTCCAACAATAATTGTATTTGAAATGTCACGTGCCTGAGTAAAAATCAATGTTGTTTCTTGTCAACCTTAGCAGTTGACATGGAAAGGTTGAATTTTTAAACATTATATCAAGGTTGCAATAGAAAAATTGATCAAAATTAAGGATTTTTTAGATGATTGGCATTGTCAGGTGGGTGATGGGGATTATAGAAGAATAATATTTAGAGGAGAATCTGCAATTCATAAGGATATGAACCAACACTATCCTTTGAATGATGTAGTTGGTAGATATTGAAAGTAATATTATAATATTGATAGTAATATTATGATGATAGTTGGTATAACTATTTATGTTACTTTGTTAACTATTGTAACAGATTCAGTGCTTTTTTGGAACAAGCATAAGAGAAGGACTGTGTTTTTATTTTAGCATAAAACTATAGATAATGAATTCTTTCTAAATAAATTTTTTTTATTTATAATCAAATAAAAATAAGGGACAATAGATCATTTAATCATTAACATATTTGCAAATGAAGCAAATATTAGTTGATCAAGCATCGTGAAAGGCATAGTGAGACAGTTCGATCACTCCAAAAAAATGAGTAACTGTGTTCATTGTATTTTCTGTGAGAAATAGGGAGACAGTTCAGATAAAACAAATATTTTTAGGGACTCCAAACTCTTGTTACTACTATTGAACTACTCACATGGTGATCAGTTGGGGAAGATGAAGTAAATTCAGTCTTTTCAATCAAATTGAATGGAAAAATGTTATCATATATGATGGATAATTTTTCATCTTTAATAATGAAATAAGTTGCAACAAGACATAAGTTTTCAAGTAGAAAAATAATAATGAAAAGGAAACAATTAAATCATGTACAATTAAAATGAAAAGAGTTAAATATTGTAGAATTAAAGTTTTTTCTCTTTCTTTGGAAGCTCATATGCTAAAACAATTGTTATGTACTTCACCATGCAATCAATTTTCCACAAAGTGTTCCTAACTGAACAAAATAAAGATAGAAGGAAAATTAGACAAGCATGCATCTTAAAATTTAAAGACCAATTACAAGAATTAGGTTATACCTTAAATATCCAAGAACCAACCAAAGGTTTATTTTCGACCCAAGAAAAAACCAAAAATCCTTTAATGCAACCCTCTTCATTTATGGGATTTCAATCCAAAAACAACACGTGTGCATTTAGGACCTTAAAATTTAAAAGGATTAAATAAATGGCTCCAACCTTTATAACGTGAAATAGGCACACATAGTATATCATGATGAAGAGTTTGATGTATTACCTGTAGTGCGAAAGCTGTGAGTTATAATAAATTTAAAATACTTCCAACTTTGTTCGGACTACTTTGGAGAGCTGGTAGTCTGCATTGAATTACTTGAATCTCGAGGGAAACTAGAAACTATATTTATCGTACATCGCTAAAATATTGTCACCAATCAAGCCATGGCTCACATAGAGTTTCTTGAAACGTTGTTTTTCACTCTTGCCCAGCAAAATTCCACGTAGAATAGTTTCCATAGATGTTATCATGATAGGTCCTAGTAAATATGGAACTTTCCCTTGCTCATATATTGTATTAATGATGTTTTCATAAAAATATAAAGAAAATACACAAAAGAAACAAAAAAAAATTACATTAAAAAGAAACAACATAAATATTTACAAAGAAACAAGAGAGGTCATTTCAAAGAATTTTACAAAGCAACAATAAAAGTCTTCCATTTCAAGAACTTTTACAAAGGAACAACAAAAATATGAGAGTATCACACCTTGGGTTCCATTCTAGTTCAGTGCAGAGCCTGAATACCTAATCCAAACAACGAGGAGGTTCACAAGAGGAAGAGGATGAGGTGGCTGATATGACAAAGAGGACGATATGGAATTCCTTTATCGACGATGACAAATTGTGCCAACAAATCCTACAGGAAAAACAATTAAAAATGAAAAACAACCTAAAATAATGCACGAAGAAACCAAAAAATGAAAAAAAAAAACTCCATGCCAACACATACATTCTCGGTGAATTCCTCTAGTGGTGATAGCATTGAAAATTCCTCCAACAATTAATAGTAAAATCACAGTGTGTAAAATCTTTATAAGATATAATAACGTATATATATATATATATATATATATATATATATATATATATATATATATATATATATATATATATATATATATATATATATATATATATATATATATATATATATATATATATATAGACACACACACACACACACTAATTTGGTCAAATTAATAATTCAGCTGAACTATTAATCCAAGTGAATTATCAATCCATGTGAATTATTAATCGAACTTAATTATTATTTCAGTCGGATTGTTAATTCGACCAAAAAATCCAATCTAATTACAGGTTGCATCATCTAACTTCAATCGAATGACTCCGTGAAGTGTTAGACTACAAATCATTCATTTACATTTCATGGATTGTACTGAGTACTTTGAGAGCCATTGTCGTCATTGGTGGTTTCTCTCACACTTGTTAACAGTTCACATCATTGACTGGTAATCAAGTGGTTTCTATCATGTTCAAATTTGACACAATCAATCGCATGGATAGAATTGTACTAGTTCGGGAAGTAGAAATCAAGACCCTGGATCTAGTTTCTACTATCCAGGCTACAAGGATTTTTATTATTCATGATACAGTAGACTACTCACGATAGACGTCTGTGTCCATGCTGTGTCTACTATTGATGTAATTCTAAAATCATTTCTATACCAGAACATGTAGTTAGTTTTGATCTGAGTATGGGAATGCCTACCTCAGCGATGATATACATATATATGTTTGCATTGAATGTTTTTACATGTTTCGACTGGTATGTCCACAACCCAATCCTCGGAATGATAAAGCACTTCACTCTTCAGAACTACTTCAGACCTCGCGCTTTAGGGGGAAATCTGTTACACTAAAATTTGTCACCATGAGATTTCGTTGTCTATATGGGTTCATCATTACCTATATTATGCTCCCTTAGATTTCAAAAACCATAAATCTCTCATACCAAGTCTTGGAATTGGAGAAAAGCTCACTAAAACCCCAAAAAGCCTAACTCCACACTTTTCCTAGCTCTTACCTATGGTACAGCGGTTTCTTTCTCTATAACCTGCGGCACATACCGCACGTTCAGCTTACTAAAACTACGGACCCCAATAAAAGGTAAAATAAAATAAAAATTAAGTTCTAGAAGACCAACTGGTCGAATATTCTCCCAGATGGAGGCTTCTAGAAGCGTAATCTGGTTAAGCTTCACCCCTTCATTCATGAACCTATATCCCTTCATTAATGGAGATTATCCCTTGATATTTGGAGCTAAAATCCCTTTATGAGAGGAATTTATCCCCCTCTTTATGGAACTTAAACTTCCTTCATTATCCTATAAATTGAACTCATGTTTCAGTCTCAAGGGTAGATTGTAGATTGATATACTTTGGTGGATAAAAAATTGGTGAAGAAATCATACTCTCTATTCTTGGCAGCATTGGTATGAGAATGATCACATACTCATATCTATAGTTTTATGCTAGTTCAAAGAGGATAATTCTTGTCAAACCAAAGGGAAAATGTTTTTCAGGACCCCGGAAGAACCTATATGACATCAAGACGACAAGGTTGTAAGGTTACTTCTTATCACACAAGTTAATACAAATGGATTCTATTTTCTCATTAAGCTTTTCATGTATGTATTTGAGTAATTTAATTCTTGGATTCCTTGATCACTGAGATAGATTAATGTTTCTGAATTATTATATCTTGCAGATGCTTTTAATCCTTTTTCTTGTCTTTGGATGCAGGTCTTACATGTTGATTTGACCTCTTTTAGAGCGACGCGATTAAATATTACAACAAGTGTTGGACTTCAGGTAGGGGCATGTCCTCATACTTTATTTTTTAATAATTTTGAATCACAAACAATCTAGAGAAAATGGTTTGCATTTAGATGTTTTTTTTTAAATATCATTAGGATACTAGGGAGATCTTTATTGTTGGCAAGAGGGATTAATCTGCATAACACTAATGCTAGCATAAAATCCTAGTAATTAATTTCAATGCAGGAAAATCAGACATTGGGCTTTGCAACAATTACTTGGGAGTTTCAAGTAGCTACTTGTTTCATGGGAGTTTCAAGTAGCTACTTGTTTCATTTTTTTTTGAAATAATCCCTCTTTCTTTTTGGAATTTGAATAGATGTTATTCATCCATATTGAAGTTTTCCAAGGTCTCTGAGTCTATACATATGCATTGAATTTCACCTTCTTTCCCCCTTGCGGGGTGGTTTGTATTTAAGGCACTGTGGTTGCTTCAGTTAACCCTGAAATTTGGTCCTGCTGGAAAAACAACCATGGTGTAGAGTCCTCGTATTCATCATGTGGCCTGCAGGATATCCCGAGTTCATCCGCTAAGGTTGCGTCCTTTTTTGGTTTGGTTTGTTTCAATAGACTCCTCTACGTCATGTTATGCACTCTGTTTTGGCCTTTGTGCTCGATTAAAGAGGAGGCTTACAATCTAACCAAGGTAATTGGTCTTTGTTCATTGTAAAGATCTTTCTTTATTACTCATGTGTTGAAATAAAAATTTTTGAGAAGATATTGGTCACCAAGTTGGCAACGTTCATTATAATTGCATGCCACAAACTTGGAATTTTTTTTTTGTTTTTGTCCTACAATGGCCACAACCAAATCTCAGTAGCGTAAGTTTAGTTTTGAGATAGAGGCATGAGCCATTAGCCTCACTATAAGCTTTGCCCATCCATACATTGGTTGATGTGATATGCATCCACCAGTAATTGGTGTATTTCTAACATTGCGGGCCATTCCTTGTGGGCCACCTTTATCTTTTGTGTTCATCTTTGGTTTGTTCATCTATGTAATGGCTACAATGTAATTTTACTCTAGGGTGAAAATGTGAAGTTGGGAAACACTTTTTGCCCTTTTTTGACGTTGAAAATTGTAATTTTCTATGATTTTCAACTTCAACTCTACTAAACTCATATTTTTATTGCAAACTATGCTTTGACATAAAAACAAGAATTGTAGAGAATTGTCTTACCTCCATACCCATATTTAAAAAAAAAAAAAATATTGACATATAGAGGGGTAAATTTCTTGTTTACTAACTGCATATACTTGAAATTTTCAGGCAAACATAAATAGTCACTTTATCATCCTTTACTTTTTTTAGGGAAGGTTATTCATTTTTTGGAAAAAAGCCATAGCATCATAATCTGCATATATTGCGCTAGTGCAAAGACTATTTTTCGGTAATTTTCGGATTAAATCACTATTTTTTATTATTTTTTGAAATGGGTAAATAGCAATTGATGTTTAGGTACATTTTATCATCTTTAGTTTTTCTTTGCAATTTATTCATCATTAGAAAAATGAAATTACCTTTTAGATAAAGTGGGAAGTAAGTATGATTTTTACCAGATTTTTGAATTCTGTCCTCATTTTGAAAGTTATTGGGTACATTGATGTAATTTTTAGATATTATAATTCCCATGACAACTTGATCGAAATTAAAATTAATAAAAATTAGATTTTTAACAAATAGAATAAATCACAACATGAAACTAGGTCGAGAATCTTTCTAATGGTACTTTGTCCGACATATAATTTTTTTTTTTGTAGGTGTTCTGCCCCTCCAAAGTTGCAGGTTCCTGAAAACTGCAGAATTCTGTGTGTTTTTCGTTGACTAGAAACTCTCGGACGAGAAATTTCTCAAACTCTCGACCGAGAAATTTAAAACTAGTTTAACCCGCCTAGAGTTAGATTTACCGCGCGGGCAAACTCTGGACTGAAAGTTAAAAAACTCTCGGACGAGAGTTTTCACCCCGAGAGTCTAGAATGTGATTAGTATTCTCGTTGAAGAGGTAAGAGAGAACAAAACTAAACAAATTAGCCAACACCGCGTACTGACGCTCACCTTTGTCCAGAATGAGAAAAAAGTTGACGCTGATAAATCCGGTTACTGGTAATTCCGTGCTGAAAAACTCATAATTTACCTATTGTTATAGCTGGGACGCCCCTACACCGCGATTGTCTTCAACCACGTCTTGTAAGCCCAGGTCGCGTATACAAATTAGCACCTATTTTCTAAGCTCAATTACCGGACTCTTTATGTAGCATTCGTTAGTTATATTACAAATGTTCTTTCAATGTGCGGAATAAAACATAAACATCAATGTCAATCCACAAGTACACCCATACATAGAAGGGAGGGGCAACTCCCTTTTAAAATGAGTTCGCCCAAATATTATGTTTCATAAAAATATGATTACAATGTCCAATCCTGCAAAAACCACTTTTGCTCCTTGGTAAGGCTATTTGCCTTTTGGTCAAGCTCTAAGGCCTACCAATCATCAAACTAGCTTACAAATGACTTTTACAACCATTTAAAATCATCAAGTTCACCTTTGGAAGTGCTGCCCCAAAACTGCCCAAGTGCTGGTCAGTCGGGTCACTCAGTCGTTGCTCCAAATCAATGCAGAGCGTTTTCTAAGCTGACCATGCATCCAATCCACCCCTCACCCATATGGTTGGATGCGTTTCTGAAATACACACCTTCTGCAATTTACGACACCTCAATCCGATACCCGACGCTCCCGAAATCACGGTTTTAGTGTTGGGCCCCTGTCGTTACTCGGCGCCCAGAACCAACCCGACTCGACCCGACCGTCATGCAGCTGTGCCCGACCCGACCTGACCAGAACTGCGGTGCGACGTGCACGAGCTCGACCCGACTCGACCAACGCCCGTTTGCTGTCATGCCTTCGCCGTTTCTTCCACAAACGAGTTGTTGGCAACTCGTGGTGCAACTCCCTTGATGTTGTTCGTTGATTGATCTTTGCTTTTCGCTTGATGCCTGGACTCTCCATCACACCGTCATATATATACGCACGTTTAACTCGACGCGCTTCTCCTCCAACTCGCCCTTGTGACTCGCCTCGCTACGTGCGCGCCCGTGCCTCTCCAACGGTGCGACGTGCCGCCCGTTGCGTCGTACGGCGCCCGAACTCGTCCAAACGCCCAACCGGCGCGCTCGTCCCACTGAACGTGCCCATGAAGTCTTGGGGCCTTACAATATGCCTTGTTTCTTTGTGAAAGTCCTCAAATTGATTGCTCGATCTTGATATTCTCCTATGGTAATATAAAATAAAAAGGCACCATAATTCTCTTTGGGGATTTGTAAAAGCGAGCGGTGGTCAGTTATGAAGAAATTTGATGGTTGATTCCATTGTGATTGTATAAATCATGACTACAGGAAGCTCAAATTTCTCTTTCATTAAGAAGGCTTCATATTTAACGAGTGGCATCAACATCTTTTTGGAGGAATCGATAAACTCAAGGGTCACCGGTTAGATTGATATTGGATTTTCTATTCCTACGGGATTGTGTAGATATTGCACGGAAAGGGATGGGCCTCTTTCTAAGAACATCAACCTCACTTATTCTCGTTGCTCATTTTCTGAATTAGGTTAACCTCTACTTTATGGGATTTTCATTCTTTTGACGGTTGACTTCATATACATGTATTTGTGTGTTCAAATTCATATACATGCATTTGTGTGTATTGAAAGTTAGAAATTGAGCATCAAATTCATTTAGTACATATATAATTTATTTTGGAAATAATATATATTTAACATTAAAATAAAATTCATAATATGTATATTAGTGTATTTTATTTATGCACTACATTTTAGATATTAAAATGCTTTTTGTTATTTTTTTGCATTAAAATATTTTTAAATATTTGTTAATATTATTTAATCCTAAATATTAAAAGATTTTATGGATGTGTGAACACTTTTTAGTTGCTCCCTCATCTAAATATTTTCTTAGGTAATTGCAATTGAATGTGATAAAATGAAATGACTAGATTGTGAGAAAGGACGGAGATTTATAGCTCTAGGAGGAAGCTCCTTCAGAATGGCTTGGGCAAGTAGGGAAAGTATAGAATGGCTTGGGGAAGTAGGGAAAGTATTGAATGTTGCAATTATTCCCACCCAAGTCCTTTTCACGTTGTACTCATAATTGATGATGATGTATGGGAAATAGAGAAATAAAGGAAAATTCGGTCACACACATCATTTCCACATTGTAATAAGAATTGACGATGTTGTATGGGAATAGAGAAATAAAGGAAAATTCGGTCATGTGGAATGGTAGACGCTAGTAACAGAGTTGGGAGATGAGAGCACACACTCTCTCAAGGGGAGTCATTCAATGATTGATGCATTCAAGAATTATTCGTAGAAAAGGGAAGTCAATGACATAATAATCACATCGTAGTGATGACAACTATGCATTAAGAGTGTGTGGAAGCATTGTTAGTGCGCACTTGCAACTAGTCTGGAAACATTGCAAAAAGTAAAAACAACCACGTTAATAAGGTAGGGTGATTTGTTGATTCCTGCACAAGTGGAGATGTTGGTTACTCTGGAACTTCTCTTGGTTTTCAAAGGTGGAGATCCTTTGGGTGGACTTTGGATTCCCATGAAATTTATTAGGTGGAAGTGTAGTGCACTATGGATTCCTACCTGATTTCATGTGGAGGCATTATGGGCTTTGGATTCTTATGGTGTAATTGGGTGGAGATTCCAAGCTTCCCAAAGGAATCTTGGGATCTTGCGAATGTCTTCCCAAAGGTTTTTTTTTCCATGAGGCTGGGGCGAGCATTTGGGGTTTCAAGTTAAGAATAGCTAAAATCCTATCCTCATGCCCATTAGCTTTCTAGTCATCTTCATGCCATTTCTCGGTGAGGACAGTTTCTTTGATATTCTCGAGAACAACTTTCCATATCTCTTCAATTTTTCGATACTCATCTCTGAATGTTCTCCAATTTCTTTCTTTCTAGGCGACCCATATGAGAAATCCCATAAAGAGTCCCCACACTATGTTAAGAACAAGGATTTTATACCCTCCTTTTCTCCAGACTTCAATTGTATGCCTGAGGCTCTTGTTGTCCCTATCTGTTTATTGAAAGAGGGACGAAAGTTTTTTCCACAAGGTCTCAGTGACAAAGAAGTTATTCAATAGGTGTTCCAATGTTTCTACATTCTTCTTACACATAGTATATGTCAGTCGGCCATGCATTCCTTTCTTCTGCAGCTGATCCTAGGTAAGAATATTTCCATGACTAAGTAGCCACAAAAAGTATTCAATTTTCGGCCATTGTTTTTCCGACCATATTTTTTTTCCAAAGTGGTACAACTACATTATGAATGTTATTTGATTTTATGTAATGGCCTTCTTGTATTGTGAACATGCATTTCATGCAATACCCCCATATGAGTATATCCTCTCGTGTTGCTATTGCTAGTTTTCTAGATTTAAGTTCTTTCACATAGTTTTCCCATTGACAAGTTTCTGGAGCATTCTTCCACTGGTCTTTTAGCTTCCATTTTCGCCATTGAAGCTCTGTCCCTTCATCCAAAAATTGTGCTATTGTCTTAGTATTCGGCTTGTTAGTGAATAGGAAAATCTCCCCTAAATCAATTTCACTGAATATTTTCTCCTATTGTTGTCATGATTCCTCCCAAAACTGGGCAATGTCGCCTCCTCTAATTTCCCAAAAATTGTGTTCTCGGATGAGATATCTATTTAGTGCTATCAAGTTTCAAATAATGGATCCTTTAGGGGTCATTTGAACTTTTAATTTCCCTACAATAGTTAAGGAAATTTCATTCTTCTATTCTGAGATTATTTTCCACAAATATCTACCCCATTGTATCCATATTTACCAGAGATTAGCTCTCATAAATTGATTTAGCAAATATGGATCTCTTAACCCCAAGCCTCCGGTCCTTTTTATTTTCGTAAGCTTATCCCATGAAAGGAGAGACCATTTACAGGCTTGTTGAGATCCTTGCCATAGGATGTTTTTAAACGTCTTAGCCATATCATTACAACAGATTTTAGGCGTTTCCAATCCAGAGAGTTGATAGATGGGAATGGATTGTAAGACTGTTCTTAACATAACAACTCGACTCAGAGCATTAAGCACCTGAAATGCCCAATTTTGAAGTCGAGCTTATATGTGATTAATGAGATATTTCCACCCAGAGACCCGAAGAAAATTTATATTGAGAGGGATTCCTAAATATTTCATAGGGAAGGATCCGATGTTGAATCCCAAGGTAGGCAATAGGAATCTTTGGGAGAGAATATTAGTATTAAATATAAACACATTTTATTTGTCATTATTGATAAGAGTTCCAGAGGCTTCCATGAAATCTTTAAGAATGGATAGAATTTCCTTAGATTATTTTAGAGTGGCTTGACAGAAGAGCATAAAGTCATCTGCAAACTGTTGGTGCGAAAGTTTTAAACCTGCCCCCCAAAGATTAAGGCCTTTAAGTTGACCTCGTTGGATCTTACTTTTAATATGTCAACCAAGGCCTTCTGCTGCAATAATGAAAAGGAAGGGGGAAAGTGGATCCCCTTGTCTTAAACCTAGGTAGCATTAAAGGGAGTTGAAGGAACTCCGTTAAGAAGAATAAAGTAATTAGGAGAAGAAATAAAAGGCATTATCCAATAGATCCATCTTAAATCAAATCCAAACACCTCAAGAATAGCTTTAAGATAATTCCACGACCTCCAGACAGGGCTCCTCTGCACGAAAACAACAAATGGATAAGGTTGTGGAGGAGTATGGGGACATCTTCACCTCACCCATAGGGGTTCCTCTGCACTGTCAGGTGAAGCACCCGATTGATCTGACCCCAGGTGCACCGCTACCCAATGGACCAATCTATCGGCGCTCTGTTCTGGAGAATGATGAAATCAAGAGGCAGATTCAGGAGCTGTTGCAGAAAGGTCACATCAGACCAAGTTCATCACCCTATGACAAAGAAATGTATTCCATTAGGCAAGCCTGTTGACACCTGGTTTCACCTCCATCTCAAGAAAGAACAAAGGGGAGAAAGGAAACAAGCCTCCGAAACCCTCCACCAATACAACCCCCACCAATACTGCCTCGACCCAGCAAAACAACTTTGAAGTTCTGAGCAATCTTGACTCATTGGAGCACCCTATAGTCTCCCAGGCCCCCACTGATCAAGATCCGTCATTATTAAGTCAATCTTTGATTACAACCAATGCCCCGAGCATAACCTCGGATTCAATCCACGCCCAGGCACCGCAACACAAACCATAATCCTCTCCCATTCAGATTAATACCAGCCACACCTCACTGCAAACTTCTCAATGCACAGAAATGCAAACAGAGCAGCCATCCTCAACCACTTCAAACAATCCTCTGGAGGAGATCCTAGGCGATCTAGATCTCCAAAAGTTCAATGAGCAATGGTCCAAACTGGGAGTCGATGCCATTCCCCAAGAACACTTGGAGAAGATAGAAATGGCATACCTGCAGCTGGAATACATCAACCAAAATGCAGCCAAAAGGCAATGGGGAAATAGCAACCAAACGGGCATTCAAGCCAACTTGGATTTGGATCAATACAAGCCACAAGGACCAGGAAGAAAAAGAGGGCGCAAATCCACAAGACACCAAATACAAGAACCAGGCAGATGCCTAATCAATGAAGGAAAAATCAGGGCCTTGGTCCTATCTGCTCCAAAGGTAGCTCAATGAAAATCACAACCTGGAACATCAGGGGGCTCAACGGCACCACCAAAAGAAGGATCTTGAAAAACCGCTTATTCTCGCTACACCCAGACATCATACCTCTTCAAGAATCAAAATGCTCTCCCAAAGGCACAGAGACACTCAAAAAACTTGTTTCCAACAGTCATCACTGCATAAGCATAGATGCTATCGGTCAAGCAGGAGGGTTACTCACGTTCTGGAACAAAAGAAAATTCTTCTTGCAGAATGCTCTATCCACCAAGCACTCGATATCGAACATTTTCAACATGCCAGACTCAGGGAAATCGATCTGCATCACCAACGTGTATGGACCCCAATGAATCCAAGAAAAGCTGAAGATGCTGCTAGACCTGGACGAAGTCAGACAACACCGTGGGGCAAACCACTGGATTTTAGGCGGAGACTACAACATGATCACCAATCTAGTAGGAAAAAAGGGAGCCTTATGAAGATTGGATAAGGACTCGGAAGCATTCAACACCTTTATTGTTGAATCCAAACTCATTGACATCTCCACAGTCAATGGTCTGCATACCTGGAATAATAAGCAAGGAGGAAACAGTCAGATAGCATCAAGGCTCGATAGGTTCCTCATGTCGGAATCCATTCTACTGCAAAATATCGACATGGAGGCCAGCATTCTGCCTATCAGAGGATCTGATCACTGGCCAGTGCAGATTCACTTCACCAATTTGGATAAGCCCCACAACAGACAATTCAGATTTGAAGCCTTCTGGACAGAGCACCCATCATTCATGCAAAACATACAACGGTGGTGGACTCAAGCCACCATAAGGAGCGACAATATCATGTACATATTCCAGCAGAAGCTCAAAACAATAAAAATCAACCTCAAATGCTGGAACAAAAACACCTTTGGCGACATATTTCAAGCCAAAAAAGAACTCGAGGAAAAAATGGTGAACCTCCAGCAATCTTTGATCAAAGAAGGGCCCAATGATGAAAGAATAGCTCAAGAATCAAATCTGCAAAGGCAATGGGAAGAACGGTTAAAACAAGAAGAGCTGCTATGGAGGCAGAAGTCGAGAGTGCAATGGTTAAAACAAGGAGAACGCAACACTAGTTTCTTCCATAAGTCAACCATCCAACATAGAGCACATAATCGCATCCTCTCCCTCAAAAAAGCTGATGGCGATCAAGTTTATACAAGGGAGCATATAGGATCTGAACTCAACTCTTTTTTCACTTCTCTTCTCAGTGATCCCATTCAAGATAGAACCCAAGCCATCAATGAAATTATCGCTTCCATTCCCAACTTAGTTACAGAGGAGCAAAACTCCCTCCTTCTAAGAGAATTCACTAAGCAAAAGATTGAAGAAACAATCTTCAACATGGCCTCGAACAAGGCTCCCAGACCAGACAGCTTTACAATCGAATTCTTTAAAGCTTGCTGGCCCATTATTAAGGTTGACCTTCTCAACCTAGTAAGGAACTTTCATAGAACCAAGAAATTTTTGCCTGCCATCAATGCCACATTCCTCACCTTAATTCCCAAATCAGACCAGGCTGACTCCCCCGACAAGTTTCGTCCCATAGCCCTTTGTAATGTCCTTTACAAAATCCTTTCCAAACTGATGGCTAGCAGACTTAAATCTGTCCTCCCTTCAATCATTTCTCAGGAACAAACTGGCTACGTTGAAGGTAGGCAGATCACTGACAGCATAATCCTCACTCAGGAAGTGTTGCATTCTCTCGAAACAAAAAGGACTCCAGGTATGCTTATCCAGCTTGACCTTTCAAAGGCCTTTGATAAAATCAGCTGGCACTATATGAGAGCAATCCTCCAGGCTTTTGGATTTAGTCATCAATGGACAAATTGGATAATGGAACTGGTCTCAGGTGCTTTCTTTTCAATGCTACTGAATGGAGGACCCCTTCAACCCTTCATTCCATCCAGAGGTATAAGGCAAGGAGATCCCCTGTCTCCGTTTCTCTTTGTCATTATGGCAGAAGGGCTAGGAAGATCCTTAGCCAAGGCAAAACAACATAATCAACTCAAAGGCATCAAACCAGTACACCAAGGACCCACAGTAACGCATCAGCAATTCGTAGATGATACAATGCTCATGGGCGCCCCCACAGTGCAGGAATTTCGAAGCAAAGTGCTAAATACGCTCTCAGATGGATGATTAATGTTGGGTAATTAGGTGTTTAAAAGATACCTTTTTACAGCTCAACATTTTGGAGCCATTGCCGGGGAGAGTGTATGCCATTTTACAGGAGTAATGCATAGCTGATTTCCTTCTGCCCGTGGAGAGTTTGGTATTAAAGACGGAAGGTAAGAACCTGCGCACTGGGCAAGAAACATACTTGCTCGCAGCTCGCTTCACAGTAGAGGTAAATAAGCTTTTCTTTTGGGTAGGAATGAATAATTGTTTCTTTTGAATGAATAAACCAATTAAGCGAAACAAGAACCCTCCCAAAGCCGAAAAACCTAAGGGGCCGGTGACCCTTGGGCGCACGACCTTTATTGATGAAATCTTGAAGAAAATTGAGTCTTAGCCATCCGTAGGATTTAAAAGAACTACTTCTAGATAGCCTACTAGTTCCCTTCAGGCTACAGAATCACCATCTGAGGCCTTCGCTGAGATATACAGTCCAACTGAGGGAATTAAGCAAGATTCCCAAGAAATTGAGAATCCTTGCATAAGTTTCCTGCAAGAAGGGAACGACAGCAACCTCCAGGAAGGAGAAGGGGAAACAGGAGAAAACACAAAATCACCTATTAAAATTATTCAGACAATAAACAACCCAAATAGGGGAAGTGCTGTTCAACCTATTCAAAACCAAGGATTTGAGTCACCTCAAACAGTAGGACAACAAGGAATACCCATTCCGGATAGAGGGAGTGCTGTAAAAATCATTTCCACCCCTGTTCGCCAACCTAGAAATTCCCTGGAGATCCCAAAAGGGTATTGGCATATTTTTTATCAAATGGCCCAGAACCAAAACCCGAACCAGCAGCAAACCTCTACGCTGCAATAACCTATAGTAGACACTGTAGTTAACGCACCCATGAAAGCTATCCCTCTCCAACATATTCCTACGTTTCATGGTCTAACATCAGAAGATCCATATGTGTTTATGTTTGAATTTGATGTGCTGTGTAGAGGATATGATTATACCACCGACCCCCAAAAACTAAAGCTGTTCCCTTCGACATTAAAAGGAGCAGCACTAAGATGGTTTATGGGATTAGGTGGAGGTGTCATAACATATTGGGACCATATGAAGACTGCGTTTTTAAAGAAATATCAAGACTATTGCAAGTCAAGAGAATTAAAAGATGAGATATTTCAGATGACAGCCAAACCCAGTGAGACCTTGGAAGAATATGTGGAACGATTTTAGTACAATCTTCAAAGATCACCCTATGCGTCTTCACCATTACCTGATAATGTTTTGAAAACTGCATTAATTAGGGGAATGAAATATCAGTGGGTTGAGACATTAAATCTTATGGGAAAGGGTGATATATATCAAGAAAGCTATTCTGACATTTTTGATTTGTGCATCAGGTGCTCGAGGGGTAATACAAGATTGAAATCAGCTGAACGTGACATAGTTACAAGGGAGAATAAGCCCTCTAATGAAGGTGTGACTTGTGCAGAGATCGGAAATCTGTTAGAAAATTTTAAGACAGACATACTGGGGACGTTAACAACACAGTTTGATATCATGCAAGCCAAGCAGAAGCAGGAAAAAGTAGAGCAGAATCTTGCAATATTCTATCCCAGGTGTAGAAAGAAACATAGCCACAAAGAATGCCCATTTGATGTGGTTAAAGTATGTGCCATTTGTACAAGAGATCACCCTACAGAAGGATGCCCATCGCTTCCTGGCTTAAAAGCAGTTTATAAAGAGGCAGAAGAGGAATCGGAAGTGGTGTGTCTGCTTAACCAGCACCGACAGTGGCAGCCACGACCATCAGGTATGTCAAATGATCCATTTTCTTTTCAACCTCAATATAATGCTCAACAGTATAGCGGAATGTGGCAGAATCAATCACCATTTCCTAATTGGTCACAACAACCATTCCCTCCTACATGTTGGCCCAATCAAACAAATCAGAATAACTAGCCTAGCTTTCCTTTTTGGCCACCATTTTGGCCTACACAATGGTCCCCTTCTACTTCTCAGAATCAGGCCTGGCAGTCAAACTGGAAAAAACCTTCAAATCAGCCAGCAGGAGCTATCCCTCCCTCTCAACCTACACTACCAGCGCCTTACCCAAACCCCCAGACTAATTTAAGACCTTAACTCCCAGCCCAACCCAACCCGAACCCAAACAATAGACCAGTTCAGTCTGTTCAAATAACAGAACCTCCTGAAGTAGAAATTGAACTAACGGAGTGTAACGATCTTCAATTAAGGTCTGGGTGTATAGTTGAAACAGGGAGAAATAATGATGAGAATATTGAAAATCCATTACTGGTAGAACAAACAGAATACAATGGGAGTGAAGTTCAACAACAGAATCAACATCAAGATGAACAACAGAATCAACAACAACAAGGAATAAATTCCTCTCCACCATTCCCAAAACGATTGATCATCCCCCGCCCATTAGAACAACCTAATTTTGATCTTCTGGGAGAGTTAAAAAATTTATGTATCAGAATCCCTCTCCTCCAAGCCATTCAAGATATTCCTATATACGCAAAAACCATTAAGGAATTATGCATAAAAAAACCAAAGAGGAGAGTAACAACCAATCCTACTGTTCAAATAGTTGGTACCTTATCTGATTTATTATCAGGAATGGAAACACCTATCAAGTATGAAGATCCAGGAAACCCTATAGTAACAGTTCAAATCAATGGCCAATCATTTCCTAATGCTTTAGTTGATCTAGGAGAAGCAATCAACATTTTAACAACCACTACCTGTCAGAAACTTGGCATTACATCACTTGAACCAACAACAACCTTGTTGGAATTGGCTGATCGATCAGTAGTTAAACCAGAAGGCACCTTACAAGGTGTCATGGTATCTGTAGATTCTTGGGAGTACCCTGCTGATTTCCTAGTTATTAATCCAAAGAACCGGCTAGATGGACACCCTTTAATTTTAGGAAGACCTTGGTTGGCAACTGTTGATGCCTACATTGGATGCTGACAAGGAAACATGACCATAAATAAATAAATAATAAATAATAATAATATTAATATTAATTAATTAATTAATTAATAAATAAAATATTTTTATTTATTTTTATTATTTATTAATTTATATTTTTGTTTTTATTTATTTATTATTATTTTTATTTATTTATTTTTTATTTATTTATTTTGACTCTTTGTTTAACTATTTGATAGATGGTTTGTTATAATTAAATCATATGAATAAGAATTAATTATATTTATTAATTAATAGTAATAATTAATTATTATATAATTTAATAAAAAATTTACAAAAACTTACATATATACACCACGATTTGTTAAATTACTTACCATTATATTAATATATTAAAGGTTTTATAAATAAATAAAATAATAATAATAAATAAAATTAATAAAATTAAATAAATAAATAAATAATGGAATATTTACTTTTTCAAAGTCAAACTAGCCGTTATCCTAACGGCTAGTTGAGTCATCTCTACATCTATTTATACTTAATGTTTGGATCTGATCTCTCACATAGTCCTGATGATGAACCACACTGGTTGGTTCGAAACGCGTCGACCACGTTCTTTTGCATGTGATTATTACCGAAAGAATTTCTACTAATTTATATTATGGATCACAGAAGCTTAGATTCCAAAAAACCTCTCACACTAGTCACCATTGACGGATCTAGGCATTCCTTTAAGGTTAATGGCCATCGAGTTCGATTATATCGTAAGCTGCTTACCTGTGAATCCTTTTTCCAGTAGTTAAGGGAAGACTCCACCATTGAAATTCTTGCTGAAGGGGAGAATCCCTCTCCCGCGCCAGTTTGATAAATTGGTTTTTTAAATTTTTGTACATAATGCATTCTTTTTTGTTGACACCTAATCCTATGGATGGGTGTGCACATGTATTTTTGTATATTATTTATTATTAGGAAATAAGGAAGGCCAAGAGTCATTGGGAGCTGAATCCCAATAGCCTCACCTCCCATCTATATAAGCATGTACATTCTTCAGCTAATAGACAATTCTAGTTTTGAGGAGTTACCTCCTGGTTTGACATGGTATCAGAGCCAGCCCCACATTTGGCATTTCTGCCCTGTGGTGTAACTCCCTACCCTTTGCTCAGTCAATTTTATTAATTGTTTTCTGCTGCTCCTAATTGCTAGACTATTATTCTGCATTTTTTTTTCCCTATTTAGCACTGACATTTGCAGGCTCTGTCAATCTGCAAATTGCAGGCTCTGCCATTCCAGCAGTCCTGCAACTCTGTCTTCTGCAGATTCAAGTTCAAATTTTTTATGTAACGCCCCTTTGGGCCTCCTCCGCTCTCCCTCATCCCTGCGCCCTCTCCATTCATTTCCCTCGACCTACGCCCTCTCCCTCACTCAACTCCCTCTCCATCACCCAGCTCTCAACACTGCGCTGTCCATACAGTCTCCCACACGCCATCGCTCCAGCGTTCAAACTCATTTCCCATCACACTATCCCTACCCTGCGCTCTCACTTCTATCTCTCCCCATTCGAGCGCTCCACATTACTCTTCACACTCACAACCCACTGTGCTCTCAACTCTACGCCTCCCACATCAATACACCGCCATACAACTCCCAGCGTTTATCACACCACTTATTCATCTTTTATACAGCCCACGATATTCCATTCACAGTGTCATTTTAATACGCTGGTTCAGTTTTATCTCCGACTGGCATATACACCAGCATTGACACGGTCTCCACCTGCATACACCGCCCGTCGACCAGCGCTGTCATTACCGCTTCATTGTCCACGCTCTGTATATATATATACCGCCTGTCCACTCATTTTAACGCTGTGCTTTATTATGTTTAAAACGCTGTTTGACACCGTGGTTTGATATATTAAAACGTTGTTTGACATCGTGGTTTGATATATTAAAACGTTGTTTGACAATAACGCCTCCATTTAAAACGCTGTTTGACATTAACGCCTCCATTTAAAACGCTGTGTCTATTTCATATTTAAACCGCCCTTCCCACAGTGTAATACCGCCCTTTCAAAGTTTTTTAAATACCGCTCCACAGTATATATATACTGTCCATTGTATATAGCAAACGCTGTGTATTACACTGTTCATATTTAAACATTGTGTATTACATTTAAACGCTGTGTATTACAAAATTCCATTGAAAAGCGCTGTGTTATGTTTCCGCCCCTCCTTTCACAATTCCGCCCCTCCCATCGTTCAATACCGCTCACAATTTTTTAATACCCCGCCCCACTATATACCGCCCCTCATATTCACCATTCCCATATGCCCCATTCACCATTCCATATCACTGCCCATACGCCCCATTCACCATTCCATATCATCTTTTTATATACATTTTTCCCCAACAAAAAAAAAATATACATTTTTTTTTATGCAGAGTCAGTCTATAGCATAGAGTGTTTTTTAAAAATTCAGTCTTCAGCAAAAGTTTTCTGAGCAGATTTAGTTTCCAGAAAGAGTTTCTAAACTCAGAAATTTTTTTTTTTCCAGCAAGAGTTTTTGCCCCTTTATTTGAAATATTTCAAGAGTTCGAAGTTTTTATAGCAGAATTTGTTTCCTCTTCAGAAGATTTTTTCCAGCAGTCTAATGCATTCTCTCATCTCAATTGTTGGGATAGTTCTCTCCGGCAAAGAGAACTATCTTGAATGGTCGCGGAAGATTAAACACACACTCATTTTTAATGAGCTGTGGAAAGGAATCTGTGAAGGACAAGAAGAAAATCCACCAGAGAAGCCCACTTCAGACAAAGAGCTTGCCATTTGGGAAAACAAGAATTGCAAGGCTTATGCCTTGATTGCAGCCTCAGTGAGTGAAGAGGTGAGTCGCCATATCTCATCATTCTCAAATGCCTATGAAGCCTTGAAGAAACTAAAAGAACTCTATGACTCACATTCAGAATTAGAAAATGTTCAATTGATGGTTAAGATGTTCAGTCTTGAAATGAAGAATGATGATCCCCTTGCTTTAGCTTCAGAAATAAGATCTATAATGCATGACATTCAAAACACTGGTGTAAAAATGGACATACCTCTCATAGCATATGTTAAGGCATTATATCCGACTTACTCACATTATCTTGAGTCTTTACAAGCAAGTGGAAACCTTGAGCATATCACCTTTGATAAACTTGAGAAAAAGTTTGCAGAAAGAAAGAAAGCTTTTGGGAAGATGACAGTCCCTTCATCTTCCGAAAAAGCTGCATAATTGGCACACAGAGAAAAGAGTCATACCCCAGATTCATCCAGAGGAAGAGGTGGCAGAAGAGGAAGAGGAAGAAGGAACTTCACAGAAAGGGGGGGCAGACAAGCTGACAAATCCAATCTTCATTGCACACGGTGCAATAGAGATGGACATGATGCATCCAAATGCAGAACACCATGGGACAAAATTGAGCAGCACAGAAATCAAGACAAAGGTAAAACTAATGACAAAGACAAAGGTAAAGCACCTGAATCTGCTCACTATGTTCTAGCACATTGTAACAATGGAGTAACTGAAAACCTATTTGATGTTTCATTTACTTCATGGAGAGATGATTAGTTGCTAGATTCAGGAGCAACATGTCACATGACATTTAGAAAATATTTTTTTGAAGAATTCACTGACAAAGCTGATGGAGCAGTATATTTCGCAGATAAATCCAAACTCAAGCCATCAGGGCTTGGCACAGTCAGGCTTAAACTGCCTGGTCTTCCTGATCATATCCTACATGAGGTTCTATACCTCCCGGAGTTGAAGAGAAACTTGCTGTCCCTGATCGAAATCCGGCAGCAAGGACACTCAGTTCACTTGTTTGATGGCAAGGCAGAGGTCAGATCAGCATCGGATCACTCACTTGTCATGGAGGGAATAGAAGAAGGGAGTCTTTTGAAGCTGAAAGGTTCATCTGCTCATGCTCAAAACTTTGCATTCAGTTCATATCATGATGAAGGTACATTTCCATCAAGTCTTTTATGGCATGCTAGATTTTGACACTTAAATTATGACAGCCTTCGTTTGTTGAAGAAAAATGGTGTTGATGGACTGCCTACAATTCCTAGAAAACCTAAGGAATGTGATGCTTGTATTCTAGGAAAGCATAGCAAACAGCCATTTCATGATTCACACTTAAGAGCACATAGGAAACTTGAACTTGTTCATTCAGATTTATGTGGCCCTATGCCTATTGCTTCTGCAAATGGAAACAAATACATGATGACATTTATTGATGACTACACCAGAATGTGTTGGATTTACTTACTAAAGAATAAGTCTGATGCTTTTCAAACTTTCAAGAATTTTCATGTATGGATTGAAAATGATGCACAAACACATATTGGCTCTCTACGTACTGATAATGGAAAAGAATACACTTCAAACGAATTTGAAAATTATCTTCGTCAACATGGAATCAAACATCAAACCATTGTGCCATATAATCCACAACAGAACGGTGTAGCTGAAAGAATGAACAGAACCATTTTAAATATGGTCCGCTCCATGTTATTTTTCAAGAATGTAAAATTGATGTTTTGGGGTGATGCAGTTCTATGTGCTGTTTACATAAAGAATAGGTGTCCTTCAAGTTCAATTAGAAACAAAACTCCTTTTGAAATGTGGCATGGCCACATTCCTTCGGTAAAGCATTTCAGGGTCTTTGGGTCCACCTGTTATGCATTGATACCCAAGGGTCAAAGGAACAAACTTGGTGCTAGAAGCAGAAAATGTATCTTCTTGGGGTACTCCAATACCTCCAAAGGATATCATCTCTATGATGAAGCAAATAAGAAGTTTGTGATAGCAAGAGATGTCATATTTCTTGAATCCTCCAAGAGTGACAAGGTTGTTGAGCGGCAACTTGATCGCCTGGACAGATTCACACATGCAAAGTCTTTCCAAGAGTTTGATAATGTGATTCCACACCTTGAAGGGGGATTCCGATATTGAATCAAACTGTGGAATCATTTCCTGAACCACACTCTCCCCCACATGAAGAAACAACCACGGATGACACATTGGATGATGTGATTGACAGAATTGGGAGATTGAATCTTGAATCAATCCCAACTCAGTCAAGTGACCAACCGGGGCCATCTCAGAAAGGTCCTCCCAAATGGCTGACAAAGACACTGGAGGATGTTCATCCTGATGAGGTTGGAAAAACAGAAACAAGAAGTTCCACTCAAGAAATCGAAGGTGATGTAGATAATTCTAATTCCCCTGTTGATATGGATATTGCTTATAACTGTGAATTGAGTTTGTCTACAGATCATGAACCAACTTCCTTCAAAGAAGCCGCTTCTCATGATGAATGGAAAGAAGCGATGCAGAAGGAGTATGATGCCTTGATAAAGAATGGCACTTGGAAGCTGGTTGATCCGCCTTTGGGAACGAAACCAATTGGCTGTAAGTGGGTCTACAAGAACAAGTACAAAGCAGACAGCTCACTTGACAAGCACAAGGCCAGGCTTGTGGCAAAAGGATTCGCACAGAAAGAAGGAGTTGATTATGAAGAAACTTTTGCTCCCACAGCAAAATGGACCACCATCCGGACTCTCTTTGCCTTAGCAGCTCAGAGTGGATGGAAAGTTCATCAGATGGATGTAAAAACAGCCTTCTTGAATGGAGATCTAAAGGAGAAAGTTTATATGTCCCAGCCAGAAGGATTTGTGATAAAGGGTCAAGAACACAAAGTTTACAAACTTGTAAAATCCTTGTATGGCCTCAAGCAAGCACCACGAGCCTGGTATGAGAAATTGACAGAGCATCTTCTGAAACTTGACTTCAAACATTTTGATCTTGATGATGCAACTTTGTTTGTTAAGAAAGTTGGAAAAACAGTTGTATATCTTGTGGTATATATAGATGATCTTTTGATAACAGGAAACAATGAGAGCTATATTGCATCCATGAAGAAAGAGTTGAAGAAAGGTTTTGAAATGACTGATTTGGGTCATGTTCATTACTATTTGGGTATTGAAGTAATTCAACATCCTAAATTCATGTTTCTTTCTCAGAAGAAGTACATTGGAGATCTCTTGAACAAATTTGGCATGGATGATTGTAAACCCTTAGGCACTCCAATGGAACAAAACTTGAAGCTCCCATCAGTTGAAGGGAAGGAATTTGAGGATGCAACTAAGTATAGACAGCTTGTAGGAAGTCTTATCTATCTGACCACCACCAGACCTGACATCTCATTTGCTGTTGGAATCCTCTCAAGGTTCATGCAGAAACCTTGTGAAGGACATTGGTCTGCTGCAAAAGAGTACTAAGGTACTTGAAGGGGACTCAAGACTTTGGACTCAAATATACACAGGTAGGCGACTTCATCTTGACCGGATACTCTGATTCAGACTTTGATGGCGACAAAGAAACAGGGGTGTCTACTACAGGTTACACCATGAGTCTTGGATGGGGCTGTCTCAGGAGATCCATAAGCAATTGATTCCGGCGGATTCCTGGCCAGAAGCCAGAATATGTGGCAATGATGAAACATGGCGAAGAAGTTAGCCATGGCTGGAAAATCCACGGAAGATTTGCGAGATGAAAATAGGTCTCATTCACCTCCCTGCGCAATTAAACAGCACTTACCATGATAAAGTTGGCCAAGAACCCAAAGTTCCATGATCGAACAAAGCACATCAATACAAAGTACCATATAATTCGACATCATGTTCAGGCCAAAACCATCCATCTACATCATTGTTCCACAAATGAGCAAACTGCTGATATCTTCACCAAAGCACTTGGAAGAGAAAATTTTGAAAGGTTCAGATCGATGCTTGGGCTCACCAACATCCCTTCGGATTAAAGGGGGAAATGTTGACACCTAATCCTATGGGATGGGTGTGGATATTTAATTTTGTATAATAAATAATATTGGGAAATAAGGAAGGCCAAGAGTCATTGGGAGATGAATCCCAATAGCCTCACCTCCATGTATAAATGCATGTTCATTCTTCATTCTTGAACAATTCGAGTTTGAGGTTATAGGTTTGACATTTTTTTCTGTTTTTTGGTTGTTTTTTGAAATTCGTTTCCTTGTTAATACTTCTTTATTTCGTTTGAATTTAGTTTCTTTATAAACGAAAAATAATAAAAATTCTGTGTTTTTTTCGCGTTACTGTTCCTTTCTAACGAAACAACACTTCTGCTATTCCTTTTGAAAGGAACATCAGTTTCACAGAATGTTTTTGCTGTTCCTTTCAAAACG
The DNA here is from genome assembly GCA_034641835.2 of Pinus albicaulis. Taxonomy (NCBI): domain Eukaryota; kingdom Viridiplantae; phylum Streptophyta; class Pinopsida; order Pinales; family Pinaceae; genus Pinus; species Pinus albicaulis. The sequence continues at coordinate 1,324,638,326 of CM076581.1, forward strand.
AACAGCACCTTCGTAGGATATTTTCTGCCGTTCCTTTCGAATGGAACAGCAATTTCGCGCAGTGTTTTTGCTGTTCCTTTCAAACGGAACAGCATGTCCGCAGAGCATTTCATTGTTGTTCCTTTTGAAAGGAACAGCAGTTTCACAGATTATCTTTGCTGTGAATATCAAACGAAATGCATAAAATTCCATAAGTTCTATCCCCGGACCATCACACATGAAAAATATTATAAATTGGTCATATTACTTTAATGTGGTAAATAGCGCAATTACATTAATCTTTTGCTGTCCCTTCACCTCATACTTGAATTATCACAACGCGATTCCCTCATTATTTTGTACGCAACGATTTCAGTAATTACTTAATTTGATTGACTTTATCATGATTGCGCCTGTTTTTTCACTGCCGTCCTATTGTTGTTCCACACATTCCACCTTAATCGACGGTCGAGGTCGACCTTTCATTCGTTTGGGGGGCGGAAATATCTGCATGCAGATCAGATACCCAAAATTTCTTCACTTGTATCTCTCCAATAGATTTTTATGAATTAAAACCCTTGCATTTTCAGAAAATAACGAATTTTAGTGAACTGTGCACTGTGTTGTTCCATTAAGGTTACTGTGTGTTGAGAACAATTAACGAAGAACAGAAATGGGCGGACGTTCAATTCGCAGCGAACCTCAGACGTTGGTTGTATCTGATGCTGCACGGGCAATATTAGACAAACTGGGATGGATTACATACTTTATGAGAATGCAACAACCCAATGAAGCAGTGGCTACTGAATTCTTGTTAAATCTGCAGGAAGGTTCCTCCACAGTCAGAGGAAGGCAGATAGCGGTGACCGATGAGATAATTGCAGAAGTATCCGGCATCCCCGCACAGGGAACTGTCTAGACTCAGAAGAAAATCAGAATTCGGGAGGCCATGCAAATATTTCAAGATGAAGGACAGAGGCTAATAGTCAAAGGGAGAGGAGTACACCTGGCATCGCTAGGCGAACCATGGACAGAATTAGCCAGGATCATGCAGGCTTACATAACATGCGACGGTAGAAAAGACGTGGTAAGACCTCACCATCTTAAGCTGTTAGCTGTGCTAAAACAAAAATGCACTATCAATTTACCTGCATTCTTAAACTCTTTATTGCATGATATTGCTCGTGGAATTAGAAAATCAAAGCATGCAGACACGGTGGTCAGCCACCATTGCTTGATTCGGCTAATAGTAAGTTACAGCCTCGCCCAGCAGCAAACCAGCTGGGAAGAGCTAATTTTTTCTATTGAAGGAGGGATGGCTTTACCCACTCCGAGACGGAAAAAGATGGCTGGCTCAATAGCCAGGCCCTCCACTTACAGACAATCCTCCTGATTAAAACGAAGCAAGAAAGTAACAGAGGAACTCCCGAGCAGCAATAATCAACCCCTGCAATTAAACAGCTCAGATGAAGAGGAACAACCTCGTTATTCGGATGAGGAAGAGGCAAGTTACCATACTGATGGAAAAAAGCAATTAGAGGAGGAAGAAATACGTTATTCGGATGAAGAAGAGATCGAAGGAGATTCAGAGGAAGAAGAAGTCGAAGGTGAAATATGGTATTCGGATGAGGAAGGTAGTTATCACACCTGTGATGCGAATAGCAGCAAAGAGGATGAAACAGAGCCTGTCGAAAATGTCAGCACGAGCCCTCTGTAGGAAGACCAATTGGCCTAGATTTTTGCCAACATGAGCAATTACGCACGGTCTCTGGACCCCAACAGTGACATTAATCAAATGCCAGAATGCTCTACCTTTGATAGGGGTGTAACTGATGAAACAAAAAACCCTAGCGAAGCTAGGGTTGCTTCTACTGAGATGCACGAACAGGAGAATGTGCATGCTGAGCCAACATTTCGATCTGGAAACCCCTAGGAAACCGCAGAGTTAACTGAGCAAATGATTCTTGAGGAATCTAATCAAGAGCATGAGACTATGGAACAAGAACCCCAAGAAGAGGTGCAAGAAGATTTCACTGAGGGCACGGCTCAAAGCCATGCTGAGCAATTAGGGTCAGATGAGCAAACTGTTGTCCCCTTAAGAAAGAAGAAGAGAACAACGGAAGTAGAGAAGCTTTGCAGAGAAAGGAAAAAGCTTCATAATGTGATTGAGTAGCTTAGGCAAACCATTAGGATTTTAAAAATGAAGTAGACACCTAAGCGAACTCCTAAAATACGAAACTCTGTCATCAAGCGAAGATCGAAAAAGAGAAGGGTCACTGCTAATATAAACCCTCAGGTAGAAGACGAAACGGTACCAGAGCCTACTTATGAGGACTGGGATAAGTAAACAGCCGTCCCAACATCAACTGTTCCAGAAGAAGAAACGGTACGAGAGCCTACTTATGATTTCTGGGAGCAACAAATAGCCGTCCCAACATCAGATGTTCCAGAAGAACTAGTTTTGAATGAAAACAACCAATCGAGCAGTCAAAAAACCTTTAGTGATTCAGAATTAGTTAGACTGCAAGAAGAACTGGCACAGGTTCGAATGGAGAGACAAAAACTGGAAGAAGATACTGTCCCAAGGAGGAAATACCAAGAATTACAGCAGCAGATGAAAATTGTTCATGAGGCAGAAGCTGAAGCCCATGAAAAACGTCGAGAAGCAGAGATAAGAGCTGATAAGGTAAACAACCAATTAAAATTAACACGAAAAAAAATGGACATTCTCTGCTCATTATATACTAATGTCTTAGCTTGTAGGTGCCCTGCCAAAAATTATGCTTTTCTTCTGTTAGAAAGGTATTTGCAATTAAAAATCAAGGCAGTTAGGGCTAGCAAATCAATAGAGTTAAGAACTGTAGACGACCTGATATCTTGCTGCAAGCTTTACGGGGACAAAGTACAGCGCCTGTTCTGTGAGTTTTATTTGCATAATTTAATTCTTGAAAATGACTGTGAATCAAATCCTAGCCCTTTTATTGGAGATGTACAGTTTTAGGCCTTCATTTCTTTTGCCGTAAATCAATTAAAGTGGCTTAAAGCCTATAATGCCTTTGCAAGGCAGGAGAATGCATTGGATCTATGGGTCAGAAGTGAACCTCAGGACCCACGTCAATTATGGGCTAGGCAGAAAAGTCTAATGACAAGGAAAGGTGTTACCCAAGCTCTGGGGCCTATTCATAAGTCGATCATTTTGAAAGGAACGGACTATTTTTCATCTATTAGGGACCAGGCCTATGTAGCAGCCAAGATCCGGTGGAGAACCTCGAGTCAAAACGTACAAAGTAGGGAGCCATTCAATTATAGGAACTTTGGGCTAGCTGTAGATCGTTTCATTGCCTATGGCCATCTTGTCTTGAAAGAAGGGCCATTTTGGTTAGGGTGTAGGTTCCGCAGCCCCATTGTTTGGTACCCTGCTTTGGATTGCAAAGCTATCTATGAGCTTCCCGAGGGATAGGCAGGACATATTCTCGAAGAGTTAGCTGCACATCATGGTTTTAGACCCTTCAATGACAAACCTTCTCCATCTTACTCTTTGACGGCTCTCCATGTAAATTATAGTTTTCATGAGGACATGAAAAAGGAAGAGCAGGGGGGTATGTTGGCCATTGAAAGAGGTATGAAATTCTTATGTATTTGTTCATTCTTTCACCATAAACATACTTTAGTTTGTCTTGAAAAGGTAATCTATCATGATAATTGTAATTAATTTGGAAAGGTTTACATTGAGACTAAAAAGGATAACTAAAGATTGTTTTTATTGTCAAATCAGGAATTCGAAGAGGTGAGGAGTTGTATCAAAGGCGTGGCTAAAAACAGTCTGACTCCTACTCCATTTGCGATGAACCATAGTCAGCTGAAGCCAAGAAGATCTGAACGGATTTCCCGAAAAGGGCAAGAGACAGCTCGGCTCTAAACAAAGAAAACAGAACTGTGATAAAACAAAGGAGGTGCGAATCCCTCAGGATAGGGATCGCTGCATAAACTGATCGTCTTTCTTGATTTGTCCGTCCAAGGATCGAATATAAAGGCGTCGATCTTTAGTGATAGACGACGGTGAACTGTTTTTGTAAAAGACTTATATATTTCCTTTGCAATTAAATTCTCGACTCTCTGTCGTGAGAGAACGATGTCTGTAATGTTCTTTTGATTAATATAAAATCACCAGTTTCATCTATCCTTTAGAATTCTAAGGTAGACCCAGCATTACTTCACTATGCTGCTGTATTATTAATCTTGGTTTGTTAATGCGCAATGTGTGTTTAAGATTTATTTGCATTACAGAGTTGTTTCATTAATTGATTGAAGTAAACGCTGATCCATTGTTGTTTCATTTATCAAACTTATTATTATTTATCAGCGGTGCTATTCTGTAATTACAGTGAGTTGCTGTTCCATTCATTTATGGATTGCTATTAGATTACAATTGGACTATCGACAGGTTTAGAATATCCAGTTGTTCGAATTGCGATTGAATCGTAGTTGTTGTTTCTTTTGAAGAATTGTAATTGTTGTTTCTTTTATGCTGCTGTTCCTTTTGGATTTCATTTCCTTTGAGTTGTTTCCACTTGCTTAGAGATCTCTAAACTGTAGAGGGTAGAGCTAATCGTTCCAGGAGCTTCATCAAACCTTTGACATGTATGGTTATTGAAATGTGTATAAGAGGATAAATTAACTTATAATGAAATATGATGAATCATTAGAGGATTTTATGGATAATTTTCTTCACCTTTGCTACGAATTTTCCAAGGAAGATGTGGATTGGGATTTTATGAATGAAAATTTTCAATATTTAGTTCAAATTTCCTTAGAACCATATGAAAATGAATCTTATATGAGTCTCCAAAATTTTCTTAGTCGTGGGGCATTGAGTGAACTTTCCGAGTAGTCCTCCTTATCTCCTCTTGCATGAGATCCGCCCAAAGGCGCTCCCATCCCGGCAGCTTCTCCCGACCATTGAAACTATCTTGATATGAGTGCCAAGCCTTCGGAAGACCAAGGAGAGCCAGGTCGACCATGTCCTCATCTTCAACAGTCACCCCCACACTTCCCAGCTCATCTCTGCATTGAGTGAACTTCGTGAGGTATTTGGCGATACTGTCGCCTTTCTCCATCTTGATGTTCCCGAGCTTATCTTTGAGCGCCAGCTTCCTTTGGTCGCTCTTACTCTGGAATAGATCCGTCAAAGCTTTCCACATTAAATATGGAGAAGCATTTCCATGCAGGCTGGATACAATATGATCCTTGACGCCCTCCAACAGGATCCTTCGACATTTCGCCATCTTCTTTTGCCATGCTTCGACTTCAGCAGGATCAGTGGGCCTTTGGACATCCGTATCCATGAACTCCTTTAGTCCATTATCTTCTAATACTGCCTCCATGCGATCCTTCCATGCAACATAATTCGAACTGCCTTCAAGAGCATATTCGAGTCGCAAACCGTTGAAAGACATTTTCAACTCCGGCACCAAGAAAACAAAACTGCTGCAAAATTCGAATTCCAACTCAAAGCTCAATCGCTCTGGATCTGTGAGAAAAAATTATTTCTAGCACATAGATCGACTGCAGGGGCATTTACTGGATATATCACCTTTCAAAGAAAGGATGGGTCCAGAGGCTACCTGGCCCGCATGCAGACTCTGTCTACCGAAATAAGTTTGTAATCACTGTGATGATCAATCTCTGCTTCAATAGCTTCGATACCATGTATAAAATTGCTGAATAATGATTAATTATCCACCGAGACTATCTTGATCACATATCAATTCGAATTCATATGCAACACATAATCTCTTCCACTCAGATCATCACACATGCGGAAAAAAAACAAGCGATAACACATCAATTCATCATACACATTAACACAGTATGTATGGGGAAATCTTATTGATGAAAACCCCACAGATATTGTGTATATTATAATGGAGAAAACATGTAACAACTCAGTACAATACTCCTCACAAGTACTCAGTAGTATCTCATGAAGTTACACACAAACTAGCTTGGTTTTGAACAAGTCACGGGTTCAAAACTCAACCACTAATTGCTTGCCTCTATTGCACAATCATGGCCTGTCTAAATAGAGATCGAAGGTTCGAATCTCCTTGGCTTGACAGTGCAATCATCATGGGAAATTGCCTCCAAGTGTGGTGCAAATCTCATGCACAACTGATAGCTGTACTCACCCTTTCATCTATCTCTTCCACTAGTCTCCACTGAACTGTCCATGCACTATAGTGAACTGATGTGTTCTTGAGTTGAATAATGAGTTACTAATTAATGAATTAAATAATATTTAATTCACTCCACTCATTACTAGTTGATTAGCTAGTTAAACTAATCTCAACTAGTTCAACTAAGTTAAACCGAACACAACTCCACCAACTGTCTCATCAACTCCACCAAACTTCTGCCACTGAAGTCCTAACTGAAGTCAACCATGCATGAGCTCACTAAACCCTTAGGAATAGCGTAATTCCTCTGTCAGATGCATGAGCCACTTCTGTAGCTCGAACTGAAGTGCTCCAAGAGAGTAAACTGAAGTTTAGAGTCCAAATATTATTAAGGGTAAATAATATTTGACTTCCCTATTTTTAGGATAGGCAGTCTAAAAATAGACGTCGACCTATAGGTCCAAAAATAGAGGTCCATCTATTTTTACCAACATGACCAATACTCCAAGAATAACATACTGCAACCCCTGGACCATGCTCCATATGTCTAAAAATAGACATAGTCTAAAAATAGTCTTTGCGCCAGAATTTTCCTGCGGGCCCACTTAGTGAAGGCGACTTCATTTCACTAAGCTCCATCACCTTGCTGCATTTTCAACAAATCATCCATCTTTGATGCTTGCAACGTGCTCGGTCTTGGTCCGACTTGGTTATCAAGTTCACCCTTGACATCTTCTACATCTGCAACATCCTTGTGTGGTTCAACCTGCAATGTTTGTAATGTGCTTGGTTCAGGTTCAACTTGTTCTTCAAGTTCTTCCTTCTCCTCAACCACATTCTCAACATTCTTCGGTCTAGCCATATACCTCCTTATAAGCTCACGTTTCATCTCCTTAAAATCAAGCTTGACAAGCTTCCCTTGAAGAATGCGTTGCTCTTCAGCCAATTCCTTTAGCTCCTTTCCATAGCTGTCCAATGTCTTCATAAGTTGGCTGAATTCATCCCTGTTCGTGTCGGATATCCCTTCTGCAAGTATTTCATAAAAGGTCTTCTTCAACTCACGAAACTCATCAACGATTTCATCTGTTCTTCTCAAAGATTTTACCAGCCTGCTTCTGAAGTCCTTCGGAATTAACTCTTCCATTATAGCTCTAGCCCTGACAAATGCCTTGCTTCAGCTAAGGTCTCAAGAGAAACCCCAAATATATAAGTCAACTTCAACAGCGTCTGCAACCCCTGCAACTCTGTCCAGCTCTGATACAAAATTTCACGCCCCTACACCACGGTTGTCTTCCAACCACGTCTTGTAGGCAGGTGCGGCACTTCCGTACTTTTTCTTTTTCTAAATACTCAAGTACCCAGACTACGCCTATAGCAACATTCGTTAGTTATATTACAAATGTTCTTTCAATGTGCGGAAATAAACATAAACATCAATATCAAACGACATGTACGCCCATACATACAAGGGAGGGGCAACTCCCTTTTAAAATGAGTCCGCCCGGATATTATGTTTCATAAAAATACAAGTTTACAACATCCAATCCAGCAGAAACCACTCCTGCTCCTTGGCATGGATATTTTCCTTTTGGCCAAGATCTAAGGCTTGACAATCATCAAACTAGCCTAGAAAAATCATATACAATCAAGAGTTTCAACCTGCGGAAGTGTTGCCCTAAATTTCCCAAGTGTTGGTCACTCGGGTCACTCAGTTGTTGCTCCAAATCAGTGCAAAGCATTTTCTGAGCTGACCGTGTGTCCAATCCGTCCTTCACCCATAAGGTTGGATGCGTCTCAGAGTTACACACCTTCTGTTTTTTACGACACCTCAATCCGACACCCGACTTGCACGGAATCATGTTTTTAGTGCTGGGCCACTGCCGTTACTCGACGTCCATAACCGACTTGACTCGACCTATCCGCCATTCAGCTGCGCCCAAACCGACCTGCGGTGCGGCGTGCACGTCTACGACCTGACTCGACCAAAGCTTGGTTCGTCTTCGTTTCTGCGCCGAACGAGTTGTTGGCAACTCGTGTGCTACCCTTGACTTCTTGCTTGTTCATCCTTGTTGCGTCTTCGAACATGGTTGCTTCACTCTCCAATGCCATCATATATATATGGACACCAAGTGAAGTGAGGTTCGCTCGTTTGCCACGAGCCGACCCACCTATTTATTCATCCACCCACGAAGTGCCGTGTCGTGGGGTGTGGGGCGCTCGGCCGACCCGAGCCGACCCCCACGTTTGGTGTTCGCCCATGAAGTGTCGCGACGGCCCACGCCCAATATGTTGGCCGACCCACCAACTCATCCGTCAGTCTAGCTCACCCAAGGTGCGCCCGTGGTGGTATAAACGCGTCTCGCCAACGCCGTGTTGACTCGCCTCTCCTCCAACTCGCCCTCGTGACTCGCCTCGCTACACCCACGCGCCCGTGACTCTCCGGTGCGTCGTTACGCCCATTACGTCGCACGGTGCCCGAACTCGCCCAAACGCCCAACCGACGCGCCCATGAAGTCTTGGGGCCTTGTCTTGGGGCCTTACACATGAGGATTTAGAAATGTCAAATGCAGCATAAGAAATAATAATTTAATTTAATTTGTTATTCTTTCCTTTGAAACAGAAAACTGTGACTTTTCATCCTCAAACCCTTAATTTAATAGTTTAATTGTGACACACTAAAAATATTCCAGGCTTCTCAAATGAAGACCATCCAAAAAAAAATTTATTTATGAAAATTTGAACTTCCCCAAGCCCACTTCCAATATATACCACACCTGTCATCGTAATAATTAGAATTCATAATTATGTTCAAATTATAGAATAAAATTATACTATAAAATTAAAAGAACAAGAAAAAACATTAAATACTTTGCAATGTAAGTAAAATTTAAAACATAGTGAGATGAGAGCTTGAGATAATGTCACATTTCATTGTAATAAAATTTTAAAACACATCTCGTTGTGGAAACACAAACAACATATGCACATCTATTTTCATAGCGCCAATGGTATACGACCCACGAAAAAGTAAGAAAACATAGACCAACAAACACAACGCACTAAGTGCAATGTTGTAGTTGTTTTGAATTTTAAACTCTCGTCCGAGAGTTTTGTTCTTATAAACCCAAAATTCTCCATTAGCGCGGCATTCTACCTGTCATTTTCGCGATTTTTGCACTGTATCTGTCGAATTACCCAAAATTCTCCATTCGCGTGGCATTCTGCCTGTCGTTTTCGTGAATTTTTGCACTGTAGCTGTCGAATTCTTGGACTATAGTTGTCCTTTTCACGAATTCTTGGACTGTAGCTGTCGTTTTCGCGAATTCTTGGACTGTAGCTGTCGTTTTGAAGAGCTATTTTCTTTGTCGCCGGGATCCAGGTAAATTTGGTGCTACTCTTTCAATAGTCATATGTCCACGAAAACCATTTAGTGTACAATTGTGACTCAAAACTATGCTTGCAAATTTTCATGGTTCAAACAACATCAAAATATTGGCTACACCCGACTAAAAATAGAATGCACTAGTCCCAAACTGACAAATTCATTGTTGGCAGCAAGGAGAAACAAATCAAAAAAGGAAATTCCTCGTAACATATTTTCTTATGGTATGTTTGTTGCAGGGCACCTTCATATTTTCGACCTACTGTAAACAATAGATGATTTCACCCTTCATATGAAAAGTGTTCTTGAACTAGGCCAAATGATTTTGACTTCAAGGCTGCTCTTTCACCATAATCTAGCTCGGATACCAAGTAATCTCAGGAGATTGAACAAGTCGGTTTTATTTTCTTTTGTCTTTGTTACAACTTTTGAGTTGAAGTAGTGAAGCCCTAGTCATGGTATATCTTTGTGATACAGTGGGAATTCTGAGAGAGATTTGCTAGCTGTTTTTCCTGTTACCTTGGAGACCTTATTGCATGAAATATATCACTTTAATCATTAGGAAAGGCATTGTACTCAAAAGTAGAATCTAATCTAATGTCATTTGTCCAAAGATAAGTCAGATAATTGAAGTATAATCACACTGCAATGATGAATATAAGGTTTGGAAAAATAAATCAGCTATAAATCTGAAGCTTGGTGCTTGAAGTATGAGTCATCTGCTTGCAACCCTCATGAAGTTCAATAAAATGGTGCCATGTGGTGCCATGTACTCATAAGCATATTCCTTGTACTTATTCAAATGGTTTCAATGGTGTGCTCCTTGTAGATAGTGAGGGCATTTGTATGGTTTGTTACAAAGTTGCGGATATGTCGTGCATCCTCAATAGTGGCTCCAATCCAAAGCACATCAGAAGCAATAGATTTCGGTGCCAAGTTCAATGAATGGACAATGCAAGGTGTCCAAAATACTTGTGGATATTTTGCTTCCACAATCATGCCAACAGCCTTGCAAACAGGTGCATTATCTGTAATGATTTGCACACAACAATCCACACCTACACTTTCAATAACTTTGAGAAATAACTCACCCATATATTGTGCATCCTTGTACTCTCCAAGTGCATCCACTGCTTTCAAGAAAACTACACCATTCATGGATGACACCATGAAGTTAATCAGTGGGTGGCGTGCTGGATCTGTCCATCCATCAGAAACAATGCTAACCCCAGATGTTGGCCATGCTGATTTAATAGGCTCAAGCATTTTGTCCACCTCTTTCTTTGCCTTTGTCAACAATGTGGTTCTGAGCTTCTTTGACCCAGGAGGCACATACCCTAATGGAGCCCCATGACAAAGAGCTCGACACATCTCAATAAATAGAGGTGACCGTGCAACATTAAAGGATATGAAGTTCTGATAGAAAAAAAATGCAATGGTGAGGTCAAGCTCTTCCCTTTTCTCTTTTTTGAAAATCTTGTCCATTGGACCAACTGCAGTTGCCTTTCTCTTTGCTAATTCTCCCCTGCTAGAAGTCTCAAAAGGGAACTTGCTGCTGCTTTTCCTCAAGAATGGAAGGGGGTCATCAGTCTTGGATTTTTTTTATTTTGCTGCCACATTTGCCTCACCAATACTCGCCTCTTTCTCCAATTTCTTCCTATCTGGCGATTCAATTGTTGTACAACATTTAACGCCACAACCTGGAATACCCAAGTCACCATCTGGTCCAAGTGACATTTAACCTTACTTTCTTCAAGGACTGTGACTATTCTTCTCATGCAAGGAATCTTCGTAACCCAACCAGCTTATAGATCTCCCTGCCAAAACAAAGTCATTTAAAAAAAATTTGATTATAGAATGAAAATATTTAATTGATAAGTGAAGATAAAGTCTTCATCTTGATTTCTTCGATGGTGGAGAAAATATGTGTTGGTGATTTCTCTTTGAATGATCTTCTTCAAGGGTAAGGATTAGATCTTGGTTGTAATGATGATAAAGCCTTCTTTTTTGCACTCTTCTGTACCAGTCCTAGGAAAGCTTGGTTCCTAGTCTTTAGATAATATTACTTTGACTTCTTCTTTACATAATAATATAATTACATAGTCAACATGAAGACCGATCTAGCTATACTTTTCAACATGCCTATGCGTTCACACATAGTACCTATATAGTACTTGTTATCCATTGGTTGATGACATTCAACTGTCGATTGATAATTTGTTTTTTAATTTGTTTATGAGGGGCAGGCGAGCCCTACAGAGACCCATCCATGGCATCAGGGGAGCCCTACAGAGACGTCTCCATGAGAGGAGGATTTTCAGGTACATTGGTTGTTTAGTTATGTCATGTTTTCAATTAGGTTATATTTATTGTTTGTTGTGAAAAATTGATTAATGTGAATTTTTTTTGTCTTGCACAGGTGGACGCACTCATCCGACTCGTTCACCCAGTCAGGGAATCGAACAAGAGGTGCCCCAAGGACATGTTCCCATTCGCCCTGTTGCTGGTGAGGGGAAAAGGAGAACAATGTCTGAGCCTATGGTATTCATCCCACAATTGGATACTTCTCCAGGTAAAATCTAAATACAAATTTATTGTTTGATGTATGTTTAATTTCAAACTTATTGTGGTACTCATGTACCCAAATTCCTAACAATTTAATGTTTTGTATAGTGGCTCATAGACACATTCATTACTCACCAGGGGACCATGGTATGAATGAGGGTCTTATACACATTAGATCAATTCCTAGTTAAAATGTTCAATTTTACGTTATATTCAATGTTGAACAAGTGAATTTTTTTTCCAAATGACTTTTTTAATGTGAAAACATTATGCTCCATAGGTGCAAATGTTGGAGCTGGGCTTGGCTTTATTGCTGGTGAGGGGCAAAGGAGAACAATGTCTGAGCCTGTGGTATTTATCCCACAATTGGATACTTCTCCAGGTAAAATCTAAATGAAAATTTATTGTTTGATGTATGTTTAATTTCAAATTTATTGTGGTACTCATGTGCCAAAATTCTAACAATTTAATGTTTTGTATAGTGGGTCATAGACACGTTCGTTCCTCGTCAGGGGAGCATAGTATGAACGCAGAGGAAGAGATAGTTTTTCCAACGGGTATTTTCAAATTACCAAACAAGTTTTTTAAATACAATTTTTTCTTATAAATTATTTAATTTTTAATACGTGTAATAATTTAACATGTTACAGGTGGTGGTGGTCGCCCTCCTAGGGGTACAGGTCGTAGGGTTCATGAGTTTGCTTGAAATCCGAGCTATGATCCCCTTTACACCCATCCTGGTGATATTCTTGAGCAGATGCCTTGGGAAGATACAATCTCCTTACTTACTGTTGATGGGATGAGGGAGCATTCCATGAGATTGCGCAATGAATTGCAAAGTTGCAATCTCTCTACCCCTAGTTGAAATTGTCTCCAAATTGTTTTTCACAATTTGGAGAGTTTGATAGAGACTTATCGTGGGGTTGGACCATCAACCCAAGTTTTTTTGACATGATGCGTAGGAGGAGAGCATCAGTGATTTTTATCCACTCCTACAATGAAGTCAAAAGGAAGGTCACTAAAGAAGCAACCTTGTCACTATTTAACTTGCGGCCTGAAGACAAAAAACGTCTAAAGATTGCAAGATTCAATGATCCTAATATTGCACCCCATATTTATGAGAAGTTCCTGTATGCATACGGGAAGTTCCCAAATAATGATGAGGTGCCGCAATATTTTGTTAGAATGTTGGTTGCTCAGTTCCGAGACCACATGGACCCTAACTATACAGATACTAGGTCCAAATTCTATGGAGCTGGAAAAGGTCGTACATATGAACGACCTGATGCTATGCGAGATGTTGGGTTTAGGCCTCCAGCACCTCGTTTAGTAGCTCGACCACCTAGGGTAGTTACACTTCCAGAGGAGTTAGCCCTTATCTCCAGTGCTGCATCAAAAATGAGGGATAAGATACAAGAACATATTGCAGCTGCTTTAGGAGGGGTGGAAGTCGGCTTAGGGACGAGCCAACCTTCATCTAGTGCAGGAGAGTGTTCATTTGTGAGTGTCCCAGATGATGTGTTGAGGGAGATGGAGCGAGATGAGCTTATTAAGTATGCAGCCTCATGTAGAGACCACTATGAGCAATCCAGGACAATACAAATGCACACCATGGGCGAGGTATGTACATATAGGTTTTGATCTAACATGTTTTTTTGGTGTATATATACATTTAGTCTCAAAAAACTGACGCTAATATATTTATTTAACTTATGCAGTTTACAACATTCCTAGAACAAAATTGCCTTTCCCCTTGTGCTTATTCTGTAGATCGTGGACACGATCATGTACAGGTGCCATAGCCATTACTCATTACTATCTATCTATATTTTTGTATGTCAAATTGAAATTGAATTTATGTCACAAATTTATTGGTACGAGTCTTAACATTATGGAATTTTCAGGTTAGTGCTACACATGAAGGGCTACTTGAAGAGATTATTCCTTCTGAGGTTCCAGTCGTGACACAGGTATTGATACTTTTCGTTAAGCATATTTATAGTGTTTATTATATTTCTTTTCGTAAACTTGACTATTAACTTTGGTTTCTACTTTTCAGGGTACAGAGGATATTGACATGATGCAGACTGAGCCTCAAGGAGATCCTGTAGTCTCTGGGTCCGAGACTCTACATTAAACCATGGTAACCTCTTACCCTTTCTTCGTTGCTATGGTATTAAAAAAATATCTGAGAGTGTACGAGGAGATTCACCTGCCTTTTTTGTAGAATTTGTATCCTAGTTTTTGTATCTTTTCTTATTCAATCAAGAACTTTTTCCCAATTGTCTATGAAGTTATGGATAACTTTATTCAGTTGCCTATAATGTCATATGACATATGCTTTAGTATGATATTTTGCATTATGACATTTTGTCTTGCTTTAGTCATATATGTGTTTCTCATATTACTCTACATTGGTAGAGTTTCCCATATTGGCAATAATGGGTATAACCCATTCCTATATACTCTCAAATTTGTGTAAGGATTTCACTGTGCAACAGCTGCAATATGGTATTTCTATTACAATAGTATAAGATTGACCTCAATTTCATCATTTGTATATGAATTATGGTACAGTACATGAATATATGGAAGTGCATCCATCAGTTCAGATATGGCTTCTCTGCTCTATTCATATTGTCTATATTCATTGAGTTTTGCATTGTATACAAAACAATAATATTCCCCTATATATGGTGTCAGGAATCCTATTCGAGAATGGTGTTGCAGTGGGGTAGCTGCAATATCCTCCATCTAAAATATCAATGATCTTGATCATTTTGGGTCGTATTGATTTTCTTCACAATCACATTCCTTCAATAGTGTCAACATTCATATATATAGTCACAATTTGATCTTCTTAGCATCGTGCTTATCGATCCTTGTTCAGTTTCTAGAAGAATCAATTTTTTACTTTGAATAGCAAGTGGTGAGCATCATTAAAGGAAGAAATTTTATAGGTATCTGAAGACCAGACCTCCCTTGTGACAAGAATCACTACAAGAAGTCAGGTTGACCATTGGACCTTTCATTAGCATAACTCAAGGATGCAGCAAAGAAAATGGTTTAAACGTGAGGTACATGACTATTCAACATTAACTTGACCGATGCATGTTGAATTTGACACAACTCACTATGTCAATGGTGACTTGTTCCTCCCCTGTGCAGGATGTTGCTAAAGGAGAAACTGTTATTAAGGAGAAAGAAGAAGAGTTGTATGCCTTACAAGAAAAACTTGTCAGTATGGAGAATGTGAGTTTCTTCTAAAAATGATCTGTGGATGATTTATTAAATTGGAACATTTATTTTAAGCATTGTAGCATCATGCATTTATTGTATTCTGATGTGAAATAAGATTAATAGGATAATACTTTACCTTGCTTACTGTTAATCAACGCAAGCACTTTGTCCAGGATCCAGCAGCTCCAGTTCCTTATTCTTACTTTAGTATCATGCTCTTTATTGTAATTATCTCCTGATTTCAGATACTGTTTTATTTTTTAAAATTTTTGATGGGATTCCATAATAATCTTGTTGTTATTGCAGGAGGAGATCCAAAAGCTCATTGATGATCACAAGGCCACACTAGAAGCAAGGAAAACTGAGTTTGAAGCTGAGATTGAACAACGAAAATCCTTATGCAAAGAAAGAGAGGAAGCTTTAAGATTGTTTGAGTAGCTTAAGAAATTGAAAACAGAGTTAAATGTGATCAGGCTTGGCAGCTGACAATATGATACAGCTGGAAAGATTTATTGAAGGTTCCCAAATTTCTACAAATGAAGGTTTAGTGAATAGATTAGTGAGATTTAAAATTGGCTATAAGCCTAATGAGATCAAATAAGAGGAATCTGTTCGTAGCCTTGCTATTTCTGTAATTAGTGAGATTTAAAATTGGCTATAAACCTAATAAATAGTTTGTAGCCTTGCTATCTCTGTAATCTGTACTGCTAGAAATTGGCAGAAACCAAGACTGAAAATATTTGATATATTTTGGAAATCGAGTTTCGGCAGTACAATATGGATTTCTTTTATTCAGATTGAAAAATCTGTGTAGTGATGAACCTCATATTAATATTTATTATTATCCATTTTAATTTATGACAACTGTTGAGTATCGAAAATAAGGTGACTAAAATATATGTTTTTTTTTCTTGTTTATTATACATTTTCTACTGTGTTGAAATCGAGTATAATTCTTTTACAAATTTGTGCCAATATTTGAAGGCAATGTGCTTTCTTGTAGTGGTGCTAATGCATGGATGTTCACCGAAAATCTAAAGCGGGAGTTGATATGTGGATGAAAGAGACTGTTAACACATGTCCTAAGTCGGCTAGAAGAAGGCAATAAAACGGGGTTGATTGGCCCGAGAATGCACAATAAAGATAGGAGGTTTATGATAGACAAATAAGCCAGTGACAGATGGGTACACAAGGGAAAAAGCTCACTTTGAAAGTGGACAAGTTCTCTAGGCAAACTTTTCCCTCCTATACCCATCTATCACTACAACTTATTTTTATGTCATAAAACTCCTGTAGCTTGCTTATCTGATGGTGGTGAGTATTCTTTAATATGCCTCCACTGCTCATCTAATTTCACCTTGAATTAGAATTTGCATTACCCAAGTTGGGTCCACCCAATAAAATCCAAAGAAAATTTTGAAGTGCATGATAAGCGTATTGAAAAACACTATCATAACATGGCATTTCATCTCACATTTCCAAAATAAGAAACAACTTTCCAAATTAGGAAACATGTTTCCAGGCCATATCATATGTGTTTCCACATTTCACTGTGTTTTTGGTGATGGTACCAACCATGTACTTGTGTTTCCCACAACATAACCAAATATTTATATTGGTGCAAAGTTCAAACAGACATCAGTCTCAATTTATTGAAGCAACATGAGCGAGAATCTTCACATTTTGAGGATATTTTGTTACAGCCTTGGTCTAGAAGCTAACCTATGCAAAAAAGAAGATCATGACTTTCAATATGTCCAATAATTTTTTTCCAGATGGTCACTCTTATAAAGGTGACAATAGTATAAGGGGTATCTTTCTATACCTAACTAGGTGTTCATTTTATGTCTCTAGCTTTGGAGATGAGATTGTCTAAGGCTTACATTGTCCTTCATATACTAGAAAGGTGTTACCCACCATGTGCATTTCAAACACTTTAATCAATCATCATCAATTCCATCATCAATTAGTTCCATCCACTCGGGATTTCAAATCATATTTGACAAAATGGAACCAAAATCCACCTTGCGGTCAATTCAAGAAAAGACTTCAGCCATAGCAGTATTGTTGTTGATCCTACATGATTTACAAATGGACCAACAGGTCATAAAATAAGGCATCATGGCAACAATACGGAATGGAAGCAACTAGAAATGTACAGAAGCCTGGAATAGTAGTAGCCAAATTCAAGATGGAGAAAAGTTCAATTTCCTTAGTCCTCGACATTAAATTATATTCAAGAGGAGCACTAGATGATGAGATGAGACTTTTACGCTCGTAGAGCAAAATTCCACACCAAATAGAGTAGAACATGTAGTTGTTATAGGTTATCTTACTCATGTCAAATTTATGATCAATGTACTGTGGTACAAGTGGGAAGTTCTTTGCTTGTTTGATTTTAATAATAGAGTTCTGGTACACAACACAATTATAGTGAATGTGTTTGCACATTCACAAATTTATGCCACATTCACTGTAATTACACAAAGTTTCTCATTTTTTTAACAACAATTGTGGTTACAATATAGTTCAAGCAGTTGAAAAATGTTAATTCAATTGACATATAGCACACAAGATTGAATGAAATGTTCTCCTAAGTAGAACATTTTAAAAGTGGGTGTTTCCCATCTGATGTAACATTTTAGTTGTAAAATTTTACATGGCCATTGTTTCAAAAGCTTTCTTAAATATCCCCATCATTTTTTTTTAGTGTAAAGAATCAAAGATTAATTGAGATAGATTTTATATTAATAATATCTTTGTTTTTTGGCTGTTGACAAAGTCCGAAGGAATTTTATTGTTCTAGTCTTGGTTGAGAGATATTCTTACAAAAGCAAACTTTCATCTTTGATTGTTTTAAATTCCCTAAGCATCTATGGTCTTATCTTGTATGTATTTCTTGCTTCTAATTTTCTTGTGAGAGACTAAACTCCCACACTCTACATTGCCATAGTAGTACTAGCATGATGAAGATGTAAATGATTTTTTCCACGACTATTACACTGTTATCCTTTCCAAAACAATTGTCTAGTCTCATCTTGTATTTTTTCTTTGGTATTGTTGCACTTGCAAACTTATTGGGGAATAAATTCAGTGATACATAACTGTAGTGTTCTATTCTAGCAAAAATTTCAAGATATTGAAATCGATTTGGCTAAAAGAGAGGACTCTTTTAGATCTAGTTTCACATTTATTTTAAATTCAAATCTGAACCAGTAAAGAAGCTAAGAATTGACAGTTTTTGGTCACCATCATGACATTGACACTTCAAGCAACATTATATTGACTAGATAGAGTAGAAGGATTATAGTTATGGATCCATAGATTATTCTTTGGCAATCAACCTCCAAATATTATCAAACTTTTTAATATATTATTTACATGATATAATTGCACTCTTAATGCTTTGGGATATATAATCTCCAAAAGTTACACACTGGTTGTTGTCACTGGCAGCGACTGTCACCTTGTCACTAACAAATGGGTGTTGTTTATAGGGTTGCAGTTTCAGGGCTAGGTTTGCAAGGTGGCCTTCGAATCCCTCATCTCTCTGTCAATGGCTTTGAAAGGCTAAGAGAACAGTGGAGCCCGGGGTGTTATAGTTCTGTTCCATGTCATTGTCATGTTCTAGAATCCAGAGACTTCTTCCTGGAGTAGCCTCTGTTTATGCTTTTCTGAGGAATATTTATGCAGGGATAAGAAATTATTCAACCAATGATGTAGAGTTCTTATTTTTGCATGGTTAAGGAATGTTTTAGATTGTGACATTCATGAAGTTGTTTTGGCAGATCCTCAACATTCCTTCAGCTATGGTGAACTTCATTTATCATTTGATCGGCCTCATTATAATTTTCAAGGACAGCCTGGATGATATTCATGTGAGAAGTCCCCATTTTCTTACTCGTACAAAAATTAAAATGGTGTGATGCCAAGCTTTATGGTTATCTATGTCTAGAAACTGCCTTCAATCAGTTTTTCCCCCTTACCTTAGCTTCTGCTGAAGGGCAAGGAATTCCAACATGAGTCCTTTTGTATTTTCCAAATAGTAATTCCCAGTTAAATTTATTTTGGGTACATGTGTTATGATATGGAAAATAATGAGACATTTTTTTCTCCATCAAAATACTTTAATTTGATATTTCAAAGGTTGAAATCAGAATATACATAGTACTGTCTTTTTAGATCTTGCTGAGCCTTAAGGACTAGATACAATATCACAAATTCCAGTTTGTCATCTATTCCCATTAGTTACACTCTTCCTGTATCAATTAATACCTCGGAATGTGCATTAAAACACCAAAAAGGGTACATACATGAGGATTTTCTGCCTTTCCATACTCATAACTTACCATTTTAGTATTACAAAGCAAAACAAAACTCCTCTGAAGAAGTTAATACTGGAGAAGAAACAATTTCGTGCTAGAGTTCTCCATACTTGAAATCCTTCACAGAAAAGGGTCCAACCATATTTGTCAATATATATGGTGGGTCCAGAACCAAGCCATTCTTCACAAGTTTATTACGCTCAAAGATACAAGTGGCCTCATTGAAAAGTAAGTCAAGGACGTTGAAACATAGACTATGAAAAATTCGGGTTCGAATAATGCCAGATCTGAACAAAGACATTCCAAGGGTTTCTTTGATAGCACCAAACAAGGAGATCCCCCGCATTGTGGTGTTGGAGTAGTATTGTTAATCAAAATAGCCATTGCCTCCTCAAATATTTATAAATTTTATTTATACTTGCTTTACCATGTATATCAGATACCTATCAATCACAAACATGAAAAATTGTGGAATTCATGCTCTGGAAACACAACCAACCTTTATTATTACCAACATTAACTTTTATATAGTAGCAGATATGTAGATAAAATTTCCAGCTTCCAAAGAGACAAACCTGCTTCTCCAACATGATGGCACATTCTTAACTACTAACATTTCACTTGGAATTGCTCCCTATCATCGCACTGGGAATTGGAAGCAAGGAATTTACAAGTGCAATAGCTTCATCCAAAAAGGACTTTGAAAGCCATCGCTTTAACTAAATCTGATGACATATAATGTGGCCCTTTTTCCATGCAGCATAGCTAACGGGTGCTTCTAGGTCCTTGAGAAATGAATACACTTCCTTTGAAATGGGAAACCCTCTTGCATCTTTTTTTCTGTGCAGATTCACCTTGTCTGAAATGAATATACATAGGATGTAGGAAAATCTAATTTAGTTAAAAGATGGCAGGCATCCTAACGAAAATAAAAAGAAAAGACAGAATTTTACTAGAAAGAAAGAAAGTGAGCTCCAAACCATAGCTTAATTAAATAAATTAGCTAAGCAAACCATACACAGTGACTATGCTGGCAAGCTGAGGAATATCTTCTTCATCAAGAACCAATCTTTGTATATCAATAAACCAGACTGAGAGGGATGTCAATGCAGCACCAACAAACATTCTGATTGCAACAGACAAATGGAAGGAATTATTTCATCAAACGAACCTGAATGAGAGCACCACCTTTCAACTTACATCATTATGGACTTTAAAATAATAATTAGAGTCAAAATATGATAATAAATTACTCAAGAATCAAAAAAATAGTCGAACGAGGTATAAGATGGTTGAAATCCCATGTCTGTGCTGACCTCTTGCTCTATTACACAATCTTGTAAACATGTGAGATGCTTAATTTATTCTGTATAAGATGGTTGAAATCCCACCATAGCTATTAATTATCTCTAGAAGAAAGCAAGGTAAAACAACATGTATTCATTCAAATAGATTGCAATCTACTAAGGTGTCTTCACATGAATGGCATGCACAACAACATTTCTGGATGGATTTTGTTAAAGGCTTCCTGATCTGTATGCTGAGAGAGGCTGTATGCTGTGATGGTTGAAATCCCACCATGGCTATTAATTATTTCTAGAAGAAAGCAAGGTAAAACAACATGTATTAATTCAAATAGATTGCAATCTACTAAGGTGTCTTCACATGAATGGCATGCACAGCAACATTTCCAGATGGATTTTGTTAAAGGCTTCCTGATCTGTATGCTGAGAGAGGTTGTATGCTGTGATGGTTGAAATCCCACCATGGCTATTAATTATCTCTAGAAGAAAGTAAGGTAAAACAACATGTATTCATTCAAATAGATTGCAATATACTAAGGTGTCTTCACATGAATGGCATGCACAACAACATTTCTGGATGGATTTTGTTAAAGGCTTCCTGATCTGTATGCTGAGAGAGGCTGTATGCTGTGATGGTTGAAATCCCACCATGGCTATTAATTATTTCTAGAAGAAATCAAGGTAAAACAGCATGTATTCATTCAAATAGATTGCAATCTACTAAGGTGTTTTCACATGAATGGCATGCACAGCAACATTTTCGGATGGATTTTGTTAAAGGCTTCCTGATCTGTATGCTGAGAGAGGCTGCATGCTGTGAGTTTCCCAATGCAAACAACACAAATTGAATGTCTTTTGAAGCATGTGAAATATATAACAAGTAGCACTAAGGTGTCTTCACATGAATGGCATGCACAGCAACATTTCCGGATGGATTTTGTTAAAGGCTTCCTGATCTGTATGCTGAGAGAGGCTGTATGCTGTGATGGTTGAAATCCCACCATGGATATTAATTATCTCTAGAAGAAAGCAAGGTAAAACATCATGTATTCATTCAAATATATTGCAATCTACTAAGGTGTCTTCACATGAATGGCATGCACAACAACATTTCCAGATGGATTTTGTTAAAGGCTTCCTGATCTGTATGCTGTGAGCTTCCCAATGCAAACATCAAAAATTGAATGTCCATTGAAGCATGTGAAATATATAACAAGCAGCATACGTATATGTTTGTGGGGAAATAAACTTTTTTGATACTTGGAATAGACTCGAACAAATAACGACAGATTGAAGCACGTAACACAAATGAACAAAACAACATTGAAGAAACAAATAACAGATGTCTGTGCTGACCTCTTGCTCTGTTACAACATGTATTCATTCAAATAGATTGCAATCTACTAAGGTGTCTTCACATGAATGGCATGCACAACAACATTTCCGGATGGATTTTGTCAAAGGCTTCCTGATCTTGAATCAAAACCTTGATGAATCTGCATCATAAATTATGTACCAACACACATCTAAGCATCCACATGTCAATTTATTTGTTCAAGCAATCCACAATATAGTCTTAAACTATATAAAGTCCAATGCATTGTAGCAATTATATGTTCTAACCTTAGAATCAAAGTTCATTGTTCATATTGAACAATGTGTTCCACTCATATGAAATGTGCTAGTGGCAAATTTTCCAAAATGGCATCATGATCATCTATCGATAACCTCCATTGTCGCTGTTTTTTTCTACTCTTCACTTGCTTCAACTGCAGTAGAGTTGCTATGACCAAGTGACTATATTGGGCATAAATAACCTCTGGCTGGTAATCTTGAAAAATAATATGATCTTTACATTTCTTTACTTCTTCAAAGAAATGCCCCATTAACACCATTGAACCAATTGGGTATGTATAATTTGATGGATCATTATACTCTTGAAACAACGTGGATTTAGACATAGTGCACCATAATAAATAATAATGCACTTTTTCTTGATTATTTTTTGGTGCAATGACAGCAAAGACATCACCTTCTCTAACCATATCAGAGACACGATCATTATCATTGTCAATCATAGCCACTTCATTGTCCATTTCCTTGTCACTCACGTTTCCAAATGGGGGAAATGGTGTCAATTGTTCGAGTTTCCATGGTTGAAAAAATTTCTTAATTTGGTTTTCACATTCATCGATGGACTCTGTCTGATCAATACATGCATAACAAAAGCAAGAGCACTTTCATTTCTCAATGCAATGTATATTTGTCATGTCCTTACTCCTAATTGAGTGTAAACTTCTTGTTTTAGGGATTACACTGGCATTATATGGCAATGATCTATCAACATCACCCATTGTAATATTCCAAAAGTACCTGCTTGAGAAAAACACACACATATGTATGAGTCAAATTTTGAAAAATATTATATATTTTTTTGATAACAAAATACGTGCACATATATGTATACACATATATATATCTACACATGTATAATATATTCTTAGTTAAATGTGTATGCTTACCTGTGCACATGAGCCATCCTTGGGTTTGATACATGACTTAAATTTCCCTTGCACCAATTAACAACATCTAAATAATTTGCAAGTCGGCAAGCAGAGTGATTCAATTGATACCTCCTAAGTGCACGTTTTACGCATGCCACAGCACCATCATGCTCTCCTTTTCCATGCCCTGTCTCAAAGAAATTCCATGTATGTCGAATGTTGATTTTCCTATGAAGACGAGACAACCAATAGAACGATCTTGCTGATTTAAATTGACCAGCACAACCATCTGACCATACCCAATGTTCTTTAAAAGTGACTCTTCGTTTCAACAAATCATTATAAATAACATTAAAGCAATGTTGAACAAAACACGTGTCATGTGTTCGATCATCACTGATGTAGAAATGGTACTCCTTAATCACCTCACGATTATTTTCATTGCTATCAAAACCATCGACAGCAAGCTCTGCGTGTCTATACAAAATATGCACAAATATCGATACTTGGTTTGAATGATAATACTCACTTTGTATCTCCTTTTGTGGACTAAACGTGTAATTCTCAGCGAAATCAACCACTGATAATATTGTTCCTTTTGGGAACACCTCACGTGATTGCTTGAACTATAAATCCTGCCATCGTGCTATATGACAATGCTTAATATATTTGTATATTTTCACCCTGAACTTCTCCATAAAAGATGTCACTGGAATCTCTTCATCAAGTAAAGTGATATTTTTTGATGTTGTGCTTGAATCTGCAACAGGAGTGTAAGTAACATATTCATATCTCTTCCAATTCAGACTAAGATTTGACAGTCTGGGATCATTAGGATCAATGGGATACTTTTCATCATAGAGTGCCAAATGAGAACATTTGTCACATTTTCTTCCACCAACACATTCCTTTTTATAAAATAATTCATTATTCTCTCGTGGACATAATATCTTTGATAAAAATTCACAAACACTTGAAGGAGGAGGGTCATTTGACCAATATTTTATGCCAAAATTTACAAATGTCTCATACAATAATTCGAATTCTACATGGTATCGACAACAACATGTGTCTCGAACAGTGATAGGCTTGACATACCATGGTTTAAGCTTCACAAATGTGCTAAGGGAAATCTTCACATCAATATTACTCTCCATAAAGCTCTCGAATAATTCTACTTGATTGACCTGTGTTATATGTTTGGAATGAGATTCATAAACTCCCTTAGATATATGGCGTTGCAGTTGATCCTTTTCATTTGGCGACACACGAGAGTTCGAATCCCAAAACTCTTTTACCCTATCCCTCACACCATCAAGAAGTCTATCATGATATGGACGCCTGCAGATATTAGCCCAACATGCTCCTTCATCATTCTTATCTATTTGAGTTCTAAATTTTGAATGCCTCCATAAACTTTTTCTTGATGTTTTAATCAATTTTGAAGTTGTTGACATCAACCGACTTGATGAAGTTCCTTTCGCAATTGCACCTGTTAAAAGTGCTCTACGAGCATTCTTTGCAACATTAGATCACCCTTTGGCTAGTATGCCAAGCGCTGATGTCACATTATTTGTTACCATTTCATTTGATAAAACCTCTTTTTCACTTTTAATGCCCAATAATTCCATAGCATTTGTGAGAGATTTATGCTTTATAAGTCCATGTAATAGTTGAGCTTGTGCTATGATAGATAAACCTTCAAAAGTATGTTTCAATACAGATTTTACTTTATCTCGAACTGTCCTTTTAGCCAATGGTGGTCCCAATTCTTCAATTTTAGTTGCATCCATATTTTCTAGAAACTTGTAGTTGTATACAAAATTATTGGAACTTCCAATTAATTGCAGTGAAATTGGATGTGTGGTTGCTTCTTCTTGTGGATCTGATGTTGTCCCTGCATAAAAAAACAATGAAAAAATATCTTTCGGTAAAAATCACATCCAAATAAATTTGGTCGATGCGTTTCGAACCAGCCAGTGTGGTTCATCATCAGGACGTTTTTTTTCACAATTTATGGATCACAGAAGCAATATTCATAAAAAAACAATATTAAAAATTCTAATTTGAAATTGACATGTATACAAAATACAAAATTCAAATTGAATAAACTAAATTGACTCACCAGTGACATTGATATCAATTATATTCTCGTTGACAAGTTCCTCAACATTTCTCATTTCCTCGTCATTGTCATGTACCTCTACATCTATTTCACGATGCTGTACCTCCACATTTCTTTCATGCCTTAATATTTCCCTTTCCTCTCGCCATTTTTTTTGTGATTTCTCATTTTTCTCCTTTAAATATTTTCTTTTTCGATTGTACTTTAATATGCAATTCCTTTTGTTTCCCATGTTCATACAATTGGAAACCTAAAATCCAATTCTATTTGGACCAAATACCTAACAAAACATAAAGAGTTAAAACTAAGTACTTCATGCTTTCATAGATTGCAAGATTGCAAAAATACTCCATGTCTTCATAGAGACATTATGCAAAAATATTTCATGCATGCACCTAAAAACATTTCAAAAAAAAAATTTGCACCCACAAAAACTTTCAAAAAATATTTCCCACCCAAAAAACTTGAATTTTTTTTTTTTTTGCCAAAAAAATTTTTGTGCACAGAAAATAGATTGGAGCACCCTCACTAAATTGAAAGTCACCCCTAAAATCCAGGCTCAAGAGGGAGAGCTAATTAGAAGAAGGTTGGTAAGATAGATCAACCTTTGGTCATTTCCCCTGGCCAAAAAACCCCATCGGCTAGCACCTATAGCCTAGAAGTAACATAGCCAAAATTTTATATGTGGAAAATTCAATGAAAAATATAACATAGCCAAAATTTTATATGTGGAAAATTTACAAGCTACATATGTGCAAATTTCCAAACTACAGGGAAAGAATTCGGACCTCCGTAGTTTTCGTCGGAGTTGTGTGCAAACTTTCGTGCGAGAAAACTGTCGACCGAAAAATTGCGTCGATTTTTTATTGAAACATTTCATAAAACTCTTATATATATAACATTCAATAAAACTCTCGGTCGAGAGTTTTTATAACTCTTGTCCGAGAGTTTTATTTTAATAATATAACCAAAATTCTTCATTCGCGCGGCATTCTGCACTGGTTGTTTTCGCAAATCCCATTTCCCATCTCTGCTTCCCTCAGATTCTTGGCGTTTGAAGGAGTTCTCAAGGAATGAGGAGGCTCCCTGAGGGAAGGAGATTTTGAATTTGGAGAGTGGAGTCGCAGACGTCGTCTTTGTTGAGGAGAGGCAAGACTTGTGGGAGTGGTCGTGCTATTGGTTGGAATCTGGCTATTGTTTGATTATGTGGATGTAATAGATTTAGATGGTTAGGAATGAATTATATGGATGGTTTTGAGATTGTTATGAAATTTTTTCTCTTAGTCATTGCCATCTATATTCTTATTGCCATATATAACCAACACAAGTCGAATGATTAGCCAGGAGGTGTATATGTTATACCAACCCTCTTCATCACAGGAGTCATCAGAGGATTCAAACAATCTGGAATCTACGTGGTGTTTTGCAAGATGGAGTACTCTATGGAGAAAGTGGGTAGATACTCTAATCATATCTAGGCCCTGTAAAAATTTTGGTTTCCGATTATGTGAAAGGTGGTGGGCTGTTCCTGGGTGTTATTGTTGCTGTTGTTGTCATTTTTAATGGCATACTATTTCTGCCTGGTTTTTCCCATTTCTCCTTTCCATCTTTGTATTTTCGGTGATACATTTCAGGTTAATTTCAATTTTTTTTCGGGATGACAGTCTGGAGTTATACTTCTAGGGGATGCAATTCGGATGTTGACAATTGAATGCAACCTGATTGGTTGGTAAGGAGGTGTCAAATATTAATAACTTATGGCCGTTTGAACATGGAAGGGATTAGGCTATGTACTTGGCATCTTTGAGTTTTTCGTAATCACATAGCTTTTCTTTCTCTCGAGGTTGTATGCAGACTACCTCTTTTATGTACACTGACAGTTACTAAATATGGGCTGCCAGACTATATTAGATTGAGTGCTCAGATGATCCGCTGGAATATTTTCCCTATGGGACTTTCATGCCTCATTATGTGAACGGTTTTTTCTTGAATATTTTATTGTAGTGGCGGCTTTTTGATTTCATCAGTCTATTAAGTCACTGACAAATTTTTTTTAAGTGACTGACAAATCTGTCTCTGGGTGGTCATTGGGATTTTGTCTACTCAGAAGATTAGGGGGAGGGTCCCCTTGGGATTAGACTTTCCTCTTTCGGATTCTCCCTATCCTCTTCATTTAGTCCTCTTTTAAGTACTCACCCATGGCATGAGGTGTGGTGGCACCTGATATCTAACACCTGATTGTGGGGTTATTTCGGTCTGTATCGCTACCTTCTTTATTCCTCTTTTCCTTTTAGATGTACTTTGCCTATCTTGGATGAGAGCGTGTTTTCTTCGCCCATATTAATCTTTGCCTTATCCTTCCTAAGTCGCAGAAAAATACCATTTGTTTTGGCTATTTCTCCATCTTTTTGGCCGAACTCCTGAGGAGTGTCCCCTGATGTAGCTGGCTTACAGAATCAATGTAATATTTTTTTACAGTGACGGCACTGATATATCACTGTACTTATGACGGATTAGAACATCAGGCAAGGTTATTAATAGGCTTGGAAGCCTTCACCTGGCAGTGAAGTTATGGATGTATTAAAATCAACACCGACTCAGGAGGAGCAGTCAATTGAACATGAGATTGATGATTTAATCATCCAAAGTGCTTTTGGTAACAAGAAGCCGGAAACCACGAGCTCCGAAGAAGAAGACGATGCAAGAACAAGAAGAAATATTAAAAACACAGGATGGAGATAAATGAAATTTATTTGGACTATGAAGACTTACATAGGAGGGTGGCAAGCTTGTAGAAACGTGCTATAATTGGACGGTGGATGTTTCCTGACAATAGCGATTTAGATAATCTTGTTTGAATTTGGCACAATTTATTTTTCTTATGTTGGTTTTTGTACACGAGCTGGCTTTCGTTTTGGTTGGATCCACAGTCATTATCAATACTGTGCACCTTTTGGAGCAGTCATGGGTTCACACTTGGTTTTCACAAGTGAGCCTGATCTGAAGACTGACATCTGAATGTCATAATTGTGCATTAGGAGAGCCGGTTTCTTCTAGCTGTTTCTTTCATAACATCATAGTTTTTATTCTCATAAGATGCAATGGCTTATAGCTTTCTACATGGCCAACATTAGACACATCAAGCGAGCCTGTTTTTGTCTATGATTATTATGCTTTTTCTTCAATCCTTATGAGTTCAGAAACAGATGGCAACATTTCCCCTTATTAAGGGCTAATATGTTGATTTTTCTTTATCTGGACTAGCAATCTGTTTGGGATGTTATGCACCCATATTTGTATGATCCCCACAAACTGTTCTCACTTCAAGACTCCTCCTTTCTTAGAAGTTGTCACTTTGGAAACTGTTTACATGATGGGAATGTAATGTTTTGTTAAATGCACTGTTAAATAAATGAATTTTCATTCCATGCTAAACAAGATACAAACATTATGGAAGGATTGAAATTTCTTCCAATGAAGTAGAATAACTTGATAAATTGTGTGATGGTTATCACTGTTGATCAGATGTTAAAGAAGAGAATTTCTAGCATATGCTTTATAAGACCACTTGGGTAAATAGTGATTAACCCTCAAACCAACTATTAGATTCATTTCTTTCCAATTTCTTGCTGCTGTGTTCTTGCTAGTTATGATAGGTGTTGAGTTTATTTAAATTAATTGTGAATCATCGGCCTTGATGATAAGCTAAAAATTTAAATTTATGTAATTATTTAGTTTTCTTATTATTGAATCTTGCTCACTTCCAAAAACCTTGTTTCTAAACTTATTGGTCCTTTATATTTTAACCAAGACCTTTCTCACAAGTAGGAAGCCATTGTGAAGGGCAATTATTATAATTGTTTCATGTATCCATTCTCTCTTATTACTGTACTCCACTGTCTTTAGATAATAATTCGAAGCAAATTATAAGTGAAAATTTTGTCAACTTACTCACAAGTAGGAAGCCATTGTGAAGGTAAATTATTATAATTGTTTCATGTATCCATTCTCTCTTATTACTGTACTCCACTGTCTTTAGATAATAATTAGAAGCAAATTATAAGTACTTACTGGAGGCTTGTAAATCTACATTTCATTGGTATTTTAGTGATTGTTTGAAGGATCCCTTTTCTTTGATTACTGTACTGATTGGCTATGGAATATGAGAAAGCTAGAGAAGTAACACAATCTCAAAACTATGGAATATCACTTTTGGTGTCATCCACACTTTCTTGTATGTCTTATGGAAGAAAATGTAGAAATTTGCTGAATAATAAATAATTATCCATCGAGACTATCTTGATCACATACAATTCGAACTTATATGCAACACATAATCTCTTCCACTCCAGATCAACTCAGATCATCAAGCATGCGGAAATAAAATCAAGCGATAACACATCAAATCATCATACACATTAACACAGTGTGTATGGGGAAAGCTTATAGCTGAAAACCCCGCAGCTATTGTGTATATTATAATGGAGAAATCAAGTAACAAACTCGGTACAATACTCCTCACAAGTACTCAGTACTTTCTCATACAGTTACTCACAATCTAGCTCAGTTTTGAACAGGTTACTGGTTCAAAACTCACCGCCAATTGCCTTGCCTCTATTGCGTGTTTCAATGCTATGGGATGACCTCTTTATATAGATAAACCACCAGCCTGAACTGCGCAATCCTCATGGGCTTACTCCACCTATCTGTGTGTTGCAAATAGCAACAGTATAGTCACAACCGATAGCTAACTCCACCCTTTCATCTACCTCTTTCACTGGTCTCCACTGAACTGATCATGCACTGTAGTGAACTGATGTGTTCTTGAGTTGAATAATGAGTTACTAATTAATGAATTAAATAATATTTAATTCACTCCTCTCATAACTAATTGATTATCTATTTAAACTAATCTCAATCAGTCCAACTAAAATAAACACAACACAACTCCACTAGCTGTCTCATTAACTCCTCCAAACTTCTGCCACTGAAGTCCAACTGAAGTCAACCATGCATGATGCCATCAAACCCTTGGGAGCCAAGTGATTCCTCTGTCAGATGCATGAGCCACTTCTGTAGCTCGAACTGAAGCGCTCCAAGAGAGTAAACTGTTGTTTATAGTCTAAATATTATTAAGGGTAAATAATATTTGACTTCCCTGTTTTAAGGAAAGGCAGTCTAAAAATAGACTTCGACCTCTTTGACCTCAAAAATAGAGACTCATCTATTTTTACCAACATGACACACAATTCAAGAATCTCAAACTGGAATCCCCGAACCATGCTCCGTATGTCTAAAAATAGACATAGTCTAAAAATAGATTTTACGCCAGAATTTGCCTGCGGGCCCACTTAGTGAAGGCAACTTCATTTCACAAAGCTCCATCATCTTGCTGCATTTTCAACAGAAAATTCCACACAAATCACCCTGTTACACATGCAAAATATTCGGGCATGAAGAATTTGATGATAATACTTGTAAGCTCAGTTAATTTGGTGTCATCAATGATCCAATGTTGGGTGGAATGGTTCAAAACTCTTTTCCATCCTATTTCTGCAAGTAATCTCTGTATGAAAGAAAAGGGAAAGAACACAATGATGCTCTTTTTCAAAATGCACTACAAGCCTGGCTTTACCTCCCTTCACCTTTACATCCCAAACTACAAACTCTAGTTTCCGAAATTGAGATTCTTAACTTTTACAAATCCCCATTGTTATAACTGCCTGTGTTGCAATCTTCAGTTATATCTCAAAGGAAGAAAGAGAAAGCATTGAAGATATATTCAATGAATAACTGTACCAGAAACCTGAAGTAAAGACCAAACATCATGACTCATTTGAACCACATTAGGCCTCCAAAAACCTGAAGTAAAGACCAAACATCATGACTCATTTGAACCACATTTGATGGGACATTCTTGAAGCCTGATTCATAATGTCCTGAAAATCCTTTCCTCTCTTATGCTCACGAAGATCCTTTAACATTATTACAACTTGGTATTGTTTCTACTGCCCCTTATACCACAAAAGTAAATGTTGAGGTAGTATTTTGCTATATTTAATGTCACATAAGGAAAATATTTTCCCTTCCCAGCACAACCATTTGGCCTATAAGATGGATTTGGCCTAATGATTAATAAATCTAATATCAAGAATTGTTTTTTCCATAAAGGTTTCCAAGTTAATTTAGGGCATCCATGTGTCCTATTTTAGTGTTGCTATTATCCTCTAATTCCTCTCTTTCATTTTATAATATAAAAAGGACATTTTTCTTTTAATATGACATCATTCAAAAAATAAGTTAAAAAATAATTTATGGTTTAAGGTGGTCTATCTTCTTTAAATTCAAGTAATTTTACAATCCATGTGGTAAAACCAATCCTTTTGTAAAAGTCTATTGTTAGAGCACTCATTATTAAAAGTTGATTGCTAAAATTCTAATTTACTCATTTATGTAGTAATGGTAGTAATCGACAAATAATAAGTCAAACACTAGTGGTCAAAATCAACTTCTTATCACAAAGATAAAAATCTGATCAATTTGAAGAAAACCACTTAAAATAATTTTAGAAATTAAAATAAATAAAAAATATTATATACATTAATAAGCTATAATTTATCAATGCACACCAGGGAACGTGGCACCCTGTGCACTTCCCGATGGGGTTCACTTGGGCAGCCCATGTGGCTCCCGGTACTCCCATTTAATTGGCTCTTAACTCACCACCCTGCGTGAACGTTAATTCTCTCGGTTGGCTCGCCAAGCGCCTGGTTATGACGGTTCTATGTGAGATGGATTACATTTGCAATTGCTCGACTGGTGTGGTGGACGTTCATGGATCTCCTCCTCCCCTGCACGCGATTTTCTCTCCAGGCTGCGCTAATGCAAGTGTTAAAACGAACACTAGGAGGCGTTGTTCGTTAGCCGCTTCCTTTGAACCGGTTCCAGATTATCATTTTTCTCACAGTCCGTGGTGCAGTGTCAATCCTCCCTCTGTTCATGGTCTCAGTGGTCTGGTTCCTGCTCCCTCAGCTCAGCCCAGTGGCATCCCAGATTTTCATTTCTCCCCTGCCAATTCAGTTTGTTTCGTTGAGCCTGGTCCTGCGTCTGTCACCATGCCTCATCTCCGTGAACGCATGAGATGCAAACGCGGACCCAGTCATGTGCAATCCAACCAACGATGCCCTCCTCCTAGCCATGGCTCTGTCCCTACCTTGCCAGAAGAAGATGGAGCCCCTGTACCTGTGTTTTGCGTTGATTCCGTCGTTGCTCCCGTCGCCCCCACCCCTCCACCCCCTGCTCGTGAGTCTCCTTGTGTCTCTCTCCCTCCGGTCCCTTCTGTCACTCCTCGGCCCCTTCGACCCTCCATCAGACAAACCTCTAAGCATGCTGAGCTCCGGTTTGATTGCACCTCCTGGAACGCTACCCGCACTGCTTTTATCACTGTAAAAATTCGTGAAGAAGTCCCTAATTTGGCTCCGCCCTGTTCTGCTACTCCTCTCTCCCCTCCTAGCTCCAGCTCCCCATGCGCGGCGCCAGCCACTTCTGTTCCTCCTTCTCAGCACGAGTACAACATGGCGATGGGGCGCACCGGTAGAGGGAGAGCTCTCAGCAAAGGACAAGAGGACAGAAGCGATGCTTATGCCTGCAGAGTCATCGAGGAACCTCCCTCTCCTACTCATGGATAGCAGCTGCAAATTCACTCAGGTTTTTTTGTTCTATTTCTGTCGGAATCATATGCTTCCAAGCTTTACTGCTCTGCTGCATAAGCATCATGGATAGCAGCTGCAAAGTCACTCAGGTTTTTTTGTTCTGTTTCTGTCGGAATCATATGCTTCCAAGCTTTATAAGCACCGTACTATTTTTAGTATTTACTTTCATGTTAGCTTGTTTTGTGTAAACTTAAAACCGGTTTCCCTTTCATGGGCGGTTCAAACTTTGTGGTTTAAAGGACTGGTTTCCCATCCTGGGCAGTCTAGACACTCTTTGACTTGCTTGATTATCAAGCCCAATGCTCAGGCTCACCAAGCTGACGCTGTGGCAGTTTTGTACCAGTAATTTTATACTTAATAGAATTAGTAATAAGCTATAATTTATTAAAATCCAATGTTAAACATTTTTAAATGTTTTGGCCTCAATATTTTATTCAATATGCAATAGATTTAATGGATGTTTTCACACATAATTATTTTTTGCATTATATAGGTTATAAAATATCCATTACAAGCCATCTAATATTAAATAATTTGTATTTATACTTCATAGAATCATTTCAAAGCTATATGATTAGCTCTATGCATTCAACACAATATACAACGAAAAAATCTTGAACCCTCCTCTTGAGTTGACATAAAAAAAACTCTACTCCTCCTTTGACATGATTTTGTGATGTATCTATATAACTTCACATTATATCCATTTCAGTTCTCTAATATAAATTAGTTGGATATTATTTTGAATTTTGATTAGTTTAATTATATAAATTTAATTATTGATAAAATTAGATAACATTAATTTATCAAAACAATTTTTATTATGTTATTTTTAAAGTTGTTGAAATTAAAAAAAATTATAAAATTATATAATTAAATTATAATTTCATCTTTAATTATTAAATTTTTACTTTGATTTTTTTTGTAAGTTTAGCAGAGCCTTTATATTTTCCATTAATCAAAAAAGAGAAAAGTAGGTTATAATGAATAATGCTGGAAACCAGGTCTGTTGGCCACCTTGAAGAGTTATAGGCCAACCAAAATTCATAAAGTTTGACCCTAATACTGTTTTCTATATCCAATTTACTGTCCATTACATACAAGAACTTCAGAAATTAAATGCTACCTATAATATGCATGTCAAAATGACAAAAAAGAAAAGGATTTCATAAAATTCAATCATCAGATCGATCGATATGTGTCGAGTCCTTAAAATTGGAGCTAGACGTATCCACTTGATTCATACTATTCAATTGGCACTTCCTGCAGCCTAGGAAGAAGTTATGGTGGTGTTGCAGAAGGTGGATTTCTTGGATATCCCTTCTCATTTAAGCTAAAATAGAGGCAGCTTTTGCGTCCCCTCCAATTTCTTGAACATTGACTATGGCATTTGCCAGTCTATATTTCAATGTCCAATAAGTATGGCTAGACTATTGAAATAATGACAGTCTACTTCTAGTATTACGTGGATCCCTTAGAAACTCCATTTCCTCCTCTTGTATTTCACCCTCCTCTTGTTGAAAATGCAGCAAGATGATGGAGCTTGGTGAAATGAAGTCGCCTTCACCAAGTGGGCCCGCAAGCTGTTTTTGGAAAGTTAAAGGTCTGGTAAATGCCCATGCATTCAAGGGGTATGATGTGGTCTTCAACGAAGGAAAGGCTTTCCTGCGTAGGAAGACCACTGGAGAGACCCGAAAGATAGGGGTTCGAACCAAGAACCTTTATCAGTTGCAAGTAGATGGCTGCGCAACAATGGCATGCAAAGCAGGAGAAGTGGTGAGCCAGGATGATGAGGGCGAACTGTGGCACCGGAGATTGGGCCACCTTCACCATGGAGCTTTGAAGATCCTGCAACAGATTTCTACTGGGCTTCCTAAGGGCACCCTTGCGCAGTCAGATTAGTGCAAGGGGTGTACTTTAGGAAAGTTTGTGAAAGCCACCTTTCACGAGAAGGATAGTTGTGCCATGACGA
This sequence comes from Pinus albicaulis, assembly GCA_034641835.2. Taxonomy (NCBI): domain Eukaryota; kingdom Viridiplantae; phylum Streptophyta; class Pinopsida; order Pinales; family Pinaceae; genus Pinus; species Pinus albicaulis. Next base: position 1,324,673,610 of record CM076581.1, read on the forward strand.
TCCTTGAGAGAGTTCACACAGACGTGTGTGGTCCTTTCTCAGTAGCTTCGACAGCAAAGCACAAGTACTACGTGATATTTTTTGATGATTTATCTTGAAAGTGCTAGATCTTCTACATGCAGAAGAAGAGCGATACATTCGCTAAGTTCTGTGATTTTAAAGCACTAGTCGAGAAGGAATCGGGGAAGAAGGTGAAGGCTCTCAGGAATGACAATGGTGGTGAATTCATCTCGGCTGAATTCAAGGACTTCTGCAGTGCAGAAGGGATTCGGAAAGAGCTCATCGCACCCCATAACCCACAGCAGAATGGGGTGGCTGAGCGGAAGAACAAAACTATTGTGGGTGCTGCACGGGCAATGTTGCATGATCAGGGCCTACCCCTTCACTTCTGGGCTGAGGCATGCAACACAACAGTATATGTGTAGAACCGTTGTCCTCACAAGATTCTTGGCATGAGTACACCAGAGGAGGCTTATTCTGGCAAGAGCCCTGACATTTCCCATTTGCGGATTTTTGGCTCTCCTGTCTACATGCATGTGACGAAGGATGCAAGGAAGAAGATGGATCCAACCGCCGAGGTTGGAATATTTGTGGGGTACAATGATACACCACAAAACTATCGGGTGTATGTGTCAGACAGTCGCAAGACTGTTGTGCGACGGGATATTAAATTTCAGGAGGAGAAAGCCATGCAGTGTTCGCTTGAGAGGGAGCCACACTTGCATGCAGAGGAGGAGATGTTAGCTCCCAAGGATGAGTATCCGGATGTGGATCAACCAGTATTTCATGATAGATCCAAACACATCGACATCAGGTACCATCATATCAGAGACTATGTTCAGCGGAGGATCATGATGCTTTCATATATTCCCACGGAGGATCAGGATGCAGACATCTTGACGAAGGCGCTCACTAGGAGAAAATTCGAGTTTCACAGAGGCAGGGTAGGGGTTGCAGATAATCCATATCTTTCTGAGAGGGAGTGTTAAAAATGCAGCAAGATGATGGAGCTTGGTGAAATGAAGTTGCCTTCACCAAGTGGGCCCGCAAGGTATTTTTGGCGCAAAGTCTATTTTTAGACTATGTCTATTTTTAGACATATGGATCATGGACCGGGAGCTGCAATATGCTATTCTTGGATGATTGGTAGAGTTGGTAAAAATAGATGGAACTCTATTTTTAGCATTTAGGTTGAAGTCTATTTTTAGACTTGCGGGTTAAAAATAGAACAGTTAAATATTATTTACCCTTAATAATATTTGGACTCTAAACTTTAGTTTACTCTATTGGAGCACTTCAGTTTGACCCCCGGATGTGGGGCATGCAGCTGCCAGAAGGATTTACACTTTTCCTATGGGTTAGTTGAGCTAATGCATGGTTGACTTCAGTTAGAGCTCAAGTGGCGGAGTTCGGTGGAGTTGATGTGACAGTTAATGGAGATGGTGTTCTGGTTAACTAGTTGAACTAGTTGTATTTAGTTTAACTGGCTAATACACTAGAGATGAGTTGTGTAAATTAAATATTATTTAATTCACTAATTATTAACTCATTATTCAACTAAAGAACACAACAATTTAACTCAGTGCATGGACAGTTCAGTGGCGACAAGTGAAAAAGGTAGATGAAAGGGTTGAGATAGCTATCAATTGTGACATTAGTTGTGCATGAGATTTGCACCACACTTGGAGGAAATTACCAATGAGAATTGCGCATTTGGAGCTAGTGAGATTCGAACTTGGATCTCTCATTAGACCAACATTGATTGCGCAATAGAGGCAAGCAATTAATGGATGATTTTTGAACCTTTGACTTGTTCAAAACCAATCTAGTTTGTGTGTAGCTTTGTGAGATAGTACTGAGTACTTGTGACAAAGTTAATCACCCTATGACAAATAAATGTATTCCATTGTGAAAGCCTGTCGACACCTGGTTTCACCTCCATCTCAAGAAAGAACAAAGGGGAGAAAGGCACAAAGCCTCCGAAACCCTCCACCAATACAGCCCCCACCAACACTGCCTCAACCCAACGAAACAACTTTGAAGTTCTGAGCAATCTTGACTCATTGGAGCACCCTATAGTCTCCCAGGCCCCCACTGATCAAGATCCGTCATTATTAAGTCAATATTTGATTACAACCAACGCCCCAAGCACAACCTCGGATTCAATCCACGCCCAGGCACCGCAACACAAACCATAATCCTCTCCCATTCAGATTAATACCAGCCACACCTCACTGCAAACCCCTCAATGCACAGAAATGCAAACAGAGCAACCATCCTCAACCACTTCAAACAATCCTTTGGAGGAGATCCTAGGCGATCTAGAACTCCAAAAGGTCAATGAGAAATGGTCCAAACTGGGAGTCGATGCCATTCCCCAAGAACACTTGGAGAAGATAGAAATGGCATACCTGCAGCTGGAATACATCAACCAAAATGCAGCCAAAAGGCAATGGGGAAATAGCAACCAAACGGGCATTCAAGCCAACCTAGATTTGGATCAATACAAGCCACAAGGACCAGGAAGAAAAAGAGGGCGCAAATCCACAAGACACCAAATACAAGAACCAGGCAGACGCCTAATCAATGAAGGAAAAATCAGGGCCTTGGTCCTATCTGCTCCAAAGGTAGCTCAATGAAAATCACAACCTGGAACATCAGGGGGCTCAACGGCACCACCAAAAGAAGGATCTTGAAAAACCACTTATTCTCGCTACACCCAGACATCATACTTCTTCAAGAATCCAAATGCTCTCCCAAAGGCACAGAGACACTCAAAAAACTTGTTTCCAACAGTCATCACTGCATAAGCATAGATGCTATCGGGCAAGCAGGAGGGTTACTCACGTTTTGGAACAAAAGAAAATTCTTCTTGCAGAATGCTCTGTCCACCAAGCACTCATTATCGAACATTTTCAACATGCCAGACTCAGGGCAATCGATCTGCATCACCAACGTGTATGGACCCCAACGAATCCAGGAAAAGCTGAAGATGCTGCTAGACCTGGACGAAGTCAGGCAACACCATGGGGCAAACCACTAGATTTTAGGCGGAGACTACAACATGATCACCAATCTAGCAGGAAAAAAGGGAGGCTTACGAAGATTGGATAAGGACTCGGAAGCATTCAACACCTTTATTGTTGAATCCAAACTCATTGACATCTCCACAGTCAATGGTATGCATACCTGGAATAATAAGCAAGGAGGAAACAGTCAGATAGCATCAAGTCTCGATAGGTTCCTCATGTCGGAATCCATTCTGCTGCAAAATATCGACATGGAGGCCAGCATTCTGCCTATCAGAGGATCTGATCACTAGCCAGTGCAGATTCACTTCACCAATTTGGATAAGCTCCACAACAGACAATTCAGATTTGAAGCCTTCTGGACAGAGCACCCATCATTCATGCAAAACATACAACGCTGGTGGACTCAAGCCACCATAAGGAGTGACAATATCATGTACATATTCCAGCAGAAGCTCAAAACAATAAAAATCAACCTCAAACGCTGGAACAAAAACACCTTTGGCGACATATTTCAAGCCAAAAAAGAACTTGAGGAAAAAATGGCGAACCTCTAGCAATCTTTGATCAAAGAAGGGCCCAATGATGAAAGAATAGCTCAAGAATCAAATCTGCAAAGGCAATGGGAAGAACGGTTAAAAGAAGATGAGCTGCTATGGAGGCAGAAGTCGAGGGTGCAATGGTTAAAACAGGGAGAACGCAACACTAGTTTCTTCCATAAGTCAACCATCCAGCATAGAGCACATAATCGCATCCTCTCCCTCAAAAACGCTGATGGCGATCAAGTTTATAAAAGGGAGCATATAGGATTTGAACTCAACTCTTTTTTCACTTCTCTTCTCAGCGATCCCATTCAAGATAGAACCTGAGCCATCAATGAAATTATCGCTGCCATTCCCAACTTAGTTACAGAGGAGCAAAACTCCCTCCTTCTAAGAGAATTCACTGAGCAGGAGATTGAAGAAACAATCTTCAACATGGCCTCGAACAAGGCTCCTAGACCAGACAGCTTTACAATCGAATTCTTTAAAGCTTGCTGGCCCATTATTAAGGCTGACCTTCTCAACCTAGTAAGGAACTTTCACAGAACCAAGAAAGTTTTGCCTGCCATAAATGCCACATTTCTCACCTTAATTCCCAAATCAGACTAGGCTGACTCCCCCGACAAGTTTCGTCCCATAGCCCTTTGTAATGTCCTTTACAAAATCCTTTCCAAACTGATGGCTAGCAGACTTAAATCTGTCCTCCCCTCAATCATTTCTCAGGAACAAACTGGCTACGTTGAAGGTAGGAAGATCACTGACAGCATAATCCTCACTTAGGAAGTGTTGCATTCTCTCAAAACAAAAAGGACTCCAGGTATGCTTATCCAGCTTGACCTTTCAAAGGCCTTTGATAAAATCAGCTGGCACTATATGAGAGCAATCCTCCAGGCTTTTGGATTTAGTTAGCAATGGACAAATTGGATAATGGAACTGGTCTCAGGTGCTTTCTTTTCAATGCTACTGAATGGAGGACCCCTTCAACCCTTCATTCCGTCCAGAGGTATAAGGCAAGGAGATCCCCTGTCTCCGTTTCTCTTTGTCATTATGGCAGAAGGGCTAGGAAGATCCTTAGCCAAGGCAAAACAACAGAATCAACTCAAAGGCATCAAACCGGTACACCAAGGACCCACAGTAACGCATCAACAATTCGTAGATGATACAATGCTCATGGGCGCCCCCATAGTGCAGGAAATTCGAACCATCATATTTTGTGGAAAACATGAGGTCACCTCTAACGATAGAAGAAGCTTTGGATTTTAAAGATCAAATAGAGGATGATGTTATTAGTAATTTCATTAATAAATCACAAACTGCATCTCACTTGCAATGTCACATGATTGAGGCAGCATTTGACAATAAAGAAGAAGAAGATCCTTTTAAAGACATCCATGATCAAGCAATACTTACTACCTCTATGAATAATACTAAGGTTGTAGAAATTGAAGCAGGAAAAACCTTGAACATTAACAAGAATCTCACTGCTGAACAAGAAGAGAAATTGGTCCAATTATTACGAAAATACAAAGCAGCCTTTGCATGGGATTACCCCGATATGAAAGGAATTGACCCACAATTATGTACTCACCACATTTACATTGAAAAAGACGCAAGACCCATTCGTCAACCTCAAAGGAGACCGAATCCTCACCTTAAGGATGCTATGAAAGATGAATTACAAAAATTATTGGATGTCAATTTTATCTATCCAATATCTGATAGCAAGTGGGTCTCCCCATTAGTGGTGGTACCTAAAAAGAATGGAAAGTGGAGGATATGTGTAGATTACCATGAACTCAATAAAGCAACACAAAAAGACCACTTTCCTCTTCCTTTCATTGACCAGGTATTAGACACATTGGCAGGAAAGAAGTTCTTTTCATTTCTGGATGGTTTCAGTGGATACAACCAAATTCAAATTGCCCCTAAAGACCAGGACAAGACTACTTTCACCTGCCCATGGGGTACATTTGCCTACCGAGTCTTACCTTTTGGCCTATGCAACGCTCCTGCTACATTTCAAAGGGAAATTCTCAGCATCTTTGCAGACTTAATAAATGAAGGTCTCGAAGTATATATGGATGATTTCACTCCTTATGGGGTTTATTTTGAACCTGTGTTGCAAAATCTAGAAAAAGTATTGCAAAGATGTATAGACACTAGGCTTTGTTTAAGCAATGAAAAATGTCTTATGATGATGACTGAAGGAGTTATCTTAGGCCATTATATTTCAGCAGAAGGAATTCAAGTAGATCCAGCTAAAATTCAAATACTCTTGTTAATTCCTACACCTACTACACAGACAGAGGTACGTAGATTTCTTGGATTTTCTAGTTATTATAGAAAATTTATAGAGCATTATTCTCGAATCGCTGCACCTTTATATGCACTGACTGGGAACACTGATTTTGTTTGGACAAACAAATGTGACAATGCTTTTAATGATTTGAAGAAGCTCGTTGCAACAGCCCCTGTGCTGAGGGGCCCAAATTGGAATTTACCATTCCAAATTTCATCTTACGCCTCAGACACAACAATTGGAGCAGTACTTGGGCAGGAGGAAGACAAAAAGCCATATGCAATTTACTACATTAGCAAAAATCTGACCCCTGCCGAATTAAACTATACTGTGACTGAGAAAGAATTTTTGGTTGTAGTTCACGCTATAAATAAATTTAGGCATTACATAACTGGGTATCCTGTAGTGCTTTACACAGATCACTCTGCCATTAAGTTTTTAGCAAATAAACCTGTTACGAATGGGAGAGTAACTAGATGGCTCATTTTACTGCAGGAATTTGATATCACGATCAAGGATCGACCGGGCAAAGAGAACCCTGTAGCTAACTTTCTGTTCAGGATGCCAAAGCCAACAGATGTAGAACCAGTTGAAGATCACTTCTCGGATGAGAATCTCTTCGCTGTTACCACCAGAACACCATGGTATGCTGATATAGCGAACTATTTGGCAATAGGTAAATTACCCAAACATCTATCCCTTAATGAACGAAAGCAAATAATACATCGTAGCACCCGTTTTTAATGGATAGGAGGTTACTTATTTCATACAGGTGCAGATATGCAAATAAGAAGATGTGTTAGGGACGATGAGGTATATGATATTTTGAAAGCGTACCATGACGGACAGTGTGGCGGACACTTTGCAGATCGTAGAATAGCACATAAAGTCCTACGGACTGGCTATTATTGGTCTAATATCTTTAGAGACGCAAAAAAAATTGTGCAGGCCTGTGATAGCTGTCAAAGGGCTGGTCGACCTGGGCAGTCTGATGAAATGCCCTTGAACCCTCAACTAGTGATTGAACCCTTTGAACGTTGGGCCCTTGACTTCGTTGGTCCTATTAGCCCTCCATCGAACCAGAAAACATATATCCTAGTTGCTACTGAATACGTTACTAAATGGGTTGAAGCAGAGCCTCTTTCAAAAGCTACAGAGGATTCTGTGATACATTTTCTTTTCCAAATTTTCGTGCGGTATGGCCTCCCACGAGACATAATCACAGATGGGGGACCACAGTTTATAGGTAACAAATTGGCTGAAACATTACAGAATTACCATATTCAGTGTAAAATTACAACTCCCTACCACCCATAGGCCAACGACCAAGTTGAAAGCACAAATAAGGTAATCAAATCTATACTGACAAAAACAGTTGCTTCACATAGGCGAGATTGGGCCTACAGACTACCAGAGGCATTGTGGGCGTACCGAACGACATGGAGACCTACCACAGGACATTCGCCATACCAGTTGGTATTTGGAAAAGAACCTATATTTCCTATCGAATTTGAAATTCAGACATTACGAACAGCTCAAACGATAGGTCTGAATTTAGATGAAGCACAGGCAAAAAGACTGCAGCAACTGAATGAATTGGATGAAATCAGACTCTCTCCTCTTCAGCGCACCGCATTAATCCAGCAACAGAGAGAAAAATGGCATGACGCCCACATTAAACAAAGGATCTTCCACGAAGGAGATTGGGCACTTCTATATGATTCTCGGTTTCAGGATTTCCCTGGAAAACTCCAGACTAGGTGGCTTGGACCCTATGAAATTTAGAAAGTGCATGATAACGACACTCTCACACTAGTCACCATTGACGGATATGGGCATTCCTTTAAGGTTAATGGCCATCGAGTTCGATTATATTGTAAGCCGCTTACCCGTGAATCCTTTTGCCAGCAGTGAAGGGAAGACTCCACCATTGGAATTCTTGCTGAAGGGGAGAATCCCTCTCCCGCGCCAGTTTGATAAATTGGTTTTTTTAATTTTTGTACATAATGCATTCTTTTTTTTCTGTTTTTGGTTTCTGTTTTTGAAATTCGTTTCCTTGTTAATACTTCTTTATTTCGTTTGAATTTAGTTTCTTTAAAAATGAAAAATAATAAAAATTCTGTGTTTTTTTCGCGTTGTTGTTCCTTTCTAACGGAACAACACTTCTGTTGTTCCTTTTGAAAGGAACAGCAGTTTCGCAGAGTGTTTTTGCTGTTCCTTTTAAAAGGAACAACACCTTTGTAGGATTTTTTTGCCGTTCCTTTCGAATGGAACAGCAGTTTCGTGTAGTGTTTTTGCTGTTCCTTTCAAACAGAACAGCATGTCCGCAGAGCATTTCCTTGCTGTTCCTTTTGAAAGGAACAATAGTTTCGTAGATTATCTTTGCTGTTCCTTTTGAAAGGAACAGCAGTTTCGCAGATTATCTTTGCTGTTCCTTTTAAAGGAACAACACTTTTTGAACGATTGGTTTAAGTTTTTATTTAAAGCACGATTGTTTTGAACGATTGTTTTAAGTTTTCAATACAAAAATACAAAGAAAAAATAAAGCACTTCCTCAAGTATGTATGAAGGACAATGGTTCCATGGGTTACAAAACAACTCTGTCAAGGTTATGGACACCTGTGGGTAGCAGAGCTCTGTTAATGGTATTGAAGTCATACTTATACAAATCAATAGTTATTTAACCCTCTTTCTTATAATTTTTATTGAATATCAAACGAAATGCATAAAATTCCTTAAGTTCTATCCCCGAACCATCACACATGAAAAATATTATAAATCGGTCATATTACTTTAATGTGGTAAATAACGCAATTACATTAATCTTTTGCTGTCCCTTCACCTCATACTTGAATTATTACAACGCGATTCCCTCATTATTACCAATTTATCTTACGCATCGATTTCAGTAATTACTTAATTTGATTGAGTTTATCATGATTGCGCCTATTTTTTCACTGCCGTCCTATTGCTGTTCCACACATGCCACCTTAATCGACGGTCGAGGTCGACCTTTCATTCGTTTGGGGGGCGGAAATATTTGCATGCAGATCAGAGAATTGGAAAAACTCTCGGACGAGAGTTTTTCCAACTCTCGTCCGAGAGTTTCTCCAACTCCCGTCCGAGAGTTTTCCTGAGAGTTTTGTGACCACAACTCTCGGACGAGAAAATGAAAAACTCTCGTCTGAGAGAATTTTAACTCAGGTTAAACCCGACCAAACTCTCGTTCAAAATATTTAAAATTTCTCGGACGATAACTTTGAAAACTCTCGGCCAAGAAATTTAGTTGACTTTTTTCTCGGCCGAGAAATTAAAAATTTCTCCCGAATTCTAACCACCCGCCAAAAACTGTTTCCCAACTTCGCAATTTGACCCTCTAGTGTTATAGGCTTTATTTTCACATTGACTTTCTCTTTCCTTCCTTCCTTTTGGTTTTATTTTCACATTGACACTATGTTTTCTCCCTCCTTAATATTCTTCTTTGATATGGTTCTTATAATTATACTGCCAAAGATTTATGCTCTGCAATTGAGGAGGAGAAATTTTGTAGATTCAACTCTTTAATCAATTATACTTATAGTGGGTTCATTCAATTTTAGTTTCAACGCAACCATGGTTTCAATAATTTTACTTACTATTACTCCATAGCTATAACAATCTTGGGGGAGAACAAACTTTGCAACATTGTCTAGTTCTGATCTTTGTTTTAGTGCCAAACTCGTGATTCAGTTAGGTGCCAACACATTGTCAAAAACCTTTACTTCTGAAACCCATGTTGTATACAATTATTGACTCTATTATTTAAAAACCTTGTCACAAATAAAAACGAAAGTAATGCCCACTATAAAAGAAAGAACAAACTCATATCATTTAACATTAAACACAAAAAGAATCTTGAAAAGAAAGGACAATGGTGTAAACTCACTCAACATGGGTTTACTAAGGAGGAAGTTTGTTTATGGACATTGTCAAGGCCTTTTTCTTTATAAATGAAGAATATTAAACATCCAAATTCCCAACTAACAAGTTGAATGAAAACCAAGAAGTAGAAGTGTCTAAAGAGAAATACAAAAATAGTAATCCCTTAAGCAAGAAAAGTTATGAAAGTTTGGAATCAAGGGGAAAATTTAATGGTCCTGAAGCATGATTATTATTGGGCCTAGGATATGGCCACAATTTAATATTAGGAGACATGGGAAATAAGGTTGATATTCAAGTAACAAAAGGACCACATTTCTATTAAGTAGAATATGGGGATGGAAAAGTAGTCCATTGTAAACTCTTAACTCACCAAACAATTACATAAACAGTCTCAAAATATAGGTTCTTTCAGAAAATATGGAGTAGTTGGTGCATATATTATTGGTTTCCTATTGTACATGTATGATTTGGTGTTTTTAACCTTTTATATTGTGCAAATGTTGCAATTTTCTCATAATTTGATATACAAAATTTGTAGCTGATGATATAATTTCATTTTCTATATTGTTGTGGGGTGTTGTATTTTTCCTAGGAGAACTCCTACAATTAGTATCATTGATTGGACTTCATTGAAGCAAGGTTCCCGACATTTTAATTGTAGTTCACTCAAAACCCCAACATGGGTTTGGCTATGGAGAAAGTTTATGGAGGGTCATTTGTGACTTCTCTTGATATGGTGGGGTTTCCTTATCTGTAATTAAAGTAGAATAATTTATTCTGCAGTGTTTAGATGCTATAACTAAGGCACGTTTCTAGATTTTTGGTGTTGATGGGAGACACCCTCCAACAACAATTGTAGTTTCAATGTCACGTTCCTGAGTAGAAATCAATGTTGTTTCTTGTCAACCTTAGGAGTTGACTTGGAAAGGTTGAATTTTTAAACTTTATATCGAGGTTGCAGTAGAAGAATTGATCAAAATTAGGGATTTTTTAGATTATTGGCATTGTCAAGTGGGTGATGGGGGTTGTAGAAGAATACTATTTAGAGGAGAATCTACAATTCGTAAGGATATGAACCAACACTATCCTTTGAATGATGTAGTTGGTAGATATTGACATCAATTGTTAAACACCATGTTGAAGCACACACATGGTGTATGAGGAAGAAGAATGCACACACACAAGAGACAACACACAATGAAAGATAAGCGTGAGGCTTTTTTATTTTCCATTATACAAAGATGTACATTTATAGTACAATGGTGTGACTCTTGGTTTCACATTCCAAGGTCACTTGGACTCCATTGTGACTTTTCGCATTCCACACCTACCCATGTAGGATTAGGTGTTCCAACATTCCCCCTTAATCCGAAGGGGTATGTGTGAGTCCAAGAAAAGAGTTGTAATACAAATCTGCAAAGTATACATGGCAGCACTTGGCTGAATCAACTCTCTGAAATGTTGGAAAAAGAGGTGGTTTTAGGATGACCACAAACACTGGAACGCAAAACTTGTTGCAGTTCCCGGAACTCTTCCAAAACTGGCAAGAAGCTGAAGGCTTCTGCTAGAGGAATTGTCCCTCATAAAAAAAGGGAGACCTTCAACCTAAAAGAAGGGAGGTCTACTACCTGTGATGGTTTTAGGTTGTCCACCAACCAAAGATGATGGTTTTAGGTTATCCACCAACCGAAAATGATGGTTTTAGGTTATCCACCAACCTGGTTTTAGGTTGTCCAGGTTATCCACCAACCGAAGGTATGCTCATGGGCATCCATGTCTCTGGCTACATCTCTGAATCCGGAATGACGAATTGTGGCTCAGGCTCGCTTGAACTGCTGGCTACAACTCTGAACATGGAATAAGAGATTGTGGCTCAGGCTCGCTTGATCTGTCCTCGAAGCTTGTACATGACCACCATTTTCCCCCCTGTCAGGGACAAGGTGAGATGATGGCGAAAACACAACTGCAAGTTTGCTCAATATCCGTGAACAAGTTCTAATATGTGTCGTAAACATCTTCTTGGCTGCTGATGCCCATTGCCAAGAAGCGATCCATCCAAGATGAATCTTGGTTCTTGCAGGAGGCTTGTGTCTGAAGCATCTGTCTGAAGAGTGGGTGTGCCGACCACAGTGCTTGCATGGATGAAGATCAAAACAATGATCTTTCATATGGCCAACTCGATCACAGTGTTGGAATTTTACAATCTGATGTTGTTGTTGTGGAGCAGGATCCGGAACAACTGCAGATGAACTGTCATACAAGAATTCGGCACTCTGAAATATAATGGGCTTGGTGTAGTCTGGAATATGAAAGGACACATCCTTGTCATATCCAAGACCAGTTCTGTGCTTATTGTGGACAAGCTCTTCCCAAGGTCTGATGATGGGCTTGAGAAGTGCAGGCTGAGCTGCTGCATCTGCATGAAAATCTGCTCTAGTACAAGGAACTGAATGTGAATCAACTTCAACTTTACTGACTTGCTGTTGATGGGAGTCTTTCACAATGTTCTGAATAGAAACAAGTTCAGAATGGTGACTCTTTTGCTGAATTTCATCTTGTTGGAGCTGAGATTCCAACTGCAAAAACTCAATTTTTTCTTGTGCATCTTGCAAACAATTTTGAATGTTACAAAGAGTATTCTTGCTCATTTTTATCACATCATCAACATTTGAATGAATGAGGTTTTTCAACAACATTAATGCCTCATTGATTTTGGCCATTTCAACAACTTAGGCTCAAAAATGAAAAGGTGTCGGCTACAACCGAAAATGCACCCGGTTATAATGTGATTCAACAAAAACAAATGACTGCAAAGAATTTCCAACTATGAAAATCTCAAGTACAAAATCTGCTCCTCAAATGATGGAGGGCAATCAACAATTCAACAACTCAAATTTTCTGATTCCAACTATGAATGAAGAGGAAAATTCACTCACAATGTGAGTTCAATACAAAATCTCTGCAAAATATTTGAATGTACAGCAAAAGCAACGTGCAAGAGGCCTTTAAAGCAGCTGAAATCTTCTTCAAGGAGCTGTTTTGGAATGATAACAAACTGTCTTCAAATGTGAAATTCTTCAAAAAATCACCCTTATGTCAATTTCAAATCTGCAAATTTCTCTATATATATTCAGTCCATCTTCTTCATATGTCGATTTCTCTTTTTCTGCTGTTCAAATCTTCTTTCTTTCCTCTCTCTCTGCTGTTTTTTTTTTTTTTTTTTTTTTTTTAAATTAAAAAAAATGGGAATAATAAGAAATGGAGGGGAAGGGGATTAATTAAAAGGGAGGGAACTTTAAAAAGGAAGAAAATTTATTGGGATGGGATGGGATGGGAAGGGAGGGAGTATTAAAAAATTAAAAGAGGAAATATTAAAATGGAATGGGAAATTTTTATTTTTATTTATTTATTTAATTAATTAAAAATGAGAATGAAAAGGGAATTAATTAAAAATGGGAGTAATTAAAAAAAATAAAATGGGAAAGGGATTATTAAAATAAATGGGAAGGGGATTAACTTTAAAAAAGAGGGGAACGCATTAAAGGAAAAGAGGAGTGGGGAATTTTAATTAAGGAGTGGGAGGTAACGTATTTAAAAAGGAGGAAGTGGTATTATTAAAGGGAAGGCATAAGTTATCTTAAAAATTTGAAAAGGAATAGTGGATATTGAAATGAGGGAGTCGAATAGGCGTAGAGAAGAGGGGAAGTTATATGCAGCGAGGGGAGGGTCGTTTGTAAATGAGGGAAGGGATAGTTTTAGAGGGTGAGCGGAGTTTAGACTTTGGGGTGCGCTGTAAGCAGAGTAAGGTGAAGCGGTGGGGTGCGCAATGGGGCTCGGGTAGTGGGGATAGGTGAGGCGTTTAGTAATGGAGAGCGATGGGAATCATGGGAGTGAGGCGTATGCGGTGGGTAGAGCACGGCCTTGAGGGTCGATGTGTTATTATATGGAGGGGTTTATGCAGGTAGGAGGAAGCCTGCGTGGAGAAGGGAATGACAGATGCGTAGAGCGCAGGAGTAATGGCGGAGCGATAAGGGAATAGATATGTAGTGGGAGGTGAATTAATACAAAATATTTAATAGAAATGAAATGGATCGTTGTGCGTTGAAGAGTGAGGCGTGAGGTAGTAGAAGAATGCAGGCGTTTGGTGAAGGCCGAAAGGCCAAAAACTAAATTTTTTTTTTTTTTAATTTTTTAATTTTTTTTTAATTTTTAATTTTTGGTTTTAATTTAAAAACAACAGAGAGGAATAGCAATAGCAGAGGATTTTTTCTTCCAGCAGCAGAATATCATAAATTGCAGAGAAAACTCAGAAATTTTTACTTCAAAAACCCAGAAATTTTCTTCAAAAATTGCAGAAGGCCATATAGCAGCAGAAAAACTCAGAATTCTCATAAATTTCCAGCAGCTCAAAAATGCAGAGATGAAGAATTTTCCAGCAGAAAAAACTCAGATTTCTTTTGCAATAAAAACCAGAAACTTCTTCTTCTTCAGAAACTCAAATTAAACACTTTTCCAACAGCTCCAAAATGGTGCAGAAATTTAAAATGCAGAGATTGCAGAGAAAAATTAGAATGAAAACCTTCAGATGGGCAGTGCTGCCTTTCTTCAAAACCACTGCTGCTCTTCTTCAAAAAAAAATTCTGAATGTTGCTCTTTCTTTTGAATGCTGCTCCTTCTTCTGAATGCTGCTCCTTCTCCAAAACCACTTTCTGAATGTGGCAAAAAGACTGCTACAAACACTTGAGTGCTGCAAAAAAACCAACAATTTTTGCAGATATGCATAGGCCATAAACACAAATGGCTCACTCAAAGTGGAGCAGGGCCAACAATCGCCCGCTTTGATACCATGTTAAACACCATGTTGAAGCACACACATGGTGTATGAGGAAGAAGAATGCACACACACAAGAGACAACACACAATGAAAGATAAGCGTGAGGCTTTCTTATTTTCCATTATACAAAGATGTACATTTATAGTACAATGGTGTGACTCTTGGTTTCACATTCCAAGGTCACTTGGACTCCATTGTGACTTTTCACATTCCACACCTACCCATGTAGGATTAGGTGTTCCAACAAATATTATAATATTGACAGTAATATTATGATGATAGTTGGTAGAAATATTTATGTTACCTTGTTAACTACTGTAACAGATCTAATGTTTTTCTAGAACAAGCATACGAGAAGGACCGTGTTTTTCTTTTAGCATAAAACTACAATAATGACTTCTTTCTAAACAAATTATTTTTCTTTAGAATAAAATAAAAATAAGAGACAATAAATCATTTAATCATTAACATATTTGCAAAAGAAGAAAAGAATAGCCGATCAAGCATCGTGAAAGGCGTAGTGAGATATTTCGGTCACTTCAAAAAAATGAGTAACCATGTTCAATGTATTTTTAGTGAGAAATAGTAAGACAGTTCATATAAAACAAATATTTTTTAGGGACTCCAACCTCTTGTTACAACTATTGAACTGCTTACATGGTGATTAGCTGGGGAAGATGAAGGAAAGTCAGTCCTTTCAGTCAAATTGAATAAAAAAGGTTATCATCTAAGATGGATAATTTTTCATCTTTAATAATGAAATAAGTTCCAACAAGACATAAGTTGTCACGTAGAAAAATAATAATGAAAGGGAAACCATTAAATCATGTAAAATTAAAAGGAAAAGAGTTAAATATTGTAGAATTACAGTTTTTTCTCTTTCTTTCGAAGCTCATATGCTAAAAAAATTGTTACGTACTTCACCATGCTATCAATTTTCCACAAAGTGTTCCTAAATGAACAAAATAAAGATAGAAGGAAAATTAGACAAGCATGTATCTTAAAATTTAAAGACCGATTACAAGAATTAGATTATACCTTAAAATTCCAAGAATCAACCAAAGGTTTATTTTCGACCCAAGAAAAAAAACCAAAATTCCTTTAATGAAACCCTCTTCGTTTATGGGATTTCAATCCAAAGAGAACACATGTTCATTTAGGACCTTAAAATTTAAAAGGATTAAATAAATGGCTCCAACCTTTATAACGTGCAATAAGCATGCATAGTCTGTCATGATGAAGAGTTTGATGTATTACTTGTAGTGCGAAATTTGTGAGCTATAATAAATTTAAAATCCTTCCAATTTTTTTCGGACTACTTTGGAGAGATGGTAGTGTGGATTGAATTCCCTGAATCTCAATGGAAACTAGAAACTATGTTTATCGTACATCTCTAAAATATTGTCACCAATTAAGCCATGGCTCACATAAAGTTTCTTGAAATGTTGTTTTCACTCTTGCCCAACAAAATTCCACATAGAATAGTTTCCACATATGTTATCATGATAGGTCCGAGTAAATATGGAAATTTCCCTTGCTCATATATTGTACTAATGACGTTCTCAGAAAAATATAAAGAAAACAAACAAAAGAAACAAAAAAATATTTACAGTAGAAAGAAACAACATAAATATTTACAAAGAAACAAGAGAGGTCATTTCAGAGAATTTTACAAAGCAACAATAAAAATATTCTATTTCAAGAACTTTTACAAATGAACAACAAAAATATGAGAGTATCACACCTTGGGTTCCATTCCAGTTCGGTGCAGAGCTTGAATACCTAATTCAAACAATGAGGAGGTTCACCTAAGGAAGAGGATGAGGTGGCTGATACGATGAAGAGGACGCTATGGAATTCCTCTATCGACGACGACGAGTTACGCCAACAAATCCTGCAAAAAAACAATTAAAAATTTAAAAAAACCTAAAAGAATGCAGGAAGAAACCAAAAAATGAAAAAAAAACTCCATGCCAACACATATGTTGTTGGTGAATTCCTCTAGTGATGACAACGCCGAAAATTCCTCCAACAACTATTGGTAAAATCAAAGTGTGTAAAATCTTTCTGCGGAATATATATATATATATATATATATATATATATATATATATATATATATATATATATATATATATATACACACACACACAAATTTGGTCATATTAATAATTCAGCTGAATTATTAATCCAAGCGAATTATCAATCCATGTGAATTATTAATCCAACTTAATTATTATTTCAGTCGGATTGTTAATTCGACCAAAAAATCCAATTAATGGTCATTTTTAATGTAAATGGAAATAATAGTTCAATCAAATTTATTTTAAAAATTTGGCTGAAAAAAACCTATTTTCGGCGAGAAAAGTGCAATTATGAATTTTTCATGCATATTTCTCACAAAAGTGCAACCCAAATTCACATGTTTTCCTTGTGATGTTGGATAAATTGCAATATAGTGTAACATTGTGGAAATGTATGTTATAGTGTGACAATGTTTGTGAGAGTGTGACAATGTTTTCCATGTCGCGACAAGTTTTTTCACATAAAGACATTGGATAGACTATGACCTTAGTCAATGAGATCACATTGTTATTTTTGTAATGTGAGATTGTTAAAATATTTTTCTCATTACAACATTGAGCATGGTTGACCTTAGTTTTCCTTTGTTGACCCTAGTTGACCATGGTTGATTAAAATCAACCATGGTCGACCTTTGTTGACCTTGGTTGTCCTTTCCAACCATGTTTATCTTGGATGACCATGGTTGACCATGGTTGACCATGGTCGATGATTGTTAATCATGTTTTCCCATGGCCGAGCATTATTTATTATGTTTGACCATTATATTAGACCAGGGTTGATCACAGTTGGCCATGGTTGATGATAGTTGGCCATCTTTGAACATAGATCTAAGTTGTAGTTTAGTTGCATCTAACATGGTAGTGGAAGGGGTCATGAGTAAAGAACGAGTAGGGAAATATTAGAGTTAATAAAGAGAAGATAAAAATAGGGCGGATTGTAGATCTAAGTTACAGTTGAATATCTAGCTAAGATAAAATCTGAATATAGTGTGAGTAGTGCATGATCAAGTTGGAGTAGAGATTGAGAAGTTTTCATAACTATAGTTTAGTTGGAAAACTTCTGAATATGAAGTTGAAAATGAATAAAACAGAATTTGCTACACAGAGTAGGTTAGTGTCAACAAATCAAGGGATGGGTGTCTCTTGGTTGGTGCCAATAAATTTGATCTAAAAATAAGTTGGATCCCACAACAAGAATATGGCACAAATTTTGTGGTTTTCTCCCTTCATTGGTTTCCACATAAATCTCGTGTTCCTCTTGCCCTATGAAAACCTTGGATAGTTGTTATGCAAGTAACCCCCTTTCATGACTCCATAGCCGAATGGAATGACACTTTCTTGACCTATTTTCTTTTGCCGAAACATTCTGCTGCTTTGTTCCTTTCATTCCATAAACTTCTCAGTTAATAATCCCCAACCAATCCAACCAAACAATCAAACAAACCTTTTTGCTTCATAGCTAGCCTAATACCTCATTTTGAGCCTTAAAGATATATCATTATTTACATGTATAGAGAGATCCCTCTCTGGATCCAAGAGGGCTAGATCCTATGATCCCAAAGTGGTTTGATGTTGTCTTATCTTTTGGTCTTGCCATTCTGGCCAAAACATAGGAACCCTAACACTAGAGACGGAGTTACTAATGGCCATGAATAAACCATTCGAGCTTTCTGAAAATGAGCACAGAAATAAAATAGCCATAACTTCATCATCAAATTTTACGCCTATAGAACTTAACTGACTGATAACTGTATTAAAATCATTTAAATGTTTTGCAACTGATCCACCTTTCGACATCTTCACATTAAATAAACATTTCATGAGAAATGCCTTGTTTGAGGCTGAGGGTTTTTCATATAGTTTTTCCAATGCGTTAATAAAACTCCCCGTTGTTGTTTCCCTCGAAATGTTGAAGGCTACAGATGCCGCAAGGCACAGTCATACTGTTCTGAGTGCATTTCTATTAAGAATCTCCCATTCTGCGTCTGTCATAGCCGCCAGCTTCTTTGTTTTTACACTCAATGGTAGGTACAGATCTTTCTGATACATATAATCTTCCATCTGCATCTTCCACAACGTGAATTTTTGGCTATTAAATTTCCCGACCCTAAACTTACCATATTCCACCATTTCTCCCACTCGCACCAGGAACCCTTCTTTCCTGTGATTTTATTAGCCAAATAGACCTTTGGCTCTGATACTAGTTGTTAGAAATTACGGCAGAAATACAAAAAATTTACTGAGAGAAATAAACATAAAAGGCCAGCAAAAATAATAAACATAAACAGAGATGTTTATAAGGTAAAACCCCAAATCCTGGGAAAAACCAAACCAATGAAATTTCACTAAGCATTGGCCAAAACCCTGGCCAATCCGACCAAGTGAGCCTTCACCACTCACCTCTAGGCCTATCTTACAATGAAGTCTTCCCAGCTTTTTATAGGCTCCATTACATGCAATACTATGGGCTGAAAACCAACAGTGCACAATACCATGTGCCCCAAAACCACTACTATTTATCCTAGTCAACATTGACTCTATCTCGAGTCAAGTTTACCTAACATAATCCACATAACAAAATGGCGACTCCACTATGGAATATAACTTAGCTTTCCTTTTTGTTTTTCAGTTTGAGTTTTAAGAGTCTTCCGATTTTGATTAGTCTAAAAACTGGGTTGGGTAGATAACTTGCCAGAATCCCTAAAAATTAAATCTATTTTTTTTTTCTATGTTTTTCCTGGCCTTCGCGTTTTTTAAATAGAAACAATGCGGTAGCCTTCGCATTTTTTAGTTCAGAATAGTGTGGTACCACATTTTTCTCCATTGAAACCTAGAGAGAATTCTCTTTTTAGGAGATATATTACCAAATTCTTTGTGTTTTCCCCAATTTGTCTTGACTGTCAAAGTTTTATGTGTGAATTTATTTCAACATCTTTTGTGTTAGTCTCTGTTAAGTTAATTGGGTGTTTAGAGTCTATTTTTTGAGAAACTCTTAATTTGATTTCCTTTGGTCATTAATTCAAGGTTTATCTCAGTCTCTTAACAATTTTGCATCTTTTTTCTTTTATTTTTGCAAAAAATTCCCCCCTCATTCGCCCAGGGGGGGGGGGGGGGGCGCTAAATTGTGTCTGAGTGTTAATCGCCTTTGAGCATTTTATTTTTTGACCTTTGGAATTATCACCCAATTTTTATCGCATCGCATCGCATTGGAATTCCATATCAACAAGAAACTTTACAATGAAACTTTGCGATTGCGATTGGCAGTGAAGTGGTGGGGACCACTATCACGTGTCTCATTCAAAACTTAAAAGACTTCACCGCTTAATCAATATTTATTCATATTTGGTTGTTGAGGGCTTAAAAGCATGAAAAGAGTCATCTTTAATAAAAACTCTGTTCTTGCGTGGTTGAACCACGAAAGTCTTCATTTCTATGCAAAAATGGCTACGTCCATAAAAACTTAACTTCTCCTCTGTAAACTCGGCTACTGCCCATCAACATTAAATTATTCCTTACTTTTTTTATCCATTCAATAGGAATGTACAGTGCTGTGCACTCACCTTCGGCCCCTTCGTACTCTGTTTCTACCTGCACGGGGTACGCAGGTGACTTTAATATTTTCAACAGTCCCCCTTAAAGTCAGCTGTTGGGTTATCAGTCATACCCAAGCATTTTCTTAAATATTCAAAGGTCTTCTGCCCCAATGGCTTTTTCAATATGTCTGCAAATTGCTCCGCTATTCTACAATGCTGTAAAACAATTTCTCCATTGTTCACCAATTCTCCGATATAGTGAAACTTGGCATCTATGTGCTTCGTTCTCTTGTGAAACACAGATTTCTTTGATAATGCAATAGTTGAGCTATTGTCACAATATATCACTGTGTCGTTTACTTGTTCTTGACAAAAATTTCTCAACATTCTTCTCATCCATACTGCTTGACACACTACTGCTGTAGCTACCACATATTCTACCTCTACTATAGATAACACTAAAATAGGATGTTTCTTAGAAGCCCATGAAATGGCTCCTGAACCCCTATGAAAAACATAACCAGAAGTACTTTTCCGATCATCAACAGTTCCAGCCCAATCACTGTCAGTGTATCCAATTAATTGTGAAATTTCTAAAGTAGTATATAAAATCCCATACCTTTTAGTTCCTTTAACATACCTCAGAATTCTGTTTGCTGCTTGCCAATGTGCTTCTTTTTTCCTTTCCATGAACCTGGAGATCAAAATAAAAGCATGCATAATATCTGGCCTAGTTGCAGTCAAATACATGAGGCTTCCAACTATGCTTTTATACAAACTTGGATCCAAAACCTTGCTGCTATCATCTTTACTCAACTTCAATCCCATTACTGTGGGAGTAATTGCAGCTTTGCACTCTTGCATATTAAATCTTTCTAAAAATTGTTTCACATACTTTTCTTGTGCGATAAAAATCCCATTTTCATTGCATTCTACTTCTATTCCTAAGAAGTATCTCAACAATCCCATGTCATTCATTTCAAATTCTTCTTTCATGAATGTTTTAAAATTTTCACTGAGGTAATCATCATTACCTGTGAATATCACATCATCAACATATAACACAACAATGAGCATCTTACCATCTTTTTATTTGATGTAAAATGTGGGTTCTCCATCACATTTTTCAAACCCATTTTCCAGTAGATAGGAATCTATCCTACTGTACCATGCTCTTGGTGCTTGCTTCAGCCCATAAAGAGATTTCTTCAACTTGCACACTTTGTGTTCTTGGCCCTTTTTCTCATAGCCGAGAGGTTGTTCAACATATACCTCTTCCATTAAAAATCCATTTAAAAATGCGGATTTTACATCCATCTGGTATAATCACCATTTGTTTTGTTTTGCTATGGACAACACTGCTCTTACTGTCTCCATTCTTGCAACTGGTGCAAAATTTTCTTCATAGTCTCTTCCATGTTGCTGCTTATATCCCTTGACAACAAGTCTGGCCTTGTGTCTTTCTATCTTACCTTCAACATTACTCTTGGTCTTGTAGACCCATTTAACTCCAATGACTTCTTTACCTTCTGGGAGATCAACCAACTCCCATGTTTTGTTCTTCTCTATGGCATTAATTTCCTCATCCATATATTCTATCCATTTTCTATCTTTTATTGCATATTCAAAATGAATAGGATCATCAACATGACAATACAAATAAAATAAGGAATTCATACCTTCATTTGCCGCTTCCTGCTCATAAATTTCATTTAAATTTATGAAATTTGTTCCTCTTTCATTTGGTGTACTTGTGCTTGAAGAAGCACTCAATTCTGCTCCATGTGGTGTGCTTGGAGAAGCACTCTCATTCCTTCTCAATGGTGTTCTACCTCCTGCTAGAGGTGTCCCTTGTTGTCCTTGTGTTGGTGGAGGTTGTGCTTGTTAGTATGAATATTTTGTCGAAGTGTACGAAAAAATACCACTTTAGCTACACATAACTTATAGCCCTAACATCAAATATGGCTGCCAATAT
The DNA here is from genome assembly GCA_034641835.2 of Pinus albicaulis. NCBI lineage: Eukaryota > Viridiplantae > Streptophyta > Pinopsida > Pinales > Pinaceae > Pinus > Pinus albicaulis. The sequence continues at coordinate 1,324,695,827 of CM076581.1, forward strand.
CTTCAGATATGCAGTTAGTTGATCAAGACAAATGCTGCACAAATGTAGATCTATGCATAAAAAGACAATAAGCAGTAAAAATAAGGTTTTTCTCCATGCATCCAATAGACAAGACAAGAATTATATGTTTTAAAGAATTTTATATTAAGGGCACCTGGGAGGAAAAAAAGAAAGGTGTTTCCAATTCTCCTCAATGGGATGGGTTCTTGAATGTCCTTAGCACTTCAGATCTAGCATTTCTCTCTCTTGTTGGTGTAGAAAACCCAGACAAACATAAACTCAAAGGGAGCTCACAAAGCAAATAATGGAGAATGTGACAATGATAATGGCTCAAATTCAGACCAAGAGTATAGATCCAAAGTGATCTAATAGGCAACAAAAGGTGACAAATGAATGTGAAAACCCTTCTATTTATAACCAAATATTAGGTCATTCTAGATCTTGGTGGATGATTAAAATAATATTAACCAAATCTAGATCCACCTTTTATGGAATATTTTATTATATTTGTTGGAGGGAAAAGGAACTTGACTTGGGTCAAATCCCTTTATTTGTAAATAATAAATAAAAAAATGATTTATTTATTATTTTAAGCACGTGGTTGAATGATAATTAAATAAATAATGATTTATTTAATTATTTATAAACGATTTAGTCATATTTAACAAGGAATATCAATTAAATATGATTTAAATCATTATTCCTAGAAAATAATAAGATAAATAAATATTTATCTAATTAATTTCCTTGTTTTGGGTTAAATATGACCCGGAATAATAATTAAATAATTGTTTAATTAATTATTCCATGAGGAAAATCAAACAAATATAGATTTGTTTAATATTTCCCTTTGGGGTTTCTTGTTTAGACCATAAACAACCTAATAAATGTGTTTTATTAAGTTATTTTACATAGTGAAAGCAATTTTACTTAGGGTAAAATTGGTCTTACATGGTGTACTTGGGTCCATCTAATAATAATAGGTTATATGACCAAAAATTGATGTAACAGTGCTACTGATGAGGTGTTATTTTCATCCATATCTTCCTCATCTTCATCATGAGATAAACAGCTTTTAACATTGACTGTTTTCTCAATGCTTCCATCCCATGCTTCCTCTTCAATGAATTGCACATATTTTCTTATCACAAACTTCTTTGAGGATGGGTTATCCAATTTGTATCCTTTGGAATCTTCGCAATATCTAAGGAAGATGCACTTCTCCCCCTTACTATCCAACTTCTTCCTTAACTTATCTGGAATGTGTGCATATGCCACACATCCAAAAACTCTCATGTGAGTGACTCCCTATTTTCTGCCACTCAACGCTTTCTCTGGAACTCTGTTCATTACGGTTTTTTTAGCGCATCTATTTAAAATATACAGAGCAAAATTTGTTGCTTTTTCCCAATACTCATTTGGCAAGTGTTTTTCCTTTAGCATACTTCTCACCATTTCCATTATGGTGCGATTATTCCTTTCAGAAACTCCATTCTGTTGCGGTGTATACCTTGTAGTAAACTTCTTGTGTATTTCGTTCTCTCTGCAAAAATGTAGAAACTCTTTTAAGGTATATTCACCTCCTCTATCAGTTCTAAGAACCTTTATATGTTGTCCACTTTGTTTCTCTACTAGAGCTTTAAAATGGAAAAATTTCTCAAAGGCTTCACTCTTATATTTCAGAAAATAAACCCACACTTTCCTTATGAAATCATATATGAAGGTCAACATGTAGTTGCTTCCTGAAACTGATGCTGTTTGCATCGACCCACATAAATATGAATGAATGATCTCTAAGGGTGCTTTCGCCCTTATTCTTTTCCCTGATGGAAAATTTTCTCTGTGTTGCTTTCCCAAGATACAACCTTCTCATAGGCTGCCAGGTTTCTCAATCAATGGTAGACCTCTTACCATTCATTTTCTGTGCAACAAGTTTAATCCTCTGAAATTGAGATGTCCAAAGCTTAAGTGCCATAACCAATTCTCATCTTTCAATTATTTATGAAAATCTTGTTACATTACAGCTGCTATACTCTTTCCTTTTCCTTTCAAGTCAGTGTTGAGCTTGAGCGGAAACATTCTATTGCTGGTCATTTGTATTTCAACAATAATCTTCTTGCTTAGAGGTATATCCATTATTGTGCACACATCATTCTTAAACAATACTTTGTAACCTTTGTTTATGAGCTGCCCAACGCTAAAAAGATTACACTTCAAACCAGGAACATAATAAACATCTGGCACAAACTTCTGCTCACCATTTCTTGTATGAATACTAACTCTGCCTTTTCCTTTTAGAGAGATCTTATTATCTATTCCTGTGGTTACTTCTGATTGAACCTCTTCATCAAGATTGGAAAACATTGCTATGTTTCCAGTCATGTGATTACTATGACCTGAATCTATGAACCATACATCATCTTGTCTATATTGTGCTACATTACATGTTGACAACACATTCTTTGGGTTCTTTTCCTCTTTTGCTACATTATAATTTTTCCTATTATTCATGTAATTTTTCTTTTTCCTAAATTCATTGGCATAATGCCCATATTTCTTGCAATAATGACATTGGACATTGGTTTGTAATACCTTTATCCATGCGCATGTTGGTGTCCACCTTGTTGGCTGTTGCATTGGCCATGGTTGTGATTCTGAATGTTGCTCCTTCCATGTGAATGTGAAGGGTTGTTGCATCCTCCTTTGTTTTGGCTTTTGCCTCTTCCTCTTCCTCTGCCTTGACCTTTTCCTCTTCCAAAAGGCATATGGGTCTTGAAGGCATGCTCTAGAGATGGATTCATTGTTCTTTCCAATCTCTGTTCATGAGTCATCAACGAGGCATGAAATTCATCTACTGTGAACTTTGAGAGATCCTTAGTCTCTTCTATGGTGGTAACTATAACATCAAACCTTGAGGGTAGGCTCCTCAATAGTTTCTCCACAATCCTTCTTTCTTCAAGACTTTCTCCATGGGACCTGATTTGTGTGACCATCCCAATCACATGTGTGAAGAACGAGTCTATGTTATCAGACTCTTTCATACAGAGAGTTTCAAAATATCTCCTCAGCAACTGTAGTTTTGTTGTCTTCACTTTCTCCATACCTTGATAGGATATCTTCAGAGTTTCCCATGCACCCTTGGATCTCCTAGCTGCTGCTATCCTCGGAAACTCACTCTCATGTATTGCTTGATACAAATAGAAGAGGGCTTTAGAGTCATTCTTTCTATTTCTCTTTAATGTATCCTTCTCTGCCTGAATTAAGGCATTAAAAGCCTACTCATCAGCTGGTTCATCAAAACTGTCTTCAAAAAACTCCCATAAGTCTTGTGAGGTAAGTAGGTCTCTCATGGTAATGGCCCAATAATCATAGTTCTTCCCATTAAATTGTGGAAGATGAGCATTTCCAATACTCATACTAGTGCTTGGTCTAACCATTGCTTATAAACTAAACTTTGAACTAAACTTAACTATGTTCTTCAAACAAATTGTCTTTCCTTCAAACTCTGTCTCTGAGGACTAATCTTTTAAACAAAACAACAACTCTTTTTTTGAGCAATACCTGGCCTTTAATATTCTACTAAGCCTTGCGTGAAGTCAAACAAATCTTCTTCTTCCTTCAGCTTCTTTGACACCTTCAAAGAGCCTGGATAAGCTTTGATACCATGTTGGAATTTCTGAGAATTCTAGAACAATATGGAGAGAATAATACTCCCCTTCTAACACAGAGAATAAATGGATAGATATTGCAGAATAAAACTTTTCTTTTCTATTTCATTAACAAACACTAAAAATATTACAAATTTCTTCCTCACTGGAGGGATTCACAAAATATGATCAAGACTTCTATAGACACAGTGTTCATACAAAAAAATTCTCTGTCTCTTAAAATGCACAAATAATGCTATGTTATGGTTCACTGAGTTTTTCTATGTTTGCGGGCTTACATAGTGATACAACACAACAATACAATAACTCTCAAACTTACAATACATTGCAATACAATGATTTTGATATGGCACAGTGTAATAAAACATAAAACAAAATAAATGAAATACATTTCTGAAACATAACTTTAACCTAAAAACTTTATATGCAGAATGTACGAGTGGAGCCCACTTCGCAATCGGCGATCGCCGAAACAACTATGTGCGAAAAATAAACTTGCGATTTGCGATTCAGCGATGTTGCGATTGTGATTGAGATCGCATCGCATGATCGACATCGGAGGAAAAAAACATAAAACATAACGAACTTTGCGATTGCGATGTGTGATTAACACCATCGGCGATCGCATCGACGGAAATCAAAATCGCAAAACGGCTTGACAAATGAACTTGCGATGTTGCGATTACGATTGCATCGCATAGAAAACATTCAATGGAACTTTGGTCTGGGCGGATGGCAATATGAAACCTTTGATTGTGATGTGCGATTGCGACAATCACATTGCAAATACTCAATCGGTGGTAACACTTTTGGATGGCGGAACATATAACATCCCTCTGCGATTTCCGATTGCGATTGTGATCGCTTTGCATCGCATCGGAACTCCATATCAACAAGACACTTAACAATGAAACTTTGTGATTGCGATCGATAGTGAAGTGGTGGGGACCACTATCACGTGTCTCATTCAAAACTTAAAAGACTTTGTTTTTTAATCAAGATTTCATCATATTTAGTTGTTGAGGGCTTAAAAGCCCAAAAATACTCCTCTTTAATAAAAAAATTGTTCTTGCGTGGTTGAACCACGAAAGTCTTCATTTCTCTGCAAAAACGGCTATGCCCATACAAACTTAACTTCTCCTCTGCAAAATCGGCTGCTGCCCATCAAAATTAAATTCTTCCTTACTATTTTTCTCCATTCAAGAGGAATTTATAGTGTTGTGCACTCAAAATTCTTCCCCTTTGTACTCTATTTCTACCTGCACGGGGTACGCAGGTGACTGTAATATTTTCAACAATGAGGTCGCTGATACGACGAAGAGGACGCTATGGAATTCCTCTATCGACGATGACGAATTGTGCCAACAAATCCTACAAAAAAATGATTAAAAATTAAAAAAAACCTAAAATAATGCAGGAAGAAACCAAAAAATGAAAAAAAAAACTCCATGCCAACACATATGTTGTCGGTGAATTCCTCTAGTGATGACAGTGCCGAAAATTCCTCCAACAACTAATGATAAAATCATAGTGTGTAAAATCTTTTTGCAGAATCATGGCCACAATATACACACACACACACACACACACACACACACACTAATTTGGTCTTGCCAATTTGGCCAAAACATAGGAACCCCAACACCAGAGACAAAGTTACTAATGGCCATGACTAAACCATTCGGGCTTTCTAGAAATGAGCACAGAAATAAAAGAGCCCTAACATCATCATCAAATTTTACCCCTACAGAACTTAACTGACTGATAACTGTATTAAAATCATTCAAATGGTTTACAACAGATCCACCTTTCAAAATCTTCATATTTAATAAACATTTCATGAGAAATACCTTGTTTGAGGCCGAGGGTTTTTCATATAGTTTCGCCAATGCCTTAATCAAACCCCTTGTTGTTGTTTCCTTCGAAATTTTGAAGGCTACAGACGCTGCGAGGCACAGTCGTACCATTCCGAGTGCCTTTCTATCAAGAATATCCCATTCTGCATCTGTCATAGTCGTCGGATTCTTTGTTTTTCCGCTCAATGGTAGGTACAGATATTTTTGATACAGATAATCCTCCATCTGCATCTTCCATAGTGGGAATTTTTGGCCGTTAAATTTCTCGACCCTAACCTTACCATCTTTCGCCATTGCTCCGACTCGAACTAAGAACCCTTATTTCCTGCGAGTTTATTAGCCAAATATAACTTTTGCTTTGATACCAGTTATTAGAAATTACGACAGAAATATAAACAATTTACTGAGAGAAATAAACATAAAAGGTCAACAACAAATCATAAACATAAACAAAGATGTTTATCAGGGAAAACCCAAAGCCTGGGCAAAACCCAACCAATTAAATTTCATTAAGCATTGGCCAAAACCCTAGCCAATCCGGCCAACTGAGCCTTCACCGCTCACCTCCAAGCCTATCTTACAATGAAGCCTTCCCAGCCTTTTATAGGCTCCATTACATGCAATACCATGGGCTGAAAACCATTGGTGCACAATACCATGTGCCCCAAAACCACTACTATTTATCCTAGTGAACATTGACTCTGTCCCGAGTCAAGTTTACCTAACATAATCCGCATAACAAAATGGCGAGTCCACCGGGGAATAGAACTTAGCTTTCCTTTTTGTTTTTCATTTTGAGTTTTAAGAGTCTTCCGATTTTGATTAGTCTGAAAACTGGGTTGGGTAGATAACTTGCCAGAATCCCTAAAAATTAAATCTAAATTTTTATTTTTTCTATGTTTTTCCTGGCCTCCACGGTTTTTAAATAAAAACAGTGTCGTAACCTTTGCAGTTTTTAGTTCAAAACATTGTGGTACCACATTTTTCTCCATTGAAACTTACAGACTTGTGGAAATTTTTTTGAAAAAGTAAGAATTATCTTTTTAGGAGCTAGATTACCAAATTCTTTGTGTTTCCCCAATTTGTATTGACTGTCAAAGTTTTATGTGTGAATTTGTTTCAACATCTTTTGTGTTAGTCTCCGTTAAGTTAATTGGGTGTTTTGAGTCTAATTTTTGAGAAACTCTTAATTTGATTTCCTTTGGTCATTACTTCGAGGTTTATCTCAGTCTATTAAAAATTTTGCATATTTTTTCTTTTCTTTTTGCAAACAAATTCCCCCCTCATTGAGTCCTCAATTGTGTCCGAGTGTTAATCACCTTTGAGCGTTTTATTTTTTGACCTTTGGAATTATCACCCAATTTTATTTACTTACACTAGATTGGTTCTTTAGATTACATTAGAATCATCTTGTGTCTAAGAATTATCTTGCATAGATCACATTTTCATAATTAGAATTCTCATTTTCAGAATATGAATGAAAAATGTGCATAGATTACATTTGCATAGTTTTCAATTGAATTGTGCATAGATTAAAACTGCATAACTTACATTCTGAAAAAATCAATCGTAGATTTAGATCAGTTTATTTGATTTGAATTTACATGTTTTTATGCTTGTTTTAAAAACATAAAAATAAAAATTGTTTTGAATTGATTTGCATTAGTTTTTCTTGCTAAAAATAGTGCATTAGAAAATTTCTTATATTTTCTCTTAATTATCAATTTTTGCATTGTTGGAAGTGAATGGAACCTCTCTCCTTAATTTAGGTAGGATTCATCGAATTGAGAATATTACATTATCATATTCGATTGCATTCAGTTTTGGGTTAGGTCATAACACCACTAGTTTCATATCCATTTACCCTTTGAGTAATAACAACCCAAATAACACAATGCTTAATTAAAATTCATCTAGAAATTTTTACATTTTCTAGGGCTCTTTTCACCAATATAGCTTAGGCTAGTGCTTTGGAATAGGTTGTAGTTAATTTTCCAAAGCAACTAAACAAACAAGTAGCATCTTCCAGTAAGGAAAAATTCCAATTGTTGCAATTGTGCTATGGGAAGCTCTCCTTAAAATATTCAGGCACAAGATCATGTTCGAAACAGTGAGGTAATCATACCTATCTCGTTGGGAAAGATAGCAGATGTGCACGTACTAAAAATGGTAAACCTCGGATATACCATTATCGAGGAGCCTGGGGTCACTTGTTGGTAAACCTTGGATTGTATCAAGGAGCCTTCAAGGGTGTTGAGCTTGTTACTCCGCCCTTGCGTATATATCAGATCGTAGACTATTCCCCTAGGTATAATTGTGTCGGTTGGTGACCTTAGTGGCCATAATATTTAGGATTTTTCCCAAGGTGATGATGGAGGGAAGGTCCCAGTGTACCTAGAGCAGACATTGACTAGACTCACTTGGACTCTCTAGAGGGTTCTCTTCACTCGAGATGGTTTAAGTGGAGAAAATTTCACTGGTTTGTTTCATTAAGCAGGTTGTCGGGGTAACTGTTCCAACCACCATTTCTGCATTAAAATTCTACGATGTTGGATTTCATCACCAACTAGTGTTTTTAGTGCGAGAATCTACTGTTTGTGTGTGGTTTGACTCCTATATTTGTTAGCGCGTGTTCATTTCTTTTTTTTTACTTTTTAGAGACCTTAGGTGTGAATTCTGAATTTTAATTGTTACGTTTCAATTGTGAATTGTGAATATTTTTTAAATTGTTAATAAAATTCACTTAAGTTGAATCTAATGGCAACTGTTCTAGAATTTACCAACCAAGGAACCCCTCTTAATGGGAATCCTAGTACTTTTCCTTGCTTTGGAAATTTTGGTCTTCCTTATATGGCTACATTGTCATTACCTGGATTTACAATAGGTTTACCAGTATGGTTATTTCAACTTCATTGGCCTCAAATACTCAAATTGTTCCACCTCAACTGGATGCTTCACCTCAAAAGAGTTCACCATCTCAACATCACCAACCTCATGTTGACCCTTTACCTTCTTCGCCCAACATGTCTTCCTCCCTTTCTTCCTCTTCACTTGGTAAAAACCTTGACGCTAGTAACCAGGAGGCTAAGAATAAGAAGAAAGGAAAGAAGAAGAGGAAGCAAGATAAGAAAGAAGTTAACCAACCAACCATGGCTGTAAGTATAGGTAGTGTTGAGGAAACATCCAACATGCATCGTAAACCAAAATACCCTTGCAAACTTTGTAAGGGTCACCACTTCCTTATCAATTGTCCTAGTATTCCAAAGGTGTTGGAAGTATGGTCAGAAAAATATCATCAAATTATCGTTGATCCATCAACTAGTGATTGTCATGTTCCTAGGAAAAAGGGTAAAGTTAGGTTTCCTTGTAGGTTATGCAAAGAGAGTCATCAAACTCAAATTTTCCCTCACATGGATGAAGCCTCAAAATTGTTGAAAAACCTTCCTTTTCCACAGCAAAAACTTCCCACTGGCTACCGTAAACTTTCTCCCAAACTACTGTCAACTGACAAAGTGATTGATCTAATTCCAAGTATAGTCAATCCTACTCCTCCATTGGAGAGTGAAACTAATATCACTCAGGGTTGATGATCCATTAGTTGATTAAGTGGTATACTCGATTTCACATTTGGTCGATCCCACTCTCCCTATAGAGATTGAAATTCATATCGCTCAGGTTCTTCTAGTTACATCAGATTCTTCTACACCAAGGGGCATTTCACCTGTTCCTATAGAACCCCCTCCAAGTACTGAGCTCTTTTCCTTTGATTGGAATCGACTGGTAGAACCTCGTCTTCCTTCCTCCATCCCTTTCCAAATCATTGTAAAGGTTTTTGGTAAGAATTTGCATCGCACAAATATAGATGAAGGTGCTTCTGTTAGTATTTTATCCTCAACTGCTTGGCAAGCTTTGGGTTCCCCTCAGCTTGTGCCTGTTACACAGAATCTGTCAGCTTTTAACGGAACCATTAGTGAAACTTTAGGGATCCTTCCAAAGTTTCATATTACCTTGGAAGGCAAAACTGTCTATATTGATGTTATGGTAGTCTGAGGTCCCTTGGATTTCAATTTGCTCCTTGGGAAAGTGTATGTATATGCAATGAAAGCTTTCGTATCAACACTCTTTCACATGATGTATTTCGTTCACAAGGGAGACATTGTGATTTTTTATCAACTTTCATTCGTTATTCTTGATTCGACTACCAATAATCCGAAATCCTTGAATTTTCCTTATATGGAAGTGGTATCTACCCCACCACGGGTCAATTATGTGGCAACCAGTCCCATGTTTTCAGTTACCGATGCAAGCAAGCCTCTCACTATTTTCTCGACTTACTTTGACTTAGATCTGGTAATTGACATGGAAAAACCTATGGGATTATTTGAACAAGATGTTATTATTCCTTTTGAGTCCCTTGACATGTGTTCCTTCCAGAAAACTATTCTTCCATCTGATGAAGACCTCTCAGAAGCCATGATCAAGGATTTTCCCTTGACATGTGTTTCTTCTAGTTGGAAGTCGTGACAAGGTTCTATGAGGATGGTTCTTTTCATGTGTCAACCTCAAAAAAAATGGAACAGATCCCTTTGAGGATAATTCCTTTTATTGTGTCAACCTCGTTAAAAAATGAATCAGTTCATTACGAGGATAGTTTTGTTACTGTGTCAACCTCGTTAAAGAATGAAACAACTTTCCTTGAGGATAGTTCCTTTTCCTATGTCAACCTCATTAAAAAATGAAACATGTCTCTAGGCATAGTTCCTTTTCTCGTGTCAAACTCGTTAAAAAATGGAACAAGCTTCTATGAGGAGGGTTCCTTTTACTGTGTCAACCTGATTAAAAAATGAATCACCTTATGAGGATAGTTCCCTTTACTATGTCAACCTTGTTAAAAAATGAAACAGATACCATGAGCATAGTTCTTTCCTTTGTTGAGCTCATTAAAAAATGAAAAAAATCCTCACCACATTGAGTCGAGTCTTTGATTAGATATCGTACGTGTTAAATCAAGTCTTTCATCTAATCTCATAAATGAACCTTCATTCCATCTAGCTATTAGTAATCAGTAATCTACTTAGCTAAATGAAATGAAGCTTGGGTGGCATATTCTCTAGCAAGTTACGCCTGGGGGGCATTAAAACTATTTACAAGCATAGTTTCCCACGTTTCAAGCTTGTGTAAAAATGAAACCACTCTCAAGCATAATTTTTCCTTTGTTTCAATCTTGTGTAAAAATGAAACAAACCACTCTCAAGCACAATTTTCCTATGTTTCAAGCTTGTGTAAAAATGAAACCACTCTCAAGCATAATTTTTCCTTCGTTTCAAGCTTGTGTAAAAATGAAACCACTCTCAAGCATAATTTTTCCTTCGTTTCAAGCTTGTGTAAAAATGAAACAAACCTATTTCAAGCATAGTTTTCCTATGTTTCAAGCTTGTGTAAAAACGAAACCTGTCTCAAGCAATGTTTTCTCTATTTCAATCTTGTATAAAAATGAAACCTATCATTGAGTCCATTTCAGTTATTACTTTCAATACTCGTTAAACTCATGAAAATATTGAGCTCCTTTTGCTATTCTTTTCATGCTCATAAAATGTACATGAAAATTCCGAGTTCTTTCCATATTTTCGTGCTCGTTAATTAAATTGAAAGTCAGCCATTGAGTATAATTTTTATCACTTTTTCGAAATCGTTAAAACTTATGAAGAAGCGAAGCCAATTGAGTATACTTTTATCACTTTTTGGACACTTGAAAGTTACAAAAAAGTTAAACCCTGGAGTTCTCTTTTAAGCCCTTTTCAGACTCTCTAAGTATGAAAAGATCACCAAGTACTTGGCTATTCAAACTCATTAAAGGAAATGAACAGTCGTCCTTTCAGTGTAATTTTACCCCTTTTCTGGACTGAAATAGAATATTTAGAAAAAAGGTATACGTTGACTAATCATAGTCAATATAGTTCTCTCCTGTATTATTTTATCCCTTTTCAGCCTTGAGAGACTAAATTTACAAAAAAAATACACCCACGGAGTTTTCTTAAGTTTTTCTTCTGACTCCCTAAAACTGAAAAACACCAAGTTTCACCTATACTTGAATCGTTAAAACTTAACAGTAAAGGACCTATCAATTAAAAACAGGAAGGAACCACTCCTACTTAGGGTTCTATTTTAATACTAAGTTGGATTCATCTGAAGGATGATCTTACACAACAAGCAAATGTTATCCTCCTCAAGATTTTCAAAAAATAAGGAGGTACTTGCCATAAATGGTGGGGGAAAAGAGAGAAAATGAATCCACTTGTCAGACTTTGTTTCAAAAAACAGTATACCACTCTTGAGCATGACACTTTTTTTCACACTCATACTTGTGATGGGAAAGTCCTTTGTCTAATAGTTAATTAGACCATATTTAAAGTCTTCAGCCAGTTTTTGGGTATTAGCTTCAGGTTAATTGTCACAAAACCATATGTAGTGTCGTTATGCGTTCAAGAGACATTTAAAATAAATCATTCATTGCAAAAATTTCTCTCCATTCGCGTTGACCATCCCTGATTCATTCCTTGCTAAAATTTCTTAAAAACTTGATCTAATGGTTTTGTGTCGTGGGTTTTCCTACGTCAGGTCACTTTCTATCGACGAAAGCTCATCATCTAGAAATTTGATCTAGAATCCTATCAGTACCTTGGAATCTACATGCCCTAATGGCAGGTTTCTCACCTTCGATGATAGGTTGCATCATCGACCTTCAATCGAATGACTCCATGAAGTGTTAGACTACAAATCACTCATTCAAATTTCATGGATTGTACTGAGTACTTTGAGAGCCATTGTCATTATTGGTGGTTTCTCTCACACTTGTTAACTGTTCACGTCATTGACTGGTAATCAAGTTGTTTCTACCATTTTCAACTTTCACATAATCAATTGCATGGATAGAATCGTACTAGTTCGGGAAGAAAAAATCAAGAACCTCGATCTAGATTCTACAATCCAGGCTGCAAGGAGTTTTATTATTCATGATACAATAGAATACTTACGACAGACAACTGTTTCCATGTTGTGTCTACTGTTTATGTATTTCTAAAATCATTTCTGTACCAGAACATGTAGTTATTTTTGATCTAAGTATGGGAATTCCTACCTTAGCGATGATATACATATATATGTTTGCATTGAATGTTTTTACAGGTTTTGACCGGTATGTCCACAACCTAATCCTCGGAATGATAAAGCACTTCACATTTCAGAACTACTTCAGACCCCGTGCTTTAGGGGGCAATCCTTTACAGTAAAATTTTACACCATGACATTTAGTTGTCTATATGGGTTCATCATTACCTATATTATGCTCCCTTAGAGGTCCAAAATCATAAAGCTCCCATACCAAGTCTTGGAATTGGAGAAAAGGTCATTAAAACCCCAAAAAGCCTAACTACGCACTTTTCCTAGCTCTTACCTGCAGTACCGCGGTTTCTTGCTCTATAAACCACAACACATCCTGCACGTTTTGCTTACTAAAACTGTAGACCCCCGTAAAAGATAAAATAAAATAGAAAGTAAGTTCTAGAAGCCCAGCTGGTTGAATATTCTCCCTGCTAGAGGCTTCTAGAAGTGTAATCAGGTTGGGCTTCTCCCCTTCATTCATGAACCTCTATTCCATCATTAATGGAGATTATCCCTTGGTATTTGGAGCTAAAATCCCTTTATGAGAGGAATTTATCCCCCTCTTTATGGAACTCAAACCTACTTCATTCTATAGATTGATATACTTTGGTGGATTAGAAAATTGCCGAATAAATCATACTCTTTATGCTTGGCATCATTGGTATGAGAATGATCACATAATCATATCTATAGATTTATGCTAGTTTAGAGAGGAGAAGGCTTGTCAAACCAAAGGAAAACTGCTTTTCAGGACCCCATAAGAACCTATATGACATCAAGGCGACAAGGTTGTAAGGTTACTTCGTATCACATAAGTTAATACAAATGGATTCTATTTTCTCATCAAGTTCTTCATGTATCTATTTGAGTAATTTAGTTCTTGGATTCCTTGATCACTGCGATAGATTAGTGTTTCTAAATTATTATATCTTGTAGGTTCTTTTAATCCTTTTTCCAGTCTTTGGATGCAGCTCTTACATGTTGAATTGACCTCTTTTGGAGCGATTGGATTAATGATTACAACAAGTGTTGGACCTCAGGTAGGGGCATGTCCTCATACTTTTTTGTTTAATAATTTTGAATCACAAATAATGTAGAGAAAATGGTTTGCATTTGGATGTTTGTTTCTTGATATCCTTAGGATACTAGGGAGATCACTCTTGTCTGCAAGAGGGATTAATCTGCATAACACTAATGCTAGCATAAACTCCTAGTAATTAATTTCAATGCAGGAAAATTAGACATTGGGTTCTGCAACAATTACTTGGGAGTTTCAAGTAGCTACTTCTTTCATTTTTGTTTGAAATAATCCCTCTTTCTTTTTGGACTTTGAATAGATGTTATCCATCCATATTGAAGTTTTCCTAGGTCTTTGAGTCTATACATATGCATTGAATTTCACCTTTTTTACCCCTTGCGGGGTGGTTTGTATTTAAGGCACCATGGTTGCTTCATTTAGCACTGAAATTTGGTCCTCCTGGAAAAAAAACCATGGTATAGAATCCTCGTATTAATCATGTGGCCTACAGGAAATCACGAGTTCAATCCGCCAAGGTTGCGTCCTTTTGTGGTTTGGTTTTTTTTAATAGACTCCTCTACGTCATGTTATGCACTCTGTTTTGGCCTTTGTTCTCGGTTATAGAGGAGCCTTACAATCTAGCCAAGCTAATTGGGCTTTGTTCACTGTAAAGACATTTCTTTATTTCTCATGTGTTGAAATAAAACTATTGGAGAAGCTATTGGTCACCAAGTTGGCAACGTTCATTATAATTTCATGCCACAAACTTGGATTTTTTTTTTCTTTTGTCCTACAATGGCCACAAACAAAGCTCGGTAGCATAATTTTGGTTTTGATGTAGAGCCATGATCCGTTAGCCCCACTATAAGCTTTTCCCATCCATACATTGGTTGATGTGATATGCATCCACTAGTAACTGGCGTATTTCTAACATTGCAGGCCATTTGGTTTCAGTGACATGCCTTGTGGGCCACCTTTATCTTTTGTGTTCATCTTTGGTTTGTTCATCTCTGTAATGGCTACAATGTAATTTTACTCTAGTTTTATATGCTTTATTTTCACATTGAATTTCTCTTTCCTTCCTTCCTTTTGGTTTTCTTTTCACATTGACACTATATTGTCTTCCTCCTTAATATGCTTCTTTAATATGGTGCTTGTGATTATGCTGCCAAAGCTTGAGGAGGAGAAATTTTGCACAGTCAAATATTTACTCAATTATACTTATAGTGGGTTCATTCAATTTCACTTTCAACACAAGCATGGTTTCAATCATTTTACTTATGATTACTCCATAGCTATAACAATATCGGGGGAGAACAATCGTTACAACATTGTCTAGTTCTGATCTATGGTTTAGTGCCAAACTCGTGATTCAGTTAGGTTCCATCACATTGTCACAAACCTTCACTTTTGAAACCAATGTTGTATACAATTCTCGACTATGTTATTTAAAATCCATATCACAAATACAAATTAAAGTAATGCCCACTATAGAAGAAAGAACAGACCCAGACCATTTAACATTAAACACAAAAATAATCTTGAAAACAAAGGACATTGCTATAAACTCACTCAGCAGGGGTTTACTAAGGAGGAAGTTTGTTTGTGGAAATTTTCAAGGCTTTTTGCGTTATAAATGAAGAATACTAAACATCCAAATTTGCAACTAGCAGTTGAATGAAAACCAAGAACTAGAAATGTCTAAAGAAAAATACAAAAAATAGTAATCCCTTAAGCAAGAAAAGTTATGAAATTTTGGAATCAAGGGGAAAAGATAATGGTCATGAAGTGTGATTATTATTGGGCCTAGGATATGGTCATAATTTAATATTAGGAGACACAGGAAATAAGGTTGATATTCAAGTCACAAAAGCACCACATTTCTATTAAGTAGAATCAAGGGATGGAAAAGTAATCCATTGTAAACTCTTAACTCACCAAACAATCACATAAACAGTCTCAAAATATAGGTTCTTTCAGAAAAGATGGAGTAGTTGGTGCATATATTATTAGTTTCCTATTGTACAGGTATGATTTGGTGTTTTTAACTTTTTTGTATTGTGCAAATGTTGCAAGTTTCTCATAATTTGATCTGCAAAATTTGTAGCTGATGATATATTTGCATTTTCTATATTGTTGTGGGGTGTTGTATTTTTCCTAGGAGAACTCCTACAATTAGTATCATTGATTGAACTTCACTGAAGCAAGTTTCCTGACATTTTAATTGAAGTTCACTCAAAACCCCAACATGGGTTTCTTTTCCCAGCTACCCAAAGCCCAGATATTGGGTATTTAGGGATTTTCCCCTTTATTAATGACTATAGCATATGGGTATCGAGTTCTGTATAAGTTTTAGATATTATAAAAATTCCAAAATAAAATTCCCACAACCTATGGAGCCTCTAATAAAACCACCTAAGCCTAAGAGAATCAATAGTTACTTCATCCAAATAACACCTAGAAAATATTCTTTTGTTGTTCCTTTGACATATGTTTTACAAATTGTGGACAATTTATTCTTGGAGAAATGACTATATGTCACAAAATATTTTAAATTCTGCTCTTAGGTTAAATTTTGGGAATAATGGAGAATATCGCAACATGGGATTTTCATATTTAAAGTTAAAACATATGGCTATAATACTGATTCGTATGGTTTCAAAGTATGAGCTCTCTCATACCCAAACTTTTTGGACACCTCCTGAAGAAAATTTGGAATCCTCACAACGTGAACCATTTGGAATAATAAAATTTATACAATAAATCAAACAAGAAAGCTTGTTTCAAGATAACTAAAACAATAAAGCTTTTGTTAGACAAAGATATTGGGTGCTACACCTTAATGCAATTCATTATATCTACTGGAAAGTTAGTTCCCAAACTACAACTAGACGATGGTTTGGCTATGTAGAAAGTTTATAGAGGGTCATTTATGACTTCTCTTGATATGGCAGGGTTTCATTATCTATAATTAAAGTAGAATAATTTATTCTGCAGTGTTTAGATGCTCTAACTAAGGCACATTTATGGATTTTTGGTGTTGATGGAAGACACCCTCCAATAAAAATTGTAGTTGCAATGTCATGTGCCTGAGTAGAAATCAATGTTTCTTCTTTTCAACCTTAGGAGTTGACTTGGAAAGGTTAAATTTTTAATCTTTATATGAAGGTTGCAGTAGAATAATTGATCAAAATTAAGGATTTTTTAGATTATTGGCCTTCTCAGGTGGGTGATGGGGGTTGTAGAAGAATAATATTTAGAGGAGAATATACAATTCGTAAGGATATGAACCAACACTATCCTTTGAATGATGTAATTGGTAGATATTGACAGTAATATTATGATGATATTTGGTAGAAATATTTATGTTACTTTGTTAACTACTGTAACAGATCCAATGTTTTTCTGGAACAAGCATAGGAGAAGGACTGTGTTTTTCTTTTAGCCTAAAACTACAGATAATGAATTCTTTCTAAATAATTTTTTTTTCTTTAGAATCAAATAAAAATGAGAGACAATAAATCATTTAATCATTAACATATTTGCAAATGAAGAAAATATTAGCCGATCAAGCATTGTGAAAGGCGTAGTGTGATATTTAGGTCACTTCAAAAAAATAAGTAACTATGTTCAATGTATTTTCAGTGATAAATAGTGAGATAGTTGATATAAAAAAAATATTTTTAGGGACTCCAACCTCTTGTCACAACTATTGAACTGCTCACATGGTGATCAGCTAGGGAAGATGAAGGAAAGTCAGTCCTTTCAGTCAAATTGAATGGAAAAAGGTTATCATATATGATGGAGAATTTGTCATCTTTAATAATGAAATAAGTTGCAACAAGACATAACTTGTCACGTAGAAAAATAATAATGAAAAGGAAACAATTAAATCATGTACAATTAAAAGGAAAATAGTTAAATATTTTAGAATTATAGTTTTTCCTCTTTCTTTCAAAGCTCATACGCTAAAAAAAGTGTTACGTACTTCACCATGCTATCAATTTTCCACAAAGTGTTCCTAACTGAACAAAATAAATATAGAAGGAAAATTAGACAAGCATGCATCATAAAATTTAAAGAACGATTACAAGAATTAGATTATACCTTAAATACCCAAGAACCAACCAAAGGTTTATTTTCGACCCAAGAAAAAAACCAAAATTCCTTTAATGAAACCCTCTTCATTTATGGGATTTCAATCCAAAGACAACACATGTGAATTTAGGACCTTAAAATTTAAAAGGATTAAATAAATGGATCCAACCTTTATAACGTGCAATAGGCACGCATAGTGTGTCACGATGAAGAGTTTGATGTATTACCTATAGTGCGAAAGTTGTGAGTTATAATAAATTTAAAATCCTTCCAGATTTGTTCGGACTACTTTGGAGAGATTGTAGTCTGGATTGAATTCCTTGAATCTCGAGGGAAACATAGAAACTATATTTATCATACATCACTAAAATATTGTCACCAATCAAGCCATGGCTCACATAGAGTTTCTTGAAATGTTGTTTTTCACTCTTGCCCAGTAAAATTCCACGTAGAATAGTTTCCACAGATGTTATCATGATAGTTCCAGTAAATATGGAACTTTCCCTTGCTCATATATTGTATTAATGACGTTTTCAGAAAAACATAAAGAAAACATACAAAAGAAACAAAAGAATATTTACATTAGAAAGAAACAACAAGAATATTTACAAAGAAACAAGAGAGGACATTTCAGAGAATTTTACAAAGCAACAATAAAAGTCTTCCATTTCAAGAACTTTTATAAAGGAACAACAAAAATATGAGAGTATCACACCTTGGGTTCCATTCCAGTTCAGTGCAGAGCTTGAATACCTAATCCAAACAACGAGGAGGTTCACAGGAGGAAGAGGATGAGTGTTGGAATTTTTGAGAATTCCAGAACAATATGGAGAGAATAATACTCCCCTTCTAACATAGAGAATAAATGGACAGAGATTGCAGAATAAAAATTTTCTTTTCTATTTCATTAACAAATGCTAAAACTATTACAAATTTCTTCCTCACTGGAGGGATTCACAAAATATGATCAAGACTGCTACAGACGCAGTGCTCACACAACAAAATTCTCTGTCTCTCAAAACGCACAAACAGTGCTCTGTTATGGTTCACTGAGTTTTTCTATGCATGTGGGCTTACACAATGATACAACACAACAATACAATAACTCTCAAACTTACAATACAATGCAATACAATGCTTTCTATATGGCGCGGTGTAATAAAACATAAAACAAAATAAAATGAAATACATTTCCAAAACATATCTTTAACCTAAAAATTGTATATGTGTGATGTATGAGTGGAGCCCACTTCGCAATCGGCGATCGGTGAAAAAACTATGTGTGAAAAACAAACTTGCGATTTATGATCCAACGATGTTGCGATTGCGATTGAGATTGCATCGCACCATCGGCATCAGAGGAAAAAAACATATACAGAATGACCTTTGCGATTGCGATGTGCGATTAGCACCATCGGTGATCACATCGGCAAAAATCAAAATGGCGGAATGGCTTGAAAAATGAACTTGCAATGTTGTGATTGCAATTGCATCGCATCAAAAACATTCAATGGAACTTCGGTCTGGGCGGATGGCGATATGAAACTTGCGATTGCGATGTGTGATTGTGACAATCGCATCACAAATACTCAATCGACAGTAATAATTTTGGATGGTGGAACATATAACGTCCCTCTGCGATTTTCGATTGAGATTGTGATCGCATCGCATCACATCAGAACTCCATATCAACAATACACTTAACAATGAAACTTTGCGATTGTGATCGGAAGTGAAGTGGTGGGGACCACTATCATGTGTCTCATTCAAAACTTAAAAAACTTCGCCGTTTAATCAATGTTTCTTCATATTTGGTTGTTGAGGGCTTAAAAGCCTTAAAAGACTCCTCTTTAATAAAAAATCTATTCTTGTGTGGTTGGACCACGAAATTCTTCATTTCTCTGCAAAAACGGCTACGCCCATACAAACTTAACTTCTCCTCTGCAAACCCGGCTTCTTCCCATCAACATTAAATTCTTCCTTACTGTTTTTCTCCATTCAAGAGGAATGTATAATGCTATGCACTCAACCTTCTGGCCCTTTGTACTCTGTTTCTACCGTACGCGGGTGACTTGAATATTTTCAACACTCCCCCTTAAAGTCAGTTTCTAGGTTATTAGTCATACCCAAGCATTTTCTTAAATATTCAAAGGTCTTCTGCCCCAATGGCTTTGTCAATATGTCTGAAAATTTCTCCTCTATTCTACAATGTTGTAAAAAAATTTCTCCATTGTTCACCAATTCTCTGATATAGTGAAACTTGGCATCTATGTGCTTCATTCTCTTATGAGACACATAATTATTTGATAATGCAATAGCTGAGCTATTGTCACAATATATAATTCTACTCTTTACTTTTTCTTGACACAAATTTCTCAACATTCTTCTCATCCATACTACTTGACACGCTGCTGCTGTAGCTGCCACATATTCTGCCTCTGCTGTAGATAACACTACAATAGGTTGTTTCTTAGAAACCCATGAATGGCTCCTGAACTCATATGAAAAAAATAACCAGAAGTACTTTTCCGATCATCAACACTTCTAGCCCAATCACTGTCAGTGTATCCAATTAATTCTGAACTTTCTGAAATAGTATATAAAATCCCATACCTTTTAGTTCCTTTTACGTACCTCAGAATTCTCTTCGTTGCTTGCCAATGTGCTTCTTTTGGCCTTTCCATGAACCTTGAGATCAAACTAACAGTATGCATAATATCCGGCCTAGTTGCAGTCAAATACATGAGGTTGACAACTATGATTTTATAAAAAATTGGATCAAAATCCGTGCTGCTATCATCTTTACTCAACTTCAATCCCATTACTGTGGGAGTAATTGAATCTTTTCACTTCTTCATATTAAATCTTTCTAAAACTTGATTCACATGCTTTGCTTGTGAGATAAAAATCCCATTTTCATTTTTTTCTACTTCTATTCCTAAGAAGTATCTCAAAAATCCCATGTCAGTCATTTCAAATTCGTCTTTCATGACTGTTTTAAAATTTTCACTGAGGTAATCATCGTTACCTGTGAATATCACATCATCAACATATAACACAAAAATGAGCATCTTACCATATTTTTCTTTGATGTACAATGTGGGTTCTCCATCACATTTTTCAAACCCATTTCCAGTAGATAGGAATCTATCCTACTGTACCATGCTCTTGGTGCCTGCTTCAGCCCATAAAGAGCTTTCTTTAACTTGCACACTTTGTGTTCTTCGCCCTTTTTCTCATAGCTGAGAGGTTTTTAAACATATACCTCTTCCATTAAAACTCCATTTAAAAATACGGATTTTACATCCATCTGGTATACTTACCATTTGTTTTGTGTTGCTATGGACAACACTTCTCGTACTGTCTCCATTCTTGCAACTGGTGCAAAATTTTCCTCATAGTCTCTTCCATGCTGTTGTTTATATCCCTTGACAACAAGTCTGGCCTTGTGTATTTCTATCTTACCTTTAACATTATTCTTGGTCTTTTAGACCCATTTAACTCCAATAACTTCTTTACCTTCTAGGAGATCAACCAACTCCCATGTTTTTTTCTTCTCTATGGAATTAATTTCCTCATCCATAGCTTCTATCCATTTTCTATCTTTTATTGCATCTTCAAAATGAATAGGATCATCAACATGACAATACAAAGAAAATTAGGAATACATACCTTCATTTGCCACTTCCTGCTCATAAACTTCATTTAAATTTCTGAACTTTATTCCTCTTTCATTTGGTGTACTTTTGCTTGAAGAAGCACTCAATTCCGCTCCATGTGGTGTGCTTGGAGAAGCACTATAATTCCTTCTCAATGGTGTTCTACCTCCTGCTTGAGGTGTCCCTTGTTATCCTTGTGTTGGTGGAGGTTGTGCTACTGATGAGGTGTTATTTTCAGCCATATCTTCCTCATCTTCATCATGAGATAAAAAACTTTTAACATTGATTGTTTTCTCAATGCTTCCATCCCATGCTTCCTCTTCAATGAACTACACATATTTGCTTATCACAAAATTCTTTGAGGATGGGTTATACAATCTATATCCTTTGGAATCTTCATAATATCCAAGGAATATGCACTTCTCCCCCTTACTATCCAACTTCTTCCTTAACTTATCTGGAATGTGTGC